>JBBDGP010002003.1:105000-705000 GCA_037952835.1 Lithobates septentrionalis | reverse complement strand
TGCACAAAAGTTATAGCGTCTACAAAATAGGGGATATATTTATGGCATTTTTATTATTATTTTTTTTTTACTAGTAATGTCGTTGATCAGCGATGTTTAACAGGACTTTGACATTGCGGCGGACAGATCGGACACGTTTGACACCTTTTTGGGACCATCAACATTTATACAGCGATCAGTGCTATAAAAATGCACTAATTACTGTGTAAATGTCACTGGCAGGGAAGGGGGTAACACTAGGGGGGTGATTAAGGAGTTAAAAGTGTTCCCTGGGAGGTGTTTCTAACTGTAGGGAGATGAGACTGACTGGCAGTACAGAGAGATCGCTGTTCCTGATCACTAGGAACAACAGATCTCTCTCTCCTCCCCTGTCAGTACGGGGATCTGTCTGTTTACATTGACAGATCCCCGTTCTGGCTCTCTGTGGAGCGATTGCGGGTGGCCGGCGGACATCGCGGCCGCCGTCCACGCGCATAGGCTCCGGCCACGCGCCGCGCATGCCTCCCACAGCTCTTAAAGCGGCCGGCGTACACCTACGGAGGTTCGCGCAGCCGTGCCGACCTACCGCCGTGTAACGACGCCGCGGCTGGTCGGCAACAGGTTAATTTAACAAATTGAAGTAAGAAGCCAACTGGCTACCATGCACAGCTGCACCAGGTTTTGCGCTCTCCAGTTTTAGTAAATCAGCCCCATTGAGAAGTTGAGATGTCTTCTTTAGCTAATACGACCGGTTGAAACGGCAGCAGTAATTCTCCTTTGTGTAGGGCCCGGCCATGCCCTGGTGTGAGGTCGTAAAGTACATCTACAGCTCCAGGAACCCCACTGCTGGCCTATTTTAGCCCGCAGCTTGTTAAGGGAAACCTTTTATGACTTGGTTTTATTCTTAATTAGCCACTGGCTACGCTAGGCGATGGCTGCTGTTAAATGGGTGGAGTGATATTTCCTCTACAAGCATTATCCAAGATCTGCTCCACGCACCCTAGTAATACAAGTTGTCATTCTGTATTAATGAAACCCAACCGATCAATCCGCAACCAGCAATTCACTCAATAGACAAGCAATACAAAGGAGCCATTTACATCTAAGTGTGACACCTCTCTGGGGCGTTCTGTCCCATTCCTTCCTTAATAAGATATCTGATGATGCCTTTCAGAGAACATCTCCTCAGGCTTCCCCACCCCATCAATAGACCATTTACCCCCAACTAATCACTACTTAGAATTGGAAGCAAACACGGCCTAGAGACACTCAATTATGTATGAAATATATAGATAGGATATAACTGCCACATACTTAAACCTAGTCCTGGATGTACTGTACATGTACCAGATCAGAAAAAGAAGGTTTGCTAAGGGGGAGTCAATCAACATATTATAGAGCCTTATAGGTACTAATGACCCTGCTGCTCAACATATGAAGCCCTCTCCATAGCAGAATGCACTAATGTTTCATGCTGGCACTAATATATATATGACACCCCAACATCCAATGAGATACAGTGCCTTGAGAAAGAATTAACACCCCTTGAAATTTCCCACTTTTTACCATGTTACAACCAAAAACGTAAATGTATTTTATTGGGATTTTATGTGATAGACCAACACAAAGTGGCACATAATTGTGAAGTGGAAGGAAAATGATAAATGGTTTTGAACATTTTTTATTAATACATATGTGAAAAGTGTGGGGGGGACATTTGTATAGCGCCCCCCGGAGTCAATACTTTGTAGAACCAACTTTCTCTGCAATTACAGCTGGAAGTCTTTTTGGGGATGTCTCTACCAGATTTGCACATCTAGGAGAGGGACATTTTTGCCCATTCTTCTTCTTTGCAAAATATCTCAAGCTCTGTCAGATTGGATGGAGAGCGTCTGTGATCAGAAATTTTCAAGTCTTGCCACAGATTCTCAATGGGATTTAGGTCTGGACGGTGACTGGGCCATTCTAACACATGAATATTCTTTGATGTAAACCATTCCATTGTAGCTCTGGCTGGATGTTTCGGGTCGTTGTCCTGCTGGAAGGTGAACCTCCGCCCCAGTCTCAAGTCTTTTGCAGACACTAACAGGTTTTCTTCTAAGATTGCCCTGTATTTGGCTCCATCCATCTTCTCATCAACTCTGACCAGCTTCCCTGTCCCTGCTGAAGAAAAGCATCTCCACCACATGATGCTGCCACCACCATGTTTCACGGTGGGGATGTTGTGTTCAGGGTGATGTGCAGTGTTAGTTTTCCACCACACACAGTGTTTTGCCTTTAGGCCAAAAAGTTTAATTTTGGTCTCATCTGACCAGAGCACCTTTTTCACATGTTTGCTGTGTCCCCCACATGGCTTCTCACAAACTGCAAACAGGACTTTTTATGGTTTTCTTTCACCAATGTCTTTCTTCTTGTCACTCTTCCATAAAGGGCAGAATTGTGGAGAACACGACTAATAGTTGTCCTGTGGACAGATTCTCCCACCTGAGCTGTGGATCTCTGCAGCTTCTCCAGACTTACCATGGACCTCTTGGCTCTTCTCTGATGAATGCTCTCCTTGCCCGGCCGGTCAGTTTAGGTGGACGGCCATGTCTTGGTAGGTTTGCAGTTGTGCCATACTCTTTCCATTTTCCGATGATGGATTGAACAGATCTCCGTGAGATGTTCAAAGCTTGGGATATTCTTTATAACCTGACCCTGCTTTATACTTCTCCACAACTTTAACCCTGACCTGTCTGATGTGTTATTTGCCCTTCATGATGCTGTTTGTTCACTAAGGTTCTCTAACAAACCTCTGAGGGCTTCACAGAACAGCTATAGTTATACTGAGAATAAATTACACACAGTTGGACTCTATTTACTAATTAGGTGACTTCCGAAGGCAATTAGTTACACTAGACTTTTGTTAGGGGTATCAGAGTAAAGGGGGCTGAATACAAATGCCCCCCCCCCCCCACACTTTTCACATATTTATTTGTTAATAATGTTGAAAAACATTTATCATTTTCCTTCCACTTCACAATCATGTGCCACTTTGTGTTGGCCTATCACATAAAACCCCAGTAAAATACATTTACGTTTTTGGTTGTAACATGACAAAATGTGGAAAATTCCAAGGGGTATGAATACTTTTTCAAGGCACTGTACTTACTATTTTGGTCTTGACTGATCATGGAAAAGCTGAATGATGTGTATTACAGCTTTCCCCTGAGTTGAGTCTTATGGAAAGTCAGGTTCTGAGGTTTTGTCTTCTCTTATGACAAGTAGGATCAATAACCAATTGGGGACTTTATTGGTGTCGCTAATTTACATAGAAAATCACAAAAAAAACGAAAGAATGCAAAAGAGCTACCACCCTTCCACCTTTGACTAGGTCTACAATCTAGAACAGGGGTCTCCACACATTTACAGTATGAGGACCACATCATATATTTTACAAACACTAGAGGGTTGAAAAATATCCTCATCGGAGTCCCCCCTTACATCAGGAACCCCATACATCCCCTTACATCAAGGTCACCATCAGTCCCCCATAAATAAGAGTCCCGCTTAAATCAGGGTCCCCATCGGAGTGCCCCTTACATCAGGGTCCCCATCAGAGTGCCCCTTACATCAGGGTCCCCTTTCAGTCCCCCCAATAAATAGGAGCCCCCTTACATCAGGTCCAAACGCAATACTCCCCGACACGTTCAAGAAAACGGCTGTTCAATAATGCTGGGTGCTGTAATGACCATAGGCTGGAAACCAAAGATGATCAAAGTGAAGAAATGTCTTCAGCACATCAAGGATTCATCAAAAGGGTCCAGAGCTTTATTTTTATGGTCGCATGGTAAACATACGGCAACGTTTCGGAGCCACGCAGGGCCCCTTCTTCAGGCTTTGACACTTGCCTGACGAAAGGGCTCTCCTTGGCTTCGAAATGTTGCCCTATGTTTACCATGCGACCATAAAAATAAGCCTTTGGACACTTTAGAGCAGGGGTCTCCAAACTTTCTAATCAAAGGGCCAGGTTAGTGTCCTTCGGACTTTAGGGGGGGCTGGACCTTGGCCATTGGGAGTAGAAAATGTCCCCACGTCAGTGAGGAAAAAATAATGCACCATTGTTTGTTTCAGTGGGAGTAATTGTGTCTCATCATTAGTAGTAGTAGAAATTGTTCCCCATCGTTGGTGAAATTGTACCCCTTACTGGTGCCATGGGGCCCCATTGTTGGTGTGACTGGGAGGATTAGTGCCCCTTCGTTGGTGTCAGTGGGGGAAATTATGCCCCATTCTTGGTGTCAGCGGATGAAATAGTGCCACAAGGGCCAGATAAAAGCAAGCAAAGGGCCGCATCTGGCCCTTGGGCCACAGTTTGGACACCGCTGCTTTAGAGGATTCCTTGGTGTGCTGAAGAGATTTCTTCCCCTTACATCAGAGTCCCCCTATACATCAGGAACCTCATTAGAGACTCACCTTACATCGAGATCCCCATCAGTCCCCCATAAAGAAACCTTGTAGTGGGCTGCATGTGGTTTGGAGACCCCTGATCTGGAAGATCTACCCATAAATGACCTAATCTGAACATCTCTATAGTAAAGGGTAGTTCATGGGGTTAACCTGTGAGATGAACTCCAGTACATGTGCTCGTTTGTGCACTCTGCACGGTAATTTACTTTTATTTTTACCTTGTTTTATATGAGCACATAAAATTGATGTTTTTGGTGATTTTTGTTTATAGTAAACAAGTAACATCATTCAAATCTCTTATTGGTTATTCATCCTTCCAAGACAATTGTAGAAGAATCCATACAATAGACAACACAGAGGAGGTGTCTGGAAAGCGTTATTTAACGCAACGCAAACACGTAAAAAATGCATGCAAAAAATATATATCAATGAACAAAATTAAAAACGACTTTAAATAAAGAATGCATAAAAAAAAAAACCACATGCAAAATGCGTCAATAGCATATCTTAAGAGCTATAAGCGCGTTAGTGGGTGTCCAGGGTATCTAAAACTTCAATACACGTCTAAAACGAGCCCTAAGCCGCACTTCTCTTCATTTTATTTCCCCAGAAAAGGAGGGAGGGGGTCGTGGTGTCTGGGGTGGTGGGGGGGGGGGTCACAGTCCAGAAAACCTGAAATCAGATTGCCCGGCAGGATCCGAGTCCTGGGCGGTCCCCGCGTCTCAATGACCCTTGTAGCCGCCCCCCTGCCAGTTTATGGCTTAATCAAAAGAGTCATTCCGCCTTTTCAGGGTTGGCCGAGATCTGCCTAATTTCTATCAATTGCCAAGCTGTTTGCTGGTAAGAGATGTTGCAAAATGAAATTTACACGATCGATAGACAAGACTTTATTGATTAGGTTAAAACAGCCAGAGAAAATGAGAGAAGAGGAACAATTAAGTCATCCAGTTAAGCGGTGACATTAAAAGGACTAAATTTGGGTGACATGACAGTTGGAGATGGTTGAATGAGCATGAAGAAATGGGGATGACAGAGGAGGACTGATGTGGAGCATGGAGGGGGGGGGGGGGTTAGTTGCTGATTAATTGATCAGAAGGAGTTCACATTAAGCAGGATTTTTAAAACTGCCTGAAATTGGATATTTGATTAAAGTTTAAACTTGAATTAAAAATGAATTAGGGCTCATGCCAACATTACCACGTCCAACCATTATTTTGAGTACATACTAAAGAAGTATATACTGTAAATTTAAAGGATAAGTTCACCTTTACATGGGGGGGAGGTTCCCCCCCTTACAACAATTATATACCAGGCCCCTACCTAGAATAAGGCTCAGGTATGAATATTAGGGGGACCCCAAGCCATTTTTTTTTCTTTTTGTGTGTGGGATCCATATTCAAAATCCATACCCTCAGGGATACTGCCTGGGTGGCTAAGAAAGAAGGGGCAGCAAGCATGGTCCCTCTTCCTGAAGCTTACCAGGCTACATGACTGTGTTTTGCACGTCATTTGATTTGATATGGGATTTTGATTTGATACAAATACCATATCAAATCAAAATCCCATATCAAATCAAATGACGTGCAAAACACAGAAAAAAAAAGCATGTGAGGCCCCCTTTTAATGCATAGCAGACCCCTATTATGAGGGGGTTGTCTGAGGGCCCCCATAGCAGACCCTTATCTAGAATAAGGGTCAGGTATGAATATTAGGAGGACCCCAGCCATTTTTTGTGTGGAGTCCCTCTTAAAAATCCATACTTATTCAGGGACACAGCCTGTGCGGCTAAGAAAGGATGGGGCAGCGAGCATGACCGCTAACAGGCTATAAGCCCTGCAAATGATAGAAAAAACATGTGGTGGTCCCCTTAGAATCCATAGTAGCCAATCATGATGAAGGGGGGGGCGGTCTGTGTAGGGTCCCCTCTAAGAACCCATACCAGACCCTTATCTAGAATAAGGGTCAGGAATGAATATTAGGGGGGCCCCAAGCCATTTTTGTTTTTTGCATGGAGTCCCTCTTAAAAATCCATATCAGACCCTTATTCAGGTATACAGCCTGTGTGGCTAAGAAAGGATGGGACAGCGAGCATGGCCCATACCAGGCTACAAGCCGTGCAAATGATAGAAAAAAACATGTGGTGGCCCCTATAGAATCCATAGCAGACCCTTATCATGAGGGAGGAAGGTCTGTGTGGGGTCCACCCTAAAAACTCATACCAGACCCTTATCTAGAATAAGGGTCAGGTATGAATATTAGTGTAACCTCAAGCCATGTTTATTTTTTTTTATTTTGCATGGAGTTCCTCTTAAAAATCTATACCAGACCCTTATACAGGAACACAGCCCGTGTGGCTAAGAAAGGATGGGACAGTGAGCATGGCCCCTACCAGGCTACATGCCGTGGAAAAGATAGAAAAAACATGTGGCAAACCCCTTATAATCCATATCAGACCCTTATCATGAGGGCGGAAGGTCTGTGTGGGGTCTACCCTAAAAACCCATACCAGACCCTTATCTAGAATAAGGGTCAGGAATGAATATTAGGGGGGCCCAAAGCCATTTTTTTTGCATGGAGTCCCTCTTAAAAATCCATACCAGACCCTTATACAGGAACACAGCCTGTGTGGCTAAGAAAGGATGGGACAGCCAGCACAGCCCCTACCAGGCTACAAGCTGTGCAAATTATAGAAAAAACATGTGGTGGTCCCCTTAGAATCCATAGCAGACCCTTATCATGAGTGTGGGGGGGGGGGTCTGTGTGGGGTCCACCCTAAAAACCCAAACCAGGCCCGCATCTAGAAAAAGGGTCAGGTATGCATATTAGGGGGCCCAAGCCATTTTTCTTTTTTTTTGCATGGAGTCCCTCTTAAAAATCTATACCAGACCCTTATACAGGAACACAGCCTGTGTGGCTTAGAAAGGATGGGACAGTGAGCATGGTCCCTACCAGGCTACATGCTGTGCAAAAGATAGAAAAACATGTGGCAGACCCCTTATAATCCATAGCAGACCCTTATCATGAAGGAGGAAGGTCTGTGTGGGCCACCCTAAAACCCATACTAGTCTCTTATCTAGAATAAGGGTCATGTATGAATATTAGTGGAACCTCAAGCCATTTTTAATTTTCTTTTATTTTGCATGCAGTCCCTCTTAAAAATCCATACCAGACCCTTATCCTGGGATACAGCCCGTCTGGATAAGAAAGGATGGGACACAGGCATGGCCCCTACCTGGCTACAGATAAAAAAAACATGTGATGGCCCCCTTATAGTCCATAGCAGACCCTTATTCCGGCATGCAGCCTGACTGCCTAGGAAATGGAAGGGCAACATGTGTGTGTGTGTGTGTGTGTGTGTGTGTGTGTGTGTGTGTGTGTGTGTGTGTGTGTGTGTGTGTGTGTGGGGGGGGGGGGGCTTGGTTGATCCTGATTAATTGATTAAGAGCAATTCACACTGGTCAGAATTTATAAAACTGCCTGATATTGGATTGGGTTTACACTTCCAATGAAGTAGGGCTCATGCCAACATTACCACATCAAACCATTATTTTGAGTAGATACTCAAGAAGTATATACATTTAAAAGGTAAGTTCACTTTTTGATGAAAAAGTGGGGTGCGGGGCCGAGCCCTGCTATGTCTAAGGACAAGGTGCCTAAGGATCGAGCACGCACACGTGCCCCCATAGCAATTGGCTTGCTTTGGGGGCACTTGGCAGGTTGAGGGAGAAGCCTGAAGCATTAGTGGGGGACCCCAGAAGAGGGGGATCGGGGCTGCTCTGTGCAAAACCATTACAAAGAGCAGGCAAGTAGGACATATTTGTTATTTTTTTTAAAACAAAAATTATGTTTACAATCACTTTAAAAGGGACTTGGCACTCTGCCCTTCCTTATTTCACATTGAAGGTCTCCTCCTTGCTCTCACTTTAGATTACTAATGAGAGGTCTGTTTTATTTTTTTAGACCTGGTTGATCTTTGGTTGAAAATTACTTTGTTTGACATTCCTTCCCTGAGGTCAAGGACCATGGCCAGTTATGGGTTGGGGCAGTTGCCGTTACTTTGTACTGTTGGTTATTTGGTGGGTGAGGGGGCGCACTGGACATCTTTGCTGCCATTGTGCCAGTGCGCCACCCTGTGCCTTTAAGGAGGAGTGAGCTCCCCACAGGCATACCTGCTCTCAATCTATCCATTATTATAAGTTCTCCAACTATGGAGACTCTCAAAATTTATAGAGTTAGGATTACAGTGGCCATGGCCACGTTCGCGATAAAGCGCCGCTCGTTTTAGCAGCGCTTTACCGCTGTTTAAGTGCCGCTTCTGCGCCGCTTTCTGGCCGCTAGTGGGACGCTTTTAACCCCAAAGAAGGGGTTAAAAACTCCCGTATTGCGGTGCTTCCAACGCGCTGCCCATTCATTGCAATGGGCAGGGGCAATTTGGAAGCGCTGAATACTGCGCTCCCAACCCACCCCAAAGATGTTGCTTGCAGGACTTTTCCGAACGTCCCGCAAGCGCACCGCCCGGGTGTGAAATCACCCTTTGCAATGAATGGGAGGCAGTTTTCAGGCGCATTACAGGCACTATTTCTAGCGCTAAAATGCCTGAAAACTGCCTCAATATGAAAGGGGTCTTAATCTCTCCTTCCCTGCATTCAAGGGTTGATGCCCCATTCATAATTCGCTATGATTCTGCCCCTGATTCCAATCCATAGTAAAATGCGCATGCCCATGATTTTTAAGGGCATCCCAAACGCGCTGCGATTTTCTCCTTGATTGTCGGGCGACAGAATCGCACGTGGCATAAAGCTTTCACCTAAAAAGGAGCAGGAGCTTCTTTTGGGTAACAAAGGCACATACAGCAAAGTGAATGGGCTGCCCTATGTACCACATGTGGAAATGCATGCAAATCGCACTTTAAGATTTGCGAGTGGGAACGCTCAATCCTGCTGTGTGAGATATGAACTGGGCCTAAGGGTATTCTGCTCCAACCCCTGGTTGATCTTTGGTTGAAAATTACTTTGTTTGACATTCCTTCCCTGAGGTCAAGGATCATGGCAAGTTATGGGTTGGGGCAGTTGCCGTTACTTTGTACTGTTGGTTATTTGGTGGGCGAGGGGGCGCACTGGACATCTTTGCTGCCATTGTGCCAGTGCGCCACCCTGTGCCTTTAAGGAGGAGTGAGCTCCCCACAGGCATACCTGCTCTCAATCTATCCATTATTATAAGTTCTCCAACTATGGAGACTCTCAAAATTTATAGAGTTAGGATTACAGTACACTGGGGTTCCGTGACGTTGCCTCTCAGGACCGCTGAGGTGTTACTCCATGTGCAGGCCTAGTGACCCACTTCATTCGCCTAGTGTATCCCAAGAACCCCAGGGGGCATACAACTTGGATTAGTCGGCAAGGATACGCCGCCATACCGCGCCACTACCCCCACAATCTTAGAATTTCCCCCATTTCCTGTTCTCTCTGACACCTATCACCTAGAAGTCAGGGGAAATTTCAGATTCATGGGAAAAGATAGCTGCCATTGATCAACCATAACATTATGGCCACTGACAGGTAAAAGTGAAAAACATTGATTATCTCATGACAACGGCATCTGAAGGTAGGTGGGATATATTAGGCAGCAAGTGAACATGTGGTCCCTGAAGTTGTGTTGAAAGCAGAAAAAATGGGCAAGTGTAAGGATTTGAGCGACTCTGACAAGGACCAAATTGTAATGTCTAGACTCCAAAACGGCAGCTCTTGTGGGATGTTCCCGGTCTGCAGTGGTCAGGACCGACCAAAAGTAGGCCAAGGAAGGAGAACTGGGGAACTGATGACAGGGTCAATGACATCCAAGGCTCATTGATGGATATGGGGAGTGAAGGATGGGCTTTGTGTGTAGGTGGGGTGCAGCGGCAATAACGAGCCTAGTGCAATGAAAAAAGCTTGTATTGAAATAATGCAAAGACAGTTCACAAATAACCCGGTGGGAAGGAAGCCCAGCAGGGAACACTCACAGTTCCAGGAGTATGTAGAGGGCAGGATTCAGCCGAACTGACAGCGCCTGTTGGGAGGGGCAGAATGCAGCCTGGCCCTCTGGTGCCCAAGCAGGAGGATGTCCAGGGAGGTTGCGAGCTTTCTCTCCTTTCCCTGAAGCTAGTTGTGTCCCTACCAGGTGGGGTACCTGTCCCTACTCTACCAACTCGCAAAATGAGTGTCAAGCCTGAGAGTCAGGGCCTTAAAAAGACTCTGCCTGACCCAAGATGACTGCTAGTGTCACATGGGGCGGCAATGACCCAGAATACCAGAGAGAAACCATGTTATTCTTGACTTCCTCTCCAACTGCAGTGCCACCGCGGAAGAGCTCCACCTGCAGTGGAGAAAGTAGACTGCACCTGCCTACATATGTAGCCCGATCAGTGGCGGCAGGTGTTTTTTTTTTGGGGGGGGGGCGGCAAACAACCACCTCCCAACCCTGGTGGCCGGCGGCACCTCTAGCCCCCCCGCCCACTGTCTGCTGGTCGGTCCGGCACTTACCCCATCTAGGTGGCAGGTGGCGGGCAGCGGCTCCTGTGTCCTCTCCTCCTCCTAGGCATCCAATAGGATCGCCTGTCCTTTCAACCAATCACGTGACGGGTCTCAAGACCCGCTTCCTAATTGGCTGGGAGGACAATCAGTGTTCCAATAGCGAATATTCATTCGCTATTGTAACACACCTGGGTGGGCTTGGTTCGCATTCTCTGCGCCCTGAGCCCACCCTATTTTGAAGCCTATTAGAATCTGTGGCTCTAATCAGGTGCTTCAAACCCCCCCATTGGAATTCATACATCCAGTGTCCAGCAAGGGGTGCCGGACGCATGGATTGGGGGGGGGGGGGGGGGTGGCGCCTGTGTGCCCTTAATGGATGGGCCACCCCTGAGTACGATCCACTAGAAGAGCTCAAATTGGTGAAAAAATGATTGCTGGTTCTGATAGAAGGGTGTGAGTACACACAGAGCATCGCAGTTTGTAGTGTATGGGGGCTGTGTAGCTGCAGAGCGGTCAGGGTGCCCATGCTGGCCCGTGTCCACAGCCAAAAGTGCCTTCAATGGGCACGTGGGCATCAGAACTGGACCACGGGTGAATCACTTCACATTTTACATCATGTGGATTGCCGGGTGCGTCACTTACCTGGGGAAGAGATGCCATCAGGATGCTGTATGGGAAGAGGGCAAGCCGTCAGAGGCAGTATGATCCTTTGGGGCAATGTTCTTCTGGGAAACCTTGGGTTGTGGATGTTACTTGGCACCCACATAAACACTGTTGCTGACCAAGTACACCCCTTCATGGAAACTGTATTCCCCGATGCTGTATAGGAAGAAGGGAAGCTGGCAGAGGCAGATACCACAGCCTACCTTCAGAGGTCTGGTGGAGACCATGCCTTGATGGGCCAGGGCTGTTTTGGTGGCAAAAGGGGGGGACCTACCTAATATTAGATGGGTGGCTTACAGTGCTATGGCTGGTCGGTGTACGTTTCTAATCATTCTTCGCTATATCCAAAAGAAAAAAAAAAAAGAAGTTTGGCTTTAAACCTTCCCCATAACTCCAAGGATATGTACGTTGTAATATATACTGTACCCGATCTTCAAACCACAGAAAGTTTCCGAGTAACATTTCTATATACGTTGCGTGGGGCGGTGTGAGACGCGGTGCAGGGGTGGTGGAAGGTTAGACTCCATTACATTTTGCTGGCCGTGCGTCAGGGGGTGTAGAACGAGGAGTCTTGGTGACATTTAGCCAGACCAAGATGTAACACTTGTCACATTGTTTCATTCCTCCTCATGTCCCCAGACACCCGTTTCCATTAAAACTGTCTTGTCCTAGACAGGATTATAAACCTTGAACTTAGAAGGGGGCTCTGTGGATGGACAGCGACTGGGGAGGAGAGGGATGCTCTGTCTATCCAATAAAGCGACCCCTATAAATCGCAGCTTTAGTGCTCTCTCAATCATCTCTCAGTAAATGGACTGTGAGCCTGGAGCTCAGGGACAGGCCAGCCGCGGGTCTGCGGTTTTATGGGCCATTTGACTCTGGCTCTGATATTTCATATAATTACCATTTAGAAGACAAGCACCATTGTCTCCCAAAGTTTAATACAAGTCTCGGAGAAGTGCAGGTGGCTGAATCCGGGGTGGGGGGGAGGGGAGGAGATCCCAGGTAAAGGTGTGAATTACTTCTTCTCTGAAGGCTGCGTCCTCTAAATGATCAATGTAATTTCTGGACGCCACCAGAGATGAAATATGTGTTTAACCACTTCCGGACCGCCGCACGCCGATGTACGTCCTAACTTTGAAGAGGAATATCGTTGTTATGGCAGCAGCTTCGGCCGGCGGTCCGCTTTCCGATAATACTGGTCTCTGCGGTGGATTCGCCGCAAGATCACTTTTATCAGCGGCGGGAGAGGGGACCCCCCCTCCCGCCGCGCTCTGGACCGGATCTTTTCCCTGGCTGGGTATGGAGACGAGTGAGGGGAAGATGGCCCCTACCCATCTCCATACGATTGCCGGGCGGAAGCGACGCCAAAACGTCACTTCCGCCCATAGCTCTTAAAGGGCCATTTTATTTTTTTTTTTAAATGACAATTTTTTTTTTTATTGCCTTTTAGTATAAATATGAGATGTGAGGTCTTTTTGACCCCGGATCTCATATTTAAAAGGTCCTGTCATACTTTTTTTCTATTACAAGGGATGTTTACATTCCTTGTAATAGGAATAAAAGTGATACATTTTTTTTTTTTAAAAAGAACAGTGTAAAAATAAAAAGTAAAATAAATAAGAAAAAAATAAAAAAATTTTAAACGTGCCCGTCCCGCCGAGCTTTCGTGCAGAAGCAAACGCATACGTGAGTAGCGCCCGCATATGAAAACGGTGTTCAAACCACACATGTGAGGTATCGCCGCGATCAGTAGAGCGAGAGCAATAATTCTAGCCCTAGATCTCCTCTGTAACTCAAAACATGCAACCTGTAGAATTTTTTAAACGTCGCCTATGGAGATTTTTAATGGTAAAAGTTTCCTCTGAAGAAGTCACGTGACGTGACGATATGCATTAGGATTGGAGCACGGGACGCTGCCACAGACAAACAACAGGAGATGAGCTTGGCGCTCGTAGTTACTACACACTGCAGCATTGTTTTAAATGTAAGTTGATTGGACTTGTTTTATTAAATAAATATACCTTTTATATGGGATCACGCTATGTGCGTCTCTTTCCCCCTCACACTGTACATCACTACTCTACCTGACGAACACTGAGGAGAGAGGCACGGGGACATATTCCAGTTTCCAGGCACGGGGACAGATTCCAGATTGGTGACACTCCTGGAGGCATACGAGCTCGGCGCTCGTGGATTGATGCCCACACTCACTTCATGAAAGTGAGTGCAACCCCCCCCCGTGTGTGTCTTGCCCCCCCTCCACTGTGGTCATTGCAGAGTTATTTTACATGCTGTATACTTTTTATTTTTTATATTTCGCTTGGCATGTTCATCATTGTCACTGCCTGTATACACGGAACGTCTACACCTGCGGGTCATTTGCAACACAGGCTGTACACCTTACAGCTGTAAGGTAAGCGGCTTGCATACACGGAGGTGTCCTCACTGAAGATCCCCCCTCCCTTCACGATTGGACTTATTTTGTGTTTCTCATCACGAGTTTTTGTTTTTTGGACTGGATGATAGAACTAATATCCATGTTTGTCCTAGGGATTTGTCACTTGTAGTTCACCAGGATCTGGGACGTTTTTGCTAATGGGGCACTAGCCCACATATATTTTTCTTGTATTATATATATATTTTTTTTGCATTGTGTCATTATTCATCTTATTTGTGTTAGTATATGCATTTTTGTTTTGCTATATTCAAGCAGTCACTGTTTCACGATTACCTTTATATATTAGGCTTTGTCTGCCCTCAACATTATAGTCATGTTGATCAGCTACGTTGCACTGCACTGCATCCCCACCATGTTTTTTTAGCATGTAGGATCCATTCATGCATTGGCCCGTTTCTGCTTTTTTAGTTCACTTTGCCACTTCAGTCATCTTTGTAGCTTCCCTCCCCCCCCCCCCTTCATCACAGCGCAACTACCATCTTCACCCACTTTGGTCCCATTTGTCCTGCCTTGGATCAGTACTTAGGTGTTGCAGCAGTGTCCTTTTAGCGTAGCCCCCCCCCCCCCCGACAGCGCAGGAGTTTCCACTTTCATAATGGTAAAAGTTTGTCGCCATTCCACGAGCGGGCGCAGTTTTGAAGCCTGACATGTTGGGTATCAATTTACTCGGCGTAACATTATCTTTCACAATATAAAAAAAAATTGGGCTAACTTTACTGTTGTCTTATTTTTTAATTAAGAAAAGTGTATTTTTTTTAAAAAAAAAGTGCGCTTGTAAGACCGCTGCGCAAATACGGTGTGACAGAAAGTATTGCAACAACCGCTATTTTATTCTCTAGGTTGTTAGAAAAAAAAATGTTATAATGTTTGGGGGTTCTAAGTATTTTTCTAGCAAAAAAAAAGTTTTTAACTTGTAAACATCAAATCTCAAAAAGAGGCTCGGTCCTTAAGTGGTTAAAGGTACAAGAAATGGTGCCAGGAATTTGGTGAATAGTGTTGAGTGAAGCTGCCCCTTTAAAAGTGAATGAACCACTCAAATTAAATGAATTGATGATAAAAAAAAGGTGTGGCGCCGACTTAACAATCAAAAAAACGCACAGAAACGCAATAATATAAGGTGATGATGAATCAATAAATAAAATACCCAAAAAAATCTTCACTTTTTTTTTTTTGTTTGTGAAGATCTTTTTAGGTAATGTGTTTATTTATGGATTCATCATCACTTTATTTTATTGCATTTCTGTTCGTTTTTTTGATTATTGGAATTTTCATGAGAGGTAATCACACAAATTGATATTTTGTAAGTCGATATATAAGTTAGCGCCACACCTTTTTTATCATCAATTAACCAGAGATGCAATGTTTAACTCTAAATATCCTTCTTTTTAGACAAATTAACTATTTGACCCCCCCCCCCCCCCCAGGCCTATTCTGACACTACTTACATATATGTAAAAAAAATCGTCTTTTTTTTTGTTTCTAGAAAATCATTTAGGACCGCCAAAAATGTTTCAGTTCATCAAATTGGAAAATTCCTTGAAACAACAGAAAATGAAAAATATAAAAATATAAAATTTGTTCTTTGGTGCAAAAAACAGTCCAAAAAAATAAACAAAATTGTGTTCTGGTGTCGTAATGGCTTGTGCATGAATCTGACACAGCTTCCAGTGCAAAAAGGTGATTGCCTTGTGCTCCCCTCCTGGGTCCACACTAACCAGAAAGCTGTACCCCTGCAGGGGTAAAGTGCATCCAAACAGAGGTGCCTCTGATCTCAGTGCCAAATCTATTTCTCCCCCGATGGTTGAGGTCATGTGGTAAGTCCACATATGGATGAATGAGAAGGTTGACACTCACATAGCGTGAATCCGTAAAAAATAAAATATATGAGTTTATTCAATCAAAAAGCAGGTAGTAATTTTAAAACCACGTTATCAATAGTGCTGGAAGATCGGTAGCATTCGTTTACAGCCAGGAATCTGGGACGCTGTGCGTTCCACAGACAAAAATTCACAACTGGAAGTGATGTGATTGTAGAGCTCCAAGCTCCGCCTTACGCGTTTCGTCATTAGAAGCGGCACCATCTTGGTGCACCTCACGTTTTATATGTCGTGTGGTTTGCCATGTCAACAGGGCACGCTAATCGCCATGTTGGTTAGTAACGTGGAAATAAAACATAGCCCCTCAATGCCGGGCATGGCTTCTATATCCTATTGCAGCGGTCATCAAAATTTGATGTAAAGTGACAAAGCCCGATGGGTCCCGTAGAGTTTTATTGAATCCCTGTGAGTGAGTCAAATACAGTGGTCCCTCTTTCGAATAGGTATAACAGACATGACCGTGCCTCCAGTGGCTGTGTGAGTTGTTGACAGGCAATATGCACTATACATTTACTTGATGGTTATTGCAATGCAGATATTATAAAGGTAAAAGTCACATATATTAAATCTGTTTTTTACAAAGCTTAAAACGCTTTAAAAAACTTTACATAATGGAATCTGCGAGATAACTAGATCAATACCTCAAGCAATGAAAAACTAGCATGAAGATGTCTACAAAAGTGTTTGTATATAAAAAAAATATTAAATGATAAAATAAATTAAAATATCAATAAATTAAAGGTATAAAAAATACTAATGCGTGAACCACTATAAAAAACCTGGGGAGACGAATGAATAGCTGCCAACATAACAAGGTGTTCTCACACTAAATGAATAAAAGAAGGGGAATAATGTGACGCATACTCAGTATAATAAAGAAACAATACCTAAATAAGTCTAATAATAAAGTGCAATAATCAAAAGAGAAACTTCATAAAAATAACAATCTAAATATATAACTTGCATGAAACTGTGCAAAAATTCTCCAAAAAGTGCAGAGTACATCAAAGTGATAATGAGTGCAAGGAAATGTAATGTCCAATGAAGGATAGAAAATAATTCATAAAATAAAGTGCTTGTGCAAGTAATTGGATTCACTCAGATGAATTGGATGCTTCCTGTTTACTTGCACAAGCACTTTATTTTATGAATTATTTTCTATCCTTGACTGGACATTACATTTCCTTGCACTCATTATCACTTTGATGTACTTTTTGGAGATTTGTTGCACAAGTTTCGTGCAAGTTATATATTTTGATGTTATTTTTATGACGTTTCTTTCTCTTTGGATTATTGCACTTTATTATTAGACTTATTTAGGTATTATTACTTTATTATACTGAGTATACGCCACATTATCCCCCTTCTTTTAATAAATTAAATGACCACCATTCCAGACGGTATGAATGATGGAAAAAAAAAAACTTGGAATATATCTGTACTATGTGTATATAAATGTATCCGGGATAATAATGTCCATAAAAGGTAAGTATAATCGTATTAGGTTCATATACTTAAAAGAGAAATATGTTTTTTTTTTTTTTTTTTTAACCCATCATACTTACCTAGGTGGATGCTGAATCTGTCCCCCGGTGTCTCTGCACTGAGAACCGAGCGATCGAACATCGCAGATGGCTCGGTTCTCACGGATCCCCGAGAGGAGAGCTGCTGCCTGTCAGTCAGCAGCTCTCCTCTCTGCTTCCTCCACACTCGTTGGAGCGCTGAGCTGTGGAGGGGGCGGGGAGCGGCCGTCTCATCGGCTTGCTGAGAGCCTGAGACGGGTATCAGTTCAGGCACCTGGCCGATCCAGACTTCATTGTCGGGATGACGCGGTGCCTGGACTGATTCCTGTGACGTCAGCAAAGAGCGGACTTCAGACCACTCTCTGCTGAAAACGGGTCACAGGAGTGCAAAACGAAGTGCACTCCAGTGACCTTTAGGAGAAGCCCAGCCAAACGAGCTCAGGCTGGAGGTCTCCTTTAAATATTCGAAGTATTAAATATATTAAAAGCTAGCGGTCAGAAGTCGGATATGAAACAATTTAAATCGATATTAATGTTGAGGCCTCGAGGATATAGAGACCCCAATCTGTATATCCATTTGGTCTCTTTTTGTGACAACTTGATTTTCTTGTTGTCACCTCTCCAGTGACCCTTAATCTCATCTATCCCATAAAATATGAGTCCCTTAGGATCTCTTTGGTGTACTTCTTTAAAATGTCTAGAAACACTGTTTGTTTGGGGAAACCTTTGTTTGATGTTATTAATTTGTTCCCTAATCCCAACGAATAGGAGGCCTGGTGGTTTTACCTACATACTGTAATCGACATGGACACTCGATGATATTGGTATATATACTTACCTTAATGATTTATATATTTTACACATGATCATAAACTCGCCCCACCTCTCAGCATCCTGAACCCCTTAAAGTGGAGTTCCACCCAAAAATGAAACTTCCGCTTTTCGGAATCCCCCCCCCTCCGGTCTCACATTTGGCACGTTTGGGGGGGGAGCAGATACCTGTATAATCCAGGTATTTGCTTCTGGGCATAGATAGCCGCAGTATTCCCGGATATCTACGCCATGTCCGGCGCCTCCTCCATCCCCCCTTCTGTCTTCTGGGAGATACACAGGTCCCAGAAGACAGCAGGGACCAGTGGGATTGCGCATGCGCAGTAGGGAACCAGGCTGTGAAGCCGCCAGTGCAGGGTTCAGGAGTATGCTACATACAGAGTGCAGGGTTCAGGAGTGTGCTACGTACAGAGTGCAGGGTTCAGGAGTGCGCTACGTACAGAGTGCAGGGTTCAGGAGTGCGCTACGTACAGAGTGCAGGGTTCAGGAGTTTGCTATGTACAGAGTGCAGGGTTCAGGAGTGTGTCCACCTGAGAGCCAAGGGACAGATCGGCTTCAAGTGGCGACATCGCTGGCGCCCTGGATAGGTAAGTGTAAGAGATTGATACACAGCTGTTATAATTGATTTGGCGGTTGTTATGGAAGGGGTAATTTATTGATAAAAAATTGGTACTATATTGTGTACACTAAAATGTATTTAAGCGTATTTTTTTCCTGAAAATCTGTGTTTGATAAATGGCTGCGCAAATACTGTGCGACATAAAAAAATTGCAACAACCATCATTTTATTCTCCAGGGACTCTGCTTTCAGAAAATATATGTGTGGGACTTCTAAGAAAAAAAAAAGCAGATTTTTACATATATGTGAGAAATGTCAAAGTTAGCCCGGACTTGAAGTGGTTAAATGAAGTGTGTTTTGTTTCCCTGGAGTTTTTATCATTATTGTTTATTTAAATGCTGTATATGTATGAAAACTTCCCTTTTATGTATTTCCTCAAAGGTACATTACTTCCCCTATACTTTTGAACATATTATTATTTGAATTGTTACTAAATGTCAGATCGAAGCATTACCCTCCCTTTGCGCAGTGTCAGAGTCCCAAGTCCAAACACTTAAATCTCAGCATGTGTCAAGCCGTGTAATTAAACATGTGGCTTTTATCCCCCAACGCAATCAGAATATTGGTATGGAACACATTACCCTAAAACTCCGCTCAGACAGGTTTATGAAACATGTAATATTAAATGTATAAATAAAATGTACTTACTGCTGTAGAATTAAATGAGGTTATTGATTTATCGATTTTTGTTTTGTGTCTCCGGCTTTTGATATGTATATTATACACATTTTTACTGTTCAAGTTCTGTGACCTTTGATCTTTTCAGTTGTAAAATCTCTTTATTTACTCTTCCCAGAGTCCCGTGGAAATGTATTTATACTATAGCCATACTATTTAGGTAGGACAATGACATTGCTCACAGTTATTATTTTAATTAAAATGTTAAATCTTTTAATATGAGAATGTCACTCAAAGCTTTTTTTTGTTATCAGAGAATAGGTGCAAGGAGGAAGGGGAACCACATAAAGTGATGGGAGAGTCTTAAAGGGGCATTGGTAAATACCAGGAGCCCATTACAACCAGAGTGCAGGGTTCAGGAGTGTGCTACATACAGAGTGCAGGGTTTAGGAGTGTGCTACATACAGAGTGCAGGGTTTAGGAGTGTGCTTCATACAGAGTGCAGGGTTTAGAAGTGTGTTACATACAGGGTGCAGGGTTCAGATGTGTGCTACATACAGAGTGCAGGGTTTAGGAGTGTGCTAAATACAGGGTGCAGGGTTCAGGAGTGTGCTACGTACAGAGTGCAGGGTTCAGGAGTGTGCTACGTACAGAGTGCAGGGTTTAGGTGTTTGCTATGTACAGAGAGCAGCGGTCCTGTAGTGTGCTAGGTGTAGAGTGCAGGGTTCAGGATTGTACTACATAAGGAACAGTGGCAGCCCATCCATACGGAGCGCCGCCTCCCTAATCCATGCGTCCGGCCCCTATACTACATGCAGGGTGCCGGACACATGGATTCCAATGGGGTTTTTTTTTTTTAGAAGTACATGATTAGAGCCTGAGGCACTAATTGGCTTAAAAAAGGGTGGGCTTGGGGCGCCCGGAGGAAGCGCTGCCCGCAACCTAGATGGGAGTAAGTGAGGGGCTGGTGATGGGGTGCCTGTGACCCGAAGAATCGGGGGGGGGGGGGGATTGGGTTGCTTCGGGTGGATTGTTTGCCGCTCTCCCCCAATAAAATATACAACCACCAGCCCCCACTGGCTGTTACAAAATTACTGCCTGCATATCGGTCAACATGTCCTTTAGCTATAGGCAGTTGCTTTACCCAGCACAACCATGTAAAAAAAAAAAAAAAAAAAAAGAAAAAAGAAAAAAAAAAAGTATAAAAAATAATAATTTTTCCTCCTCCTGGCTATCAATTTATTAGAAATATACTAAAAATAATTCCAATTTGCCTAACAAAAAATACTCTAGGATTAACATTACTGGCAGTTTTGCACTAGAGATTCTGGTACAAGTCTGAACAGACCTAATGGCCCAGAGGAAGTGCTGCCCTCGACCTAGATGCGGGGCTGGTGACCGAGCGACCGGGGGGGGGGGTGTGCCTGTGACCCGACCGACCTACCGGGGGGGGCGTGGCGGTGGGTGAATGGATTTTTGCCACACCCCCAAAAAAATATTCCACCAGCCACCACTGATAAGGAATGCAGGGTTCAGGAGTGTATTACATGCAGAGCAGTGGCTGGTGTTTTTTTTTTGGGGGGGGTGGGTGACAAACAATGCACCCACAGCCACCAACTCCCCATCGGTTGGTCATCCCCGCACTTGCCCCATCAAGAGCGGGCAGTGCTTTCCTCTGGGCGACGACGGCTTCTCGTACGTCTCCTCATGGCGGCCGTGCGTCTCCTCCCTGGTGCCCAATAGGATCACCTGTCCTTTTAGCCAATTGGGTGATGGGTCTCAGGATCCGCTTCCTGATTGACTAGGAGGAGAATCAGTGTGACAATAGCGAGCCCACCCTTTTTTTGAAGCCTATTAGAGCCTCTTGCTCTAACGACGTGTTTAAAAAAAAAAACCCAATTGGAATCCATGCGTCCGGCGGCCTGCATGTAGATTAGGGGGCCGGACGCATGGATGGGGGGGGTGGCGCCTGTACGCCCCTAATGGATGGGCCGCCACTGGTGCAGAGTTCAGGAGTGTGTTACATGTAGAGTGCAGGGTTCAGGAGTGTGTTACATACAGAGTTCAGGGTTCAGGAGTGCGTTACGTGCAGAGTGCAGGGTTCAGGAGTGCGTTACGTGCAGAGTGCAGGGTTCAGGAGTGTGCTACATACAGACTGCAGGGTTCAGGAGTGTGCTACATACAGAGTGCAGGGTTCAGGAGTGTGTTATGTACAGAGTGCAGGGTTCAGGAGTGTGCTACATACAGAGTTCAGGGTTCAGGAGTGCGTTACGTGCAGAGTGCAGGGTTCAGGAGTGCGTTACGTGCAGAGTGCAGGGTTCAGGAGTGTGCTACATACAGACTGCAGGGTTCAGGAGTGTGCTACATACAGAGTGCAGGGTTCAGGAGTGTGTTACGTGCAGAGTGCAGGGTTCAGGAGTGCGCTATGTACAGAGTACAGGGTTCGAGAGTTTTCTATGTACAGAGAGCAGCATTCCGTAATGTGCTATGTGTAGGGTTCAGGATTGTACTGCATAAGGAACAGGGGCAGCCCACCCATACGGGGTACCGCCTCCCTAATCCATGCGTCCGGCCCCAAATCTACGTGCAGGGCGCTGGACGCATGGATTCCAATGGGTTTTTATTTGTTAGAAATACATGATTAGAGCCTGAGGTACTAATTGGCTTAAAAAAAGGGTGGGCTCGGGGGCGCCCGGAGGAAGCGCTGCCCGCAACCTAGATGGGAGTAAGTGAGGGGCTGGTGATGGGGTGCCTGTGACCCGACCAATTGGGGGGAGGGGGGTTGGGTTGCTTCGGGTGGATTGTTTGCCTTCCTTCCCCAATAAAATATACAACCACCAGCCGCCACTGGCTGTTACAAAATTACTGCCTGCATATCGGTCAACATGTCCTTTAGCCATAGGCGGTTGCTTTACCCAGCACAACCATGTAAAAAAAAAACAGTGTAAAAAATAATTTTTCCTCCTCCTGCCTATCAATTTATTAGAAATATACTAATAATTCCAATTTGCCTAATAAAAAATACTCTAGGATTAACATTACTGGACAATTTTGCACTAGAGATTCTGGTACAAGTCTGAACAGACCTAATGGCCCGGAGGAAGTGCTGCCCTCGACCTAGTTGCGGGGCTGGTGACCGAGCGACCGGGGGGTGGATGGTTTGTTGCCACACCCCCAAAAAAATATCCCACCAGCCACCACTGATAAGGAATGCAGGTTTCAGGAGTGCATTACATGCAGAGTGCAGAGCAGTGGCAGCTGGTGTTTTTTTTGGGGGGGTGGGTGACAAACAATGCACCCACAGCCACCCCCTCCCCATCGGTTGGTCAGCCCCGCACTTGCCCCATCAAGCGGGCAGTGCTTCCCTCTGGGCTTCTCGTGCGTCTCCTCATGGCAGCCGTGCGTCTCCTCCCTGGTGCCCAATAGGATCATCTGTCCTTTCAGCCAATTGGGTGATGGAACCCGCTTCCTGATTGGCCAGGAGGAGAATCAGTGTGACAATAGCGAGCCCACCCTTTTGTGAAGCCTATTAGAGCCTCTAGCTCTAATGACGTGATTCGAAAAAAAAAAAACCCCAATTGGAATCCATGCGTCCGGTGGCCTGTATGTAGATTAGGGGGCCGGACGCATGGATGGGGAGCGGGGGTGGCGTCTGTACGCTCCTAATGGATGGGCTGTCACTGGTGCAGAGTTCAGGAGTGTGTTACATGTAGAGTACAGGGATCAGGAGTGTGCTACGTACAGAGTTCAGGGTCCAGGAATGTGCTATGTACAGAGCGCAGAGTTCCATGGTGTGCTACGTGTAGCATGCAGCGTTTAGGAGTGCATTATGTACCGAGTGCAGAATTCAGGAGTGCGCTACGTGCAGAGTAAAGGGTACAGGAATGTGCTATGTGCAGAGTGAAGAGTTCCAGAGTGAGCTAAGTACAGAGTGTAGGGTTCAGGAGTGTGCTACGTACAACCCCAAGACTGTTTAAATCCTTTTTCTTGAATTTTTTTTTTCAAAGAGTAAAAGTAATATGAACATTGTGCAGAGCAGCGAACAATCTTGAATGCTCTGTGTAGACAATAGGAGATGGTACATGAGTAGGGGAAAACAAGGTTACAGAATATCTCGGCAATTAAGTGAGGTCTTCTCTAAACTCACAGGTGAACTTTTAGTCACCAACCTAAAAGAACAGTAATATGTTTTGTGCTATAACATGGATATAGGAATGACTAGTATCTTATGAACATTGAGGGGTGGTCTCCACACAATTACCCCGAGTCATAATGTGGGACAATAAACTCAAGGTTTCGAGATTCAAGACCACCATAAAGCGTACTCTGTGGGAGTAGGCCCCCTAGGTAGAGAAGCCCACGTCCAGCGATCACGGTCCACAAAAGATTATTTGTTACCAAGCATTATTACGGTCCAACAAGAGGGACTTCAAGTCCCCGAATGTAGACATCACTAACTTGAATAAGCAAGAAAATAAAAAAAAGGGAAAATAAAATTTGGGCTAAGAGAACATGAAGCCGAGGTTGGCAGTAGTCAAGGAAACAATGGGAGAAATAAGAAAGGGAGAAGAGAAGAAGAAAAGAAAAGGGGTCCGTCCAAGGATCCTACATCAGCTTTTTCAGACGACCAGATTCATGCATCTGGGACCTGCAGGTAAGCTGGCCAAGGGGACCATATTTGATCAAAATGGATTGTTTATCTCGTAGGACACTTGCAATCTTTTCATTCAACATGATCCATATGAGTTTTCGTTTAACTATTGCAATATCTATCATGGGGCTTTTCCACGCTGTTGCTATAGTGAGTTTGGCAGCTAGAAATATAAAGTAAATTAAGGTCTGTGTGTGTCGTGGAACATTATCAACAGGCTTATTTAGTAGTGAAATACTCACATCCTTAGTGATATTAACCATGGTGACACTCCAATTCTAAAAGAAAACTTGCAGCTGGGATGGGAAATGGATGGGAATGGGGTGATGTAGTGGCACAAGGGGGAAATGGTGGATAAGGAGGGGGTGGGAGATATAGGGAGACCTTGACTACTCAGTCCTTAGTAGTACTTAGCAGCAAAGTGTATAGACAAGAGACAAACTACTGTTCCCAATAAGCCCTTTATGCTGCATTTTGGCATTAACCATTCAGGTCAGCCTCTTTGGCTCATGGATATTGGGTCCGCCATTAGAAACATGTCTCCATTTTATATAGGTTACAAGGGTACTGGACAGGTTTGTATAAAAGGAAAATGACTTAAGCCCTGTACACACGACCAGTTTTGCCGTCGGAATAAACTCCGAAGGTTTCTCTGATGGAATTCCACTCAAGCGGTCTTGCCTACACACGATCACACCAAAGTCCGACCGTCCAGAACGCGGTGACGTACAACACGTACGATGGGACTAGAAAAAGGAAGTTCAATAGCCAGTAGCCAATAGCTTCCGTCTCGTACTTGCATCAGAGCATGCGTCGTTTTTGGTCCGTCAGAACAGCATACAGACGAGCGGTCTTCCTGATAGGAATTGGTTCCATCGGAAATATTTAGAACATGTTCCATTTCTAGGATTGTCAGAATTTTCAAAAAATAAAGTCCGATGAGGCATAAACACGATCGGAATAGACGATGAAAAGCTTCCGTTGGACTTTTTCTGTCGGACATTCCGCTCATGTGTATGCGGCATTACTTGGCATTGGATATTAAGCAGATGGCAAATGAAAAGACTTGGTACCCATGCATAGCCTTTTTGCAACCCGATCTGATAACCAAGTCTATGACAATGACCAGAAGGTTCGCTGATCCTCCTCCTATCCCTTTAAATGTGTTCCCCTCACCTTTCCCCCCTCCCTTCCACTCTCTAGTCCTATTGGACATTCTACAGTTTTCACTACTAGCTTTCTAAATATCTCTCACGTTCTCCCTGGACCACTCTAAGTCATCCTGGCTAAATAAGTAAATCAGTATCATAATCCAGATTAGCATATGCCAAAGCTTCCATAAACTGGAACAACACCGGATACTCAACTCAGTAATGTTATCACTTTGGACCTTTTGAAAAGGGTCATGCATTATTTTGATACGCCATAATTGATCTGTGGACCTTGTATTCATATTGTACCATTGAATGGAGTATGTGTATATATCTCTATATACATTACTTACCCTGTATAATCTCCAAACCACTTAACTGTGGGAAGTGCTTAGTTCTTCCTTGCCGATTGAATCCATAGTAAACAATGTTTGTGTATTTTAAGTGCTGTGTCTGGGCATGATGGGTATAATACCATGAACTGCAAATAAAGGACCCCATTTGGCACCAGGTCTTCCTTTTGGTCGCTGGCTCTGTTAATGCACCCCACTGGTTTTCATATGAATCTGGTGGGATGATGCGCTAGTTCTTCCTTCTTTGGGAGGATTGAGTTCCCACTGGCCGTGTCTGAGCCTTACCTGTCCACTCTCGTCTCCTGGGGTTCCATCGGACCTCTTCCTCGTTTCCACAACTTCCAGGACAAACGTTTCTTTTATTGGTTCCATCTGATATTGAGAACACCATCCTGGGCCAATGGCTAATATGATTAGATACACCCTGTCAACAACATCATACTCCTGATGAAGTGAACGGTTTCAAGAAACGCATTGAGATTCTTGATGTTCCCATCTTTCTCATTTAAGAGGCACCTTGATCTTTGAATATCTGTTTGAAGGAGCTTCACTATTATGTATTGAAAACTGAAAACATTTAAAAATTTTCCTAGTGCATTCTACCGTTTTTACTTATTTTCTAAGTTGATGTGTTCTCAAGTTGATGACTTTTATATATTTGTATGACCTCCAAAAAGTCCCACGGGCAATTGATTTTTTACTTTTTTGGAAGTTACTGGGATGGAGGTATATAAACCTCTGTACTAGACCGAATGTTTTCTATTACTAAATAAAAGGCAGGTGGACATTTTAATTATGTTACTCTAATTACACTGTTTTGTGAGATAACCACTTGAAGACCGCAATATGTATTTGCAGCTACAGACATCATCAAGGTATCGTTTGTTTTCGGTTGGCGGACGGCTTTTTTTTAGTAAAAGCCATCCTAGCGAATAATTAGCCACTGGATTGCTTTTACAGACGTCGGGAGGGGTGGCCCCTCCCTCCGTTGCCTCTCTGGGGTTTCTGCCCCACCGGAGAACCCGGAACTGAAGCTGGCCCTTCCACCGGTTTACTATAAAGCTTTTTGAGGACTGGAAGGTCCCCAATCAGCTCTATGGTCTACGAGACTGGAAGGGACAAGCATTTTCATCACTTCTGGTTTCCCTGGATGTAAAGAGAAAAGTATCTGATCACACCGATCTTGATGTGATCAGATGCTTTTAAAGGGCAGTAGAGTCATCTGGGGTTTAATAGACCCCAAATCTCTCCATAAAGAGTACCAGTCACTGCCCATTGCTGTGACAAGGGATGTTTACATTACTTGTCACAACAATAAAAGTGATAAAGAAAAAAAAAGTAAAGAAAGTGTAAAAAGAATAAAGACGAACGCACGCATTGGTACCACACGCATACGGAAATGCCGATCACACCACACACTTGAGGTATTGCTGCGAACAGCAGAGTGAGAGCAACATTTCTAGCACCAAACCTCCTCTGTAACTCTCCACTGGTAAGCTGTAAAGGCTTTTTAAAAGTCGCCTATGGAGATTTATAAAGACCGTTGTTTGGCTACATTCCACGAGTGTGCGCAATTTTAAGACATGACATGTTAGATACTCATATACTCGTCTTAACACCATCTTTTATATTTTACCAAAAAATTGAGTATTATATTGTGTTTGCAATTCTTCCAAAATATTTGTGTTTGAAAAAACGCTGCACAAATACCGCGCGACATAAGAAAAAAATTGCAAAACCCACCATTTTATTCCCTAGGGCGTATGCTATATATATTTGGGGGTCTAAGTAATTTTAAAGAAAAAAAGCTGATTTTTACATGTAAACAAAAAGGCCTGGTCTTAAAGTGGAGTTCCGCCGTTTTTTTTTTAAAAGTCAGCAGCTACAAATACTGCAGCTGCTGACTTTTAAAATATGGACACTTACCTGTCCAGGGCGCCAGCGATGTCGGCACCCGAAGCCGATCTATCCCTCAGCTGTCGGGTGCTGCCGCAGCCATCTTCGGTCAGAAATTCAGGAAGTGAAGCCCTGCGGCTTCACTTCCTGGTTCGCGACTGCGCTATCCCACTGGTCCCTGTGTGTCTCCCAGAAGACGGGGGGGGGGGGGGGGCGAAGGCGCCGGAAGTGGCGTAGATACCTGCGGGCCCCCTCCCTCAGGACCTGGGCTTCATCAGCCAAGTTGTTAAAGCCAGCGGTCTAGAAGCAGGATGGTAATCAGCCAATGCAGTAAGTTGGAATTGTGGTGGAGTTTATAATGAATAAGTCAATAAAATGTATTTCCTGAGAGGTATCACCCCAAAGTATATACAAACCAAAGGATAATGGGACTTTAAATATACTGCCGGGAACGAGTACATTAAGATTGTTTTAAAAATAAATGATCTTTATTATATATTATTGGTGTCTTGATGAATACAATAAAGATTATTTTAATACATTCTCAATGTACTCATTCCCGGTGGTATACTTAAAGTCCCAGTTATCCTTTCTTTGGAACTTTGCTTTGATGGTAGATCAGCCCCTGGGACAGAAGATCCAGGAAGGCCTAAGGAGAGTCTGTGAAGTTAAACCAATCCCACAGATCCCCAGAGAATTTACTGAGAAGGCCCATGAATCCCTGGTCCTGGTGCCAAACCTGCTAGTTTGTTGCTGAACCTGGAAGCCAGAAGGTTTATGGCCGGTGTCCCCTCACCTGCCACGGAGAGTTGAGCTTGCAAAATGTTACAGGCCGGTCCTGTATCTTCTTTTTGCAGAGGTCTGGGTACAGATAATGAGGCTCGCTGGGAGTGGGGGGGAGTTATCCTGAGCTGTACCTACAGCTCTTAATTGTCAGTCTCCTGAGGGCAGCAGCATAACCCAAGGTTCCAGGACTTTCCCTGTTTCCCATAAAGTACAAAAAACATGAGTGATCAGAGATTGCAGGTTTGTTAGACACCATGCAGTGGAGACTGGAATTCATCAGAATACTAGCCATTAGAGATATGAGGCCCGCTGTCCAGTGGACACAGGAGATCTGCTTGGGACTGAAAAACCTCAATATGTCAGATTTAGTATACAATCAAATAATAAAATACAAATGACTGGTTCAACCAGTCCTGATATTTCTGTTTGGCATGTCATAGTTCTATTTAAACTCTTGTTACACCCATTATGTCAGAAGACTAGTACTACTTTTTTTTGAAGAGACAAGTTTTAACAAAATTAAGCACACAATATTTTATTTGTATAAAAAGTTTATTAGAGAAAGCAAATATTTGTGCAAGACATACAATCAAAATCCACAATATTAACATATGGATTTCATAAAAGAAAGTCACTTTTACTTTTTTTGTGGGAAGCGGGTAAACCTGAGTGTCAGCAAGTTTAAGATTACAATGTCACCCAGTCATCTTCTAACCACAACTATCAAAATGTCCAAGTGAGCAAAAGCCTCCAAATTTCGATATCAATATGGCACTTGTATAAGTAGCAGAATCCGGAAGACAACGCACAAACTGAAGATCGCCATGAGTAAAGTTGACCCATACATCCCAACGGTTCCGACTACGTATGCAGAAGGAGTACACCCTCCTTAAGCCCTCTCTACCACATAAATTATTAGGATGTTCTTGCAAGAAACATGCGTAACAGTGAGACACATCTTAATGTTCCTTGACATTCTTCTTCAGATGTGCCATATGAAGCTGGAATAGGTTACTACTGAAAACATGCCTATATGGCATGACCACTTCTGGCACTGAACATGTAAACAAACTGCACTGTAGATAGGGCAGAGGCTCTACTGAATCAATTAGTTCATATGATCAGTTTATTCTCACTCTTGGCTGTTCTGTGCCCGACGCTCCTCCAATGCTCTACACACCCACATGGACACAACCTCCATGTTCCCATCATCGAACTGGACAATAAATGGATGGCCCTGTAAGAGACAGAAGATCATATTATCCTGTGAGCACATACAGTGTATTCCAGATACTCGATTTTCGGTAAAAAACACAGTTTATTTATCCAAATGGTGTGGTCAATATATTGCACATAAAAGTTTAAAAAGTATTGCCAGCTTGCCCATCGTTAGTGTCAGTAGAAAGAATAAAGCCTCATCGTTGGTATCAGTGGCAGGAATAATGCCTCAAGGGCTGGATAAAGGCAAGCAAAGGGCTGCAGTTTGTAGACCACTGCTCTAGTAGATGACGTGGGCTCATCTGAGGCATGGGGTCTAAGCACTAGCTGGTCTTCACCAGAGTTCCTGATGGTAAAGATGGTAAAGATGGATTTTGATGCGTGTTAATGCCAGGTCCTCTGGATTATCCCAGCAGGAAGAGAGCAAGCGGGGGGGGGGGGGGGGGGGGGGGGTCAGGCAGTGGATGAAGCTAATTGGAACAAGCAGATGCATAGTTGATGAACAAGCCAAAAGGCCAGTAATGCGTAGTAGCTGGATGGGATCAAGAGGAAGCGTAGTCGATGAAGAAGTCAAGGGTCAATAACAAGTGGTAGCGAAGATAAGGCAGCAGCAAGTATGCAAGGGAAAAAGATATCAGCTGGAGAGAGCACAATATTCTAGTGCAGAGACGTGGCTTAAATAGGAAGGTCATTGGAGGAGCAAAGAATTACAAATACCATACTGGTGACCCCACAATAGGGATAAAACTTTTTCGCGGAAGGGAGTTTAACAAGACTCGTGGCCACTCATTAAAATTAGAAGAAATGATGTTTAACCTTAAACTACTTAGGGGGTTCTTTACTGTATGAGCGGCAAGGATGTGGAATTCCCTTCCACGGGCGGTGGTCTCAGCGGGGGGCATCGATAGTTTCAAGAAACGATCAGATAATCACCTGAACGACCGCAACATACAGGGATATACAATCTAATACTGACATACAATCACACACATGGGTTGGACTTGATGGACTTGTGTCTTTTCAACCTCACCTACTATGTAACTATGTAACTAAGGTTCACCAGGAGCAAAATACAAAGTGAGGTTTCCAAGGAATCAGACAGGGAGCTGTCTAGCCTCTTAGGTGGCACAGCGAGAAAAGCCAAGCCAGACACCATTGGGGTCCAGTGTTCAGTTCCAGATCCTGAAAACTGAAAGTAATTCAGGAGCACCATGTATTATCTTCAAGGTCAGGTTTATTTATTATTATTATATATTATTATTTATTTATCCAAATGGTATGGTCAATATATTTTACATAAAAGGTTAAAAAGTATTGCCAGGGCTTGGACAGCAGATAACCATGGACCAGGGGTGGCGTGGGTGGAGGTCCCTATTGGTGAAAGGCCTTCGTTTTGCCCCTCATACCACTGCAAAAAAGTTCAATTTGTTCAAAGATCTCATCCAGTTCACCCGGAATTTAACTGATAAACAACATTTTCTTAAGGCAGGGGGATCAAACTGGTGGCCCTCCAGCTGTTGTGATAGTGTGACTGATGGACCTTTGAATTCACAAGATCCCTCTCCAATAGATGAATCTCATGCAGTACAGGTCTTGATGGACCTATGGGACGAAGGCCACCCTGACACTCAATTCTTAGAAAATTGGTGATCCTCCTGTGGAACACACTAATTTTCGTCCTAAATCCACCTTTTTCCCTTTCCAGTTGAAAGGTCCTTATCTTGAAGCTTACTATCAGGTCACCTATAGGGACTTGCTGAAATTGTGTGACAACAAATCACATGGAACTAAGCCCAATCTATCAGACGTGGAATTTCTATCTATGAGGAACTTAAAGAATCAAGAAATTGTAATCAAACAAGCTGATAAAACGGGTAGTTTAGTAATTCAGAATAAAAAAGATTATCTGAAGAAATCGTATAGGTTATCGGACCCCAACACTTATGTCTTATGTTGAGGGAAGATCCACTTCCTGTGTTCCAACAATCCCTCAAACAATTGGTGGAAGCGGCTGGTAGAGATGGTGTGCTCAGCAAAAAGGGAAAAACTATTTTTGGTGTCTCCCCAATGCAGCAACCCATATTTATACCACTTACCAAAGATACACAAGTCTACAGTGAGCACCCCCGGTAGGCCAATTGTTGCGGGGACAAATGGTTTTATCAGTGGTTTATCCCAATACATTGATAATTTCCTACAACCAATTGTGGTTCAACTACCATCCTATATCCGCGATTCGGGTCATGTGATTAGTAGATTATGTAATTACAGATGGGAAAGCCACTATATGTGGGCTTCACTTGACGTGAGTTTGCTTTACATTGTATCCCACATAAGCATTAACTTTTATTCTAGCCAACAATTTTTGTAATAGGTGCATTTAACCTTCACAGCCTCCTTAAGCTTTTTTTTTATTAATAGGAGTCATGTCACAATGGGTTAAATTTAGTGGGTGGGTCAAGGGTTGATCCAATTTCTCGGTCTCCTATATAACCTCCCAAGCTGGTTCCTGTCACATGACCTGACGAAGGAGCGTGCCAAAAAACATGTAGTCATGACTAATGGCTTTTCTTATCATTCCATCTACTTTTGATTGATTGCTGCCAGACCATCCAGCGATTTGCCCTTCCAGTGGTTCTCTATTGGAGTGTTTCTGCCAGCCTGTGAGGTCACATCTGGGTCACCACCCGCGTCACCTCCGGTCAACGGAGGTGACGCAGGTGGTGTTGTGTTTTTTGTTTTTTCAAAATCTGGAACTGAACACTGGACCCCAGTAGTGTCAGCTTGGCTCCTCTTGCTGTGCCCCCTTAGATGCTGGACAGCTCCCTGCCTGATTCTTTGGAAATCTTACTTTGTATTTTTTCTTTCTTGTGAATCTTGAACTCTTTGCTCCTCCAATGTACTTCCTATTTAAGAGGTTTTACTTTCTTGAGTCAACTGCACAGAGAAAGCCCTAACACAGCTGCATCTGTGTGGTAGGCTACAGTGGCAAGTGACAAGCTGCATGTGGTGCTAGGCTACAGTGGCAAGTGACAAGCTGCATCTGGTGGCAGGCTACAGTGGCAAGTGACAAGCTGCATCTGGTGGCAGGCTATAGTGGCAAGTGACAAGCTACATCTGGAGGCAGGTTTCAGTGGCAAATGCCAAGTGACAAGCTGCATATAGTGGCAGACTTCAGTGGCAAGCTGCATCTAGTTGCAGGCTACGGTGGCAAGCTGCATTTATTGGCAGGCTCCAGTGGCAAGTGACAAGCTGCATCTGGTGGCAGACAACAGTGGCAAGTGACAAGCTGCATCTGGTGGCAGGCTACAGTGGCAAGTGACAAGCTGCATCTGGTGGCAGGCTATAGTGGCAAGTGACAAGCTGCATCTGGAGGCAGGCTCCAGTGGCAAGTGACAAGCTGCATCTGGTGGCAGACAACAGTGGCAAGTGACAAGCTGCATCTAATGGCAGACTACAGTGGCAAGTGACAAGTTTCATCTGGGGGCTCAGGGCTTCCACTGATTCTGCATTATGGTGAGTTGAACTATTTCATTGAATATTGCAATGTAATAATGGAAATAATGTTCTTCAATCACCCTGACACCATATCACTGACATGGTGATGGGATGATTGAAGCGCTAACACCCAAGGCCCGCCCACCCACCCCGGTTTGTGGAAAAATGCACATCAAAACGCAGGTCAGCAGATTCACGATTTACTTGAGTAGCATAGTATAGAGAACAGTTCTGAGGCTGCCTTTGACCTGATTTGCTTTGTGTTTCTTTGGGCACATCGGGTTATGTTGAGATTTGACAGTACAAACAAATGGCCACTGCCCCTACCTGTAACTGGCCTTTGCAGCAAGGAGCACACGGAAGGGCAATATATGGCAAACAAAACCAAAGAAAATTCCCAGATCAACTTACTGACCAGTCTGCAACCAACTGAATTGTCTTGTCTGATTAAAAACAAGCAGTTTAGTTTGTACACATTTGCAAATACATGCGTAAGCTGCAGGGCCACTTCACGGCACCCCGGTATTATCTGCACTCCTAACTCTATAAATTTTGAGAACCTCCATAGTAGAAGCACATGCATAATAATGGATAGGTAGAGGGCAGGTGAGCCTGGAGGGAGCCCACCCCTACCTTAAAGGCACAGGGGCGCACTGGACACCAGCAATAGCACAATGACAACAAAGTTGTCCAGTGCATCCCCTTATCAGCATTCCAACAGTACAAACAAATGGCCACTTCCACCCACCTACAATGCTGTGAAAAAGTATTTGCCCCCTTTCTGATTTTTAATTTTTTTTGCATTTTTGTCACTTTAAATAACTGAGATCAACAAAGAAATGTTATTATTACACAAAGATAACCCAAGTAAATACAAAATGCAGTTTTTAAATGATGGTTTCATTTATTAAGGCAGAAAAGCTGTCCAAACCTGCCTGGCTTTATGTGAAAAAGTAATTGCCCCTAAACATAATAACTGGTAGTGCCACCCTTGGCGGCAACAACTGCAATCAAGCGTTTGCGATAACTGGCAAGGAGCCTTTCACATTGCTGTGGAGCAATTTTGGTCCACTCTTCTTTGCAGAATTGTTTTAATTCAGCCACATTGGAGGGTTTTCCAGCATGAACGGCCTGTGTAAGGTCATGATAGAGCATCTCAATTGGATTTATGTCCAGGCTTTGACTAGGCCACTCCAAAACCTAAATTTTGCTTTGTTTGAACCATTTGGAGGTGGACTTGCTGTTTCAGATCATTGTCCTGCTGCATAACCCAAGTGCACTTGAGCTTGAGGTCAGGAACTGATGGCCGGACATTCTCCTTTAGGATTTTCTGGTAGAGCTCAGAATTCATAGTTCCATCAATTATGGTAAGTTGCCCAGGTCCTGAAGCTGCAAAGCAGCCCCAGACCATCACGCTACCCACCACCATGTCTGACTGTTGGTATGATGTTCTTGTTATGAAATTCTGTATTAGTTTTATGCCAGATGTAACGGGACGCACACCTTCCAAAAAGTAAAATATTTGTCTCATCAGTCCACAGAATATGTGCCTAAAAGCCTTGGGGATAATCAAGATTTTTTTTGGTAAATATGAGATGAGCCTTTGTGTTCTTTTTGGTCAACAGTGGCTTTGGCCTTGGAACTCTCCCATGGAGGCCATTTTTGCCCAGTCTCTTTCTTATTGTTGAATTTTGAACACCGATCTTACCTGAGGCAAGTGAGGCCTGCAGTTCTTTAGATGTTGTTCTGGCTTCTTTTATGACCTCCTGGATAAGTCGTCCTCATGATCGTGGATAATTTTTTGTAGGCCGGCAACTCCTGGGAAGGTTCACCACTGTTCCAAGTTATCTCCATTTGTGGATAATGGCTCTCACTGTGGTTCACTGGAGTGCCAAAGCCTTAGAAATGGCTTTGAAACCCTTCCTAGACCGATACATGTACATTAATTTGTTTCTAATCTGTTCTTAAATTTTTTTTAGATTGTGGCATGATGTGTGGCTTTTTGTGATCTGTTTGCATGCTTCACTTTGTCAGACAGCTTCTATTTATGTGATTTCTTGATTCAACAGGTCTGACAGCAATCAGGCCTGGGTGTGGCAAATGAAATTTAACTCAGCTTTCCAAAAAATTTTTGGTTAGTCACAGTTCATTCATGATTTAGCATGGGAGGGGGCAATTACTTTTTCACATAGGGCCAGGCAGGTTTGAACAACTTTTTTCCCTTAATAAATTAAATAATAATTTAGAAACCGCATCTTGGATTTACTTGGGTTATCTTTGATTAATACTTCCGCTTTTCGGATTCCTCCTCCCCTCCGGTGTCACATTTGGCTCCTTTCAGGGGGGACCTGTATAATCCAGGTATTTGCTCCCACTTCCGGGCATAGATAGCCGCAGTATCCGCGGATATCTATGCAGTATCCGGAACCTCCTCTGTCCCCCGTTGTCTTCTGGAAGACACACAGGTCCCAGAAGACAGCAGGGATCAGTGGGATCGCTCAGGCGCAGTAGGGAACCAGGCTGTGAAGCCGCATAGGCTTCACTTCCTGATTCCCTTACCGAAGATGGCGGCGCCTCCACCTGAGATCCGAGGGACAGATCGGCTTCAGGTGCCGACATTGCAGGCGCCCTGGACAGGTAAGTGTCCATATTTTAAAAGTCAGCAGCTGCAGTATTTGTAGCTGCTGACTTAAAAAAAAAAAATTTGGCGGAACTCCGCTTTACGTGTGACAAATGTGCAGTAAAAAAAAAAAAAAAAAATCAGGAAGGGGGCAAATACTTTTTCATAGCACTGTATAACTGGCCTTTGCAGCAAGGAGTACATGGAAGGGGCGACGCATGTCAAACAAAACCAAAGAAAGCTCAACTTACCGACCAGTCTGCAACCAACCGAATTGCCATATTGAGATTTGAGCAGGTCAAACACAACCTTTTGACCAGTTTTGCGCTGCAATGGAGCGGCGTTCAAATGCAAAAGACAACAACCCCCATCTACACAAGGCCCTTATCGCGTCAGTGATGCAGAGCTTACATGTTGTGTATTTACAACACTGAACGGCGATGTTACTTTCTCTTATAGAAGATGAATGATCGGTGTCACGTAGCCATCACTTAACTCCATCATCTTGTCTCGGAAGGATTTCCTGACCTTTTCAGTCGCAGTATTGTCTCCGTCTGCAGAATTCTCAAAAACTTTAGACTGTGTATTTTAAGTAACCACTCTTCCTCCTCTTCTTAATGAGGTTATGACCAACCGCTTATTATAATTGCTTCCAACTCCTTTTAATTTTCAAGCTTATTAATCATAAGAAGAGTTATTTAAAATTGCATAAATTAATCTTGGATTAAAAGACCATCAAGGCCTAGAAACAATTAAGAATATGCATGGAGTCCCAAGGGCAGCGCGGTGTCTGATTGTAGCAGTCAGGTGGGCCTGGTTGAGCGGGCGGCGAGATGATTAATGCACACAGCATTTCAATAAGGCTTTCTGAAAATGCCATTTGCTGACCCTGGGACTGTATTCGCTTGCCAGAGATGAGAAGTGGTTAGTGAACTCTGCCAAAACTACATGTGCGATCGGAGACCTCCTGACATGCCGGGGTCAATTAGGGCTAAATAAAAAGCAAATTACTTCCCATTAGCAAATGGTCCTATTTAGTGGGGAAAAAAAACACCAATTATTTGAAGAGAATCTGTTTACAGAAATAGAATCCCCCTTTGCCCAGGACTATGAATTTCTGGTAATTGTAGAGCGGGGTATGAATAATCACAGCATATCACCATACAGTATACAGCAGAGAGAGTTCTGGGTAGGGATGCGCCAATATCATTTTTTTTTTTTTACGAGTACAGAAACTTTTTTTTTTTTTTTAGTACTCGCCGATTCCAATTACCGACACCAACCGCAACTGTTATTTACACTTCAGCCAGTGGGGGTCCGTCCATTAGGGACGCCGTCCCCCTCTCTCCTCGCCATCCCCTATATGCAGGGGGGCGGTCTATCCACGGCTGCCCCGTATTCATGTGTCGGCCCCTTTCAGGGCACCGGGTGCATGAATTACAGCGGCCAGGGTTTTTTTTATGAAGCACCTGATTAGAGCCAGAGGCTCCAATAGGCTTCAAAATAGGGTGGGTTTGGGTCACAGAGGATGCGACCGGAGCCCACTCAGGTGTGTTGCAACAGCGAATGAATATTTGGGTTGAAATACTGATCCTCCTCTCGGCCAATCAGGAAGCAGGTATGAAACCCGTTTCTCGATTGGCCAAAAGGTCAGGCGATCCTATTGGACGCCTAGTGCTGGGAGGAGCAGAGAGGAGAGAGGGGAGGACACCGGAGCAGCTTTCCCTGAGCCCGCCACGATTAAGGACAGGGCTAGAAGATGGCAGAATCAGATCCAGAATCAGATCCCTCTCACCACCCGCATCCAGGGGTAAGGACAGCGGGTGTGTGTGTGTGTGTGGGGGGGGTTTGCTGGGGGTGTTAGTGCTGTGCCACGCGGGGGGGGGGGGGGGGGGGGGGGGGGGGGGGGCGGGGGGGCAGTTGTGCTAGTGTCGGTCCACCAGCTGTCAGCAATGGTACAAAGCATTGAAAAAATTTATTTACAGAATTAAATACATTTTTTTTGCGCTTTTTCAATGTGCAACAATATGTAAATATGTGTTAAAGATGTAAAAATATTAACAAAACAAAGCAAACAAAAAAAAAAGTTTAAATTATTAATAGGTAGAAAATAGAAGTGAACAAAAATCAGCAGGAAAATAATATTTAAATGGAGGAGATTAAGGAGTTAATTAAGGCTGATTATAGTAAATTAGGGGGTAATAAGAGGTTAAACAGAGAAACATTTAATTGAAAAAATTTTTTTTTACTTCACAGATTGCTTTAAACTGACTGCATCTGCACATCGAAGTTCCTCCACCCCAAACTCACTCATCCATGTCTTTATGGACCTTGCTTTGTGAACTGGTGTGCAGTCATGTTGGAACAGGAAGGGGCCGTCCCCAAACTGTTCCCACAAAGTTGGGAGCATGAAATTGTACAAAATGTCTTGGTATGCTGACGCCTTAAGAGTTCCCTTCACTGGAACTAAGAGGACAAGCCCAACCCCTGAAAAACAACCCCCCACACCATAATCCCCCTCCGCCAAAGGATTTGCACCAGTGCACAAAGCAAGGTCCATAAAGACATGGATGAGTGAGTTTGGGGTGGAGGAACTTGATTGACCCGCACAGTGTCCTGACATCAACCTGATAGAACACCTTTGGAAAGAATTCGAGCGGAGACTGCAAGCCAGGCCTTCTCCTCTAACATCAGTGCCCGACCTCACAAATGCTCTTCTGGAAGAATGGTCAAACATTCCCATAGACACCCTCCTAAACCTTGTGGACAGCCTTCAAAGAAGAGTTGAAGCTGTTATAGCTGCAAAGGGTGGGCCAACTCAATATTAAACCCTACGGACTAAGACTGGGATGCCATTAAAGTTCATGTGTGTGTGTGTGTAAAGGCAGGCGTCCCAATACTTTTGGTAATATAGTGTATAAATGCAACGTGATCCGGCTGAAAAAGTCTGAGGCAGGTAAAAATTCTGTGATGTCTGTAGGCACCAGTCCTGATTCTGTTTGGGTTTCCTGCGAAAGAGTAATAATATCACTGCTAAGAGCAGTCAAATGTTAAAGTGGATTCCCTTTTGGGTGACTTAGCCAGGCCCTTTGGGCGTTTAGCGCAAAGCCAAACACAGATACAGTACAAGATTCTGCAATTACTGCCTCCTTATCTCAATCACACTCCTTCACCAACAGATCCCTCAGCAGGTCTCACAAATTGGTAGCTGGGCCAGATTGCATGTCACAGCTGAGCCCACCTGTCACCAAGGAATTGAAGGTGGAAGGTGCTAAAAGTCTCAATCATTTCTGCTTCCCTAGAAATCAACAAAGAGAAAGGTAGAAGTTGGCTGTGTAAGCACAAGGCCAGCGGTGTAGACAGCGAAGGACAGGAGTTTAGTAGTAGCAATGAAGAATTTGGGAAGGGGCCAAATCCGTAGTACTGAGCACAGGAATGCTGGGCCAATGGGCGTGTTGGCCACAAGCACAATGAAGACAACAAAGAGCCAGATCTTAGATCTTCACTTTCAGAAAGAAAGGTGATAAACCCAGTTATGGACACAATGAAAGCTTCTACAATGCTGACTTTGCAAGGAAAAAACAAATAAAGCTGTAAATACATTGCTATTGGAAAAAAACAAATGGCATGTCTACCAATAAGATATGAGATTCCAAAGCAAACCTTTAACTGGCTACTTGCTCAACACAATTAAGCCGGCCATAGACGATGGTATGCTGGTGCCTTAAGAGTTCCCTTCACTGGAACTAATGGGTCAAGCCCAATCCCCAACCCCATAGACGATGGCGTGTCTACCAAGAAGATGTGAGATTCCAAAGCAAACCTTTAACTACTTGCTCAACACAATTAAGCCGGCCATAGACGATGGTATGCTGGTGCCTTAAGAGTCCCCTTCACTGGAACTAAGGGGTCAAGCCCATTCCTCAACCCCATAGACGATGGCGCGTCTACCAAGAATATATGAGATTCCAAAGCAAACCTCTAACTGGCTACTTGCTCAACACAATTAAGCCGGCCATAGACGATGGTATGCTGGTGCCTTAAGAGTTCTCTTCAATGGAACTAAGAGGTCAAGCCCAATCCCCAACCCCATAGACGATTGCGTGTCTACCAAGAAGATGTGAGATTCCAAGGCAAACCTTTAACTACTTGCTCAACACAATTAAGCCGGCCATAGACGATGGTATGCTGGTGCCTTAAGTGTTCCCTTCACTGGAACTAAGAGGTCAAGCCCAATCCCCAACCCCATAGATGATGGCGTTTCTACCAAGACGATATGAGATTCCAAAGCAAACCTCTAACTGGCTACTTGCTCAACACAATTAAGCTGGCCATAGACGATTCAAACCTTGTATAGGCAGGCTGATACCCAAGTTGATCGATCGATCAACTTGGGTAAACCAGCCTGCTGGATTTTACATGCAGTTATTGCTAGCTGTTGTTATAGCCACTAGCAATTATCACTGTGTGCTCCTGGCGGGGACGCCCCCCCCCCTCCCGGTTGGTTGCAGGAAGGAGACTGGCTACGTTCATGGCCTGCCTTACTAACATAAGAGCTTACGAATTAAGTTTTGCCTCTTGGCCTTTTGGCAAAGATCAAGTGTAGTATCTGTTCTTATCAGTGTCCAGTAGGGGTGCTGTGCCACCTTTCTGGCTTGACCAGGAGCTGGAATGGCTGGCTATGTATCCCTGCTGGAGTGATGGGGACTCTGAAGGCTAGTACTGGCTGGGACAGAAACCAGGGCACCCTCAGGCTGTCGGGGCAGGGGAGTAATTCCCCTGGGGATGGGCCCACTTCCTCCTGATTTGAGTGGATCTACCTTGTTTGACCATGGGCTGGGGAGGCAGAGAGTCCACGATATCTGTGCCCCCTGGGAGTGGTTGCCCTAGGAGTGCTTCTAGTAAAACTTGGGTGTGGGACCCCATAGTGTAAAACGGCACAAGGTTACAGCACTAAAGCTTTTAGGACTGGGCCTTTTGGTTTAGTCCGGTGCAATTTTTGGCTTCCAGGCCCCAGGGCCCGGCCAGTGCAGATTTATTTATTTTTCTCCAGTGTTTGTCACTCTTTCACTTTTGTTTGTTTTTTTTTCTCACTAAGATGGAGAGTGTGAGTCCTCGGGCTTGCAATGACATCTAGGGGGAGGATGTGGGGCCCACAGGCACCTTCCTTCCTCCTCTGACCCTGGGAGGGTCTCTCTTTGGGAGAGCTCCTCAACCTAGTACTCTGTGGTTGGCTTCGGCTGGCCATGAAGAGAGAGGTCCGTCAGGCCTTCTGGCTAGGCGGACCATGTTGAACCCTTTGTACCTGTCAGGAGCCTTGCGCCCTGGGGGGTGGGGGGGGGGGGGTGGCTCAGGGAGGGGTCCTACCCCTTTGGGGGGTGGACAAAGCACAACCTTAAGTGCACTTTTTAGTGTGTGTTTCACATGAAAGTTTTTTGTTCACTGAATGGTTTTTCCATTTTTAGGTTTTTGCACCACCGCGGATCCAAAAAAAAAAGAGCTTACAAATTAAGTATCAACTTGACTTTTCACAACAAATCCTTACCATTAGTTCTTCTGGCGCTGGCCTCTCTTTCGGCTGTTTTCTCATGCTGTATAATAAAGAAATAAAGAGGATTATGTGGATTCTAGCTTACATTGCAAACACAATCATAGAGGAAGCATTAGAGACACACACTGGGGGTTATTTACGAAAAGGCAAATCCACTTTGCACTACAAGTGCACTTGGAAGTGCAGTCGCTGTAGATCCAAGGGAAATAAACAGCATTTTAGCTTGCACATGATTGGATGATAAAATCAGCAGAGCTTCCCCTCATTTCAGATCTACCCCTCGGATTTACAGCGACTGCACTTGTAGAGCAAAGTGGATTTGCCTTTCGTAAATAACCCCCATAGTGCATATAATATACATATTCAACTGTATTTAGGACTAGCAAAAAATTTGTTTCCCTACATATAACAACTTACAGCAGCAATAGCAAAAACTGTTATATGGATAGATGGTGCCGCGCTAATCCTATTATATGAACTTCTACTTGTTAAATAAAGAGACCGGCCTGAAGGGCCAGTGATGTATATAAACAGGTGATATGACCCACTGTGCAAAGTAGATTAAATGGAAATATATAAGAATAAATAGTGGGTGTGAGCAATAAATAAACAGCCTAAAAGCTTAAAAAATATCAATCGTGACTGACCATAGGTATAAATATTGTGATAATGTGGCAAAAAACAATATAGTTGAGTAGCATAAATTAAATTAAATAATTAACAATCACAAACCAGCAAAGTGCATGGTGCCAACACTGTGCAACCTAAATAACTGAATCATAACGTAACTAAATAATGTGAAACAACAAGTTTTCCATAAAGTGCAAACGTGCAAACAAACATAAATTATAGGTGTATACTCCAAACTGAATGGTAATAAATAGAATGTCCCAGCAGATTGAATAGAAACAAGAAAATCACACAGGAAAAGCGTCCTTAATCTTAGGTAAAATCTTTGTGACTTATGGTGCTGGCATGCGCATGTAGCAGTTAAAGTGCCTGGTGACTCAAGGTTTCATGCAGCTTCGTGTGTAAACACTCCAGTGAGCAGTGGCCCCTTACCTCACAGAAATGGGGCAACAGCATATGACCAAACTGGTTCTTATCTTTTTCCACCTAGCGGCTCCTACGTATTCCTCACCGTCCTGGGGTGGGATTCCCTCAGATTCCCTCAGATTCCCTCAGATATGGTCCAGGGGATCCCCTGAAGAAGTCACGTGTGGTGTGACGTCACGCGTAGAGACAGGATAGGCTGAATACACTGAAAGAAAGCTACGAGCTCGCCGCTCGTCGGATACAAACACCTTGCTATTCATTGTAAATGTGAGTACCTGCTGCTTTTGTCTAATAAACATAGTTACCTTTTAAACGGAATTACACTATTGGGTTCCTTTATTCCTGTTTTTAAACACACCCCCCTGGACCATATCTGAGGGAATCTGAGGGAATCTGAGGGAATCCCACCCCAGGACGGTGAGGAATACGTAGGAGCCGCTAGGTGGAAAAAGATAAGAACCAGTTTGGTCATATGCTGTTGCCCCATTTCTGTGAGGTAAGGGGCCACTGCTCACTGGAGTGTTTACACACGAAGCTGCATGAAACCTTGAGTCACCAGGCACTTTAACTGCTACATGCGCATGCCAGCACCATAAGTCACAAAGATTTTACCTAAGATTAAGGACGCTTTTCCTGTGTGATTTTCTTGTTTCTATTCAATCTGCTGGGACATTCTATTTATTACCATTCAGTTTGGGGCCACTGCTCACTGGAGTGTTTACACACGAAGCTGCATGAAACCTTGAGTCACCAGGCACTTTAACTGCTACATGCGCATGCCAGCACCATAAGTCACAAAGATTTTACCTAAGATTAAGGACGCTTTTCCTGTGTGATTTTATCTTGTTTCTATTCAATCTGCTGGGACATTCTATTTATTACCATTCAGTTTGGAGTATACACCTATAATTTATGTTTGTTTGCACGTTTGCACTTTATGGAAAACTTGTTGTTTCACATTATTTAGTTACGTTATGATTCAGTTATTTAGGTTGCACAGTGTTGGCACCATGCACTTTTCTGGTTTGTGATTGTTAATTATTTAATTTAATTTATGCTACTCAACTATATTGTTTTTTGCCACATTATCACAATATTTATACCTATGGTCAGTCACGATTGATATTTTTTAAGCTTTTAGGCTGTTTATTTATTGCTCACACCCACTATTTATTCTTATATATTTCCATTTAATCTACTTTGCACAGTGGGTCATATCACCTGTTTATATACATCACTGGCCCTTCAGGCCGGTCTCTTTATTTAACAAGTAGAAGTTCATATAATAGGATTAGCGCGGCACCATCTATCCATATAACATTCATTTAGGCCAAGTGACACCTAATAGGTGCACGCAGCTGTTCCAATTTTAGCCATTTCCATATCTGATAGCGCAGGAATATCCTCTTGTACAATAGCAAAAACTGGTCACTGGCCTACATCTACTAGGGTGTGGATAAAAGGGGAGGATAAGGGGATCCAACTGTAATAAGGGAGATTTCCTGTTCCTCTCCTTGGCTCTGGTCACACAATGCAGCCTGGGGTGGACTTCCCCTCACTCTGAACTGCCTGATTTGACCAATGAGTGTTTCATGGCCGGGGGGGGGGGGGGGGGGGGGGTGGTTATTTTGTACTAGTGGGAAGAAGATCTGTGCTGGGGAGGGAGGCTTGTACTGTACTATGGAGGGGGAGGTCTGTGCTGAGGAAGCTGTATAAGGGAGCAGCGGGGAGCTACTTATACTAAAGGGGAGGGGGGAGTGTGGTCTGTACTAAGCCTGTGAAGATCTGTACTGGTGCGGCACTCCTGACCCCAGCACTCTTAACAGTTAAAGCTCCTGACCCGTGCGCTTTGTGGGTTCTGCACACTGTGGGTTCTGTACACTCCTAGCCCCTGCACACTGTGGGTTCTGTACACTCCTAACCCCTGCACACTGTGCATTGCAGGTTCCTGACCCCTGCGCAGCCTGTGCATTGCACACTCCCGACGACCTGCACTCTGTGCTTTGCACACTCCCGGCCTCTGCACTCTGTGCATTGCACACTCCCGGCCTCCGCACTCTGTGCATTGCACACTCCCGGCCTCCGCACTCTGTGCATTGCACACTCCCGCCCCCTGCACTCTGTGCATTGCACACTCCCGACCCCCTGCACTCTGTGGATTGCACACTCCCGGCCCCCTGCACTCTGTGGATTGCACACGCCCGAATCCCTGCACTCTGTGCATTGCACACTCCCGACCCCCTGCACTCTGTGCATTGCACACTCCCGACCCCCTGCACTCTGTGCATTGCACACTCCCGACCCCCTGCACTCTGTGCATTGCACACTCCCGACCCCCTGCACTCTGTGCATTGTACACTCCCGACCCCTGCACTCTATGCATTGCACACTCCCGACCGCCTGCACTCTATGCATTGCACACTCCCGACCGCCTGCACTCTATGCATTGCACACTCCCGACCGCCTGCACTCTATGCATTGCACACTCCCGACCGCCTGCACTCTATGCATTGCACACTCCCGACCGCCTGCACTCTATGCATTGCACACTCCCGACCGCCTGCACTCTATGCATTGCACACTCCCGACCGCCTGCACTCTATGCATTGCACACTCCCGACCGCCTGCACTCTGTGCATTGCACACTCCCGACCCGTGATCTATATACACTATGCTGTGTATTTCATACTCCTGGCCACTGCACACTTTATGTTATATTGTAGAACAATTGCTGGTTGCTCAGCAGTCAGTGACTATGTTAATGTTCTTCTTTAGGTAGGTCTTGTGCAGAAAAGCATATGTAATGAAAGAGTTACATTGTTTACAAAGGACTGTACTGAGCTTTATACTGTATATGTCTGTTAGACCTCTGCTAACTGGTACAGTAATAAAAGAATATTATTTGGGTACAACGACTGTTGCAAATGTTACCATGTACAGTGTGAATAAGCTCAAGTTTAAAGGCCCCTCCTACTGCCAAAAGTTACCAAACAACTTATCTTTAGAACAGTGCAATAAGATGAGGATTCCGAACCCGCTTTCTATGACTTAGTCCAATTTACAGAAAGTTACATGAGCTCAGCAACAGCTTGCAAGACTAGATAAAGTGTTAAAGTGCCCAAAAAATGGATGGCGATAGAAAATGATCTGTTCTTTACGGATTACTAATTTCTGTCCTCTGGGAAATGCACAGCAATGCACAATAAGGCCTTTTATGAGCCTGAGACTCTGCTCGCCTGCTCCCAATATTGCTGGCAATTGGGTTGTTTCTGTTTAATAGGGCAGTATTCACCGGGGTGGGGGGGAGAAGCCATTATGAAACATCCGATTAGGGCAATACATGGACAGCTTGCCCCCGATGCCTCCTGATTTCATGTATAATAGACGTAATATAGACTAAAACTCAGTGGAATTACGAAATCCTTACCATTGAGTGATGAAATGTACAAATGACTCTGAGAATTCGCCAACTGGAAGTACGGGAGAATCCTATAACATCAAGAAGAACAATGTGTGAACAAGATTGAAAGAAAGTTGTCTAAAAGGTGTGAGAATGAAAGCACCACATCCCAAACTAATCAAACAATCATATGGTAGGAAAAAAAAAAAAGGTGAAAGACAAATTGCAACTATGTAATAATATCAAATACATTTTATTGTACACATTTCAAAAAAGATAAAATCAGGTACTGTATAAAATAAAAAGGTGACAATTTCATACAGTCGTCATGTATACACAGAGGCTTCCGATCTACATGTTTCACCAGGAATATGGCTTCTTCAGGAGCCTCATGAAGCTTTGGAAACACAGTATCACCTGAATGTGGACACGATTGTGGTGGGAGATGAGAGCACCTAATGGACTGTTTTGGGGAGCATTAGTATGTCATAGAAGGAAAAATTGCCCATTGATAGAGCCATATTGAGAAGATTTTTAGAAAAGGTTGATGTTCCTTTAAATTCTATGATTTACATGGACCACCGTTGACAAATAATAAATGATATCCAAGAGAGCCAAATACTTCATAGATGACAATTCCTTTGGTGGGACCGTCAGGGTAAAACCACGAAAACAGTAGGATTCCAGTTCCAGTATTACAATAGAATAGGTTTATCAAAACAAGTGTTTGAGGATAAGGGACAGGAACAATCTGTCCAAATATCCACAATACATACTGCCTCACAGAGGAAGTCCTATCAGACGAAACGTACGTCAGGCTAGGCACAGAGCAGCAGTGGCGTCGGAGCACCCATGGAGGGTGCTGGACGAACGAGTGTTTCCATTTAAGCCTAATTTTATCATTTCTGCTGTAAGTAGAACCGTTAATAAACTTTTGTGTGCTTTTAACGAATGTTGCACAATGAGTCTATCTCCCTCTTCCATATGTTTTACCGTGTGATCGGACTCTGGAGTTCCCTTGAAGGATAAAAGCTGTGGGGGACATATCTTGGAATCCAATCAAATAGGCTGAGCTACTAAGGTGGTTATACCTGTAGTGAGGGGTGAATGCCCACTGATGCGCATATAGACCTTGGGAGATCTTAATATCTGGTAAGCAGATATATTTTGCCCTATTTATCCTCTGGGGAGCACTGGGTGTTTGCACCAATTGAAATTGGATCGACAAATTTTCAAGTTCACTTTATGGATTCATAGCTGGAATTTTGGACTATCATTTCTTCCTTTTTTTTTTCACTTTTATTCTAATTGATGGACTTTGTGCACTTTATGTAGATAAGGTCATGTTTGAAAGCGCAACATGTTATTTGAATGTATCCACAGAACATATCCTCACAATTTCCAACAGGGCAAGCGGCATACTGTTGGAAAGGTTCATTCGGTTGGTACGCAGACTGGTTGGTGAGTTGAGCTGGGAATTTTCTCTGGTTTTGTCTTTCAGGCGTTGCCCTTCCATGTGTTCCTTGCTGTGAAGGGCAGTTATAGGTGGGGCCAGTGGCCATTTGTTGGAATACTGGTGAGGAGACATATTGGACACCTTTGCTGCCATTGTGACCAATGTGCCCCTGTGCCTAAGGAGGATTTGGCTACCTCCAGGCCCACCTGCCCCTTATCTATCCATTAGAATGCATGTGCTTCCACTGTGGAGACTCTCATAAATTTAGAAAGTTTAGGACTGCAAGTAATACAGGGTGCCGTGAAGGGGTCTTGCAGCTTATGCATGGGTTAACAAACGTGTGCTAACTAAACCCTTGTTTTTAACGCATACTGCTAGACAGGTTAATTCGGTTGGTAAGCAGGCTGGTTGGTGAGTTGAGCTGGGAATTTTCTCTGGTTTTGTCTTTTATGCGTTGCCCTTCTATGTGCTCCTTGCTGTGAAGGTAGGGTTGCCACCTCATCCCTTTAAACCCGAAGACATATTAATTACACAGGTTCTGTGGCCGATTAAGGTGGAAACTAAACTCACTTATGCCGCGTACACACGGTCGTACTTTTCGTCTACAAAAGTCCAACAGACGCTGATGGACTAAAGCTGGCTGGTAATCCGATCGTGTGTGGGCTTCTCCGGACTTTCAACCGACTTTTTTAGCCTCAAATACGACGTACTTTAGATTTGAAACATGCTTCAAAACTTTTACTTCGTACCTACGACGGACCCCGAAATCCGCTCGTCTGTGTGCTAGTCCGACGGACAAAAAGCCACGCTAGGGCACCTATTGGCTACTGGCTATGAACTTCCTTATTTTAGTCCGGTGTACGTCATCACGTACGAATCCGACCGACTTTTGTGTGGTCGTGTGTAGGCAAGTCCGGTCGTTAGAAAGTAGGCCGCAAGTCCGCGGCAAGTCCACCGAAAGTCTGCCGGAAGTCTGTCCGACAGGCTGTCCGACTTTTGTAGACGAAAAGTACGACCGTGTGTACGCGGCATAACTGTCTTACCTGCATTCAATTAGCCTCTGAACCTGTGTAATTATTATGTGTTCGGGTTTAATAGGATGACGTGACAACTCTATGTGAAGGCCAGTTATAGGTGCACAAAGCAAGGTCCATAAAGATAGGGATGAGCAAGTTTGGGCTGGAAGAATGTGACTGGCCTGCACAGAGTCCTGACATCAACCTGATAGAACACCTCTGGGATGAATTAGAGCGGAGACTGCACCTTCTCGTCCAACATCAGTGCCTGACCTTACAAATGCTCTTCTGGAAGAATGGTCAAACGTTCCCATAGACACACTCCTAAACCTTGTAGACAGCCTTCCCAGAAGAGTTGAAGCTGTTATAGCTGCAAAGAGCGGGCCAACTCAATATTAAACCCTACGGACTTATGCCCCGTACACACGGTCGGACATTGATCGGACATTCCGACAACAAAATCCTAGGATTTTTTCTGACGGATGTTGGCTCAAACTTGTCTTGCATACACACGGTCACACAAAGTTGTCGGAAAATCCGATCATTCTGAACGCGGTGACGTAAAACACGTACGTCGGGGCTATGAAAGGGGCAGTAGCCAATAGCTTTCATCTCTTTATTTATTCCGAGCATGCGTGGCACTTTGTCCGCCTGATTTGTGTACACACGATCGGAATTTCCGACAACGGATTTTGTTGTCGGAAAATTTTATAGCCTGCTCTCAAACTTTGTGTGTCGGAAATTCAGATGGAAAATGTGTGATGGAGCCCACACACGGTCGGAATTTCCGACAGGGTCCTATCACACATTTTCCGTCGGAAAATCCGACCGTGTGTACGGGGCATAAGACTGGAATGCCATTAAAGTGCGTGTAAGGGCAGGCGTCCCAATACTTTTGACAATACAGTGTAGGTGGGGGTGGAAAGTCTGCACCCAGGGCTGATCATTCGCAGGTAATCGCTGCATGAGTGATTACATGCAAACAGCTGCAAATAGCTGTGGGTGCTGTCAGGTTTCCATTGCTATCAATGGGGCTTCCAGCCTTCACCTAGTCTCATGAACCCCCCCCCCCCCACTAAGTTTCCCATGTAAATTTGGAACCGTCCCCATTCGCAAGTGTGAATTGGGCCTTAGAATTACTCTTGCATCACTCTTTGGTGGATTGCTGACCCAAAGCAAGCGTGTGCATACCAGGTGTCCCACTACTTGAAAAGCATGTGGCTGTTCCAGTTTGATGACACTGTAAGGCCCCGGTTCACACTGCCGCGACTTTGAAGCCAACATCCCGGCACGACTTGCAAACGACTCCTTTAACAGAAGCCAATGCAAGTCGTGCCGGAGTTGGACCAAAAGGAGTGCAGGAAGCTTTTTCTAAGTCGGGGCGACTCAAGCCGCTCCTATTAGAACGATTCCATTGCACTTAATGGGGTGCGACTTGTCATGCGACATGTGCTCTCAGAGTCGGGGCGCATGTCACATCACTGTGAACCGGCGCTTATGATGGAAGTATAAAAGGTGATAGTCCTGGAGCATACACCACAAAAAAAAAATACGTCAGTAATGGCGGCTTCCATATTTCTTTCCAGACAAGGTTGTTGTAAATATGCTTTATATTTGAACAAGCACTATGCAATAAAATGTTACCAGGTATTGGGGCTCTTATTTGCCTTTCATGTGATTGGTTACTATTGATAGCAGCGGGAGCTATCAATCTATCCAATGAGGACCCGACTGAGCTCGTTCTTGTCGCTGGAACAATCAGGTTCAGGTAAGAAAAAAGGGGAGAGGGGGGACCTGGGGGGCAGCTGCAACACAAAAGGTTTTTCACCTTAATGCATTAAGGGTTTACAACCCCCTTTAAGCCCCTCTAGATTCTCTGAAGGACACGATATTCCCCCTTCACAATTTATTCAGCCCGATTAGAGAAAAATGATAGCCTATAGACACTTCATCCAACCGAAGACCCCCCCCCCGGTTATACAATGATATCTTTAATAGGATCTCTTGCAATTATAATAAAGATATGGGGGGAGTGTTTATTACTGTTTATTCAGTTACTATGTTTCCCTCTATTTATCTATTTATTGTACTACCTTCTTTGCAGGGGTATATGACTCCTTTTGACATCTTCATAATTGTACTGTTAAGATTATAAAGAGGAACTGCAGTCTGCTCACATCATTTGTAATAAAAACATCTTTGCCATTCTGAAACTTCCCTCCAACCACTTTGCATATTATTTTATATATAATGTGATTCTGTACTTGGGGAAAAAAAAAGCTGCAGAAATCTCCCTTCACGGAGTCTGGCTGCAGCCATTTTAACTGTTGGCAGCTGAAGCTGCTGCCTGTTCACTTCCTGGATTCAAGCAGAGGCACACCTCCAGCTCTGCAGCTCTCATTGGCCCTCTTATGACTCACCTCCCCCTCCCTTCCTGGCAAACTCCCACGAGAGAGAGAGAGAGAGAGAGAGAGAGAGAGAGAGAGAGAGAGAGAGAGAGAGAGAGAGAGAGAGAGAGAGAGAGAGAGAGAGAGAGAGCGCTGTGCATGATGTCATAAGCCTAGACCAATGACCAGACAAGAAACAGGAAGTGGGCTGTATAAGGTATTTACTGGCAGAAAAAAAAATGTTTAACCACCTCCCGTCCGCGCTATAGCTGAAAGATGGGCTACAGCGCAGAAGTAATTTTCTAGGAGGGCATCCATAGACATCCTCCCTTGCTTGAGCGGCCTGCAGGGCGCGTGCGGCATGCTCTGTGATCAGCGAGTCTATGAGACTCGGCTGATCACAGATCGGAGTAAGGAGTCGATCCCGACCCCTTACCACGTGATCAGCTGTCAGCCAATGACAGCTGATCATGTGACGTAAACAGAGCCGGTAATCTGCAATTTTTTTTCTCCTCACGTTGGTAGCACGAGGAGAAAAAAAAAAAAGCTGATCACCAGCGGCTGTGAGAGGGACATAAGTCACGATCGTGGAGAGCCTCTGCAGAGGGTTCTGTGCCCACCAGTGCTACCTAACAGTGCCCACAGTACGGCCCATCAGTGTCCACAGTACCATCCTTCAGTGTCCACAGTGCCTCCTATAAATGTCACCAATCAGTGCCTCATCACCAGTGCTGCTTATCAATACCACCTACCAGTGCCCTTCAGTACCACCTACCCGTGTCCATCAGTGCCAAATACCAGTGACATCTATCAGTGCCACCCGTCAGTGCCGCTCATCAGTGCCACCCATCAGTGCCGCTCATCAGTGCCACCCATCAGTGCCGCTCATCAGTGCCGCTCATCAGTGCCACCCATCAGTGCCACCCATCAGGCATCAGTGCCATCTTATCAGTGCCTATCAGTGTCGCCTTATCTGTGCCCATCAGTGCAGCCTCATCAGCGAATATCAATGAAAGAGAAAAATTACCCAGTTGCAAAATTTTATAACAAACTATGAAACGTTTTTTTTTTTTTTTAATTTCTGTCTTTTTTTGTTTGTTTAGCAAAAAATAAAAACCCCAAGTGGTGATTAAATACCACCAAAAGAAAGCTCCATTTCTGTGCAAAAAAAAAAAAATCAGAAAAATTTCATTTGAGTAAAGAGTAGCACGACCGCGCGATTGTCATTGTCAGGAACAAAACATACGAGTTGCAGCTCGGTAGAGAGCTCGTCACACATACATATCAGCCAATATGTTGGTGTAGTTAAAGTATAGGCATTATGCCTAGTTTTAGGTTTTCTTCTTATCGGAGCATGTCAAACAAAAACATAAAAATCCCAGAAAGAACTAAAATCAGCTGGTTTTAGCAGTTATGTTTACTTCAACTCATTTGTAAGAAAAAAATGTTTTACTATCCAAAGTTAAAACAACAAGGGCAGAAGATTTAATAGATAGAAAGATGAAGAAATGACTGAAGGTCCACTTTAATGCCTTTGTATTTGCTTAAACACGTAATAAAGTCCTTGAAAAAAATAAAATACAATTTTTTTCCAAAAACATTGCGTTTAAAAGACCGCTGCACAAATACAGTGCGACATAAAATATTTCCAACAACCGGCATTTTATTCTCTAGGGTCTCTGCTAAATAAAAAAATATATATATAATGTTTGGGGGTTCTAAGTAATTTTCGAGCAAAAAATACTGATTTTAACATAAACCAACAAATGTCAGAAAAAGGTTTAGTCTTCAAGTGGTTAAACTTCCCTCATTTACAGACCAAAATTCATTCCATTGATCTAAAGAGCAAAACATTACAATGTTTATAGTTAGCTCAGGGCTGAGGAATGTTGTGAAACTTGTCAGACTGCCTGTTTTTTTTTTTTTGGGGGGGGGGTTGCCAGCTGTCAGGCTTGAGCAGAGAACTCTCTGCATAAAATCAGGAAAGTGATACTAAAAGATCGGTTTTTATTTTTTTTAACCACTTCCCGCCCGGCCCATGGAAGAATTACGGCCGGGCGGTGGTTCTGTTATCCTGACTGGGCGTCATATGACGCCCTGCAGGATAACAGCCGCCTCGCGCCCGTGGGGGCGCGCATCGCGGCGATCGGTGGTGCAGTGTGTCAGTCTGACACACCGCTACACCGATCTCGGTAAAGAGCCTCTGGCGGAGGCTCTTTACCACGTGATCAGCCGTGTCCAATCACGGTTGATCATGATGTAAACAGGAAGAGCCATTGATCGGCTTTTCCTCACTCGCGTCTGACAGAACTGAGTAGAGGAGAGCCGATCGGCGACTCTCCTGACAGGGGGGGGGTCTGTGCTGATTGTTTATCAGCGCAGCCCCCACTCAGATGCCCACACTAGACCATCAGGGAAGCCCCCAGGACCACCAGGGAAGCCCCCAGCATGTGGATGGCCAGGTACATCCCCCATGGCCATCCACATGTGAAAAAATATGCCCAAAATATGCCAATCAATGCCCACTAATTGACACTGACTGGCACCTCTGTGGCACATTACAAAACAGGGATGCCCAGCAATGCCACCCATCAGTGCCCATCCGTGCCACCTATCAGTGCCACTCATAAGTACCCATCAGTGCAGCCTATGATTGCCCATCAGTGCCGCCTATGAGTGCCCAGTGCCGCCTACGAGTGCCCATTAGTGCCGCATACCAGTGCCACCTATCAGTGCCGCCTTCCAGTGCCCGTCAGTGCCACCTCATCAGTGCCACCCCATCGGTGCCCATCAGTGCAGCCATATCAGTGCCTGTCACTGAAGAAGAAAAGGTACTTATTTACAAAAAAAATGTAACAGAAACAAAGAAAAACTTGTTTTCAAAATTTTCGGTCTTTTTTTATTTGTTGCGCAAAAAATAAAAACCACAGAAGTGATCAAATACCACCAAAAGAAAGCTCTATTTATGGGAACAAAATGATAAAAAAATTTTTTGGGTACAGTGTAGCATGACTGCGCAATTGTCATTCAAATTGCGACAGTGCTGAAAGCTGAAAATTGGCCTGGGCAGGAAGGTGTCTAAGTGCCTGGTATTGAAGTGGTTAAATAACAAACATGTCATACTTACCTCCACTGTGCATCTCGTTTTGCACAGAGTGGCCCCAGAACATCCATTTCTGGGGTCCCTCGGCGGCTCTTGCGGCTCCTCCCCGCATTAGGTAACCCCCTTGGAGAAGCTCTCTCCCGAGGTGGTTACCTTGCGGGCCCGCTCCCGAGTCCAGCATTCGGCAACCATAGAGGCCGAACGCAGGACTCGGCCCCGCCCCCTGGCGTCATTGGATTTGATTGACACAAGCGGGAGCCAATGGCTGCGCTGCTATCAATCTATCCAACCAAGAGCTGGGAACCCGTGGAGAGAGGGACGGCGGGGACGCGCCGACGGAAATTGGGGGGGTCAAGGAAAGTAAAACAGGGGGGGCCGGTGACTGCAAGGTGTTTTTTCACCTTAATGCATAGGATGCATTAAAGGGGTTGTAAAGGTTCGTGTTTTTTCGCCTTAATGCATAGAAAAACAGCTGTCAGCCCCCCCCGTTTTACTTCCCTGACCCCTAGAACTTGACCCGGCGGGGACGCGCTGTCTCTCTGTCCGGGGTTCTCGGCTCTTGATTGAATAGATCGATAGCAGCGCAGCCATTGGCTCCCGTTACTGTCAATTAAATCCAACGACGCGGGCGCCAGGGGGCAGGGCCGAGTCCTGCATTCGGCGTCTATGGACGCCGAATGCTGGACTCGTTAGAGCGCCCGCAAAGTAACCCCCCCGGGAGAGCGCTTCTCCTAGGGGGTTATCTGATGTGGGGAGCGAATGCTGGACCCAGGAGAGTGCCCACAAGGTAACCCCCCCGGGAGAGCGCTTCTCCTAGGGGGTTATCTGATGTGGGGAGGAGCCGAGAGAGCCGCCGAGGGACCCCAGAAGAGGAGGTTCGGGGCCACTCTGTGCAAAACGAGCTACACAGTGGAGGTAAGTATGATATGTTTGTTATTTTTAAATAAAAAAAAACGAAAATTGGCAGACTGCCTGTGTTTTGGGGTTTTTTTTTTGACAGCTGTCAGACTTGAGCAGAGAACTCTCTGCGTAGAATCGGGAAAATGCTTTGTTACAATCGCGAGGGGGGAAGAATTGCGATCTAGATTAATGGTGCAGCTCTATAATAAGCGTATATTGATTGGTTTACGCGAACATTATAGCATCTAAGGAGTATGTTATAGATTTATGGAATAAATAAATAAATAATAAATATATATCATTTTTGGGGGTTCTAGCAAAAAAACCCCAAAAAAAACAAAAAAACAAACACAAATTTTTTTTACTTGCAAACAAAAGTCAGGAAAAGCCAGGGTCAGCAAGTGGTTAGTAAAGTAGCCCCCCCCCCCCCCTTGTCTAAACGTATGCACTGACCATGGCTGCCAACATATGACAGTCACCAGGGTGGTATCACACTGACATCTGATTACTAAATATACAAATAATTGCTATGACCCAATTATCGGGGAAACAAGCTCTGTAATTAAAATAAGGGACAATTAGTGGGAACCTTTATTAAGGGTTTTTTTTTTTTTTTGCCACATTAACATAACATGATTCATCCAGCACAGCCAGGGAACAATGCAAACCCTCAATCAACTCCTCGGAAAATAAAACACAGAATGGGCCCGGATAACGGGTCCAATTCCTCTGCACGGAGTACTGAATCCATGAGCGGGGGATACCATAGCTGCGTTTAGTAAATGTGGCCAATTACCGCCAGCAGGCTGTACGGGATGCTGAGAAGCACTAGGGTAGGTGGTGCGATCACTAAGCCTCAGTGGTGACTTTTATCTACCATACTTTGCAGCTCGCCGAGCAGTGAGCATGTGTGTAACCAACAGGTCGTAGAGCAGTGAGCCGAGAGGACGCCATGCAGCAGCCAGAGAGCCGGACATTGATCTGCACATTTCCAAAGAGAAATTCAGGCACATATATAAGGAGGAGATGAGTTCTGCATGTTTCACATTAAGGGATGCGCACAATCGATTGCTGTATTTATGCATTAAACCCCCCCCCCCCATCCCTTCCAACGGTCGTTCCGTAGCAGTTGCTGAAACAGGTCATGTGACTCACCATTTGCCACTTTGCCTTAACCACTTGACCTCCGGAAAATTTACTTCCCCTTCATGACCAGGTCTTTTTTTTTTTTTTGCGATACGGCACTGCGTTATTTTAACTGACAATTGCGCGGTCATCCAACACTGTACCCAAATAAAATATACAACATTTTTTCCCCACAAATACAGCTTTCTTTTGGTGGTATTTGATTACCACTGCAGTTTCTATTCTTTGCGCTATAAACAAAAAAAAAAAAAAAAAAAAACTGACAACTAAAACAATATGTTTTACTTTCTGCTATAAAACACATCCAATAAAAAAAAAAAAAAAAAAAAAAAAAAATTAATAAAAAAAATTTCTTTATAAAGTTAGACCAATATGTATACTGCTACATGTTTTGGTAAAAAAAAAAAAAACCCAATAAGCTAGATTTTTTTTGCTTAGAATGAAGATCAGGATTCTCTCGGCGTAACATCATCTTTCATATTATACAGAAAAATTGGGCTAACTTTACTTTACTTCACTGTAGTAGAGCTGCACGATTAATCGTCAAGAATCGTTATCGCGATTTTTTTCCCCCGTTGCGATTTTGACAAGAGTGTTTCACGTTTCCTGCTATGCAAAGAAATCTCTCTGCTCTTCTGAAGTCGACAGCCGTCAAAAGAAAGGAAGAAAAAAAAAAAAACGGGCAGTCTGCCAAGAATCACAACATTCTTTAGCAGTTGAACTTAAGTATAAACATTGTAACAATTTGTCAATGGAATAGACTTCGTGTGTGAGGAAAGTTTAACCATTTAGACCCCTTTTATACTGGAGCGTTTTGCAGGCGCTACAGCGTTAAAAATAGTGCCTGCAAACCGCCCTAAAACAGCTGCTTCATTCACTCCAGTGTGAAAGCCCGAGGGGGCAGCGCTGCGATACCGCCGGCAAAACGCCGCTCCAGCTGCGTTTTACAGGCGGATTTAACACCTTCTCGGCCGCTAGCGGGGGGTTAAAACTGCCCCGCTCGCAGCGAATAGCGGCACTAAAAATAGCGCTGCTTTACTGCTGACGCCGGTGGCGGCACAGTGTGAGAGTGGACTTAGACCCCTTTCACACTGGGGTGTTTTTAAGCCGCTTTAGGGTTAAAAAAAGCTCCTGTAAAGCGCCTGAAAGAAGCCTCATCTGCAATCCAAATGTGAAAGCCCGAGTGCTTTAAGAGCCCTTTCACACTGCCAGCGCCCGAAAAACGCTGGTAAAGCGCCACTTAAATTAGCGGTGCTTTACCAGCATTTTCGAGCGCTAGCAGGGTGCTTTTAACCCCCGTTAGTGGCCGAATAAATGGTTAAAAAAGTGCTCACAAAGCGCAGCTGCCAAGGCGCTTTGCAGGCGCTTCCCATTGATTTCAAAGAAGCTGCTTGCAGTACTTTTTTTGGACGCCCTGCCAGCGCAGCGCCTCAGTGTGAAAGCACTCGGGCTTTCACATTGGGATTGCAGATGAGGCTTCTTTCAGGCGCTTTACAGGTGCTTTTTTTTAACGCTAAAGCGCCTGAAAAACGCCCCAGTGTGAAAGGGGTCTTAAACACTAAACCTTTTTCTGACATTTGTTGGTTTCAAGGAAAAATCTTTTTTTTTTTTTTTTGCTAGAAAATTACTTAGAATCCCCAAACATTATATATATATTTTTTAGTAGAGGCCCTAGAGAATAAAATGGTGCTTTTTGCAATATTTTATGTCACACTGTATTTGCTCCAAAGGTTGCTAGGGGTTCCCTGAGCAATGACCAATTTTTGCCTCTCAGATAAGTTCCCTCTGACACCATTGATCTTTTTAGCCTATCTGTAAGGGGGTAATTCTTCCCAATGACCACAAGTGTAAGGAGCATTCTTCCCACTGACCATCACACTAATGTATCATGAGTAGATATAATAACATTTAGCAAGGGTTCCCTGAGACTGGAAAGTTATTTCAAGGGTTTCCTCTGTGATTAGAAAGTCTGCCCTAGATGGACTATGGATGAGCTCAGGCATGTTCGGATCCTAGTCTGAAGCCACCTGTGCTATCCCACCAGGAAGCTATCATGGCACCCTGCTGTGTTGCTATGGCTATTTTAGTGATCTTTATGGCATAAACATGGAAAAACATTTTTAAGACAATGTGTTGTTTTTGCAAGCTAGGTCTTCCCTATTGATATGTAAATTAACTAGTTGGACTGGTTCATGAGCTCAAGACAGGAAAGGACTTGAAAAAGCCATGAGGTGAGAGACAAAGAAAACAGTTGTGCTGGAGGACTCGGAGAAGGAAGGAGCAACATGTGTTTGCAGGACTCTATAATGACGCAACACCAGGGAAGGTCTGTGGCAGAAGAAACTTCAACCTGATTTCCTGTAACCACTTGTGGAGTAAGCCTGGTATCCTCATTGCCTACGGAGATCATGAAGCTTCTATATCCTGAACGAAGTAACTTTTTAGAGTCTTCCTATTATATACAGACCATAGTTGATGCTTATTTGTTAGGAAGGTTAGATAGCATGTGTACATTGTAGGCATATTTTGTAATAACTGTCAGTCTTGTACTGCATTCCAAAAATTTTAATTAGCTTGTATACAAATACCTGTAAAAATGATTCCCCCCCCCCCCCCCCCCATGTTTTGTTTGGACAGTAATTGATAGTTTGTGCATTGGGCAGTACATAGATATATATATATATATATATATATATATATCTGTGTGTGTGTGTATATATATATATATATATATATATATATATATATATATATATATATATATATATATATATATATATATATATATATATATAAATTATGTTTATGTTGATTAATGTTTTGTCTCCATTTTACAGGACTAACTACTATAAGTTCCCTGTTGATAAATCAATGTCAGAGGTCCTGAGAAAGCATTGGTAACAGCAAAACGCGTAGCCCAACTTAGGTTATTACATATTCTGGACGCTCTTTATGTATTGAATTGTTTTTACTATGGCATCTATGCATAATTTTTAAGGTTTTGTATAATAAAAGGAATTATGTTTTTAATTCTCTTTACTTTATTATGTAAGATTCTCCAGTGGCATACAACTAAAAGTCTCCTTTACTTAAAGTGGTTGTAAACACTTACATAAATCCAGTGAAGCGACTGGCCTCAGGTGATACACTGAGATGAAACAAATCCTACATAAGTTGTACCCATTTATGTGCAGTCTTCTCTTCTCTTCATCCGTTCAAAGTGCAGAATTTATATAGCTTGTCTAAGCATTTAGAAAGCAGGGGATGGGGAGCTGAAGTTACACTCTGAGGAGCTCAGTGAGAGCTGATTGGAGGGAAGGGACACACCCCTTCTCTTCACACAGAAACAGAGCTGAGGCTGTCAATCACAGGCTGTGTGCTGGAGCTCCGTCCCCATCACCTTTTTATCTCTTGGCATCAGGAAAACTTGTCAGAAGTCTAAAAATGCTGATAGCAGAGGAAGGAGGCAGCAGACCGAAATGACACTTACTGCTCTGGATGGTCAGTGCCGGTGTTTTGCCAGAGTAGGCGACCCTTTAGATTTTGTATAAGAAGTGACGGTTCCATAGCTGCCATCTTGCTACACCCTGCACACTCGACCACAGTAAGGAAACAGTGAGAAGGCGCAAGCGGACATCTTGTTACACCCACCAGAGTCTTGCATCTTACACTTATTTTTAACCAGTCAATGCTTTATAATGATGTTGATTATGGTGTTCAGTCATATTAGCAACCTGTGAGTCATATTAGCAAACCTGTGAGATCAGCAGGCTTGCCGCTGCTTTTAAAATTCAACATCTAAACAGATGGATTTTTAAATCATGTATTTCACTATATAAGCTCAGCTGACTGGTAAAAATAAGTGTAAGATGCAAGACTCTGGTGGGTGTAACAAGATATCTGCTTGCCCCCTTCTCACTGTCATCCTTACTGTGGTCGAGTGTGGGGTGTAGCAAGATGGCAGCTATGGAACGTCACTTCCGTTACAAAATCTGACGAAATACCAGGCTCCTGCTACTCATCGAGCAGCTCTTTTCTTTCAGTGCTCAGAAGCTGCTCAGCTGCCGGTTAATTACCAGCAACAAGTTGTTACCACAGTGACTCACCTGGTTACAATTTACCTGCCTCATTAGTCTAGCCTACAGCCAGACCCTTTTTGCTATTTAAGCAGCTTATTTCATTTCCTCCTTGCCCTTGCTTGGTCTATGATCTCTAAGTGCGTTCCTTCCTGTATTCCTGTATATGACTTGGCCTGGCTGACTTCCCTTTCGATTCCTGTTCCTGATTTGTGCTCCTGACTACGCTGACTTCTGGTTTCCTGACCTGGTTACCATTTACCTGCCTCATTAGTCCAGCCTACAGCCAGACCCTTTTTGCTATTTAAGCAGCTTATTTAATTTCCTCCTTGCCCTTGCTTGGTCTATGATCTCTAAGTGCCTTCCTTCCTGTGCTCCTGTATATGACTTGGCCTGGCTGACTTCTCTTCCGATTCCTGTGCCTGATTTGTGCTCCTGACTATGCTGACTTCTGTTTTCCTGACCTCGGCTCGTCTGATTATCCGCTCTGGCATCCAAACCCTGGCTTCTGTTTTTTAACAACGTTCCTGAACTGTGTTATTTTTGTCATATCATTAAAGGTGTGATTTTTTTACTGCACTTTCTGGTTTATGGTTCCTGACATGGATTGAGACAAGTGCACACTATAGAGGGATATGCTTTCTTCATATTTCATGTCTGTTTTTTTCAAACACTTTAAGGAATTTTCTTTGTAAAAATGACCTCTAATTATTATTATTATTATTATACAGTATTTATATAGCGCCAACAGTTTACGTAGCGCTTTACAACTTGAGGGTAGACAGTACAAATACAATACAATTTGATACAGTAGGAATCAGAGGGCCCTGCTCCTTAGAGCTTACAATCTAAGAGCTATCAGCAGCGGCCCGTCCACAAGGGGCGCAGCCCCTCTAATCTCTATGCGCCCGCCCCCAAATCTACATGCAGGGCGCTGGTGTCTTGCCGAGAAAGTTCCCCCAGTGGATAAGGACCCCCCCGTACTGCGCAGGCGCAGCGCTTGCGCAGTACGAACTACTAGGAGCCGCCGAAGATAGCCGAAGCTAAAAATCTTCAATCAGCTGTACACGGCGCCTGCGCCCTGGGTCCAGGTTCAAGCCCCACCATCCAAGTGGACCTAGAGGGAGAATATAAAAGTGCCGAGCGAAGCGGGGAACTTTCTCGGCAGAACACCGGATCCATACAGCTGTATGGGCTTTTTTTTTATGATGCACATGATTAGAGTCGAAGGCTCTGTGCCCTGAGCCCACCCACTTGTGAATCAACATTCACTACGGTCTTCCTGCTTCTCCTCCCGGGCCAATCAGAACAATCAGGGTCCTGAGACCAGATTGGCCAGGAGGAGAAGCTGGGGAAGCCACCCGGGACCTGGATGGGGTAAGTGCAGGACTGGTGGGCTTGCGAGAGGGCATGGCGAGTGGGCCTGGCAAGTGGGGCGTGGGGTGGGGGGTTTGTTTGCCTCCCCCCCCAAAAAAATGGAGCACCAGACACCACTGCCTCTAATATTGTGTGTCCTACATGTCTAGAGGCCGCTACTTTATGTACAACTATTACATTATTTTTTTTTACACTTTAGAATGGGGTGCCTTGAGATAATGGGGTACCTTGAGAGGTGCAGAATTTTAAAGGGTGCATTGGATCAAAAAAAAAAGACTGAAAAATGCAGACACAGGACAAATACCTTTAAACCAGTTTATAAATGTACAGTGTGGCCTCCACGTTAACCCGGCAGTACACTGAAATGGCACCCCCCAACCCTTTTAAACATTATTCTACCGAATACCATTAGGTCCACATGGAGATCCTGCTCTCTACACAACCCCAGCAGGCAGGCCTGAGCCCCAATTAATATTCTCCAGCCTTGTCGCTGGAGCCTGATACAACATCTAGGATCAGTCTGCAGGGGACTCTGGAAAAGATGGGACTGGAGAAGGGGGGGGGGGGTTAGAGATGATGTGAGAGCAGAGGCCAAGCCATGTTAAACAGCTCCAAGCCTTGCCAATGAACTCTCTCAGAGGGTGTCGTCCATTGTGCTTCATTAGGAAACAAAATATAAGCTTTCCACTCCATTAGGAATGACTTTAGGAGCGAAAGCACATAAGTCTGAGACTCACCTCATCAACAATGCATTGCAATATCTGGAACGGCTGCGGAGAGAGAGAGACAAGTATTAACCTATATGCAATATCTCTACAGTAGAGTCATAAGAGAGACAAAAAAAAAAAAACACCATTAATGCAATAAAAATAGCAAGATTAATCAACAGCAGAGAGCTCTTATAAAAACATTGATGTTGGAGCATTGCTATTATTTCTAATGGTACCTAATCTAATACAGGCAGTTAAATGTTTGTTTTTTCTTCAAAATGCAATTTGCAAAGTTTAAAACAAGGCAGTGGAGCATGCAGGAAGAATCAGCCATCAGGAAAAAAAAAAAAAAAAAAAGAGAAAAGTGAATTTTTTTCCAACCCCCCCCCCCCTTCGCAGTTTGCTCTGCTCACATTCCCCCTGCTCGGACTCATAACACTTACCATTAAAGACCCATGGTTTTTCGGAATCTTGGGAGGAAAGTGGATAAAAAATATGTATATTAAATAAAATATACAATAAATAACACACAAAGAAGAATAAAAGAATAAAAAAAAAAAAACAGGAGGGGAAAATATATAAAAATGGAGAGCGGAGAGGAAAAAAGGCAATATGTAATTAGCATGTCATAATCAAAACATCTCACTAGGACACATTATGATCACTGGGAGAAAATGATTGTCTTGCTGGTGGCAATTTGTGGGCATGTGTTAACACAATTTACATAATGAAAATACACAAGTGTTAATAGCTCTTCTCTCATTTATGGGTGAAAGTCGGCAGAATGCTAATTTACCACAAACACTTTTTAGTATCCTCCAGGTTATATTAGAAAGAGGGAGGGAAAAAAAAAAAGAAACAAACAAAAAAAAAAAACATAATCCATTTCAGAGGCAGAGCTGTTTCCGCTCCGTGTATAAATAATGTTTTATGCGGCTCCATCGTGAGCGCAGAGCTTAATGTGGCAATCATCGCTAATGTGAGGAAACTGGCTCTTTTTAAATTAAAAAACGATTTATTTAAAATTGAAATTAAATCATCGTCAGAAATTAGAATTTCTGGCCGCCTGCCAGGACTGGCCTGGCGTGTCACCCCTGCCTAATTTCTGGCTGGGAGACACAAACTTTAATTATATCTCTGTAATGGGACGGGGATCTGGTGTGTGAGTGTGTGTGGGAAGGCCGAAAAGCTGCCAGATGAAAAGGCTTTTCTGCAAAAAAAAGGATTGTTGGAAAAAATCAAGTGAACTCGAGTGGGTGATCTGCCCTCATTAGTAGAGGTGGCATTTTTAATATTTACAGTTCAGCTACGCCAACTGGAAATTCCATGTAGCGTTTTTTTTTTGGTCACCAGCAAAAATAAATCATATAAAAAGTTTACCAAAAGCCATTGGAGCTTAAATGATTCTATTATTTATATTGAAGTGTAATTAATAGCAAGTCTCTATTCTCATACTATATCACAGCTGTTTTCGGAGTACTTTATAATTTGAAGCAATCCAATTCAGCTGATACACTATTCTCCAGCTGTTGGCCAAAGCACAATTAGAAAGTTACCATAGATACCCACTCTATTTAGATACCTATGGGAAGTGTGGTGGATGGATATAATATTTTTGTCATTAGGAGACTTCTTTCTGGTTTAACCAAGAAGTGTTAGAAAGGTACCCTAGATATCTACTCTATGGGGACGTTTCTTACCAGTATAAGCACGAAGACTTAGAAAGGTATCATAGATATCTACTGTGTGGGGACTTTTCTTACAGGTATAACTAAAAAGACTTAGAAAGGTACCATAGATATCTACTCTGTGGGGACTTGTCTTATAGGTATAACTAAAACGAGTCATAAAGGTACCATATATATCTACTCTATAGGAGCTTTTCTTTACCAGTATAACCACAAAGATTTAGAAAGGTATCCTAAATATCTACTCTAAGGGGATTAATTTTTACCAGTATAACCACAAAGACTTAGAAAGGTATCACAGATATCTACTCTATGGGGACTTTTCTAACAGGTATAACCACAAAGAGTTAGAAGGGTACCCTAGATATCTACTCTATGGGGCTTTTTCTTACCAGTATAACCACAAAGACTCAGAAAGGTACCACAGACATTTACTCTACAGGGAATTCTCTTACCGGTATAACCGAAAAGAGTTAGAAAAGTACCCTAGATATCTACTCTAGGGGGACTTTTCTTACCAGTCTAACCACAAAGACTTAGAAAGGTGCCACAGACATCTACCCTATGGGTACTTTTCTTACTGGTATAAACACAAAGAGTTAGAAAGGTACCCTAGATATCTACTTTATGGGGACTTTTCTTACCAGTATAACCACAAAGACCTAGAAAAGGTACCATAGAGATCTACTATATGGGGACTTTTCTGAGCAGTTTAACCACAAAGACGTAGAAAGGTACCCTAGATATCTACTCTATGGGGACATTTCTTACCAGTATAACCACAAAGACTTAGAAAGGTACCACTGATATCTTCTATATGGGGACTTCTCTGACCAGTAAAACAAAGAGTTAGAAAGGACCCACAGATATCTACTCTATTTAGACGCTTATGGGAAATGTAGAAGGATATGATTTTTTGGTCATTTGGGGACTTTTCTTACCAATATAACCACAAAGAGTTAGAAAGGCACTACAGATATCTACTCTATTTAGATCAGTCTTTCTTAACCTTCCAAACACAGAGGAACCCTTGTAATAACTTTCTGGCCTCAGGGAACCCCTGCTAAGAATCACTATATCTACAACTCATAATACATTAGTGTGATGGTCAGTGGGAAGAATGCTCCTTACACTTGTGGGCATTGGGAAGAATTACCCCCTTTCAGATAGCTAAAAGATCAATGGGGTTAGTGGGAACTTATCTGAGAGGCAGATATTGCTTTTTGCTCAAGGAACCCCTAGCAACCTCTGGAGAAAGCCTAGGGTTCCATAGACCCCTGGTTGAGAAACCTGGATTTAGATTCTTATAGCAAATGTTGAGGATGGATATAATATTTTGGTAATTAACAGACTTTTCTTACTGGTATAACCATAAAGAGTTAGGAAGGTACCATAGATATCTGCCATGAAAAAGTATTCATACCCCTTGAAATTTTCCAATTTTATAATGTATTTTATTGGATATTTCATTAGGATTCCTGGGCTAAAACATATTAATCCATAGTCTTATCTAGTAAATGTACATATAGATGTGTGTGTGTGTATATATATATATATATATATATATATATATATATATATATATATATATATATATATATATATATACACACACACACACACACACAGACACACACACACACACACACACACACACAGTGCCTTGAAATATAGTAAATACAGTGCCTTGAAAAAGTATTCATACCCTTCGACATTTTTCACATTTTGTCACGTTACAACCAAAAACGTAAATGCATATTTTTGGGATTTTATGTGATAGACCAACACAAAGTGGCACATAATTGTGAAGTGGAAGGAAAATGATAAATGGTTTTCAATTTTTTTTTACAAATAAATATCTGAAAAGTGTGGTGTGCATTTGTATTCAGCCGCTTTACCCTGATACCCCCAACTACTGTATTCTGGAACTTTTGAAGGCAATTGGAACCAATTGCCTTCAGAAGTCACCTAATTAGTAAATAGAGTCCACCTGTGTGCAATTTAATCTTGCTATAAATACAGCTGTTCTGTGAAGCCCTCAGAGGTTTGTTGGAGAACTTTAGTGAACAAACAACATCATGAATACCAAGGAACACACCAGACAGGTCAGGGATAAAGTTGTGGAGAAGTTTAAAGCAGGGTTAGGTTAGGTCCACCTAAACTGACAGGCCGGGCAAGGAGAGCATTCATCAGAGAAGCAGCCAAGAGGCCCATGGTAACTCTGGAGGAGCAAGAAGAAAGCCATTGTTGAAAGAAAGCAATAAGAAGTCCCGTTTGCAGTTTGCGAGAAACCATGTGGGGGACACAGCAAACGTGGAAGGTGGTGCTTTGGTCAGAGGAGACCAAAATTGAACCTTTGGCCCAAAAGCAAAACGCTATGTGTGGCGGAAAACTAACACTGCACATCACCCTGAACACACCATCCCCACTATGAAACATGGTGGTGGCAGCATCATGTTGTGGGGATGCTTTTCTTCAACAGGGACAGGGAAGCTGGTCAGAGTTGATGGGAAGGATAGAGCCAAATACAGGGCAATCGTAGAAGAAAACCTGTTATGCCCTGTACACACGGTCAGACTTTCCGACGGAAAATGTGCGATAGGAGCTTGTTGTCAGAAATTCCGACCGTGTGTGGGCTCCATCGGACTATTTCCATCGGAATTTCCGACACACAAAGTTTGAGAGCAGGATATAACATTTTCCAACAACAAAATCCGATCGTGTGTACACAAATCCGATGCACAAAGTGCCACGCATGCTCAGAATAAATTAAGAGATAAAAGCTATTGGCTACTGCCCCGTTTATAGTCCAGACGTACGTGTTTTACGTCACCGCGTTCAGAACGATTGGATTTTCCGACAACTTTGTGCGACCGTGTGTATGCAAGACAAGTTTGGCGAAAATCCGACGGATTTTGTGGTCGGAAAGTCCGATCAATGTCCGATCGTGTGTACAGGGCATTAGAGTTTGCAAAAGACTTGAGACCGGGGCTGAGGTTCTCCTTCCAGCAGGACAATGACCCTAAACATACAGCCAGAGCTACAATGGAATGGTTTAGATCAAAGCATATTCATGTGTTAGAATGGCCCAGTCAAACTCCAAACCTAAATCCAATTGAGAATCTGTGGCAAGACTTGAAAACTGCTGTTCACAGACGCTCTCCATCTAATCTGACAGAGCTTGAGCTATTTTGTAAAGAAGAATAGGCAAAAATTTCACTCTCTAGATGTGCAAAGCTGGTAGAGACATCCCCAAAAAGACTTGCAGCTGTAACTGCAGCGTAAGGAGGTTCTACAAAGTATTGACTCAGGGGGGCGCCATACAAATGCATGCCACACTTTTGACATATTTGTAAAAAAATAAAATAAAAACGATTTATCATCTTCCTTCCACTTCAGAATTATGTGCCACTTTGTGTTGGTCTATCACATAAAATCCAAATAAAATACATTTACATTTTTGGTTGTAACATGACAAAATGTGGAAAATTTCAAGGGGGGTGAATACTTTTTCAATGCACTGAAGAGGATGGATATAATGTTTTGGCCATTAGGAGACTTTCCTTTCTGGTATAACCAAGAAGAGTTAAATAGGTACCTTCGATATCTACTCTATTTAGATACTTATGGAAAAAGTAGTAGCAGATAGCTATAATTTTTTTGGCCATTAGGCAACTTTTTTTGCCTAATTTTTTGTATAAGCAAAAAGGTTTTGGTGAATTGCACATTTTTATTTTTATGCCCCTGGGTCAACTGTACAATATTGCTTACAGCGCAGATGGACCATAATAACAGGGCTGTACAGAAAGTAATGCAAAAGTTGGCATAACTTTTTTTTTTTAACTTAGGTTGTTCAAATGTCACATGTTGGGAGAGTAACTCTTCCTCTATAGTAACTCTTCTTTTCCTTTTTAAATTTCAGGTAAATAATGCATTCCAAGCAGAAGCAATGGGTAATTATTGAGTTCTTGATGGAGGGGTACAGGCTGCTTGACATCCACAGAAGGCTACAGAGTGTTTACAGAGATGACACCATTGACAAGCCAAGAGCAAAACTTTGTCATTGGTGACTCTTATCAATGGTGTCATCTCCGTAAACATTCTGTAGCCTTCTGTGGATGTCAGACAGCCTGCACCCCTCCTTCATCAAGAACTCAATGGCAGCACCTTGCTTCTGCTTGGAATCCATTATTTACCTGCGACGAAAAAGAAGAGTTACTATAGAGGAAGAGTTACTCCACCAAAAACAAATAACAAAAAACATTCCCCATATTTGCATTGCTTTTTTCGTACAGCCCTTGTATTACACAGTCATTTATTCTATAACCTCTCTGGTTACATGGTCTTATTGGTCCTCAACACCTACACCATGAAAGCCATGGTTTCACTACAATTTATTGATGAAGGCCGACAAACCAGAGAAAGCTGCACACATTTGGAGAAAATACCTCTATAATATTAGGCTGTATCAGTGCACTAAACCAGTGGTGCTGGATTAATGGTTGGCTCATCGGCAAAATGTAACGTTTTGCATAGTTTCCCCCAATATTTTAAAATTAGGAATAACCTCCTTGTTTTTTTTTTTGGATTGGTAGACATGCAGATACCTTTTGTGTTAAGAAAATTCTACTGTGCTTCACACTTGTTTAATGGAGGGCTTTTGGTCCCTTTTAGCACACCTCACCATAACTTGCTGGTCTTATTCAATAAAATGTTCCTATTCTCAAGAGCACTAAGCCAAAGCGATGTGCCCAGCGGCTATGAATTTCTACAACTAGGAATTAGCGCTTTTGTGTTTGTTTCTTTTTTATCACTGGATGGAGGGTGTGGGTTCTTTTGGCTTACCGTGAAGTATAGGGGGAGGATGTGCGACCATCAGGTTCCTTCCTCCCCTAGACTGGGGTTCTCTTTTTAGGAGAACCTCTCACCTAGTACTCAATGGTTAGCTTCGGCTGACCATGAGGAGAGGGGTCTCCTAGGCCCTTTGGCTAGGTGGACCAAGTTGAGCCTTGAGCCCCGTTCAGGGTAAGGTCCTACTTCTTCGGGAGGTGGACTAGAGACATATCCTTAAGTGTGTTTTTCACATGCACTTTCTTTGTACATAGGTGTTTATTGAGCACCAACGCAGGTTCCAGAAAAAACAAAAAAACGTTTATCAAATTACTACCCAGATACCAGTGGTTGACGAGAGGTCAGAGGCCAGGACCATAAAATAACTAGGAATTAGCGCTTTTGTGTTTGTTTCTTTTTATCACTGGATGGTGGGTGTGGGTTCTTTTGGCTTACCGTGAAGTATAGGGGGAGGATGTGCGACCATCAGGTTCCTTCCTCCCCTAGACTGGGGTTCTCTTTTTAGGAGAACCTCTCACCTAGTAGTCAATGGTTAGCTTCGGCTGACCATGAGGAGAGGGGTCTGCTAGGCTTTTTGGCTAGGTGGACCAAGTTGAACCTTGCGCCCCGGGGGTTCAGGGTAAGGTCCTACTTCTTCGGGATGTGGACTAGAGACATATCCTTAAGTGTGTTTTTCACATGCACTTTTTTTTGTACATAGGCGTTTCGTTTTTTGAGCACCAACGCAGGTTCAAGAAAAAAAAAAACAAAAAAAAAAAAAAAACGCTTAGCAAATTACTACCCAGATACCAGAGGTTGACGAGAGGTCAGAGGCCAGGACCATAAAATAACTTTTTAAACACCATATCTAGTACATATTATTCCTTAACCATACATGCACACCGCTTTTCCTGTGTGATTAGGTTTTGATAAGTGCACGCTGTCTCAACTTTTCATTATTTCCTGTGTGTCATCCATTGATTTTTACTTACCATTTTTATGGCACTTCCTTGGAATTGTTTTGATTTTGTCACAACTGTATAACAATATCAACTGTTTCGGAGTACATATGATTGCAATAGAGAAGCTCAGGAGACCCATGTAACACAAAGCCCAGCAGGTTGACTACTCAATGGTCTCTGCAGAGTGTGAAAGAAAGCACAGTGCCTCTCTGGACTTTGACCAATATACTCTAAGCGATCGATGTGTATAGACGAGAAAATGGGGGGGGGGGGGGGGGGGCAAAAATATAGAAACTTAAGTTTCTTTCCACTTAAGTGATCTTTGTGCTATCTGACCAATGATCCAGACAACCTTTACGGTATCATAGTATCACATCATAACACAGCATACAGCAATGTATTTTTCCTATTGTTTTTCTACTAGCCTTTAAATGAATCTTTTACCAGATGTACATATCTCTTTCTACTCCCGTGTCAAAATCCCCTTTTCATCTTTTGATCATTCTTCTTCCCACTGCGTTCTCTTATCTGTCGTTTCCATCTTGTTCATCAGATAATCTTCTATTCTCCCTCCTGACACAATGCACGCCTGCATTTTATTCAAATAATTCTTAAAAACAGCTTAAAAAGCCGTTTGGAATAACAGAGAGCGTCTCCATCAATCAGTGCGGGGGAGGGCGAGGATTTCCGCTGGTAAGTGTATAAACAGCAGATCAGCTCTTTAGAAGCAGTCATAAAAAACTCCATTAACTTCTGACAAAGAATGCAAATTAATCACAACATGGGGCTGGGTTGAAATTAGTGTGTGTTCTGATCACAGGCTATGCCTGGAGAGACCTCCCAAAGAACCCTGCCAGAGCTGAAAGAGCACCCTCGAGGATCCTTGGATAAGATGTAAAGGAAACCTCTATAAACCCAGGCTAGGCTTCTAAAGGACCTATTCAACATCGTGCAACGAAAGACAAACCATATCTTCTGGAAGGAACCTTTGGAATATTCCATACAGTTCATGAGAAGGAGAAAGGCCATCCATTCAACATGATCATGGTAGGCATATTCAGAAGGGTTTTGGTCAACAGCTTAGAAAATTGGAGCACTCGGTAAATGTCCAGAAATGACCAACTGAATAAACAGCTGATGTTAAAGCCAAATGGTAAAATAATGGACAAAGGTCTGTTCAGGTAATTTTGGTAACACAAGGAGGCTTTTCAAAAGGGGCTTTCTGATCAGGTCAACCTGTCAGTTATTCAGGCAGACCTGATTAAAAGCTCCACGCAGTCCTAGTGGGATGTCTGTTGAACCTTGTCCTATGTCCGGTCCGATGTCCTTTCCCGTCTTTGTAGAACTAAATGTGACAGACCAGACTTGGCCTGATGTAAACGGATACTGGAGTTTGTTTACACCCAGCCACCCATAGATCTTTCACAGGTGTTCCAGTGTCTGTTGGGCACAAACTGAACGGGTACAGATGTCAAAAACCGACGTGTTCCATTTGGCTTTGATTCAGCAAGGGATCTGCTCACAGATCCCCTTCTGGTCGGAGCAAACTATGCTCCATGTGAAAGGAGCCAAAGACTTTGACAATTCCATAACAAACTTTTTGCTATTATACAATGTAGGAGAAAAAAAAAAATTTCAAAAGATTGATTGGGTAAGTAGGAAAGTTCCTCAACGGTAGACTCCTGTGAGTTCTAAGCAATAATTGCAGGGCTCTACGGTGAAAACTATCCAGGAATAGGTGACAGTCCCGATAATCATAGTTCATCCCCTCAGGCCCCCCGAGGACGCACATTTGTGAGAAACATGTTGGGCAAAGTTTGCCTCCCGTGTACTAGTAAGCTGACGAGTTTTGGTGGCGCACCCCCTTCCTCAGAGCTGTGCTGACCAGCAATACCATAGGCCAATGCATAAATATAGACACGCACACCAACGACCTCCTCCTAACAGGAAGGGTGGAGCCACAGTAAAAGAAATCAATTAAATTTAAAAAAAAAAGGGGGTCAATGAATAAATAATACATGGTACATACTGATATATAATACATGCTAGTTCCCCAGGTGGGAATGGCATGTAATGTGATATTATTCAGTATCTCTGACACCTCTGATGATGGCCAATAGACTGAAATGCATCAGGTGATGCTGAGAGGACGCCAGCACGCTACCATACCGCGGTTCACTTGATTTTCTGATACGCCGCTCGTTTTTTTAACATCCGTTTGTGAGTACACCCCTGTTTCTAAATACATCGAGGTATTGCTTTTACAGGCTTTACTATGTGCCTCCTCATTTCTTTTTATGGGATGTATCCTTCCATTGAATACCATTGGAGATGATGCTGTTTTTCACTAGACATTGGAGACTGGAGAGGATCTTGTGTCTTAGAGCTACAGTGTTTTCATTGATGAGAGAGCTGATTACGCTGCCTATATGAGATATTGGACGTGCCATATACCCATATGCCTATTTTATCTGGCCTTCTGGTAAGAAGAATATAAGAATATATGTGAGCAGAGTGGTGTGTTTTGACTATACACTGAAGTTGGTGTGAGGCTTCTTACTTCAATATTCATCTGTAATCACTGTATCTTCATCTAACTCCTACCTTCAGAGCTGCATATGGACTTCATGTGTTTTATTTATATTGAAATTATTATCTTTATGTCATCTCCTATTCTTCTTCATAAGTTTTACATCTGAGCGTGGATATTACCCTTTGTTTACTATATAAATTTAAACAGTGATCAGTGCATTTTTTTTTTTTTTTTAGCACTGATCACTGTATTGGTGTCACTGGTCCCCAAAAAGTGTCAGTTAGTGTCCAATTTGTCCGCCGCAATGTCACAGTCCCGCTAAAAATCGCTGATCACTGCCATTACAGTACTAGTAAAAATAAATAAAAAGACCCTAAATATATCCCATAGTTTTTGGATGCTATATCTTTTGCACAAACCAATCAATATACGGGTATTGGGATTTTTACACACACATTATATTATATTATATTATTATATATTATTATTGTATAAGACTACCCCCCTTCCTCACACAGGGATGCAGTCTCGTAGCTCCGATCCAAGCCCCATCTCTGATGGCAGCTCTGGAAGACTTAGATGCAGGTCCATCCTCTCTTCATGGTAGAGGTGAGCAGGCACCACAGCAGATCCTCTAAGCTTTTCTCCTGATGGCTCTGGTCCCGGCAGGCTGAGAGCTCAGACCCCGTCTATAGATCTGCACTCTCCTCTCTCCTGGCGCAGTGTGCCCAGAAAACGGTGGCACTCCCTTCTGTAGGTGCAGCCACGTTTGGGAATTGAAGTCCACAGTCTACTAGCCTCCATTGGCAAGTACTGTGCAGAAAACAGTGATTGTATGGACGATGTATTCTATTGATGAATACAAAGCCTGCTCAGATTGGCAGAGGCTGTAACATCATCAGCCTGCGCCTCTCTGACTCTAGTATCTCTGGTATACTGTACATGGCCTGCTCGGATTGGCAGAGATTGTTCCAATCTTAGCAGGCTTTGTATTCATTAATAGAATACATCGCTCGCCGTGATTGGCTCGGAGCGGTATACTATATGTAGCCGAAGCACATCCAGCGGGCTGACATCCATCGGACGGAATTTTATACCGGCGTATAAGACGACCCCCGATTTTTGGGGGATTATTTTAAGTATAAAAGGTTGTCTTATACATGGGCAAATACGGTACATTTTATTTGGGTACAGCATGGCACGATCACGCAATTGTCATTTAAAGCAAAATGATTTGTCAATTAGTCATTTAAAGCAAAGCAGTGTCGTATTGTAAAATATGGCGTGGTCAGGGAGTGGGTAAAACCTTCCAGAGCTGAAGTGGTTAAAATTGCGCATCCTTATGGAATGGCGCCAAACGACAGTACTTAAAAATCTCCATAGGCGACGTTTTAAAAATGTATACAAGTTACCAGTTTGGAGTTGCAGAGGAGGTCTAGTGCTAGAATTATTGCTTTCGCTCAAACGTTCGTGGCGATACCTCACATGTGTGGTGAGAAAAATACATCTACATATGTGGGCGTGACCTACATATGCGTCTGGGATATGTGGCGAGTGGCTGGTGAGGCACTGGCTAGTATCAGAGCCAGATACACACAGGTTACATACGCCGCGATCGTTAGAGCGAGAGCAAGAATTCCAGCACTAGACCTCCTCTGTAACGCTAAAATGGTAACCTGTAAAAAAAATTTAAAGCGTCAAAATATGGAGATTTATAAGTACTGAAGTTTGGCGCCATTCCACAAGTATGCGCAATTTTTGAAGCGTGACATGTTAGGTATCCATTCAACATCTTTCACATTATACAAAAAAAAATCAGGCTAAATTTAGTGTCTTTTCTTCCATTCAGTAAAGTTTTTTTTTTAAACGCGTTTGAAAAATTGCTGCGCAAATACTGCGTGACATAAAAAGTTGCAACGGCCACCATTTTATTCCCTAGGGTGTCTGCTAAAATAATATATATGTTTGGGGGTTCTGTGTATTTTCTAGCATAAAAATGATGATTTTTACATGTAGGAGAGAAGTGTCAGAATTGGCCTGGGTGGCAAGGGGTTAATTACCATAAGTAATATAAAAATAATTATTATATATTATTTTTAAGGTAATTTACTATATTTTCAAAAACTGTACTTAAGCAGGTGGCTTAACCGACAAATTACTGAAGTTTGAAGTTATAACTTCCAACCAGTAATTTCACAGTAAATAGATAAATAAATGATTATGTTATAACATATAGCATATAAATATATGGCAGGCGAGAATTCTACCACTGAACCACCAATGCATTTGCTAGCATATAAATATATGATTTAGCTTCTACCTTTTCAGCAGAAGCAGATTCTCATTCTCCCTCTTAACTGTGTGAGAAAAACATGGGATTGTGGGTAAATCTTATACTCATAAATCCATGTTTTTTCCTTCTAGTTAAAGGAGAAGTCCAGCCAAAGCTCGTTTGGTTGGACTTCTCCTATGGATCACAGGAGTGCGATTCATTTTGCAAAAAATACCTTACTTCTCCTTTAAGAGGGCTGGGCTGGAAGGGAGTATTTGTCTTTTAGACACATGCCCCCTTCTATGACACTGCAGTAAGAGGCGTGCCTCCACTGCAGAACTTTTATTGGACAGCTTGGACCAATGGTACTTTACCAATGGTCCAAGACTCCAAGCTGTCCATTGAGCTCAGTGCCTCTGACAAGAAGTGAGGAGAGGCACTGTGAGCTCATCCTCTCAGTCTGCTGCAAACAGCGTGTACCAGCTTGTATTTAAACTGGCCGCTCTGTATGTAGCTTCTGACAGGCTGCGCAAGGAGGCCCATATCTCCAGGAACCAGTGGTGAGGTAGGACGTCGGCTACCTATCCCCCAAATTTGGGGTCTCTGTGACCCCAGGCCGCCGAGCTATGACCCTTGAAGCTTGATTGTTTTTTTTGTTGCTATTTTATTTTTTATATTTTTTTAGGTTCATGGCCTCCCCTAACTGCACGTCCCTGGTATGCGTTCACCCCTGCGCACGAGCACAGGGGGACGGGAAAGAAGTGTCACCAGCACACCAGGATCTCCAAAAAACTGGGTCCAACACTTCAAACACATAGTATCAAAAATTAAAAGCGATGTTTCTGAGCCACGCAGGACCCCTTCTTCACATGCCTAAAGAAGGGGTCCTGCGTGGCTCAGAAACTTCTCTTTTAATTTTTGATACTATACGATTAAAGTTTTGGACCCAGTTTTTTTTAGGATCCTGGTGTGCTGGTGACACTTCTATCCCATGATTGCAGCCGGTTCCAGCCATTGGTCATTTCAGCACCCTAAGGATACAGCCGTTGGTGCAGGAACGTGTGCGCTGGGAGTATTGCATCACAGGGGACAAGGGCGCTTTAAAAAATGATTTTATTATTATTTATTTCATTACATTTTTTTTATTTTTACACTGTGCCTTTCATTTTTTTTTGTTTCTTTTTGTCACTTTTATTGCTATCGCAAGAAATGTAAACATCCCTTGCGATAACAAAACAGCATGCCGGAACTGGAAGTTACGTCATTACACTGCTCCGGTCCTCCAAGGCCATAGAGATGAGGGGAGGCCATCTTTCCTTTGCTCATCTCTGTGACCAACCACGGCCAGTGCTGGACCGGTTCCCCGGGTCTACCGATCATCCAGGCAAGCCTGGAAACAACCGAAAAGCGGTGGGTTTGCCCCTCCCGTCCCTTCTAAAGTGATCCAGTGGTGAAACCGCTGCTCACCTTTAACAGGAAGACCGGCGCCTGATAAATTTTAATACCAGGGTTATGGCATCTAGCTGCAGCCATAACCCCAGTATTAAATGTCATAGTAATGATGTATTTTCCCAGTTAGGTGGGCGGCAAGTGGTTACGGTTACTTTACAGCCCAATTTTTATTGGATTAGTATTATTCAGGACAACAGCCTAAGATTTGGACACCAAAGGTTTGAACTAAAGCATTAGAAGGTTTGGGGAAATGTTAGCAGTGAGATATTAGTCCAATTACTCTCTGTGCTGGCAGATCGTCAATGTAAATCGAAGGATTGACACCTATGCAGACTTCCTGACACCAAGCGATGGGATTCGATAACTAGACCACAGTGGTTTCAGAACTGTCACACCTCCAAGCCTGTTCTTGTCGCTGAGAGCGGTGAGTGCCCCACAGGATCTGCCTCTCCTCCAACAGTGGGAAAAAAAAAAACCTACAAATTACTTTTTTTCCCCAAGCTCAAAAAGATAGAATTCTACTCTTTACTCACAAGACCTCAAAAGTCAGTAGGTATAAAGAGGGGGGGCTTTAAACTCCTCACGAGATGTATCGAACCACAGCAGTTCTACATCATATGCTCCCTCAGACATATCAAATCTGTTGGTGCTGTCAGGAGTCTGAGGGTACCCTACTTCATATTTATTGGGAATGTCCAAAGCTGAATGATTTTTGGGGCATAGTTGAACATACGGTTGAAGTTCTAACGGGTGTGTCTCTTGAGAAGAATCCGATGACATATCTGCTCCATCACACACCTTTATCTAACAAAAGGTCCAAAAACTCACTGTTGAAACATCTCCTAACAGCTACAAAGGCTTGGATTGCCCTTAAGGCTTCTGGTCAATTTCTATCATTGTACCATTGAGAGTATTCTTCTCCACTGCTCTGTAGTGTGGTATGCCAGCTGCAGGGCGGAGGATAAGAAGTGCCTGTCTCGTGTGGTGAAAACCGCACAGCGGATCATAGGAACAGATCTACCAAATTTGGACACAGCATATGCCAGCCGATTAAAAAAGCGGGCAAAAGCTATTAGTATTGATCCAACCCACCCAGGTTACAATGTGTTTGTCCCATTGCCATCAGGGAAAAGATATAGAACACTTAAAACGCACACTAATCGCTTAAAGCATAGCTTTTTTCCTAGGGCCGTATTGTCCATAATCCCATCAGGTACAGTGTTTTAGGAATTTTATGTAGAATTTTAACATTCTTTTATTTATTTATTTTTAAATAACATTTTATATCTTGATATATTTAAATAGATATGTGGGCATGTGCTAGGAGTATGTATGTGTGGTTTTCTTGAGAAATGTTTTATTGCTGCTGTAAAGGGTATCCGAAAAAATTTTGTTGTATGTATACAATGACAATAAAGTATATCTATCTATCTATCCCAACACTTTGGATGAGTAGAACCTCCCCCCCGAATAAATCTCACTGGTTCTCTAGAATCACAATAATTCAGGAAATGGAGGACCTTCCTCTGTCAATGAGGGAACAGAGTGAGCAATATTGGAAGATTTGGACCCCTTATTTTTTCTAAAATGACCAGTCCACTCTGGCTTCACAGGGGAGATTTCCTGCCCCTAGTTCTTTGTCTTGCCACCTGGGACCTCTAGTCGGTGGTCAGGTGAGGAAGGGGATTCGGCTTTCCTTCCTATGTTCAGGTGACTTTCCCTTTTCTTCTCTCCTTGATCCCCGATTTCCCTGTTACCCCTTCCCCTTTTGTTCCATTCTCTAAAAGTATCTGCCTCCATCTTTTGAAAAACTTGAGAATTATGGGAACGGCGCTTGCCGAGATGTTATGCAGCATACTACTTAGAATGGTTACAAATATTCCAGTTTTCTGCATTTATGTAATCTTGATGTACAGATGCGATATGTTCACATCTTTCGTTTCTTGCATTATGTTGAATACGGCTGTATGAACATATTTCTGATTCTGTAATCTCTTGGAGACGTGGCAATGTCATTTTCCATATACAGTATCTCACAAAAGTACACCCCTCACATTTTTGTAAATATTTTATTATATCTTTTCATGTGACAACACTGAAGAAATGACACTTTGCTACAATGTAAAGTAGTGAGTGTACAGCTTGTATAACAGTGTAAATTTGCTGTCCCCCCAAAATAACATCACAGCCATTAATGTCTAAACCGCTGGCAACAAAAGTGAGTATACCCCTAAGTGAAAATGTCCAAATTGGGCCAAAATAGCCATTTTCCCACCCCGGTGTCATGTGACTGCTTAGTGTTACAAGGTCTCAGATGTGAATGGGGAGGAGGTGTGTTAAATTTGGTGTTATCGCTCTCACTCTTTCATACTGATCACTGGAAGTTCACATGGCACTTCATGGCAAAGAATTCTCTGAAGATCTTAAAAAAAGAATTATTGCTCTACATAAAAATGGCCTAGCCTATAAGAAGATTGCCAAGACCCTGAAACTGAGCTGCAGCACGGTGGCCAAGACCATACAGCAGTTTAACAGGACAGGTTCCACTCAGAGCAGGCCTCGCCATGGTCGGCCAAAGAAGTTGAGTGCACATGCTCAGCGTCATATCCAGAGGTTGACTTTGGGGAATAGACGTATGAGTGCTGCCAGCATTGCTGCAGAGGTTGAAGGGGTGGGGGGGTCGGCCTGTCAGTGCTCAGACCATACACCGCACACTGCATCATATTGGTCTGCACACTGGTCTGCATTGCTGTCGTCCCAGAAGGAAGCCTCTTCTAAAGATCATGCACAAGAAAGCCTGCAGTTTCCTGAAGACAAGAAGACTATGGACATAAATTACTGGAACCATGTCCTGTGGTCTGATGAGACCAAGATAAACTTATTTGGGTCAGATGGTGTCAAGCGTGTGTGGCGGCAACCAGGTGAGGAGTACAAAGACAAGTGTGTCTTGCCTACAGTGAAGCATGGTGATGGGAATGTCATGGTCTGGGGCTGCATGAGTGCTGCCGGCACTGGGGAGCTACAGATCATTGAGGGAACCATGAATGCCAACATGTACTGTGACATACTGAAGCAGAGCATGATCCCCTCCCTTCGGAGACTGAGAAGCTGAGGGTAAAGATGATGGACTGGCCAAGCATGTCTCCAGACCTAAACCCTATTGAGCATCTGTGGGGCATCCTCAAACGGAAGGCGGAGGAGCGCAAGATCTCCAACATCAACTAGCTCCGTGATGTCATCATGGAGAATTGGAAGATGAATCCAGTGGCAACCTGTGAAGCTCTGGTGAACTCCATGCCCAAGAGGGTTAAGGCAGTGCTGGAAAATAATGGTGGCCACACAAAATATTGACACTTTGGGCCCAATTTGGCCATTTTCACTTAGGGGTGTACTCACTTTTGTTGCCAGCGGTTTAGACATTAATGGCTGTGTGTTGAGTTATTTTGGGGGGACAGCAAATTTACACTGTTATACAAGCTGTACACTCACTACTTTACATTGTAGCAAAGTGTCATTTCTTCAGTGTTGTCACATGAAAAGATAGATAGTAAAATATTTACAAACATGTGAGGGGTGTACTCACTTTTGTGAGATACTGTATAAATAAAGAATAAAAAAAAAGCCTGTTCTTGGACAATCAACATCTGCCTTGACACATTCCATGGTGACTGGCTAAGGGGACTACCTGTGTGAAAAAAAATCACTTGAACTATTTTTTGGCATTGCAAAAAATCTTCAAATTCAAAGAGTCTTCAAATCTTGGAATTGTGGTGCACTGTAGAGCACTTTTACTTTTACTAATTGCAGTGCTGTGGTAATACCTGTTACCACAACACATATACAGAATGTTAATGGGTCTTTAGGGTTTAGTTTAGAAAAGAACCAGGGTTTGATTAGAAAAAGGTTTGGGAGGTTTGGCTTAACCCAGGGGTCTCCAAACTGCAGACTATTCCTCCCACTGACACCAATTATAGGGGCACTATTCCCCCCACTGATATCAAAGATGGGGCACTATTCCTCCTACTGATACCAATGATGGGTTACTATTCCTCCCACTGATACCAATAATGGGGCAATATTCCTCCCACTGATACCAATAATGGGGCAATATTCCTCCCACTGATACCAATAATGGGGCAATATTCCTCCCACTGATACCAATGATGGGGTACTATTCCTCCCACCGACACAATGTGTAGTGTGACATGTTAGGTATCTATGTACTCGGCGTAACATCATCTTTCACATTAAAAAAAAAAAAAATCTGGCTAACTTGACTGCTTTTTTTTTTTTTTATACATGAAACAGTTTATTTCCAAAAAAAATGTGTTTGAAAAATTGTTGCGCAAATACCGTGTGACATAGAAGGTTGTAACAACCACCATTTTATTCCCAAGGATTTCTGCTAAAATTATATTATATTATATATATATATATATATATATATATATATATATATATATATATATATATATATATATATATAAATATGTGTGTTTGTCAGTGGGAGTAATAGTGCCCCATCATTGGTGTCAGTGGGAGGAATAGTGTCCCATCATTGGTGTCCGTAGGAAAAATAGTGCCCCATCATTGGTGTCAGTGGAAGGAATAGTGTCCCATCATTGGTATCAGTGGGAGAAATAGTGTCCCATCATTGATATCGATGGGAGGAATAGTGCCCCATCATTGGTGTCAGTGGGAGGAATAGTGTCCCATTATTGGTATCGGTGGGAGGAATAGTGCCCCATCATTGGTGTCAGCGGGAGGAATAGTGTCCCATCATTGATATCGGTTGGAGGAATAGTGTTCCATCATTGGTATCAGTGGGAGGAATAGTGTCCCATCATTGGTATCAGTGGGAGGAATAGTGTCCCATCATTGGTATCAGTGGGAGGAATAGTGCCCCATCATTGGTGTCAGTGGGAGGAATAGTGTCCCATAATTAGTATCAATTGATGTCACTGAGTGAAATGGTGCCCCAAGGGCCAGATATAGGCTAGCAAAGGTGCCACATTCAGCCAGCAGTTTGGAGACCACTGGTTTAAATTGATGGGATGGTGCCCTAAAGGGGAAGTTTAGGAGGATACCACCATTCTAGTATTTTGGTCCCTTTCCGAAAACTCAGATTGCCCTTTACTTGAGCTTATAAAACTGATGGTATAACAAAGAAACTAGACAAAAAAAGAGAGTAAAGAACAGTTAAATAAAAGTTTACATTTGGAAACTTGCACCTTGCATGCCAGTCTGCCCCCCCCCCCCTCCCGCCAGGCAATGCTTCTCTAAGATTGTCTGTCCTCTTACACTGAACATCCATGTTTCCATCCAATTAACAACACCACCAATGCATCTACTGCCGCCAGGATGTGAGCCCGGTTATTGCCGATGCCCGGATCACCCCACAAAGAGTGTTTGGAAGCGAGGTGCTCAATAAATACACTTTACAGGAGTCTTCTAGATGCATCCAATTTGTTATTTGTACTCTGCCATGGCGGTGCGCCTGGCACACTTGGGCACTGGGAACCCGATCTCCCAGCTCTGGCCCCGGGATGTGCAGCAGCGTCTCAATCAGCCTGCAGGTGAAAGCTCTGTTACTCCATATGGAGTCGGGAAAATTAACAGTGCAGAGAAGACTGAGGCAGCAGCAGGGGGCAGGTGGGAGGAGGAGGGGAGCTACCGATTCCCTTTGAAAAAGGGGGGATAGGGGAAAAAATGGTAAAAAAAAAAAACGAAAAATGAAATTTGGAGATGAAAGGATAGAAGTAATGAATTAATGGGGTGTGAAAACACAGGCAGCTCGGCTGTAACAGGCAATATCCACTCACATATCTGATCAGCTCCTCTCTGGGGTATATTCATTTCATTTACTGGACGATTTCCATGGCTGGGCTCAGAGCGCCTCTCCTATTCTTTAAAAAAAAAATAACACTTCCTGATGTTCTTTAAATAAGAATAGTCTCATGGCATAGTCTGCACAGCCATACGGTACAACTATATATAACTGACCGCATATAACCGCTCCTTCATACTGAAGTATAAAATGATTTAGTAAAACTTCTAGGCGTGCAGAAGGGCTGAAACTGCAGTGCAAACGGGTCATGGGCATTGCAATGGAGGTGCTTGTAATGCAGCAATTGAGAAATATACACTATAGATGTTAGTTATGGTTTTTAAGCTCTTAGATTTACATTTGTGAAACATGATTATTAAAATTAGTCACTGGGTATAAAAGGATAACATTGTTTATACAGTGTATATACACTCATGGGCCACTTTATTAGGTCCCCCTTGCTAGTAGCAGGTTGGACCCACTTTATTAGGTCCTCCTTGCTAGTACCGGGTTGGACCCCCTTTATTAGGTGCACCTTGCTAGTAGCGGGTTGGACCCCCCTTTTGCCTTCATTCTCTATGGCATAGATACAACAAAGTGTTGGAAACGTTCCTCAGAGATTTTGCTCCATAGTGACCTGATAGCATCACACAGTTGCTGGAGATTTGTCGGCTGCACATCCATGATGCTAATCTCTCCCATTCCACCACATCCCAAAGGTGCTCTATTGGATGAGATGTGGTGAGTGTGGAGGCCATTGGAGGACAGGGACCTCATTGTCTAGTGGTGAGATGATTGGAGCTTTGTGACATGGTGACATTATTCTGCTGGAAGGAGCCATCAGAAGATGGGGACACTGTAGTCATAAAGGGATGGACATGGTCAGCAACAATACTCAGGTAGGATGTGGCGTTTAAACCATGATCAATTGGTACTAAGTGGCCCAAAGTGTGCCAAGAAAATATCCCCCCCACACCATCACACCACCAGCCTGAACCGGTGACACAAGGCCCGATGGATCCATGCGCCAAATTCTGACCCCACCATCTGAATGTCGAAGCTGAAATCCAGACTCATCAGACCAGGCAACATTTTTCCAATCTTCTATTGTCCAATTTAGGTAAGCCTGTGCAAATTGTAGCTTTAGTTTCCTGTTATTAGCTGACAGAAATGGCACCCGGTGTGGTCTTCTGCCACTGTAGCCCATTTGATTCAATGTTCGATATTTTGTGTGTTCAGAGATGGTGTTTTGCATACCTTGGTTGTAATGAGTAGTTATTTGATCTTCGGTCATCTGCTTCCTGCAAACACCAGCTGGCCCTGCCCATTACACCGGTCCTCATGCCACTCAATGTCCTCACACCTCGTCATCACTACCGGTGTTGGATATAAGGTGTGAGAGAAGCCCACTCTACAGCTCAATCCATAGTGGGCGGAGGTGGGAGGTGCTGCATATCGGGAGAGAGCTGTCCAATTATTGCATTAACAAGTGGGTGATTGCCGAAACCGGGCCCTCTGTTCCAATATGCGGCACCTCCCACCCTGCAAGCTGTGAGGATGATATCGGTGGCTGGGCGGGAGACCAGAGAGAGAGTGGACACCCAGGATGATAAGTGGCATAGCGGCGGTCTGGACAGGACTGTCGCTCGGTCCGGACGACGGTCCGCCATTGAAAACTCTGTTTTAGTCCATTGCACATATTATCCCGACTGTAAACCAATCAGCCATAACATTATGACCACCCACCATAGCCTGTCAAGGCACGGACTCTTCTGGACCTCTGAAGGTATGCTGTGGAATCTTGCACCAAGCCATCAGTAGCAGATTCTTTAAGTCCTGTGGGGCCTCCGTGGATCGGACCTGTTTTTCCAGCACATCCCACAGATGCTCGACTGGGTTGAGATCTGGAGAACTGAGGCCAAGCCAACACCTCAAACTCATCACTGTGTTCCTCAAAAATTCATCAGACCAGGCCACTTTCTTCCATTGCATTGTGGTCCAGTTCTGATGCTCACCTGTCCATTGTAGGCACTTTTTGCTGTGGACATGGGTCAGCATATGCACCCTGACCAGACTGCGGCTACGCAGCCCCCATACACAACAAACTGCGATGCTCTGTGTGTTCCGATACCTTTCTATCAGAACCAGCATTCACTTTTTCAGCAATTTGAGCTACAGTAGCTTTTCGATTGCATCCTGCCACTACACAGGCCAGCCCCCCCCCCCCCACCTCCATCAATGAGCCTTCCCTCCCCACCCCCATCAGTGAGCCCTGGCCTCCCATGACCCTGACGCTGGTTCACCAGTTTTCCTTCCTTGGACCACTTTTACTTGGTCCTAACCACTGCAGACAAGGAACATCCTACAAGAGCTGCAGTTTTGGAGTTGCTCTGATTCAGTCGTCTAGCCATTACTATTTGGCCCTTGTCACTCAAATCAATAGGCTTGTCCATTTGTTCTGCTTTCAAAGCATCAACTTCAGCGACAACATTATCACCTGCCCCCTAATATATCCCAACCACTTTCAAGTGTCATTATAGCGAGATAATCAGTGTTGTTAACTTTACCTCTCAGTGATCATAATGGTATTGCTGATCTGTGTTTATATACTGTATACACATACACACACACATATAAAAAAATTATCTTGACTCTATGTCAAGCAAGGTATAAAAATAATAAATTCATCTTTATAATTAACCTTCACTTAAACAGCATATTTCCAGTGTGGGTAGTAAATAGCAAACGGCCAAATCTTTTAGACCTAGCCAAGCTTCTAGCAGCATACAGCTCAGAAAGGCGGCCATCCCTGCTGGCCTACGGTTAGCTTTGGGGAACATTCTCTGTTCATTAATGGGTACACATCTCCCCAGACTTTTGCATATCTTCATCTTTCATCAAAGACCAAAAGTGGTCCACCTCCTCAAAAAAAAAAAAAAAAAAATATAACAGCAGCAACGTCACTACAACACGGAGTATGCAGGTTAAAGCGAAGCTTCACACTCTTTTTTCCCCCACCCATAGTGTGCAGTACGATCCCCACCAAGAACTCCAGAGATAATTCTGGGCTCAGTATATAACAAGGTAAGCAAGATAGAGTTCCCATTTACGTGGAAAGGGCCCTCAGTGGTTCCTCAAACTATATCCCATTCTGGATCAACTATATCGTTACATGTCCGAGGTAAATCCCAAATGCATCATCAAAAAGGTGCAGAGCTTAGAAATGAACACATAAGAACCTCTCAATATTATGCTTCCCTATATCACATGCCACTCATATCCATCCAATAGTTTGGTACATTAAAAGATTGGTGGAAACCACAGAAAACCAGTAGTGCCATATGTTATCAAATTTTTTGGGGAAACCCTTTGTTGAGATAAGTAGCCTTATAAAATGGAATTGCTGAATTAACCAGTCCCTTCCAAAAGTTCAAGGAAGGGGCGGTTGATTTTTCATTTTATGTGAAGTTATTCTTTAAATAGGCTCCTGGGGGTGGCCGGCAAAGTTAATTCCTTTAAAGGGGTCTTGAGGGCAGCCAGTGAAGCTCCTCTTTAAATGGGTCTCGGGGTTGGTTGGTGAAGTTCCTCTTTAAATTGGTCTCAGGTTAGCCTGTAAAGTTCCTCTCTAAATGGGTCTCAGGGGGTTGGCCATTGAAGTTCCTTTCTAAAAAGGTCTCAGGGGTGGCCAGCAAATTTTCTCTTTAAAAGGGGCTCAGTGTATGGCCAATGGAAGTTCCTCTTTAAATGGATATTATTTATGAAAATGAGTACAAAGTTAGGGAGATCAACATTCACACCACAGAAGAGGAAGGGTGGCCAGTGTAGTTCCTTCCTAAAGTATAACTAAAGACAATTTTTTTTTAAATTTTGGGTAGTGTGCAGAGGGATTAGAACCCCTGTCAGTTTTGATTGCTGTCTCTGACCTCCATTAGGGAGATTCACCCTCTCTATTTGTCCTGTTTACCACTATCATTGAAACTGAAAGTAAAAGAAAATCTCAAATGTTCAGCTGTCCCCAGAAAAATAATAGAATCTACCAATGGGGGCACTAGTTCTTGGTCCCCAAGGAATGCCTGTAATTTGCAGGGATTTCTTCTCACTTCCTGTTTGGATATGAAACAGGAAGTAAAGAGAAATCTTTACAATGTGACACGGATGCTGAAAAAAAAATCTGACAGGGGTTATAACCCTCCCTCACTCTATCTAAAAAAAAGTTTTGTCTATAGTTCTACTTCAAAAAAGTTCCTTCTTAAATGGGTCGGGGGGGGGGGGGGAGAGGGGGTAGTTGATGAAGTTCCTCTTTAAATGAGTACAAAGTGAGGAAGATTAAGATCAAAATTAACCCCACAGAGGGGGAAGAGGAGGTGGCCAGTGCAGTTCCTTCTTAAATGGCTCTGAGGGGTTGGCTTCTGAAGTTCCTCTTTAAATGGGACTCAGGGGTGGCCAGTGAAATTTCTCTTTAAATGGATCTGGGGGGGGGGGGGGGGGGGGTGGCTGGTAAAGTTCCGCTTTAAATGAGTCTTGGGGGGTGGCTGGTGAACTCCTCTTTAAATGAGCCTTGGGGGTTGGCCAGTGAAGTTCTTCTTAAAATGGGTCTTGGGGTTGGCCAGTGTAATTCCTCTTTACATGGGTATTGGGGGGAGGTGGCTGGTGAAGTTCCGCTTTAAATAGGTCTTGAAGGGTCGCTGATGAACTCCTCTTTAAAAGAGTCTGGGGGGGCGGCTGGAGAAGTTCCTTTTTAAATAAGTCTCAGGGGGTGGTCAGTGAAATTCCGCTTTAAATGGGTTTCAGGGTTGACCAGTGAATGTGTCTCAGGGGGTGGTCGAAGAATTTCCTCCCTAAATGGCTTTCGGGTTTGACCAGTGAAGTTCCTCTTTATATGGGTTTCGGGGTTGACCAGTGAATTTCCTCTTTCAACATGCCTCAGGGGGTGGCAGAAGAATTTCCTCTTTAAATGGGTCTCAGAGGGTGGCCAGTATTCCTCTTGAAATGGGTTTCGGGTTTGACCAATGAAGTTCCTCTTTAAATGTGTCTCAGGGGGTGGCCGATGATGTTCCTCTTCAAACGGGTCTCATTTATGAAAATTAGTACAAAGACAATTGGAGTATTTTTCCCACGGCATCCAATCTAGTTTAATTTGTTAAATTTTCTACGGCATATTGGTAAAAAATGAATTGTTCATATAACGCACTTTTAAGAGAATCAAATTTTTTTTTTTTTGGTAGGCCAGGTAGGAAAATAAAAGCTGGTACCTTGAGGTCATTTCATACAGATGCTGCTCCACCACTGTAAATGATAGACAACTAGATACAGTTGTACTAAAAATATATAAACCAATATCCAAAAACGTAAAATATTGTTGGGGGAAATATAGATTAATCATCAACTGTTTCCCCCACGCTCGCTGCAGTGTGCTAGGAGATCATTGTCTCCTGAAATAAAACTCCGCAATACCCTGTAATTGTGCTTACAAGTCCACAGCAGAAGTCAAGATGGTTTCTAGCCGTGTTCCAGGGTGATATCCTTGTATTTGCATTATAATAGTTTGTTAATAGCTGCCTGAGGAAATCTGCCTTTTCCCTCCTATAAATAACTAAGCAGAGCCTGAGGCATGGAGCAGACACGGCCTTCTTTCACCAACAGCATGAGATTTTCCCAGGGAACCCAATTCTTGGCAACACAAACAGTGTCCAGTCTTTGCCTGGTGCTGCATGTGGACCAGAGACGGAGGACAGCCAGGTGCAAGTTCACAAGGGGCCAGTGCCAAGGCTTTAACCCCTTCTTCACCATGTAGATTTGTTCTCACGACAAGGCAAAAGATCAATTAAGAAGACACTAAAAGGGATTATTTTTTAGTTACAGCAAAATCAAATGTACATCCCTCTAAACTTTACAAACGAATCAGCCTTTTTTTTACGTAAGCCATGGGTGCCTAAATCAGCTGTGCTTCTGGCCACTACTTTGTGTCAACCCCCCTCACTTTTGAAATATACAGTGGGGCTCAAAACCAGAGAAGACAATGGCATTTTTAGAAGTTCACATTCAGGGCCATTAAAAGTAAGGGTACTGGCAGCCACAGAGATTAAACTAGTTCTAAAGAGCAGAGTTTTTTTTAAATTTTTTTACTAAAGTGGTTGTAAAGGCTCAAGGTTTTTTACCTTCATGCATTGTACACATGAAGGTAAAAAAAAAACCTTCTATGTTCAGCAACACCCTCAGCCCCCCCAATACTTACTTGAGCCTCATACCGATCCAGCAATGTGCACGGGAGCCTCGGCTCTCCCTCCTCATAGGCCGAGACAGCAATGGTAGCCATTGTCTCCCGGCACTGTCAATCCCAGCTACTGAGACAATGAGAGAGTGGGGGTAGGGCCAAGCTGCGCTCCTTGAGTGAATGGACACTCAAGCTTCTTTCTCTGGGGGCACTCATCAGGAGGGAGGAGCCAGGATAGCTGGTGGGGGACCCAAGTCTGCTTCCTGAGACCTGCCACTGCGTTACACAACAACCATTCACTATCTATAGGCAGCTTGTGAGGGCTGGGCTCAGCCCTTCCTTCTCTGAGCTGGCCGCTCAGATGTTGGCTAACTGCCAGCTCCCATCTCTCTCCACAGTTACTCAGCTGTTGATGATATCCTGCTCGTCTGTCCTGCCTACTTAAGCTGTCCAGTCCAGAGGATCTCTGCCTTCGCCTTGGTCAACACCACAAGAAACATCTCCTGCGTTCCTGTTTAAAGACTGGTTTTGCCGACATCCCTTCTGGCTCAGGATCCTGCTTGCTGTTCCACTACATTGATCCCTGACTTCTGGCTTAGCGGACTATCCAATCCGGTTACTGAACTTTGCCTATGTTTTGAATAGGTTTGTTCTTTTTACTTTTATTATTAAACAAGTGTGATTTAACTGTACTTCTGTCTCGGTCTGATTTCATGGTTTCTGACACAGCTGTACGCAACACCAGGGGCCCTGGGGCACCAAAATACTCTAGCTGGTTTAGGCTGTAAGGAGGAATGCGCTTTGTGTACGAACTTCTAAGTGCACCTTGAAAATCTAACTTGTCCTCCTTGTCTGGGTATATGCTGCTTGTCAGACACAGTTCCTAAAGTTAAAGCGGAGCTCCACCCAAAAGGGGAAGCACCGCTTATCTGCTTATCTGCCTCTTCCTCCCCTCCGATGCCACATTTGGCACCTTTCGGGGGAGCGGATACCTGTTTTTGACAGGTACCCGTCCCCCCTTCCAAGAGATCTCGCCGCGGCCCTCCTCCTTCCCCCGCCACCGGGCCATTCAGGAAGCACAGTAGGGAACCGGCTGTGAAGCTGAAAGGCTTCACTGCCATTTCCTTTCCCACAAATGGCGGCGGCAGCACCCAAGGGCTGAGGGAAACATCGGCTGGGGTGCTGAAATCGCTGGATTCCAGGACAGGTAAGTGCACAGGAGCTCCACTTTAAAGAATATGTCAACCCAACATTTTATATTCCTGATATTTTATATTCCTGATATATGCCTGCTGTACCATGTACTTGTATGAAAAAATATCCTGTTCTCTTTGTATTTCTTCCTTTGTGTGAAATCTCTGGTGATCCCGCCAGTCCCTCTGCTTTCCTATTAAAAACTGACCACACCAGGCAGGGGAGCACCCTGTGGTCAGTTCTTTGGATCAACCAAAGATCAGACTTGTGCTGACAACACCCCCCCCCCCCCTCCGCACACATGCACAGCCTTTTACTGGGAAGATCACTATGCTGAAGTTTCTCCTCCTCCAGGTCCTAATGCAGCTGAGAACAGCGGGAATGTGAGAATGTGATCACTTATTTTAAAAAAAGGTATTTATATATATTTTTTTATATGTATACACAAATGTTTTGTCTTTCATTTCTATTTTGAACTGAATGTTTTTGTTTTTTTTTACAAGACAAGGTTTTTACATATATTTTAACTCTTGAAAACAAACACTACAATATACCATTATGTCATGAACAAGGGTGTGAAAACCTTCATACATCTTACCTGTGGATATGGGAATCTTCCAAGAGCCAACTAAAAATAAAGAAGGAACAAACAGGGTGTTAGGACAAGACATTGGAACAGAAAAAGCTTTTCATAGTTTATGGGGAATTTAGCTAAATCATGATAATATTACAGGTTATATAGAAAAAATAATACTGTTGCAGTTGACAGACAACTACACCAATATACCTTTTTGTCCCTGACTAGTATTATACCCCAGAATGATTTATGCCTTTTATTGCAGGATCCCTCCACTTCCGGCCCCAGCGAGTCCTCCTGGCCACTCCCCCTCTGTGGGTTGTGGAGGGAGCGGGGAGTCGGTTCTCTGGGTGATTTGAAACACCATATAGTCTTAAAAAACCTCTTCTGATGCCTATGCTATTGAAGTAGAGAGTCAACAAACACAGTTCTTACTGATATATGCATCTTTCCTGTTTTTAAACGTAATGTGATGGAATGTTGAATTCACCCTAGTCACCAAAAAATATATGTAAGTGTACAGTGTTAATTATTTTCACAACTGTTATTTTCATCGCAATTTTAAATTGTCAGACATTTACTGTTTTTCAACTATGTTATAGATTGATTTTCCTCTTCATACACCCTGAAGAAGGAGAAAACTGTATTCCGAAACGCGTTGGGTGCAAGAGGATTTCATATGTGTCTTTTCAGAATACGGTGACAATGTTTATGAACTGTTTATACATTCTATATTCATATGCATATTTTAGAAACTATGTTTAATTATGAATAAATAATTTTTGTACTAGAATACTCTCAATACTTTTCAATTTTAACTTAGTGTGCCTTTAAAGTCCACCATAGGTGATTTTCTTTTGTTTTTGGTTGCAGTTGACAGGCACACCTGTACAGTACTCCAGCATTGTTTTAATCATTCCCAGGTATAAAGTACCCGGTTCACACTGCCACAACTTGCCACACGACAAAGTCGAGCCCCATTAACAGCAATGGAACCGTTCTAATTGGTGCGACTCAAGTCACTCCGACTTAGAAAGAGGTTCCTGCACTACTTTTGGGACGACTTCATCACGACTTGCATTGACTTCTGTTAACCACTTCCCGCTCATAGGCAGTCATATAAGTTCCTGGACTTTGAGTGGGGATATCTGAATGATGCCTGCAGCTACAAGCATCATCCAGATATCATCTTTTTCAGCCAGCGATTCTGTGCACCGGAAGAACAATCATAGTGGCAGTTCAGCCTCTTGATCGTTCTTACAGGCGACGACGGGAGGTGACAACCCCCCCCCCCCGTCCTGTTGCCCTCCTGTGCTTCTCCCGGCTCTCCCCTGCGATCGGAGAACGAATCGGTCGCCGCTGGAAGTTGAGCATAAAGATGGTCCCCAGTCATCTCTATGACCCTCGGAGGCCCAGATGGCCCCAGAGATTTCCAGATGGTCTACAGTCATCTCTATGACCCTCGGAGGCCCGGGCGTAATGTTATGACGTCGCGTCCGGGTCGGCAGCAGTAAACAATGTCAAGGACGTGGCTGGAAAGCCAGAGAGAGTTTATTTCTTTATCTCAGCCTTTCTAGCCTGGTGTAGGGATGTGGGATCTTATTGACCCCACATCTCTCCATAAAGAGGACATGTCACACATTCCTATTACAAGGGATGTTTACATTCCTTGTAATAGGAATAAAAGTGATAAAAAAAATATTTGTAAAGAGAAAGTGTAAAAGAAAAAAAGAAAAAAAAAAAAAGTAAAAGAAAGAATAAAAAAAGCACAGAAGTGAAAGCATACGCAAGTCGTACCCACATATGTAAACAGCATTCAAATTACACATGTGAGATATCGCTGCGTGGGTTAGAGCAAAAGCAACAATTCTAGCCCAAGACCTCCTCTGTAACTCTAAACATGTAACCTGTAAAAATAATTAAAGCGTCGCCTATGGAGATTTTTAAGCACCAAAGTTTGGCACCATTCCACGAGTGTACTTTTAAACTAACTTTACTGTTTAGTATATTTTTAATTCATGAAACTGCACCCCCCCCCCCCCCAAAAAAAAGCGTTTGAAAAAATCACTGCACAAATACCGTGTGACATAAAAAGTTGCAACGACCGCCATTTTATTCCCGAGGGTCTCTGCTAAAAAAAACAAAAAACATATATAATGTTTGGGGGTTCCGAGTAATTTTCTAGAAAAAAAAAAGATGATTTTTACATGTAGGAGCGAAGTGCCAGAATTGGCCCGGGTGGGAAGTGGTTAAAGAAGTTGTATTCAAGCCGCGATGAATATTGGGCAGGGACGTCGGCTTCAAAGTCGGCAGCAGCATTATATTGAATCTTATTTACCTGCAGCTTGTGGGAACACAATTTTACTGTTTGCAGCCACTTTATATTATTTTTATATTACTTTATTTCACTAATACAGACATACACTTTCGATTTGATTTTTATTTGTATTTTGTTACAAATACACTGGTTGATAAAAAAAAAAAAAAAAAAAAGTTCCATATATCGGTAGCACGGGATTGATACTCCGTATGATAGATCCACATCAATTGATAGCCTCCGATTTCCGCCAGTTTAACTTCTTCTTAATTACTAATTTTTGAAGCTGTAAGTGCTGAGGAATCAGAAAATGAGAATCTGGTACAACATTCTCCAGACACAGCCTACAGACATCGCAGAGTATGAAATGTGCTTCAGATTTAATGAAGCCTTTATGGCCTTTCTTAACACTGCCTGTGTGTGTTAGCGAGGGTCATCCAGCAATCAGCCAGGAGCGGCGGTTTATAACTGGGCAAAGCAAGAGGAGGGAAAAAAAGTAATTTGCTTATGAACTGCGCGGAATTTTCTTAATTAACTCTACTGGTTTAAATGCTTGAAGCTGAACAGCCACAGACCCCGATGGTAGATGGGGAAGCTTTCAAGAGGTTAGCGGTTCACACGGAAGACAAAAACGAAGCCGTGTAGAATAGTTGGGTTTAGCTGGTATGCGTCTATGAAGGCCGGAGATGTGATATTAGGGAACCTTTGCTTTGTGTATAATACAAATGAACATCGTGTTCTTCAGGCAAAGCCGAGCCCTTGGGAAGCTAGGGGGTTAACCAACGACACGTGCAGGGCAGGTAACTCAAATGGGCCCTGAAACAGTTCACTGGGTGAGCGATTGCAGGGGGGCAGGAGTACAGTAACTGTGAATGAGGGCGAGAGACCAAGTGAAGGAATTACAAATGAATGTAATCTGATGTGTACAAGCTGCAAACCGCAGAGAGCGTCTGGGGGTTTAGAACAAAAGCATGAGAAGAGAGGGGGCTTCGGAAGCTCTATGTTTAATGTATAACACTATTAGCTGGCAGCGAGCAGAGGCTGTGACCCCTGTGGAGGGCCACCAGAAACAGACTGATGAAGGAAATACTGCCCTGATCTGCAGCAATGCCATAGCCTGCGACAAGTGACAACAGGTCAGGACAGGATGTAGGACACAGTGCAGGTAAAGACTATCAAAATCATGAACTTGTCACATTACTGAGATGGCATGACATAGAAAGAGTGTCAAAAATGATGGGCGAGCACTGAAAGGGTGCAAGATGTGGTGGAGACTGGATAGAGCAGCCCAAAAATTACTATAGACATTTACTCTACAGGGAATCTTCTTACCGCTATAACTGAAAAGAGTTAGAAAGTACCCTAGATATCTATTCTAAGGGGGCTTTTCTTACCAGTATAACCACAAAGATTTAGAAGGGTACCCTAGATATCTACTCTATGGTGACTTTCCTTACCAGTGTAACCACAAAGACTCAGAAAGGTACCACGGACATTTACTCAAAAGGGAACTTTCCTACCGGTGTAACCGAAAAAAGTTAGAAAAGTACCCTAGATATCTACTCTACAGTGTAACCACAAAGACTTAGAAAGGTACCTTAGATATTTACTCTATGGGGACATTTCTTACCAGTATAACCACAAAGACTCAGAAAGGTACCATGGACATTTACTCTAAAGGGAAATTTCCTACCGGTGTAACCGAAAAGTTAGAAAATTACCCTAGATATCTACTCTAGGGGGACTTTTCTTACCAGTGTAAACACAAAGACTTAGAAAGGTACCCTAGATATGTACTTTATGGAGACTTTTCTTACCAGTATAACCACAAAGACCTAGAAAAGGTACCATAAATATCTACTATATGGGGACTTTTCTTACCAGTATAACCACAAAGACTTAGAAAGGTACCCTAGATATCTACTCTATGGGGACATTTCTTACCAGTATAACCACAAAGATTTAGAAAGGTCCCATAGACATCTACTCTATGGGGACTTCTCTGACCAGTAAAACCACAAAGAGTTAGAAAGGTACCACAGATATCAACTCTATTTAGAGGCCTATGGGAAATGTAGAAGGATATCATTTTTTGGTCATTTGGGGACTTTTCTTACCAGTATAACCACAAAGAGTTAGAAAGGAACCACAGAAATCTACTCTATTTAGATCAGCCTTTCTTAACCTTTCAAACACAGATGAACCCTTGTAATAACTTTATGGCCTCAGGGAACCCCTGCTAAGAATTACTATATCTACAACTCACGATACATTAGTGTGATGGTCAGTGGGAAGAATGCTCCTTACACTTGTGGTCATTGGGACGAACCCCCCTTCCCCCTTCCAGATAGCTAAAAAGATCATTGGTGTCTGTGGGAACTTACCTGAGAGGCAGAAATTGCTCATTGCCCAAAGAACCCCTAGCAACCTCCGTAGGAGCTCTAGGCTTCCATGGAACCCTTGTTGAGAAACCTTGCTCTAGAGGAACCCTTGAAATAATTTTCAGGCCCTGCTAAAACCAATTTATCAGGGGTCAAGGGGAAGAAGGCCCCTCTTTCAGTTAGTGAAAGAGATCATTGGCATCATGCCCCTGAAGATATCAAGTGATGTTAGCCCTGGAATTATGAAGGCACCATCATATGAGAGGTCACATAGCCACAACTCAAGGAACCCCTAGCAGCCTCTGGGGGAACCCTAAGGTTTCAAGGAACCTTGGTTGAGAAACCCTGGGATAAAGGGACAGAAAAGTGCAGTAATGTTTCTATATTACCTGGAATTTGTCACAGCACATTTAAAATCTTTAAGAAACCCAAGCCCTAGTTTCCTGGTGCCCAAATTGAGGCCCAGGGCCACCTATGGCCCACTGACACTTGAGCGGTCTATATGAACCTGCAGACTGTAGCTTGTATGTTCCTTACCAAAGTGCTTTTTCAAGCCAGAGAAGAAAAAATATTCCTTAGACTGGGTTCTAGCACTGGTTGAGTTCACACAAATTTGTACTATTTGCTCAAAGAAAATATCAAATGAGTATTAAAACAGGACTAAACTGTATCTGAGCACCACAACCTGAAAACGCTATTTAATACATTTTTAAAACTCAAAGAACCCCCCCCCCCCCCCCAAAAAAAAAAAAAAAAATCTATCCAAATCTCTATGCTTTATTTTGTTGAGAAATCTCTGAAAAAAAACACCCACCTAGCATTCCTAACTGCAGCCATCTTGAGTAAGGGCAGATGGTTTATATAACATTTACTCCCCGGAACCCATCTGCTCTCAGCTCAGGCATGCAGGCACGAGGGGTTGCTTAGCTGAGAAAGCCCACCCCCCCCTCCTGAAGACTCCTGGGATGTATGATTACATTTTGCCTAGGCCAGAAACCAGGAAGCAACTAAAGAAATGTAAGAAAAAAGTATAAAACAAGTAAATATAATATCCCTTTCTAACTATTTACTAATGCTAGCAGCATAAGGATTAAAAATAATTCATTTTGAATTAGAGAATTTAGTTCCACTTTATATCATTTGTAAGGGGACTGGAGGAAGAACAAATGTGGAAGCAATGATTTGTAAAGTGGCTCATGCAATGTATGCAAAAGGAAAAACAGAAGGTGCTTCTAAGTTCAGTATTAAGGAGTATTTATTCATAAAAAGCGGTTAAAAACACTTACAATGTAGTAGATCAAATGAGCATATCAGTCAGCATAACAGGCATCCTATAGAGTCCTTTGCCTCTATAGGGAGGGAGAGCTGGTCCGCAGCTGTGACAGGAGAGGGAGAAGTGAGGAAACAAGATAGCCAATGGACTGCTGGAACGCATAGACCAGAGCTGACGTCAAGGGGGCAGCAACGTGTTTTCGGAGCATGAGCAATTCACTCCTTCGTCAGACAATGAAGCCCCTGCAGCTCCTGAGCCTGCTGTGTGTGTGTCCCCTCCCCTCCTCGCTGGCTGCGATTGACAGCTGTGGGAGCTCCCGCTGCTGTCTTTGAGCGCAGGGGCTCCTGCTGCTGTCTTTGAGCCAGTGGCTCCCTCTGCTGTCTTTAACCACTTGCTTACTGGGCACTTAAACCCCCCTTCCTGTCCAGACTAATTTTCAGCTTTTAGAGCTGTCGCACTTTGAATGACAATTGCGCGGTCATACAACACTGTACCCAAATGAAATTTTTATACTTTTTTTCCCACAAATAGAGCTTTCTTTTGATGGTATTTGATCACCTCTGCGTTTTTTATTTTTTGTTAAAAAAATTGAAAAAGACAGAATTTAAAAAAAAAAAATTATATATTTTTTATATTTTGTTATAAATTTTTGCAAACAGGTAATTTTTCTCCTTCGTTGATGTACTCTGATGAGGCGGCACTGATGGGCACCGATAGGTGGCAGTGATGGGCACTGATGGGTGGCGGTGATGGGCACTGATGGGTGGCAGTGTTGGGCACTGATTGATGGCAGCACTGCTAGGTGGCACTTGTGGGCATTGTTGGTGGCACTTGTGGGCATTGTTGGTGGCACTTGTGGGCATTGTTGGTGGCACTTGTGGGCATTGTTGGTGGCACTTGTGGGGCATTGTTGGTGGCACTTGTGGGCACTGGCAGGTGGCAATAACAAATGGCACTTGGAGGCACAGATGAGGCATCTGTGCCTCCTTCCTCTTCGGGACCGATGTCCCTTTCACATAAGCCGGTGATCGGCTTTTTTTTCCTCCTCACGCTCTCAGCGTGAGGAGAAAACGAAAACGATCACCGAGTCTTGTTTACATCATGTGATCAGCTGTCATTGGCTGACAGCTGATCACATGGTAAGGGGCCGGGACCGGCCCCTTACTCGGATCTGTGATCATCCGAGTCTCCGTGACTCGGTGATCACAGCGCGCACACCGCGCACCCTGCAGGGAGCGCGCGGTGCGCGTGTACAGGGGATGACGTCCTCCCGGAGATTGAGGTCCGCGCTGTAGCAGTCATTCGGCTATGGCCCGGACCTCAAGTGGTTAAATCAGTGGCTCCCGCTGCTGTCTTTGAGCCAGTGGCTCCCGCTGCTGTCTTTGAGCCAGTGGCTCCCTCTGCTGTCCTTGAGCCAGAGGATCCTGCTGCTGTCTTTAAATCAGTGGCTCCTGCTGCTGTCTCTAAGCCAATGAGGAGGGAAAGAGGAGGGAAAGAGCAGAGAGAGACGCTGCTCTTGTGCACATTGCTGGATCGAGATGGGGCTCAGGCAAGTATACGGAGGATGGGAGGGGAGGGGGGGGGGGCGTGGTAGCTGCTAGGGGTGCAAAGGATCGTCATCGATCCGTGATCCGATCCGCGGAGGTTGATCCGTACGGGACACCTCTGTGGCCTCGGCCATAGGAAAGGCCGCAGCTTTGGCCTAGCTCCGGAGCGGCGGCCATCTTGGTACACCCGGCGGCCGTTTAGCACGTCGAATGACGGAGCGATTACTTGTAACCTCTCTCTCTCCCCTCTGTGTACTGATCTGTACAGTGGAGGGGAGAGATCGGATGGCAGCAGTGCCAATACTCTGCAATGCCCTGCCGCAATGCCCTGCCGCAATGCCCTGCCAATGCCCTGCCAATGCCCTGCCGCAATGCCCTGCCAATGCCCTGCCAATACTCTGCCAATGCCCTGCCAATACTCTGCCAATACTCTGCCAATAGGGAAATTGTGGATATTACTGTGGGGGAGATTTTTTTTTTGTTGATCCGAAAATGATCCGAACCGTGACTCCTGATCCGAGGAACGATCCGAACCGTGAGTTTTTTGATCCGTTGCACCCCTAGTAGCTGCACAAGTTTTTTTACTTTTTTTTTTTTTTTTTTAATAAATTTTAGGTAAGTAAAAACGAGAATATAGATCAAGATTGCCCATCTTTAATTTACCTTAACCCGCGGTCACATGACGCCACAGCTCAAGTCTTCTCCTCTTCTGTCTACCTAATGCTTAGGGTCCTTCTTTAGGCGTTGAAGTCACTGTGGATGAGGACAATCCCACTGGCAGGGCCCTCTCGGCAGAGAGAAGACGACTTATGTTATCATAGGGGGACGGTAGGGGACCGGTGATCCTGGGACGCCATTGCAGCGCTGGACTAGTGGTTCCCCATACCAAAACTGGTGGCAGTAACGGGCCTGGATAGGTAAACTAGGTGAGTATTGCCAGGTTCACCAGGTAAGAGGAAAAAAAGACTGTCAACATAGGTTACAGAAAGGAGGGAGGGGTGGTAAAAAGTCCATCATACCCCATGTACCCCAAATCCTCACATCCCAACCCCCTCCTCCTTCCTATACTCCAATTCCTCCAATACTATTCCCCACCTCCTCCTCCCTGTACCTCAAATCCTCCAATACTATCCCCTCCTGCTCCTCCCTGTACCCAAAATCCTTCAATTACCACCACCTCATCCTCCTCTCGGTACACCAAATCCTCCAATAAAATCCCCCTTTTCCTCCTTCCTGTAGCCAATTCCTCCAATGCCATGCCCCCAAAATCCTCCAATACCATCCCCCTCCTCCTCCCTGTACCCCAAATCCTCCAATACCACCCCCTCTTCTCCTCCTCTCGGTACACCAAATCCACCAATAAAATCCCCCTTTTCCTCTTTCCTGCATGCCAAATCCTCCAATGCCATGCCCCTCCTCCTCCTCCCTGCCCCCAAAATCCTCTAATACCATCCCCCCTCCTCCTCCCCATATCCTAAATCCTCCAAAGTTGGGGCTTTAACTGGCTCTTCTAAAATTGACCCTGGTATGTGTAAGTACGTACGACAGGGACATTAGATTGTAAGCTCCTGGTTGACGGGTTCTGATGTGAATGTACAATGTGTAAAGTACTACTTAAATACGGCTCTATATACACTATATTATCAAAAGTATTGGGACACCTGCCTTTACACGCACATGAACTTTAATGGCATCCCAGTCTTAGTCCGTAGGGTTCAATATTGAGTTGGCTCCGCCCTTTGCAGCTATAACAGCTTCAACTCTTCTGGGAAGGCCGTCCAGAAGGTTTAGGAGTGTCTATGGGAATGTTTGACCATTCTTCCAGAAGTGCATTTGTGAGGTCAGGCACTGATGTTGGATGAGAAGGCCTGGCTTGCAGTCTCCGCTCTCCCAAAGGTGTTTTATCGGGTTGAGGTCAGGACTATATAATAAGTATAACATGTTTGTTATTTTTAACTTAAAAAAAAACAAAAAAACAAGACTTTACAATCACTTTAAAGGGGTTGTAAAGGTTTTTCACCTTAATGCATCCTTTGCATTAAGGTGAAAAAAAACACCTGTCAGTGACCGGCCCCCCAGCCCCCCCGTTTTTACTTACCCGACTCCTCGAACTGCCCAGGGCTCTCTTGCTGTTGATTGGATAGATTGATAGCAGCGCAGCCATTGGCTCCCACTGCTGTCAATCAAATCCAATGACGCGAGCGCGGGGGGGGGGGGCAGGGCCGAGTCCTGCATTCGGGTCTCTATGGAGGCCGAATGCTGGACTCGGGAGCGCGCCCGCAATATAACCCCCTCCCCCAGGGACAGCGTTTCTCCCAGGGGGTTAGCTGATGTGGGGAGGAGTCGAGAGAGCCGCCGGGGGACCCCAGAAGACGAGGTTTCGGGGCCACTCTGTGCAAAAGGTGCTAAAAAAAAAACGAACCTTTAGTGTCATTTTAACTTGAAATTTAATATTCTGTTGAAATCACCTGCTATTAAAGTGTAACAGTTTAGATCTCTGAAAATTAGGGGAAATTTTTGGGTCTTGGGCCTTGGCCCCCCCCCCCCCCCCGTCATCAGAATATGTGTCCCCATTGGAAGATTTTCCCCTCTATTACTTTTCTGGGGACGACTCAAAATTTGGGATTCTCTTTTAATTTCAGTTTCGATGATAATAGTAAACAGGACAAATAGAGAGAATCTCCCCAAAGGGGGAACAGACAGCAATAAAAACTGACAGGGGTTCTAATCCCGCTCCACTGCATCCAAAAAAGTTTTGCCTTTAGTTATACTTTAAGTATCTAGATAAGCTGTGCTATGTGCATCCAAACCGCTCCGTTCTTTATTTAAAAGCCTCGCTCCCCTCTGCCTGTTCCGCCGGACCCAGACTTCCTCCCGCTCGCTCCGTAACCGAACGCTTCTGCTGTAATTGCCTTATTTATCTTGTGGCTCTTACACAAGCTGTGCGTTGCATTGGCTGCCTGAGTTTGATGCATGAAGGTCCCAGTCGGGCCTGAGTGAACCTTCGCTTACACTTCAGACGTCCTGCAGCCCCCCTCTGCCCCGCGTTCCCTGCGCAGCGGCTGGATAAATCATCTCCGAGTTTTACTCCAGCAAAGTTTGGCTGTGGCTCGAAAACTGCAGCCTCTGAATCGCTGGAGCACAGGGCCATAACATACACTAATTATGGAAGTTCTGGTCAGTGAGTGATGGATAGCCCTCCTCAAGGCAGCCACTGCCGCTCTCAGCACTGGTGACGAGAGGAGGAGGAGGGGAGGGGAGGGGGGGGGGGGATATCCTGCAAGCAACTATTAATTCACAGCCAGAGGTGCTTCCAGCTAATTGTGCACCTAAACTGCACCAAAAAAATCAACACCTAGGCAGGTCAGCGAGTGTCGCCCAGTCCCCCGGCCTCTGAGTGGCTGATTGCACTTTGCTTAGTGCATCATGGGGATGTTACGGGGCCACGCTGAGCTCTTTTTTTTTGCCAGTGTAATTAAGTGGACAACTTCAAAACTTACTGATCCAAGATCTTGACTGATTAAACACACAATAAGTTGTGGGTACTGATGATTAATTAACTAGTCTTTTTGATAGAAAATATGGAAAAAACGCATGTGATAGAGAAAAATGGCAAATTATCGCATACGGGATGCCCACATTTACTGTGACCAAAACTAAACCAGGTACCGTGCACCCCCATACCATCCCCCTTCCTGTACAAATTCCCTAATATAACCCTCTTCCTGTACACCAAATCCCCCAATATCATCCCCCTTCCTGTACACCAAATCCCCCAATATCATCCCCCTTCCTGTACACCAAATCCCCCAATACCATCCCCCGCCACCTCCCTGTACCCCAGATCCTCCAATACTGTCACCCTCCTCCTCGTACCCCAAATCTTCCAATATCAACCCCCCTCCCTCTTCCTCCCTGTACCCCAAAATCATCCCCCTCCCTGTGCCCCAAATCCTCCAATACCACCCCCTCCTCCTCATACTCCAAATCCTCCATTACTATTCCCCATTCCCCTCCCTGTACTGCAAATCCTCCAAAACCATCCCCTTTTTCCTCCCTACATACCCCAGATCTTCCAGTACCACCCCCTTCCTCATCCTCCCTGTACCCCAAATCCTCCAATATCATCCCCCCTCCTCCTCTCTGTACTCCAAATCCTCCAATACCATCCCCCTCCTTCTCCTTTCATTCCCACAATACGCCAATACCACCCCCTCTTCCTCTCTGTACCCCAAATTCTCCACTACCACCCCCCTCCTTCTCCCTGTATTCCCACAATCCACCAATACCACCCCCCTTCCTCTCTGTACCCCAAATTCTCCAATACCATCCCCCTCCTTCTCCCTGTATTCCCACAATCCACCCCCTCCTCCTCTCTGTACCCCAAATCATCCAATACCACCCCCTCCATCTCCCTGTATTCCCACAATCCACCAAAACCACCCCCTCCTCCTCTCTAAACCCCAAATCCTCCAATACCACCCCCCTCCTTCTCCATGTATTCCCCAAATTCTCCACTACCACCCCCCTCCTTCTCCCTGTATTCCCACAATCCACCAATACCACCCCCTCTTCCTCTCTGTACCCGAAATTCTCCAATATCACCCCCTCCTTCTCCCTGTATTCCCACAATCCACCAATACAACCCCCTCTTCCTCTCTGTACCCCAAATTCTCCAATACCATCCCCCTCCTTCTCCCTGTATTCCCACAATCCACCAATACCACCCCCTCTTCCTCTATGTACCCCAAATTCTCCAATACCACCCCCCTCCTTCTCCCTGTATTCCCACAATCCACCAAAACCACCCCCTCCTCCTCTCTGTACCCCAAATCCTCCAATACCAACCCCCTCTTCCTCCTACCTGTACCCAAAAATCTCTCAATAACATCCCCTCCTCATCCCTGCACCCCAAACCCTCAAATAATATCCCCCCTCCTCCCCCTGGTCCCCCCCCGCCCGTGCCCTAAATCCTCCAATAACATCCCCCTTCTCCTCATACCCCAAATCCTCCAATACTATTCCCTGTTCTTCTTCCTGTACCGCAAATCCTCCAATACCACCCCATTTTCCTCCTTATATACCCGAGATCTTCCAATACCACCCCCTTCCTCCTCCTTCCTGCACCCCAAATCCTCCAATACCATCCTCCCTCCTCTTTGCTGTACCCAAAATCCTCCAATACCATTCCCCTCCTCCTCCCTGTATACCCTAAATCCGCCAATACCACCCCCCCTTCCTCTCTGTACTTCAAATCCTCCAATACACCCCCCTGTACCTCATATCCTCTAATACCATCCCCTTCCTCCCTGTACCCCAAATCTCCCAATAACATCCCATCCTGACCCCTGCACCCCAAATCCTCAAATATTTAAGTCCTGCCTACTTAAGCTGTCCAGTCCAGAGGATTTCTGCCTTCGCCTTGGTCACATCACAAGAAACTATCTCCTGCGCTCCTGTTTAAAGACTGGACTTGCTGACATCCCTTCTGGCTCCAGATCCCGCTTGCTGTTCCACTACTTTGATCCCTGACTTCCGGCTTGGCTGACTATCTAGTCCAGTTGCTAAAGTTTGGCTATGTTTTGACTATGTTTGTTATTTTTACTTTTATTATTAAACACGTGTGATTTAACTGTACTTCTGTCTCGGTCTGATTTCATGGTTTCTGAAAAGTGCGAATTGGGTGAGGGTTATGCCGCATCCAATTCGCATAGCAGGAGATTGTGACTGGCTCTCTATGGAGCCGGTTCACATATCCCGGCAGAGGCTCCGGTGCGATTTGTAAAGGAACACTGTGCGTCTTTTGGTCAGTTTCAGGTCCGAATTCAGCCCAAAAATTTGGGCTGAACTCGGACCTGAAACAGTGAACGAGGACGCACTGGACTCCTGCTGTAAGCCGCTGCGTGCTCATATGTGAACCCAGCCCAAAACCTGAAAGCTGATTGTGATCAAAAAACTTTTCGTCCAGACAAATCAACTTAGTAATTGCACCACATCCTTTAATTGGTTAAATATAGAAAGAGGGATTGGGATTTTTAAGGTGCAAATTTATATAAGAAATTTTTTATTTTAGAAAAAATAAAAAATTGTTAAAACACAACAATTGGCAAGTACAAATCAACAAGATTTTATGGATACAGCATAATAGGATAGAATTCCCAACATGTTTCATTCATATATTCGGGCTTCTTTAGGTGATGCTGTCCAGCTAGAGGTACAAGCCTTCTTGGTCTCTTGAAATATTGGTCAAAAACATGTTTCACCCATATATCGGGCTTCTTCAGGGGATGCTGTCCAGCTAGAGGTACAAGCCTTCTTTGTCTCTTGCAACAAGTTGTCCCAAACAGGGGGGGACCAAAAAGAAAAGCGGGGCTCAGAGGAAAGGCACACTCAATATGTAGTAAATATAAAATGCGTATTTATTGGTACAAAATAGATAAACATGAAGATATGTGCACAAGCATGATCAAAAAGAGTATAATAATTCTGCCCTCATAAAATTGATCAAAAAACTGTTTTGATCAAGCACAAACTATACACAGACATGGGGAACATAAAACATGTATGGGTAGACAAAACAAGACAGATGCGTCCGGACGTCTTGGCTATTGATGTCTGCACAAACCACCTTGAAGGAATTTATACAGCAATTGCTGAATACGGTTTGTGGTGCAGGCATCAATTCCCCCGGGGGAGGGGCGGCTCAGAGTAAGGGGTACAGGGTGGGGGGAACTGGGAAAAAGGGGGGGGGGGGGAGGGGAGGGAAGGGGGGGGAAAGGGAAGAATGGGGGGAGGGGGCGGAGGGGAGAGGATAACAGGGGGGGGGAAGGAGGGGATGGGGAACCTGGAGGGAGATGGTCAGCCGTGGGGTGGGGTGCTGATATGAGGTCTGTGGTCAGACTTCAATGTGTCCTGTAGGTAGGGGTTTTGTGTTGGTCATATATGTAAAGCTGTGGAATCACTGTTCCCAGGGTCCGGAGCAGTTGGTTGCAACGTGTACAGTTCTCCAGTGTGGGTAGACTCTATACAAGAAATGATGCTGTAGTAAAGTCAGTTGGTGACAGGTATAGGTAGAGAAACAAGGAAGGTTGCCTGGTACATTACCGCTTCCGGGTCCCGTTCAGGACTAAGATACTTCCGGGTGGTAGTGGCTCCAATATTGTAAACAGACCCTCCTGTCACCGTGTACACTTCCGTACCCTGACCTGGGCAGTTATCCGTGATTCGCGGCGTGTTTCTGATGTGCCGCTGTTTTGTAGCTATGGCCGTTCATACAGGTGCACCTGTCGTCTTCCACGCGGCTGCTCCAGACTCTGGAGCGGGATGCTCCCTCGATGAAGCTACACACATTTGTCCTGTGAAACGCGTCGACGTCACCGCGCCCGGACGTCACGCCCGCTGTCATCCCCCGCTGGGGCTAGCCGGCTCACACATCGAGGGAACCCTGGGAACAGTGATTCCACAGCTTTACATATATGACCAACACAAAACCCCTACCTACAGGACACATTGAAGTCTGACCACAGACCTCATATCAGCACCCCACCCCACGGCTGACCATCTCCCTCCAGGTTCCCCATCCCCTCCTTTTCCTCCCCCCCCCCCTGTTATCCTTCCCTCTCCCCTCCGCCCCCTCCCCCCATTCTTCCCTTTCCCCCCCTTTCCCCCCCTTCCCCCCCCCTTTTTCCCAGTTTCCCCCACCCTGTACCCCTTACTCTGAGCCGCCCCTCCCCCAGGGGAATTGATGCCTGCACCACAAACCGTATTCAGCAATTGCTGTATAAATTCCTTCAAGGTGGTTTGTGCAGACATCAATAGCCAAGACGTCCGGACGCATCTGTCTTGTTTTGTCTACCCATACATGTTTTATGTTCCCCATGTCTGTGTATGGTTTGTGCTTGATCAAAACAGTTTTTTGATCAATTTTATGAGGGCAGAATTATTATACTCTTTTTGATCATGCTTGTGCACATATCTTCATGTTTATCTATTTTGTACCAATAAATACGCATTTTATATTTACTACATATTGAGTGTGCCTTTCCTCTGAGCCCCGCTTTTCTTTTTGGTCCCCCCCTGTTTGGGACAACTTGTTGCATTGTTTATGGGGGTTGGAAGGCAACCATAGGGTCATGGTACCGAATCTGTCTACATGATTAAAACAAGCCTCATTATACCCCATTTGTTTCTTCTTTGTCTCTTGAACTATTGGTCAAATCATAAGTGATTTTATGGATACAGCATAATAGGATAGAATTCCCAACATGTTTCGTTCATATATCAGGCTTCTTCAGGGGATGCTGTCCAGCTAGGGATACAAGCCTTCTTGGTCTCTTGAAATATTGGTCAAAAACATGTTTCACCCATATATCGGGCTTCTTTAGGGGATGCTGTCCAGCTAGAGGTACAAGCCTTCTTGGGCTCTTGAAATATTGGTCAAATCATAAGTGATTTTATGGATACAGCATAATAGGATAGAATTCCCAACATGTTTCATTCAAATATCGGGCTTCTTCAGGGGATGCTGTCCAGCTAGAGGTACAAACCTTCTTGGTCTCTTGAAATATTGGTCAAAAACATGTTTGACCAATATATCGGGCTTCTTTAGGGGATTCTGTCCAGCTAGAGGTACAAGCCTTCTTGGTCTCTTGAAATATTGGTCAAAAACATGTTTCACCCATATATCGGGCTTCTTTAGGGGATGCTGTCCAGCTAGAGGTACAAGCCTTCTTGGGCTCTTGAAATATTGGTCAAATCATAAGTGATTTGACCAATATTTCAAGAGCCCAAGAAGGCTTGTACCTCTAGCTGGACTGCATCCCCTGAAGAAGCCCGATATATGGGTGAAACATGTTGGGAATTCTATCCTATTATGCTGTATCCATAAAATCTTGTTGATTTGTACTTGCCAATTGTTGCGTTTTAACAATTTTTTATTTTTTCTAAAATAAGAAATTTCTTATATAACATAGCTGTTACTATTCTTCAAAAAATTTGCCCCTTAAAAATACCAATCCCTCTTTCTATATTTAACTGAAAGCTGATTGGTTTCACTGTACAGCTGCACCAGATTTTGCACTCTCCAGTTTTTAGTAAATCTTCCCCCATAATGACATCCGTCAATCCGCAGGCCTGCACCACACTACAGAACCCCGACCCATCTTCAGAGGTGCCAAGCATAGAGGAAGAACTCCGGGTAATAGGGAGCGCAATGGAGAGTCACATTCTATAACCACACATCATTCCTGCTAAACTGTATTTTATTCCTGTGCTTGACTTCTACTTATTTAAAACGTTACCTTTATATTGTGATAATGAAGCACTTGACTCCTGGGAGGCGAGCTGTATATAAATAGAGTTATTATGATTACCATCACTGTCACTGAGCTCCAGGGATTGGGCCTCTCCGTATATGAAAATTATTATTCTACATTCGGCTCTGTCCATTTCCTGGGGAGAATATATGTTCCATTTATAAGCACTCGGCACACAGCCTTATACGGTGCGGGATTATGATGAGAAAGCCTTTCATGCTGCCATACTCTATAAGCATGTGCAGAAACCTATACACTGCCATGTGCAATGCGTTACCAGAGCCAGACGTGTCTGCGTGCGAGCGATTCCGCCATTCTCACCTCCATAAATGAGATTCCCAGACTCCAAACGTCAGAATGAATTCCATACTGCTCCCCGGCAATCCGCTCAGGCTGAAAAATACGACAATAGCTGCAGTCAGAATCGGAGCGAAACATCTGGCTGAGAAGTACATTTGTTAATATTAAATGGACCTATCAGTATTATTCCGATTCCATTCTCAGGCTTGTTTTTATTTTGAATAGAAAAAAATGTACCATAAAACTAGTGAATAAACAATAAAGAAAGTTAATAACTGACCAAAAACCATTATAGTTTCTATTTAGGTTTAAAGTGGTTGTAAACCTCAGACATGAAATATGAACAAAGCATATCCCTCTATAGGATAAAACATCACTTTTCATGTGAATACAAACAAAATATTTTTCAAAATGTAAAGGCAAACAGTAAAAGCATCCCGTGACTGAGCCGGAAGTGGGAATGAGAAACTGGACTCGGGGGGTCCAACACATGTTAAAGCGGAGTTCCACACAAAAATGGAACTTCCGCTTTTCGGAAACTCCCCCCCCCCTCCGGTGTCACATTTGGCACATTTCAGGGGGGAGGGGGGGTGCAGATACCTGTATAAGACAGGTATTTGAACCCACTTCGGGGCATAGACTCCCGCGGGGGGTCTACGCCACTTCCCGTCCCCCCCGCGCTGTCTGCTGGGAGACACACGGGTCCCAGAGACAGCAGAGACCGTTCCGATTGTACAGCGCGACTCGCGCATGCGCAGAAGGGAACCAGGAAGTGAAGCCACAAGGCTTTACTTCCTGACTCCCTTACCGAAGATGGAGGCGGCAGCATCCGAGGATCGAGGGACGGTTCGGCCTCGAGTGCCGACATCGCGGGCGCCCTGGACAGGTAAGTGTCCATATTTTAAAAATCAGCAGCTACAGTATTTTGGCGGACTTCTGCTTTAAGACTAACAGACAAATCAAAATGGACAAACAAAATAAAGGAAAATAAAAATAAAAATCATCAAAACAAAAAAAAGGGGGGGGGGGGGGGGTTGGGCGGGGAAGGGTCAAGTGGGGAGAGCAAAGGTAAGAGGGAGGAAAGAGAAAAAGAAGATGTAGAATTAGGCCAGAAGTGAGGAGGAGAATACTTGTGGGATTTTTAAGGTGCATGAACTAATAAATTGATCCAAAGAGGTATATTAAAAAATATACATTTAATTTGAACAATAATTAAAAATTTTGTCTAAAAACAATTCCACAACAAGTATATAAAGTACAATCTTTAAGGATACATCAGATTTGATGGAGTTCCCAACATGTTTCGCCTCTCAATCTGGGCTTCCTCAGGGGGATGCTGTCCACTTGGAGCATAAGCCTTCCCAGGATTTGAGACAAATGTGTACACTACGATTTAAAGAGTCTACAACTGCCACAGCAAGCCAAGGACTGCAGGTGACCATAGGAGGCATTTAGGGACCAGAAAAGATGGTCTTGCAAAAACGCAGAACACTCATGGACATAGAGTTTCCCTCTATAGTGTGTACTTGTCTGAGTCCAGAGCACTTAGGGGTTGATTTGCTAAAAGCAAATAGACTGTGCACTTTGCAAAGAATAGAATAAATAAAGAATAGCAGTTGCCCTCTGCAAGTGCAGTTGCTCCAGAGCTTAGTAAATGAGGAAAGCTTCACTTTGCAAAGAATACCCAATTGCTTGCAAGGAAAATAAAGAAAAAAATGAATTTTTGCTTGCACATGATTGGATGATGGAAGCCAGCAGAGCTCCTCCTCATTTTCTAAGCTCTGGAGCAACTGCTCTTGCAGAGTGCAACTCTGATGGCCTTTAGTAAGTCAACCCCCGAGTGTCGTTTCTGTCTGTGACCTACTTCCTCCGCTATCAGCATGAGTCACTTCTGACAAGTTTTCCTGACACCAAGAGATAAAAAGGTGATGGGCAAGGGATCTCCAGCACAAAGTCTGTGATTGACAGCCTCAGCTCTGTTCCTGTGTGCTTTGTGAAGGGGGGTGTGTCCCTTCCCTCCAATCAGCTCCCAAGGAGCGCTGCAGAGTGTAACTTCAGCTCCACACCACCTGCTTTCCGAAAGCTCAGACAAGCTGCTTAAATGTTGGGAGGTCGGGTCTCCATGGATCAGACTTGCTTTTCCAGCACGTACCACAGATGCTAGATCGGATTGAGATCTGGAAAATTAGGAGGCCAAGTCAAGACCTCAAACTCGTTGTTGTGTTCCTCAACCATTTGTGAAACATTTCTGCAGTGTGGTAGAGCGTACTATCCTACTGAAAGAGGCCACTGCCATCAGAGAATATAAGGGTTGATTTACTAAACCTGGAGAGTGCAAAATCTGGTACAGTAGTGCATGCTAGCCAATCAGCTACTTACTTCAACTTGTTCGATTAAGCTTTGACAATAAAGCGGATTGGTTTCTATGCAGAGCTCCACCAGATTTTGCACTCTCCAGTTTTAGTAAATCAACCCCCACCGTTTCCATGAAGGGGTGTGTTGGGTCAGCAACAATGTTTCGGTCGGTGGTACGTGTACGGTCAAGTAACATCCACGTGAATGACAGTTGGCAAGGTTTCCCTAGCAGAACATTGCCCAAAGCATCACACTGCCTCCGCCGGCTTGACTTCTTCCCATACTGCATCCCGATGGCCTCTCTTCCACAAGAAATTGACGAACATTATAACGTGATTCATCAGACCAGGCCACCTTCTTCCATTGCTCCGTGGCCCAGTTCTGATGCTCACGTGCCCATTGTAGGTACTTTTGGCTGTGGACACGGGTCAGCATGGACACCCAGACTGGTCTGCGGCCACACAGCCCCATACACAACAAACTGCGATGCCCCCATTTTTTCTGCTTTCAGTTCGAAGGACATGTTCATTTGCTGCCTAATATATCCCACCAACTTTCAGATGCATTTCTAACAAAGGTAATCAATGGTCTACATCTATCAATATATAAGAGTGCAGCTCTGAATCATGAAATATAATCAAATATCAAAAATCATTGAATCAAACAACATATAAAGTGCATAATTAAATGTCCATACAATAAAGTGCAAAAAAGTCCATATATAAAATAGTGAAAATTCCACAAATGGATGTTGATTTTTGAACAACTAAATGCAATTGTGAATTCCTATATAAAGCTTCCAGACCACCAACGAATCACCTCACTCGTGCTCCCCCTCAATGGGTATAGGCTCACCTCTGGGAGTGCGACCCCCCAATTTAGCAGGGTCAGAAAACGCCTGTGAGCCACCCCAGGACTCAGTGACTTCCTCAGGGGGATCCCGTGACCCTGAGGAAGACAAGTGACCCTATGTCGAACACACGTAGGGGAGGGGCTAGGACGGTGAAGGCACTCGGGCTTTATAGCGATTCGGGGAGCTGATCGAGATTTTGGATGCCTGGCTCTATGTTGCATTTTAAACCCATGTTCATATTAGTGTGGTGTGCTGGAAGCACCCGCATATTGTGAGTACCCTGTACGTTTTAATAAACGCATAATTATTCAAGCACTGTTGGAGTCTTTTTCTCTGCATATACTTTGCTGCTGACATACTGAGGAGAAGATCTTGGGAGAAGTTTAGGAGTCAGCTGTGTTGGATATCTCACGAGATAGGTCACGAGATCCCCCTGAGGAAGTCTCGCAAATCTCGATCAGCTCCTCGAATCGCTAGGGAGCCCAAGTGCCTTCACCGTCCTAGACCCTCCCCTATGTGTGTTCGACACAGGGTCACTTGTCTTCCTCAGGGTCACGAGATCCCCCTGAGGAAGTCAATGAGTCCTGGGGTGGCTCAGAGGCGTTTTCTGACCCTGCTAAATTGGGGGTCACACTCCCAGAGGTAAGCCTATACCCATGGGGGGGGGGGCACGAGTGAGGTGATTCGTTGGTGGTCTGGAAGTTTTACATATAGGATTTCACAATTACATTTAGTTGTTCATCAATCAACATCCATTTGTGGAATTTTCACTGTTTTATATATTGACTTTTATGCACTTTATTGTATGGACATTTAATTATGCACTTTATATGTTGTTTGATTCAATGATTTTTGATATTTGTTTATATTTCATGATTCAGCGCTGCACTCATATATTGATTTTTGTGCACATGCATATGGGGATGTGATCAGTGCTAGCAGCTGGTCTTTTGAATACCTTTTACACACACACTGTTTTTTAGTACATATATAGTTACTTTTGGTTTTTGGGTAGCTCGCAAGACTATCACAATGTTATACACTTAACCTGTCAGTGGCCATGAAGTTATGATTGTTGTATATTCCAGACTTGAACATGGCTACTTGATTATATCTTTGGTGGACTAAAGCTCCCCTATAGTGCAGAATAGGAGTTATTATTTGCTTATAAGGTTTGAGTTCACGATATGAATTATTTTTTATTGTGCCAAGGTCAGGAGAACGTAAGACAAAAGGTAGGAGAGCTCCCTTGACATAGCTTCTCAGTGTGCTCTTAATGCACCTGGCTGCTTCACACTTCTTTCTCGCAGCCACATAACCCCGGGGCCTCCCAACAAGAAAACAAACTCAGAAATTAGTGCCAGCTGAGTGTCTTCTGTGTGCATATCCAGGTCAGCGCTTGTGAGAAGGAAGAACAGTAAATAAGAGTCACAACTTCTAAATGTGTTGCTCCCTCTTGCCTGCTATAGACCAAGAACTTCTCGACGGCAGACTTTGCATTCTTCGGCACGGAGTGGACGACGGGGTTAAAAAGGGATTTATTTTCAATGGAGGCAGCGAGATAAATATGGAATAGAGATGTCTTTCCTCCTGGATCTAATCCGGCATTCCAATTAGCAGATGGATTCCCTTTCAAGTGCCAATCCGTTTAATGCACACCTGGGATCTGCCTTCATGCCATCAAAAGGACCCTCAATTTAATTACTGTCCAACTAAATATCCATGTGAGCTAAGTTACATTTAACCCCTCAAGGGCTACAGGTGTCTACTACAAGAGATTGCCTGGGCATTGCTGGTGGAATGAATGGTGTTGGCATGGGTGCATAGAAGCCTACAAAAAAAATGTATGAAGCAAGTATAGCGTGTTAAAGAAAAATATAACTCTTGTGCCTATAGTGACCTATAATATATACAGCGGGTAAAATAAGTCAGCATTTTTCTGGGTAAATATATTTCTAAAGGTGCGATTAACATTACAATTTTCACCACATGTCGGTAACAACCCATGCAAACCATACAAAGACACCAAAACAAATACGTTCAGAAATGAAGTTATGTGTAATAAAATGGAAGGACACAGGGAAAAATTATTGAACACGCCAACTGAAATGTAATCAATACTTAGTACAAAATCCTTTGTTGGTAATGAGAGCTTCAAGACGCCTCCTGTATGGAGAAACGAGTCGCATGCGTTGCTCAGGTGTGATTTTGGCCCATTCTTCCACACAGTTTTCAAATCTTGAAGGTTCTGTGGGCCTCTTCTCTGATCTTTAGTTCCTTCCATAGATTTTCTATTGGATACAAGTCAGGTGATTGGCTGGGCCATTCTAGTAGATTTAATTTTCTTTCTTTAAAAGCAATAGAGAGTTTCCTTTGCCTGGTGTTTGGGATCATTGTCTTGCTGAAATTTCCACCCTCGTTTCATCTTCATCATCCTGGTAGGTGGCAGATTTTTTATCAAGAATGTCTTGGTACATTTTTCAATTCATCCTTCCTTCAATGATATGAAGTGTGCCAATATCACCCGCCCCCACCATGATGTTCCCACCTCCAAACCTCACTGTTGGTATGGGGGGTGTTTTTGGGGTGATGTGCCATTGGACCTCCAAACATGGTGTGTATTATGGCATCCAAAGAATTCAATTTTGGTCTCTGACCAGACTATATTCTCCCCAGTATTTCACAGGCTTGTCTAAATGTTGTGCAGCAAACTTTAAACGAGCTTCAACATGCTTTTTCTTCAGCAATGGAGTCTTGCGTGGCGAGCGTGCATACAGGCCATGGTGGGTGAGTGCACTACTTATTGTTTTCTTTGAAACAATTGTACCTGTTAATTCCTTATTGAAGCTCTCCATAAGTGGTCCTTGGCTCTTGGACAACTCTTCTGATTATTCTTTTCACCCCTCTGTCAGAAATCTTGCGAGGAGCACCTGGTCGTGGCTGGTTTATGGTGAAATGATGTTATTTCCACTTCTGGATTATGGCCCCAACAGTGCTCACTGGAACATTCAGAAGTTTAGAAATCCTTCTGTAACCAATGCCATCAGGGTGTTTTGCAACAATAAGGTTGCGAAGGTCTAGAGAGAGCTCTTCGCTTTTATCCATCATGAGATGCTTCTTGTGTGACACCTTGGTAATGAGACACCTTTTTATAGGCCATCAGTTGAGACTGAACCAGCTGATATTAATTTTCACTGACAAGGGGCAGGATTGCTTTCTAATTACTGATAGATTTCAGCTGGTGTCTTGGCTTTCCATGTCTTTTTGCACTTCCCTTTCTTCATATGTTCAATTCTTTTTCCCTGTGTCCTTCCATTTTTATAACCCACAACCTAATTTCTGAAAGTATTTGTTTTGGTGTCTTTGTATGTATGGATTGCATGGGTTGTTACAGACATGTGGTCTATAATAGCACCTTTAGAATAAGATTTAACTAGAAAAATGGTGACGTGTTCAATACTTATTTTGTTTCGGTATACATAAGAGAGACAGTTGCTGTCTATGACAGATGAAGGTGTTACAATAAATTGATAATATCTGTACACAAGATGCAAAGTGGCTGGGGGGGGGGGGGGGCGGTGGTCTTCTTGTTTTTTTTTTTTACCTTATGCATAGAATGCATTGAGGTAGTCTATTTTTTTTTTAAAGCTGAACTGCAGAAGTTCAGCCACTTTCTAAACTTCTCTGGATTACTAGAGGTAAAGTCAAACAAGGTGCATGCCGACTTGCGGACATCTCTTTGATTTACAATTTTTATGGAGCACTGGGAGTAAAGCTATTGCTATACTTCTAGTGCTCCGATGCTGGCGCTTCTGGTCTCTGCTCCTGAAGCTGCAGAGTCCTGTGCAGACACTCTGCCTGTCCCTTCCCTTTCTTATGCCCAATCACAGAGTGCTTTGTATTATTTGAACTCATTTACAAAATACAAAGCTTCCTGTGAATGGGCAGCAGAGGGGAGGGGCATAGAGAGGTGCTACTTTATGAGAACCTCGTCTCTCCTATCAGACTGCTCGGGGGTATAGTGATAGCTGTATTAGTAAAACTGTCAGTCCACAGGTTGGCATGCACCTCGATCTGATGTCACACACTGCAGAACAGAAAGAATACAGATGAGTGTAATCTGGAACCTGAGCGGAGGGAAAGGACACATCCCCTTCCTCTACAAAGTCTCATAGGGAAACATGCACAGCTGAGGCTGTCAATTGACCTCTGAGTTGCTGGAGGGGGGATGTGAGGCCGTCCCCCGTGATTCTGTGGTGTCGGCATTACTCATCACACGCGACTTCTGCAGACTGCAGAGAGAAGAAGGCACTTGGTGTTTTGGATTTAGGGCTAGTGTACACTATAAAAAGGATATGCTGTGTTCGCTTTTCATTTCAGAGGTTTACAACTACTTTAAGGTAAACCCAGTCGCAAAATGAATATATGATGACCGACTTACTAAGCAGGGGCCACCTTCAGTGAAAGCAACAGGTCGAAATGAATATGGAAATCACTAATGTTCCATAAAGATGAGCCTGACCTCACCCCTCTTGAGCCTGTATGTGGGTCAATGAGGCTGCCCAAAAGACCCGCTATAGGTCAAGCGAGGCTACGCGTAGAGGCTCGGGGAGATGACAATCTCAAGCATATTGTTAACTGGAAATGCTGAATTTTGCATCTAAATTTGGCATCCTATATCTCTTGTTTCCATTGAAGATAACCTAAGCTTTTGTCATTTTTGTTTTTTATCCCTACCACATGCTCCGTTTCAATTTTTCAGAACTTTGACAAGTTTACATACAAAGGCATTTGTTTCTAATACAACTAATCAATATACAGTCATATGATACAAGCAAAGCACACAGAAAAGACCCGCAATCTCAAACTCACCGCCATATAAGCATTTGTACCCACGTAGGTCTTGGCAATTGAATTCACTAGCTAACAAAAAAAAACAAAAAGAAACGAGGGTGTTAAAATGACAACAGCATTAAACGGGCAATTATTTCTCATTTAATCCACCCATCAAGCAAAAAGAGAATAGAATAGTGATGATATAAAAGACAAAATAAAAACTATATAGATTGCTTTTATCTGCAGGCATTAAACAGAAGATGATTACACTTCTCGCTTTCCCTTATAAACAAAGCAAGTGTTATCGGTGACAAAGCTTTCTTCAGACTAACCAGCCACCTAATGTTTAAATACGATCGGTTTTCTAGCCAAGATTCGGGAATAAATAGGTTACAGTAAGAAAACATGCCTATAGTGATTTAGCGAGCAGTAAACACAGAGGCAGTCCCAGATTATCTACTTGCTGCCCAAACCTATTCTGACACTTCTCACATAAATGTAAAGACAAGCTTGTTTTTGCTGGAAAATTGCTTAGAACCCCCAAAAACATTATATATATATATATATATATATATATATATATATATATATATATACATATATACATATATATTTTAGCAATGAAGGGTGTTCATTTTTTTTTTATACATATAACAAACTACAAGAAAAATGGGACTTTATATATACCTCCCAAAATGTAATATAAGCAGACGATATACTATTATATAGAATTGTAATACTTTATTTGATGTGTAACAAACATTAAAAAAGTTATTAAAACCATATGAACAAGTTAGCCATCCGAAGTTATCATTCATATGGCCATGCGAACCGCTTTAAAGGGTCGACGCATTTCGCTGTACTGTTAAAGTAAAGGATACTGTATTGTTGATAGATAGAGATAGATAGATAGATATATAGATATATATATATATATATCTATATATCTATCTATCTATATATATATATATATATCTATATTGATATATATAGATATATATATCTATTATATATATATATAGATCTATTATATATATATATATATAGATATAAAAATAGATATATATAGATATATACTGAGATCCGAGGTCCCGAGGAAGCGGGGTTGCTCCGAAACTCGTCGACCCTTTAAAGCGGATCTCAAGGCCATGTGAATGATAACTTTGGATTAGCTAACTTGTGCATATGATTTTAATAACTTTATACATCGAAAAAAGTGTTAAAATTGTATATACTAATACAGTATCTCACAAAAGTAAGTACACCCCTCACATTTTTGTAAATATTTTCTTCTATCTTTTCATGTGACAACACTGAAGAAATGAAACTTTGCTACAATGTAAAGTAGTGAGTGTACAGCTTGTATAACAGTGTAAATTTTCTGTCACCTCAAAATAACTCAACACACAGCCATTAAAATGTCTAAACTGCTGGCAACAAAAGTGGGTACACCCCTAAGTGAAAATGTCCAAATTGGGCCCAAAGTGTCAATATTTTGTGTGGCCACCATTTTTTCCAGCACTGCCTTAACCCTCTTGGGCATGAAGGTCACGAGAGCTTCACAGGTTGCCACTGGAGTCCTCTTCCCCTCCTCCATGACGACATCACAGAGCTGGTGGATGCTCCTCCACCTTCCATTTGAGGATGTCCCACAGATGCTCAATAGGGTTTAGGTCTGGAGACATGCTTGGCCAGTCCATCACCTTTACCCTCAGCTTCTTTAGCAAGGCGGTGGTCGTCTTGGAGGTGTGTTTGGGGTGGTTATCATGTTGGAATACTGCCCTGCGGCCCAGTCTCTGAAGGGAGGGGATCATGCTCTGCTTCAGTATGTCACAGTACATGTTGGCATTCATGGTTCTCTCAATGATCTGTAGCTCCCCAGTGCCGGCAGCACTCATACAGCCCCAGACCATGACACTCCCACCACCATGCTTGACTGTAGGCAAGAAAAACTTGGTTTGTACTCCTCACCTGGTTGCCCCCACACACGCTTGTCACCATCTGAACCAAATACGTTTATGTTGGTCTCATCAGACCACATGATATGGTTCCAGTAATCCATGTCCTTAATCTGCTTGTCTTCAGCAAACTGTTTGCGGGCTTTCTTGTGCATCATCTTTAGAAGAGGCTTCCCTCTGGGACGATGCAGTGTTCGGCGTATGGTCTGAGCACTGACAGGCTGACCCCCCCACCCCTTCCACCTCTGCAGCAATGCTGGCAGCACTCATACGTCTATTTCCCAAAGTCAACCTCTGGATATGACGCTGAGCATGTGCACTCAACTTCTTTGGTCAACCATGGTGAGGCCTGTTCTGAGTGGAACCTGTCCTGTTATACCGCTGTATGGTCTTGGCCACTGTGCTGCAGCTCAGTTTCCTGGTCTTGGCAATCTTCTTATAGCCTAGGCCATCTTTATGTAGAGCAACAATTCTTTTTTTCAGATCCTCAGAGAGTTCTTTGCCATGAGGTGCCATGTTGAACTTCCAGTGACCAGTATGAGAGAGTGAGAGCGATAACACCAAATTTAACACACCTGCTCCCCATTCACACCTGAGACCTTGTAACACTAACGAGTCATGTGACACCGGGGAGGGAAAATGGCTAACTGGTCCAAGTTTGGACATTTTCATTTAGGGGTGTACTGACTTTTGTTACCAGCGGTTTAGACATTAATGGCTGTGTGTTGAGTTATTTTGAGGGGACAGCAAATTTACACTGTTATACAAGCTGTACACTCACTACTTTACATTGTAGCAAAGTGTCATTTCTTCAGTGTTGTCACATGAAAAGATAGAATAAAGCATTTACAAAAATGTGAGGGGTGTACTCACTTTTGTAAGATACTGTATATCGTCTGTTTATATTACACCCTGGGAGGTATATATAAAGTCCCATTTTTCTGGTAATTTGTTATATGTAATAAAGAGGGGATGGTACCTCCTAAGAGTTAAGAAAGCTTTGAACACTTCCCCACACACAATACACAGTATGCTTCTTCTAAAAAATATTTTATGCCACATGGTATTTGCGCAGCTGTTTTTTTTTTTTTTTTTTAATACAATTTTAATGCGCAAAAGCACAATATAATACCCAATTGTTTGATAAAATATAAAAGATGATGTTACACTGAATAAATAGATACCTAATATGACACGCTTTAAAATTGCGCACGCCCTTGGAATGGGGACAAGCTACAGTACTTAAAAATCTCCATAGGCGAAGCTTTATAAGACTTTACAGGTTACCAGTTTAGTTATTATTATTCACGATTTATAATAATTAAGTTAATAAGTTATAGAGGCGTTTTAGCGCTAGAATTATTGCTCTCGCTATAACGTTTGCAACAATACCTCACATGTGTGGCGCGAACACCGTTTACCTACATATGCGTTCGCCTTTGTGTGCAAGCACAGGGGGAGAGTGCACTTTGATTTTTTTTTTTGATTTTTTATTACCATTATTTATTTATTTTTTTTACACTGTCTTTCTACATCTTTTTGATCGCTTTTATTGCTAAAACAAGGGATGAACGACATCCCTTTTGATAGCATGGGCAGTAACAGGTTCTCTTTACTGAGACATCTGGGGTCTATCAGACCCAAATCTCTCTTCTGCCCTTAAAAGCATCTGATAAAAACTTAATCGATTTGATCAGATGCTTTCACAGGCTTGTTTACATTAGACCGGAACTGGAAGTGACAAAATACTCGTCATTTCAGTTTCTTAGACCCTAGAGATGATCGGGATGTTTCCGTCCTCGGTCATCTCTATGGTCAGCTGGCAGAACTGCCGTCTTCAGTCCCGGGCTCCCCGATTGGGGGAGAGGGGGGGGACCCTCTTCCGCTGTATGTAAAAGCGATCCAGCGAACCGGAAAGACGTCATCAGCAGTCAATTCCGATTCATGTGTATATATTCTGGAAGTGTCTGGTGCAGACGTCAAATCTGGTGTGCAGCGCGGAGCAGCAGGAAGGTGAGCAGGTTTCTGGACTGGAGCGCATCAACTAGCAGACGGCACACGTGGTGTGCAACATGGGAACGTTATAGCGGAAGGTGAGCGGTGACCGGAGAGAGAGAGGACTGATCGGCAGAGGGTCAGGGAACAGGAAAAACTAGCAGATGTCACACAGGATGAGCAGCGTGGAAACAATATAGCGGAAGATGAGCGGGGACCGGAGAGAGGGGAGGATCAGCAGAGCTGAGGGTTACTACTGAGCAGGGGATCAGCAGAGCTAGGTGTTACTACTGAGCGGGGGATCAGCAGAGCTAGGTGTTACTACTGAGCGGGGGATCAGCAGAGCTAGGAGTTACTACTGAGCAGGGGATCAGCAGTTGCTAGGAGTTACTACTGAGCAGGGGATCAGCAGAGCTAGGAGTTACTACTGAGCAGGGGATCAGCAGAGCTAGGAGTTACTACTGAGCAGGGAATCAGCAGAGCTAGGAGTTACTACTGAGCGGGGGATCAGCAGAGCTAGGTGTTACTACTGAGCGGGGGATCAGCAGAGCTAGGAGTTACCACTGAGCAGGGGATCAGCAGAGCTAGGAGTTACTACTGAGCAGGGGATCAGCAGAGCTAGGAGTTACTACTGAGTGGGGTATCAGAAGAGCTGGGAGTTACTACTGAGTGGGGTATCAGAAGAGCTGGGAGTTACTACTGAGTGGGGTATCAGAAGAGCTGGGAGTTACTACTGAGCGGGGGATCAGAAGAGCTGGGAGTTACGACTGAGTGGGGCATCTGCAGAGCTGGGGGTTATTACTGAGCGGGGGATCAGCAGAGCTAGGAGTTACTACTGAGCAGGGGATCAGCAGAGCTAGGAGTTACTACTGAGCAGGGGATCAGCAGAGCTAGGAGTTACTACTGAGCAGGGGATCAGCAGAGCTAGGAGTTACTACTGAGCAGGGGATCAGCAGAGCTGGGAGTTACTACTGAGCAGGGGATCAGCAGAGCTAGGAGTTACTACTGAGCAGGGGATCAGCAGAGCTAGGAGTTACTACTGAGCAGGGGATCAGCAGAGCTAGGAGTTACTACTGAGCTGGGGATCAGAAGAGCTGGGAGTTACGACTGAGTGGGGGATCTGCAGAGGTGGGGGTTACTACTGAGCGGGGGATCAGCAGAGCTGGGAGTTACTACTGAGCGGGGGATCAGCAGAGCTGGGAGTTACTACTGAGCGGGGGATCAGCAGAGCTGGGAGTTACTACTGAGCGGGGGATCAGCAGAGCTGGGAGTTACTACTGAGTGGGGGATCAGCAGAGCTGGGAGTTACTACTGAGCGGGGGATCAGAGGTGCTGGGGGTTATTACAGAGCGGGGGATCAGCAACGCTGGGAGTTTCTACTGAGTGGAGGATCAGCAGAGCTGGGGGTTACTACTGAGCAGGGAATCAGCATGAGCAGGGGATCAGCAGAGCTTGTGATTACAATGGGGCACAATTTCTCCCACTAATACCAATAAAGGGGCAATATTCCTCCCATTGATACCAATGATGGGGCACAAATCCTCCCACAGATACCAATAATGGGGCACTAATCCTCCCACTACTTCCAATAATGAGGCACAATTCCACCCACTAATGCCAATAACGGGGCACGATTTCTCCAGATGCGGCCCTTTGCTCTTCTTTATCCGGCCCTTGGGGTACTTTTTCTCTCACTGATACAAGACGCTATTCCCTCCACTGACACCAACAAAGGGCCATAATTCCTGGTGCTGACAACAATGGGTCGCTTTTTTTCCCATTGATACCAATGATGGGGCACCTCAAACTAACGCCAACAAGGGGGATCTATTCCACCCACTGACACCAAAAATGGGGCACTATTTCGCCCACTGACACAAGCAATGGGGCACTATTCCTCCCACTGACAACAATGATTGGGCACTATTCCTCCCACGATTGCCAATGATGGGGCATTGTTTACTCCCATTGATGCCAGGTCATTTTCTACTCACACTGGCCACAGTCCGGCCCCCTCAAACTCTGAAGGACAGTAAACTGGCCCTTAGTTTAGGAAGTTCAGAGACCCCTGCCCTACAGGTCTGTGCTGGTCAGAGAGGCGCACCACTTATAGACTTCTATGAGATCTGCTCACTGACCAGGTGCTCTGAAGGCGTAAAATAATCCAACTGCTCATGCAAAATTGGGACATGCCGAGATGACACGGTCAACGTGCTACAAAATTCTAACGCCAATATTTTCCTAGGCCTGATGATGCAAAGTGTGAAGCATGAGGGTGACCTGTTGTAAAGTAAGACTTGGGATGGTAGGAATTCAAAAAATAACCCCCATATACTATGAAGGCAACCCAAGTCATCACACAGCTTTACTTCTAATAATTAAACCCCCACATCCCATACGGTCTTGGTAGTGAGAGAAGTGTCACGATTTTCTGAAGACCCTGACTGACATACACTGCTCGCTAGAGAAGACAGACACAGCTAAAGACACAATACGACAGCCTGTATGAGTGAGTCTGGCAGTGCAGCAGGTGGGGCCCAAATAGAATAGCTAGTGGCCCCCTGAGCCTTGCAGCCTCTATCCAGAGAAGGAGCCTATTCAAAGTGACATGACAGGAAGGTCAGGGGTCAACCTGATTGGTGATCTCTGGGGAAGCATAGAGATGGAAATTAATTACAATTTGGGGGGAGGGTCCTGCCCAGACTTCGCAAGTCTTTGTTTTGCTCAACATTCATTTTTATTAATTATTATTATTTTTGATAACAGTCTCCCCTGGAAGCCCTCCCCCCCCCCAACCTCGTTCCTTTGTGTGGACAGAACCGATCTTCTCCTAACTCCCCCAGAATGCATATTAATGAGGCCGCAATCCCATTAGCAATTACCGCATCATCTGTTACTCGGTTTTAACCCCTCGGTCGCTGGAGAGACCTGCACTGTCCGGTGATTCATAACAACTGCTTTTGAAGTGATGAGTGACAGCCGAGTCATTTCTATGCAGTTTTGGTAACAATGTGCCATCATCAAACTATAGATGGACAACAAGGGATGTCAAGGTTTGGAACGTTACCCACCACGTAAGTAATCAGCCATACTTACTTGTATGCTAACACCAAAATCACACAGCTTCACCCCTCCACGGGTGTTCACCAGCATATTAGAAGGCTTAACATCTGCAATAAAGCAAAAAATTATTAGAAGTTGTGATCCATTAGAAGAGCCATTCTCGGCTAGGGTTCCATGGAACATTGGGTTTCTCCAGAGGTAGCTTAAAGTTCCTTGAGCAGTGGCTGATTGACCTCCTATCTGATAGTGCCTGCTTAGTGCCGGACCCCATGCCACTTGGCAATGCCATCAGTATAATGCCAATTACTAAGGATGAAAACGTTTTAGTAGGGGTTCCCTGAGACCTGAAAATTATTTTCCTCTAGAGCAGTGGTTTCCAAACTGTGGCCCTTACCTTGGCTTTATCCAGCCGTTAGTGTACTGTTCCTTCCACCGATACAAGGCACTATTCCTTCCACTGACACCAACGATGAGGCGCCATTCCTTCCACTGATACCTACAGTGGAGCATAATACCTACCACCGACACTAACAATGGGGCACTGTTCCTGCAAATAACACCAATGATGTGGCACTATTCCTTCCACTGACACCAATGATGGGGCACTATTCCTTCCACTGACACCAACGATGAGGCGCCATTCCTTCCACTGATACCAACGATGAGGCGCCATTCCTTCTACTGATACAAGGCACTATTCCTTCCACTGATACAAGGGACTATTCCTTCCACTGACACCAACGATTAGGCGTCATTCCTTCCACTGATACCTACAGTGGAGCATAATACCTACCACTGACACTAACCATGGGGCACTGTTCCTGCAAATAACACCAATGATGGGGCACTATTCCTTCCACTGACACCAATGATGGGGCACTATTCCTTCCACTGACACCGATGATGAGGCGCCATTCCTTCCATTGATACCAACGATGAGGCGCCATTCCTTCCACTGATACAAGGCACTATTCCTTCCACTGACACCAATGATGGGGCACTATACCTTCCACTGACACCAACGATGAGGCGCCATTCCTTCCACTGATACAAGGCACTATTCCTTCCACTGACACCAATGATGAGGCACCATTCCTTCTACTGATACAAGGCACTATACCTTCCACTGACACCAACGATGAGGCGCCATTCCTTCTACTGATACAAGGCACTATTCCTTCCACTGATACAAGGGACTATTCCTTCCACTGACACCAACGATGAGGCGCCATTCCTTCTACTGATACAAGGCACTATTCCTTCCACTGATACAAGGGACTATTCCTTCCACTGACACCAACGATGGGGCGCCATTCCTTCTACTGATACAAGGCACTATTCCTTCCACTGATACAAGGGACTATTCCTTCCACTGACACCAATGATGAGGCGCCATTCCTTCCACTGATACCTACAGTGGAGCATAATACCTACCACTGACACTAACAATGGGGCACTGTTCCTGCAAATAACACTAATGATGGGGCACAATTTCTTACACTGACACCTACGATGAGGCACTATTCCTCCCACTACCACCAATGACCCACTTTGGACTAATCTTACCAGTGGTTTCCCGAGACCTGAAAATTATTTCAAGGGTTCCTCTGAAGTAAAAATATTGAGAAAGGTTGGCCTAAACAAATAAGCTTACATTTAAAAATACATACATTTAATCTGCCAATTATCCACCCAAGATGCTACTTTACCTGTAATCTTCTGTAATAGGTTTCTATCCCGTCTTTGGTAACAATGGCTCCATATTCCATCTACCAGCTCATTTATACAACTGAAAGGAACTAAGTCCAACAGCAACCCTGGTAGAATGCCATGGCAGAATTTTGCCTTTTGGAATAGGTTTCATTTACAACCACCCTCTAATTTCGGTTCTCCAACTAGTAAATTGCCCGTATATTTGTTCTCCCTCAGTCCTTGTACCAGGCTATTATGGGGAAAGGTCTCAAATGGCTTTGTGTAAGCCAAATACATTATATCCGCAGTCCCATTAATGTCTATTGGGACACAGTAGCTGCATGGACACAGCCATTGTGTCCCAACATGACACTCATGTGGGTGAGGATGCCCGTCTCTGAAAGCACACAGGGCAAGTTCGAGGACACACACCCTTACTGAAACACGTCATATTGGGGCATAGTGGTTGTGTCTGTGCAGCCGTTGTGTCCCAATAGAGAACATTGGGACTGCCTGCATGGGGATGCATGTGTGTTATCAACACCCAGGTCTATGGGTAACCCTGGTGGAATGCCATGGCAGAATTTGGCCCTTTGGAATAAGATTAATTTACAACCACCCTTTGATTTTGGTCCTCTAACCAGTTTATTGCCTATATATTTATTCTTCCTCAGTCCTTGTACCAGGCTATTATGGGGAAAGGTGTCAAATGGCTTTGTGCAATTCAAGTACATTACACCCGCAGTCCCATTGATGTCTTTTAGGTTAGGACATAGTCGCTGTATGGACACAGCTGCTGTGCCCCAATATGACATCCATGTACGTGAGGGTGCCTGTCCCTCAATGTAACACAGGGAGAGTTCGAAGACACACACCCACGTCATATTGGGACACAGTGGCTGTGTCCATGCAGCTACTGTGTCCCAATAGAGAACATTGGGACTGCCTGCATGGAGATGCATGTGTGTTATCAACACTCAGGTCAACGGGCAACCCTGGTGGAACACTATGTCAGAATTTGGCCTTCTGGAATAAGTTTAGTTTACAACCACCCTTTGATTTCAGTCCTCTAACCATTTTATTGCCCATATATTTATTCTTCCTCAGTCCCTCTACCAGGCTATTATGGGGAAAGTGATACAAAAAGGGTATACCACTTGCCCCCATCTAAGCTTGTTTTTTTTCCTTGGATTTATCCTTGGCCTTGTTTATAACTATTATGGGGAAAGGTGTCAAATGGCTCTGTGCTACACCCCTAGTCCCACTGATGTCCATTAGGTCAGAACACAGTAGTTGCATGGACACAGCTGCTGTGCCCCAATATGACATCCATGTGGGTGAGGGTGCCTGTCCCTGAACGCACACACAGGGCGAGCTCGAGGACACACACCCACGCGAATACCATACTGGGACACAACGGCTGTGTCCGTGCAGCCGCTGTGTCCCAACAGAAATCAATGGGAATGTCTGCACAGGGTTGCAAGTGTCTCATCAACAAACGAGTCTATGGGTTTTTAGGCTTCTGATATCATTACATAAAAAAAAAAAAATGTGCAAGCGCATGCGCAAGAGTGTCTCACCTCTGTGTAAAATCTTTAAACTCCAGAGATACGTTAGCCCTTTAAGTACCTGTGAACAGAGAAAGACTAGTCATAACCATTATCTACATAGTACAGTGACTTAGTCCTTAGCACTTCAACCTTGCAACATATGTGCTCCATAAAATTCAGCACTAAATAACAAAAGGAACTAATAAATGATAGAAAACAACAAAAAACAAAGGGCACAAACATCTAGTGCATTATCTACAGCACTTTATTAAAGGGTGAAAGATACAAATTGTACTCACAAACCCAATAGGAATGATAAGGTAAGCCCTCGAACCCTATAGGTCCAAATAGATGATGATACTAGCTGACGTGTGTTTCAGGGGGCAACACCCCTTACATATAGTTGCATAGTAGGTGAGGTTGAAAAAAAAGACACAAAGTCCAACCTATGTGTGTGATTATATGTCAGTATTACATTGTATATCCCTGTATGTTGCGGTCATTCAGTTGCTTATCTAATAGTTTTTTAAACTATTGATTCTCCCTGCTGAGACCACCGCCTGTGGAAGGGAATTCCACATCCTTGCCACTCTTACAGTAAAGAACCCTCTACATAGTTTAAGTTTAAACCTCTTTTCTTCTAATTTTAATGAGTGGCCACGAGTCTTGTTAAATTCCCTTCCGCAAAAAAGTTTTATCCCTATTGTGGGGTCACCAGTACGGTATTTGTAAATTGAAATCATATCCCCTCTCAAGTGTCTTCTCCAGAGAGAATAAGTTCAGTGCTCGCAACCTTTCCTCATAACTAATATCCTCCAGACCCTTTATTAGCTTTGTTGCCCTTCTTTGTACTCGCCCCATTTCCAGTACATCCTTCCTGAGGACTGGTGCCCAGAATTGGACAGCATACTCCAGGTGCGGCTGGACCAGAGTCTTGTAGAATTATCGTTTTATCTCTGGAGATGATCCCCATTTTAATAAATGTCAATATTCTGTTTGCTTTGTTAGCAGCAGCTTGGCATTGCATGCCATTGCTGAGTCTATCATCTACTAAGACCCCCAGGTCCTTTTCCATCCTAGACTCCCCCAGAGGTTCTCCCCCCCAGTCTATAGATTGCTTTCATATTTTTGCCACCCAAATGCATTATTTTACATGTTTCCACATTAAACCTCATTTGCCATGTAGTTGCCCATCCCATTAATTTGTTCAGATCTTCTGGCAAGGTTTCCACATCCTGCGGAGAAGTTATTGCCCTGCTTAGCTTAGTATCGTCTGCAAATACAGAGATTGAACTGTTTATCCCATCCTCCAGGTCATTTATTAACAAATTAAATAGGATTGGTCCCAGCACAGAACCCTGGGGGACCCCACTACCCACCCCAGACCATTCCGAGTACTCCCCATTTATCACCACCCTCTGAACTCGCCCTTGTAGCCAGTTTTCAATCCATGTACTCACCCTATGGTCCATGCCAACGGACCTTATTTTGTACAGTAAACGTTTATGGGGAACTGTGTCAAATGCTTTTGCAAACTCCAGATACACCACGTCTACGGCCTTCCTTTATCTAGATGCCAACTCACCTCTTCATAGAAGGTTAGTAGATTGGTTTGGCAAGAACGATTCTTCATAAATCCATGCTGATTACTGCTGATACAGTTTTCATTATTAAAATCTTGTATATAGTCCCTTATAATCCCCTCCAAGTGCTTGCATACTATTGATGTTAGGCTAACTGGTCTGTAAATCCTAGGGATGTATTTTGTCCCTTTTTTAATTATTGGTGCTACATTGGCTTTTCTCCAATCAGCTGGCACCATTCCAGTCAGTAAAAATTATGAACAACGGTCTGGCAATTACTTGACTGAGTTCCCTAAGGGCCCTCGGGTGAAAGCCATCTGGTCCCGGTGACTTATTAATGTTAAGTTTTCCAAGTCTATTTCTAATTCTGTCCTCTGTTAGCCATGGAGGTGCTTCCTGAGATGTGTCATGAGGATAAACACTGCAGTTTTGGTTACTGAAGCCCCTCGATTCCCTCGTGAAGACTGAGGGGAAAAATAAATTCAATACTTTCGCCATCTCCCCATCCTTTGTAACCAGATGTCCTTCCTCATTCTTTATGGGGCCAATATGGTCTGTCCTCCCTCTTTTACTGTTTATATACTTAAAGAATTTCTTGGGATTTTTTTTTCTCTCCTCTGCTATGTGTCTTTCATGTTCTATCTTAGCCACCATAATTACACCACCTCATTTCTTGTTGCATTCTTTGTAAAGTCTGAATGCTGATCCATCAGCCTTGTATTTTTTGAAGGCCTTCTCCTTTGCTTTTATATGCATTTTTACATTGGAGTTAAGCCATCCAGGACTTTTGTTCGCTCTTTTAAATTTATTTCCCAATGGGATACATTGGCTAATGCCCTTATTTAATATGCTCTTAAAGCAAACCCATCTCTTCTCCGTGTTCTTTGTTCCTAAGATTTTATCCCAATTTATGCCTTCTAGCAAGGTTTGTAGTTTAGGGAAGTTGGCTCTTTTGAAATTCAGTGTCTTTGTATTCCCTTTTTGTTTCCTATTTGTGTGATTTATACTGAAGCCAATTGACCTGTGATCGCTGTTTCCTAAACTGCCCCTTATTTCCACATCCGTGATCAAGTCTGTATTGTTGGTAATTAGTAGGTCTAGTAATGCTTTGTTTCTAGTTGGTGTGTTTACCATCTGACCCATGAAATTGTCCTGCAAGACATTTAGGAACTGGCAAACCTTGAACGAATGCATGGTTCCCTCCACCCAGTCTATGTCTAGACAATAAAAATCCCCCATTATGATAACACTTCCCATCCTTGCTGCTAATCCAAATTGCCATAGGGTATCCGTCTCCCCCACCTCCCTCAGGTTAGGGAGCCTATAGCATACTCCCAGTATTATTTTCCCCTTGGTTTCATCCCTTTGGAACTCTACCTATAAGGATTCCACCTCCTCCCTAGCTCCCTTAGTGATGTCATCTCTCACATTAACTTGTACATTATTTTTGATATACAGGCATACCCCTCCCCCTTTTTTACCCTCTCTATCCTTGCAATAGGTGCAGGAAGGTTTGGTCCCCAAAACATGTTTAAAAGCTGGTTTATGGATTTTATTTTTGCCATTATTCCCATTGGGTTTGTGAGTACAATTTGTATCTTTTACCCCTCAGTACCTTCTAGGGCGAAATGCTACATTTCTGAATTTTATTGCACCTCACCACACCTTCCCAGCTGCATTGCAGGGTGAACAGGGCACATACTGTAGATGAAAATTGTTTTCTATATGGTGGTGATTTGCATTGATTCGGTGTGGGAAAACACAGGTCACCTGTCATTGTAAAGGGTTTGTAAAGGTTTTTTTTAACAAATGAATGTGTTATACTTACCTGCTCTGTGTAATGGTGTAATGGTTTTGCACAGAGCAGCCCTGATCCTCCTGGCTCCTCCAGCCTTCCGAGTGCCCACAAAGCAAGCCGCTTACTATGGGGGTACTGGTGTGGGAGCCTAGTGAGGAGGGTGAGATAGCGCAGCTGTTCTCGGGCACAATGCTGGATCGAAGTCGGGCTCAGGTAAGTACAGTGTCTTGAAAAAGTATTCATACCCCCTTGAAATTTTCCACATTTTGTCATGTTACAACCAAAAATGTAAATGTATTTTATTGGGATTTTATGTGACAGACCAACACAAAGTGGAAGGAACATGATAAATGGTTTTCAAATTTTTTTACAAATAAATATGTGAAAAGTGTGGGGGGCATTTGTATTCAGCCCCCCTGAGTCAATACTTTGTAGAACCCCCTATCGCTGCAATTACAGCTGCAAGTCTTTTTGGGGATGTCTCTACCAGCTTTGCACATCTAGAGAGGGACAATTTTGCTAATTCTTCTTTGCAAAATACTCCAAGCTCTGTCAGATTGGATGGAGAGCGTCTGTGAACAGCAATTTTCAAGTCTTGTTACAGATTCTCAATGTGATTTAGGTTTGGACTGTGACTGGGCCATTCTAACACATGAATATGCTTTGATCTAAACCATTCCATTGTAGCTCTGGCTGGATGTTTCGGGTCGTTTTCCTGCTGGAAGGTGAACCTCCACCCCAGTCTCATGTTTTTTGCAGACTCGAACAGGTTTTTTTTTAAGATTGCCCTGTATTTGGCTCCATCCATCTTCCCATCAACTCTGACCAGCTTCCCTGTCCCTGCTGAAGAAAAGCATTCCCACAACATAATACTGCCACCACCATGTTTCACGGTGTTGATGGAGTCATCAGGGTGATGTGCAGTGTTAGTTTGCCCCCACACATAGCATTTTTCATTTAGGACAAAAAGTTCAATTTTGGTCTCATCTGACCAGAGCACCTTCTTCCACGTTTGCTGTGTCTCCCAAATGGCTTATTGCAAACTGCAAACGGGACTTCTTATGACTTTCTTTCAAACAATGGCTTTCTTCTTGCCACTGTTCCATAAAGGGCAGATTTGTGGAGAACACGACTAATAGTTGTCCAGTGGACAGATTCTCCCACCTGATCTGTGGATCTCTGCAGCTCCTCCAGAGTTACCATGGACCTCTTGGCTGCTTCTCCGATTAATGCTCTTCTTGCCCGGCCGGTCAGTTTAGGTGGACGGCCATGTCTTGGTAGGTTTGCAGTTGTGCCATACTCTTTCCATTTTTGGATAATGGATTGAACAGAGCTTCGTGAGATGTTCAAAGCTTGCAATATTTTTTTTATAACCTAACCCTGCTTTATACTTCTCCACAACTTTATCCCTGACCTGTCTGGTGTGTTCTTTGGCCTTCATGATGCGGTTTGTTCACCAAGGTTCTCTAACAAACCTCTGAGGGCTTCACAGAACAGCTGTATTTATACTGAGAATAAATTACACACAGGTGGACTGTTGGTTCCACTAGATTTTAGTTTGAGATATCAGACTAAAGGGGGCTGAATACAAATGCCCCCCACACTTTTCGCATATTTATTTGTAAAAAATGTTGAAAGCCATTTATCATTCTCCTTCCACTTCACAATTATGTGCCACTTTGTGTTGGTCTATCAAACCAAAGCATTCCCATAATTTGTAGTGATTTCCTCTCACTTCCTGTTTTGGCTATGGCACAGGAAGTGAAGGGAAACCCCCCTAATGGTAAAAAAAAAAAAAAAAACTGACAGGTGCTATAACCCTCCTTGCTCTATCTAAAATTTAAATCAAATTGCCTAAAGTTCTACTTTAAAAGAGTTTGTCCCCCGCTGGCTCTAAGGCTGAGAAACAAGCGATCAGTCACTGCTGATCGCTCAGCTCTCAGTGCTCCCTGAGCAGAGAGCTGGTGACTGTCAGTCACCGCCACCAGCTCTCTGCTCTGCCCGCCCACTAGAGTGCTGGGCTGTGGAGGGGACGGAGGCGGTCAGCTTAGGCTCTCAGCGGCTTGCTAAGAGGCTGAGCCGGGTGCCAGTCCAGGCATGTGGGCTGATCCCGACCATATTGTTGCGATCTTTGCCAAGCCTGGACCGGCTCTGTGATGTCAGCCCGCTGTCAGCTGAAAATGGGTCATAGAAGTGCATGTGTGTGGAGCGGAGGGGAATGGTGACAAGTACAAAATAATTATCACGGGAATTACAATGCCATTTCACAAATTGATTAGGTAATTGCTATTTTATTTGAAATGAATCACTCTTTTAAAACATTTTTAAAGGATTTCAAGCAAGTAAAACATGTTACTTCGCATTACAATAGTCCCCTCCACACCTACTATACTGAAGAGCCATGGATGTGCAAGAGCCAGGATCGTAAACCTATTACAGAGATTATTAGAGATACTTACAGCAACTGAAATCCTTCCCAAAACCTGCTCTGGAATCTTCCTGTACACATCCAAGGATCCTCCTGTGTTGTGAAAGAGAAACCAAATATACTGGAGTGCCATTTTTTTTTTTTTAAGTCATTCCTGCGTGTAAGGATATCATTAGCCTCAAACAGTTAGGAACAAGGTTATGGTTTAGCATTAACTTTGCACGATCTCTTACCTATGTCTTGCATTGTAACAGGTATGTATACTGAGATGTTGGCACCCACATACAGTCATGGCCAAAAATGTCGGCACCCCTGTATTTACAACAATTACAACTGTTTAGGCATTCTCATGTTTATTTCTTTTGTTTGCATTGGTATGACAAAAAAAAAAGTGTAGAAAATAAAAAGCCAAAGCGGACACATTCCACGCAAAACTCCAAAAATGGACGGGACAAAATTATTGACACGCTCAATTTAACCACTTCAGCCCCGGAAGATTTGGCTGCTGAATGACCGGGCCATTTTTTGCGATTCGGCACTGCGTCGCTTTAACTGACAATTGCGCGGTCGTGCGGCGCTGCACCCAAACAAAATTGATGTCCTTTTTTCCCCCACAAATAGAGCTTTCCTTTGTTGGTATTTGATCATCTCTGCGGTTTTTATTTTTTGTGCTATAAACAAAAAAAGAGCGACAATTTTGAAAAACACAATATTTTGTACTTTTTGCTATAATAAATATCCCCATTTTTAAAAAAAAAAAAGCCAATAATTTCCTCAGTTTAGGCCGATATGTATTCTTCTACATATTTTTGGTAATAAAAATCGCAATGAGCGTATATTGATTGGTTTGCACAAAAGTTATAGCATCTATAAAATATGGGATAGATTTATAGGGTTTTTATTATTTTTATCGGGACTGTGACATTATGGCGGACACATCGGACACTTTTGACACATTTTTGGGACCATTGGCATTTATACAGCGATCAGTGCTACAAAAATGCACTGATTACTGTAAAAATGTCACTGACAGAGAAGGGGTTAACACTAAGGGGCGATCAAGGGGTTAATTGTGTTCCCTGTGTGTGTTTCTAACTGTGGGGGGGAGGGGACTGACCTAGCGGAAACAACAGATCATGAATCCTAGCTATTAGGAACTGTCTCTCCTCACAGAACAGAACAGGGATTTCTGTGTTTACACACACACGTCCCTGTTCTGCCGCTTGCGACCGCCGGTCACGAGCATCGGCACCCCCGCAATGCAGCGGGCAGGCGCACACCTGCTATCCCGCTTAAAGGAACCGATGTATAGCTACGATGGTTCGCGGGATCGTACCAACCTGCCGCAGTATAATGACGGCGGCTGGACGCCAAGAGGTTAATATTTGGTAGCACACCCCTTGGAAAAAAATAACTGAAATCAATCGCTTCCTGTAACCATCAATGAGTTTTACACCTCTCTACTGGAAATTTGGACCACTCTTCTTTCGCCAACTGCTCCGGGTCTCTCCGATGGGGAAAAGGAACTCATCCAAACTTCTGTCTTCAGATCTCTCCACAGGTGCCCTATGGGATTTATATCTTGACTCATTGCTGGTCAGTTCAGTACTCTCCATCGCTTTGTCGTAGCCTCCCTGGCGGTTTTCCCGAGTGTGGCTCGGGGTTACATTTCAGCACCATTAGCGGTAACCCCGAGCCACACTTGGGATTACATTGCAGGATCCTGGTGTGGCTTTACTTACCTTGTCCCCGGGATCCTGCGATGTCCCCCGCAGTGTCCGTGGGCTCTGTCCTCCTCCGAAGCCTCTCCATGCCAGGCTCCATTCCCTGCGAGCGTCGCGACGCACGGGGGCGGAGCCTGGCGGCAAATTAAAAAAAAAGTAAAAATCATAACACATACAGTACTGTAATCTTACAGAATACAGTACTGTATGAAATTATTTCACATCCCTTTTGTCCCCAGTGCTTTGGCCCATGCCCTGCATGCATTTTTATGTGATATATACTGTTCTTTCTGCCTGGAAACTGGAGATGGTCCATAGCAACCAAAAAGTGTCCCTTTACGTCAAAAGTGGCTTTAGACCAGCTAGAAAACAGCGATAGTAAATTAGAACACTTGCAGAATTTAACGATAGTGAATCGTGGGGAAATTTATTTTATTACTATTTATTTATTTTTTTAATTAATTATTTTTATTATTTATTATATTATAATTTATGTTTTTGTGTTTCAAACTTTATCATACCCGGGATATCTACTAGACTCTTGTTTGGACAGATTTAAGTGAGTTATTGTTAAGAATTACAGGCTGTAACCTGGGGGACAGGTAGCAGGTACAAAGCTCCCTGGGATGAGCAGTCTTTCAGGCACAGATACCAAATCCAGTGGAATAGTGACAAACAGTGCGGTGTTTATTTGTGATATATACAAGTCTATTTACAGGTGCTGTACAGTGTTCCAAAAGAAACAAATAGGAACAAAAATAGCCAAAACAAAACCTAGCCGTGTCTCGGCACTAACTAAACAATATTTACAGATCCTAACTACTAAGCTGAGCAAGCCTACAGCTTGTCAGCTTCCACATACCTTTTTTGCACTCTTACACAGAAGTTCTCTGAGTATCCCAGGCCAAGAGCAAGGGCTGTCTTGCTCAGGTGAGCTTAAATTAGCCTGGGGGAGAGGACCAAGACCTGAACCGGACCATGGATCAGAGATCCCTGAACCTGTATGAGAGGAGCCTGGGAGATGTATAAACCCCGAACAGGACTTTTCCTGGCTCTCTCTGGGACGCTCTGCTACATATCCTCCCCCCTTGTTTCAACCCCAGGGTTGGAACACCTGTAGCCCAACAGGAGTGAACACGGGACAGGGCATCTACATTCCCCATCTCAACACCTGGCCTGTGTTTTACAGTGAATGAGTAATCCTGTAGAGCCAAAAACCACCGGTTCACCCGTCTATTAGTCTCCTTCTTTTGGGCCATCCATTTCAGAGGAGCATGGTCAGTTATTAACTCAAACTGGCGTCCTAACAAATAGTACCTGAGTGCGTCCACGGCCCACTTTATGGCTAAACACTCCTTTTCAATGACTGCATACCTTTGCTCATGGTCATTGAGTTTTCTGCTTAGGTACACCACAGGGTGTTCTTCCCCATTGTGTACCTGTGATAGTACTGCCCCGATACCAACATCAGACGCATCTGTCTGAACCAAAAAATCTTTGGAGAAATCGGGGGAGTACAGTATTGGTTGTGCACAAAGAGCCTTCTTCAGGACTTGGAAAGATTCCTCTGCTACTGAGGACCATTTCACCATTACCGAGTCTTTCCCTTTCGTAAGGTCTGTCAGTGGGGCAGCTATAGTTGCAAAATTTGGGATAAATCTTCTATAATACCCCGCAATGCCAAGAAAGGCCCTGACCTGCTTCTTGTTTGCAGGACGTGGCCATTCCTGGATGGCTTCTATTTTATTCACTTGAGGTTTTATGACACCACGCCCAATAGTGTAGCCCAAATACTTGGCTTCGTCTAGACCAATGGCACATTTTTTTGGATTTGCTGTAAAACCTTCTTTGAAGAGGGAATTGAGGACAGCCTGGACACGGGGCAAGTGAGACTCCCAGTCAGTGCTATGTACCACTATGTCATCTAGATATGCTGCTGCATATTGTCGGTGGGGTCTTAGAGTCCTGTCCATGGCCCTCTGAAATGTGGCGGGGGCATTTTGCAACCCAAAAGGCATTTTTTTATATTGAAAGGAACCCTCCGGGGTCACAAATGCAGTCTTCTCTTTGGCGCTACCAGTCAGGGGTATTTGCCAATAACCTTTTGTCAAGTCCAAAGTGGTCAGATAGCGAGCCTTGCCAAGTCGGTCTATAAGTTCGTCCACTCTGGGCATTGGGTACGTGTCAAACTTTGTCACTGCATTAAGCTTCCTGAAGTCATTACAGAACCTCCAAGTGCCATCCGGTTTTGGGACTAACACGATGGGGCTAGACCAGTCACTATTGGATTCCTCAATGACATCTAGCTCCAACATTCTTTTAACTTCCTCGCTGATGTCCTTTCTCCTCGCTTCAGGAATTCGGTATGGTTTGAGCTTGACACGGACCCCAGGTTCAGTAACAATATCATGCTGAACTGCTGAAGTCGTGCCAGGTAACTCTGAAAATTTCTCTCTATTTCTTATCAGGAATTCTCTAGTTTCCTGCTTTTGAGAATATGACAGGGTGTCTGGAATCGTGACCTCAGGGATCAGAGGGGACTCAGTACCCTTAGGCGTTACCGGGAGGGACCTCGCAGTTAACGCCAGTCTATCCTTCCAGGGCTTTAACAGGTTTATGTGGTAAATCTGTTCGGGCTTCCTTTTTCCTGGTTGATATATTTTGTAATTGACCTCCCCAACTCTTTCAATTACTTCAAAGGGACCCTGCCACTTAGCCAGGAACTTGCTCTCAACAGTGGGAACTAACACCAGGACCCTATCACCAGGTGAGAAAACACGGAGTTGGGCCCCCCTATTGTATATCCTCTGTTGAGCTGTTTGGGCCTGCAGTAAGTGTTCTTTTACCATCGGCATGATTGCTGCAATCCTGTCCTGCATTTGAGCGATATGCTCAATGACACTTTTATGGGGTGTCTGCTCCCCCTCCCAAGTTTCTTTGGCTATGTCCAAGAGTCCCCGAGGGTGTCTCCCATAAAGCAACTCAAAGGGAGAGTACCCTGTGGAGGACTGGGGAACCTCCCTGATGGCAAACATCAAGTATGGTATCAGGAAGTCCCAGTTTTTCCCATCCTTGTCAACAACCTTTTTTAACATGCTCTTTAATGTTTTATTGAAGCGTTCCACCAAGCCATCCGTTTGAGGATGGTACACTGAGGTTCGCAATTGCGTCACCTTAAATAACTTGCACAGCTCTCTAGTTATTCGTGACATAAATGGGGTGCCCTGGTCTGTAAGGACTTCTTTAGGGATTCCAACACGACTGAACACCATAAACAGCTCTTTGGCAATGTTTTTAGCAGACGCGGTGCGTAAGGGAATGGCCTCTGGGTAACGGGTAGCATAATCCATGATTACGAGGATATGCTGATGACCTCGGGCAGACTTGGGGAGTGGACCCACAAGGTCCATGGCAATCCTCTCAAAGGGCACTTCAATAATGGGCAAGGGCACTAAAGGACTTCGGAAGTGTTGTAGTGGGGCTGACATCTGACACACAGGACAGGATTGACAATAATTCTCAATATCCTTCTGTATTCCGGGCCAATAAAACCTGCGCAACACCCTTTCCGTAGTTTTCTCAACCCCTAAATGACCTCCTAGCAAGTGCCCATGGGCAAGTTCCAACACCACCCGTCTGTATGGCTTAGGGACCACCAACTGTTCAACCACTTCATCATTTTTTTTACATACACGATACATTAAATCCTCATTGCTGCTAAAATAAGGAAAACAGAGCCTGTCCCCTGATTCGACAGGTACATCATTAATCACCATTACATTTTCCCAGGCCCTGGCAAGGGTTGGGTCTTTTCTCTGCTCGGTACCAAAATTTTCCTTGTGTACATTAAGGTCAGCAAACTCCAACGTAGGCTCAGATTCAGCAGATGGCTGTCCAGCTCCACTGGTTGTGGGGACCTCCTCAGGCTCCTCCAGCTCTCCTGCCATAACTGAGAAAGGAAAACCTGGGGAGCCCTGAGAAGAGTCCCCTGAACCCATATTGTCAGTAGCGGCCAGGAGTTCTGGCTCTGTCACTGAGTCAGCTACTGCGACCGGGTCGGGACGATCCCACAGTTCCCAAAACTTAGGGAAGTCCCTACCAATGATGGCCTCGTGCACCAAGTGGGGCACAAGTCCGACCGGATGGGTCACCGTACCTAAGCCAGTTTTAAACTGAACAGTGGCTATAGGATACTCGCGGGTATCCCCATGTACACAGATCACAGCAACTTTTTTAGCATGCAAATTCACAGTGTCAACCATCTCAGCTGTAACCAAAGTCACTAGACTTCCAGAGTCTAGCAAGGCCGTAATAGGCTTATTATTAACAGTCATTTGGCACATGTGTTTTCCCATACTTGGTGCTGCAGCGCATGAAACAGCAGCAAACATAGACTGCCTTCTAATAGACAGATCGCACTGCATTGGTTCATCTGTCAATGGACAGTTTGCTGCAACATGTCCCAGTTCTTGGCAACGAAAACACCTGATGTTTCCCCAGTTTGGTTTGCTGACAGGCAGTAGCTTCCCTGGTTTGGGACGCCAAACTTCAGTCCTGGCACCAAAAATCCTCCCCCCTATTTCCTTGCCATGCTTACCACCCACTTCCCCTGGAACAGTCTTAGCGGTTGCCTGGGAAGACCGTGGCTTTGGGCGGAAAGTCCGTGCGGCTGTAGGGGTGGTGACCAGGTTCTCTGCAGCAAAGTACCTTTCAACAAGTTCCACGAGGTTGTCCGCCGAGTTGGGGTCTCCTTGACTCACCCACTTCTGCAGGGGAACTGGTAGGGACCTCAGGAACCGGTCCATGACCACACGCTCCACTATTTGTGGCCCAGACAGGGACTCCGGCTGTAGTCATTTTCTCACCAAGTGAATTAGGTCGAACATCTGCGATCTTGGGGGCCTCTCGTCTTGGAAGAACCAGCTGTGGACCCGCTGTGCTCGAACTGCCAAGGTGACACCAAGTCGCGCCAGGATTTCCCGCTTGACCTTTTCATAGTCTCCTGCTTCTGCTGACTCCAAATCATAGTAGGCCTTCTGCGATTCTCCAGACAGCAAGGGGGCGACCAGTCCTGCCCACTGGGTTTTGGGCCAACCTTCCCTCTCAGCGGTCCGTTCAAAGGTTAAGAGAAAGGCCTCTGGATCATCATCTGCAGTCATCTTGGAAAGAAAGCGACCCACATGGATGGCTGAGGGCTTGTCTCCAACAACATTAACTTTAGCAGGTGACCACTGTGCTAGCGTCTCCACAACCGCAGCCAAGGTTTTCCTATCCTCTTTTGCATCAGTGGCTAGCTGTTCAAACAGCCTCTGCGATAGCTCCTGTACAGCACCAATCTGTTGGCACAGCGCCTTGGTTTGCTCCTGTGCGATAGCGTTTGTTTGCTGCAGTGCAGCGTTTGCTTGTTGCTGTGCAGCATTGGATTGTTGCTGTGCAGCATTGGATATCACCAATTGTTTTAGGATTTCCTCCATGTTTAGTCACTCTAGGTACTGGCCTTTTAAGTAGTAACTTACTACAGCTGGCCGCAGTCTCCACCATATGTAACCTGGGGGACAGGTAGCAGGTACAAAGCTCCCTGGGATGAGCAGTCTTTCAGGCACAGATACCAAATCCAGTGGAATAGTGACAAACAGTGCGGTGTTTATTTGTGATATATACAAGTCTATTTACAGGTGCTGTACAGTGTTCCAAAAGAAACAAATAGGAACAAAAATAGCCAAAACAAAACCTAGCCGTGTCTCGGCACTAACTAAACAATATTTACAGATCCTAACTACTAAGCTGAGCAAGCCTACAGCTTGTCAGCTTCCACATACCTTTTTTGCACTCTTACACAGAAGTTCTCTGAGTATCCCAGGCCAAGAGCAAGGGCTGTCTTGCTCAGGTGAGCTTAAATTAGCCTGGGGGAGAGGACCAAGACCTGAACCGGACCATGGATCAGAGATCCCTGAACCTGTATGAGAGGAGCCTGGGAGATGTATAAACCCCGAACAGGACTTTTCCTGGCTCTCTCTGGGACGCTCTGCTACAAGGCCTACAATATAAAAAGCGAAATTTCCATGCAAAATAATTGTACCGCTTTCAGCACCTAAAATCCGAAATAATCATACCGCCAGGGAGGTTAAAACCATTCTGGGTGCTTTTTTACATGTTCTTTGGGTCATTGTCCTGCTGTAAGACAAATGACCTCTGACGGAGACCCAACTTTCTGCCACTGAGCCCTACATTGCACCCCATAAATCTTTGAAAGTCTTCAGGATTTCATAATGCCATGCACCCGGTCAAAATATCCGGTGCCTGAAGCTGCAAAGCAACCCCAAAACATCAGTGAACCTCCACCATGTGTGACTGTAGGGACTGTCTTTTTTTCTTTAGAGGCCTCATTTCGTTTTCTGAAAACAGCAGAATAATGGGCTTTACCAAAAAGCTGGAATTTTGTTTTGTCTGTCCACAGCACATTCTCCCAAAAGGATTTTGGCTTCCTCAGGTAAGTTTTGGCAAACTCTGTTCAATTTTTCTCTTCCGCCCACGTCCCGGGAGATTAGCTACAGTTCCATGGGCTGTAAACTTCTTGACAATGTTACACACAGGACAATTAGGATCTCTGGAGATGGACTTGTAACTTTGAGATTGTCCATGCTTTTCCACATTTTTTTGTTCTCAAATCCTCCGACAACTCTTTGCTGCTCTTTCTCTTTTCCATGCCCCGTGAGGCACACAGAGACACACAACAGAAAAGTGGAGTCAATTTTTCACCATTTTAACTGGTTGCCGGTGTGATTTCTATGTTGTCAGCACCCGTTAATTAACACAGGTGAGTTTAATTACAAATTAGAGGGGCATCACAAGCTTGGAATGCAATAAGTTTCTACAATTTTGAGAAGGTGCCAATAATTTTGTCCAGTCTATTTTTCGAGTTTTGCGTGAAATGTGTCAGATTTGGCTTTTTGTTTCTCCACTTTTTTGTGTCATACCAATACAAACAAAATAAATAAACACGAGAATGCCTAAACATTTGTAATTGCAATGATTTTCTGGGCGAAGTGTTGTATTATCTGACAGAAATGCAGGGGTGCCAATATTTCTGGCCATGACTGTAACACAGTCATTAAAAAGCAGCAAATGTTCTAACAAGGTGGTACCCAGTTCCGCCTCGTCTTGCGGAGATGTATCCAGGTACCTCTCCACTTTGTTTCCGGGGGTTTGTGCCTTACATGGTTCAATGTACCATATCTAGTGGGAGTGCTCCTGGCTTAAGAGTTTCTGGAATGGAATTTTCTCCATGCGCCGGTGCATCACTGGCCTGCAAAAGTCCCAAATAGCTCTGCTCAATGCACCCATTGAGGGTATACCCCAATGCTTGCAAAGATATACACTCACCGGCCACTTTATTAGGTACACCTTTGCTGGTAGCGGGTTGGACCCCCTTTTGCCTTCACACTTGGTGGAATAGATACAAGGTGTTGGAAACGTTCCTCAGAGATTTTGGTCCATAGTGACATGATAACATCACACAGTTGCTGCAGATTTGTTGGCTGCACATCCATGATGCCAATCTCCCGTTCCACCACCATCTCAAAGGTGCTCTATTGGATGAGATGTGGTGAGTGTGGAGGCCATTGGAGTACAGGGACCTCATTGTCCAGTGGTGAGATGATTGGAGCTTTGTGACATGGTGCATTATCCTGCTGGAAGGAGCCATCAGAAGATGGGGACACTGTAGTCATAAAGGAATGGACATGGTCAGCAACAATACTCAGGTAGGACGTGGGGTTTAAACGATGCGCAATTGGTACTAAGGGGCCCAAAGTGTGCCAAGAAAATATCCCCCCCACACCATTACACCCCCACCACCAGCCTGAACCGGTGATACAAGGCAGGATGGATCCATGCCCCAAATTCTCACCCTACCATCTGAATGTCGCAGCTGAAATCCAGACTCATCAGGCCAGGAAACGTTTTTCCAATCTTCTATTGTCCAATTTTGGTGATCCTGTGTGAATTGTAGCCTCAGTTTCCTGTTCTTAGCTGACAGGAGTGGCACCCGGTGTGGTCTTCTGCTGCTGTAGCATATCTGCTTCAAAGTTGGATGTGTTGTGCATTCAGAGATGGTATTCTGCATACCTTGGATGTAATGAGTGGTTATTTCAGTTACTATTGCCTTTCTATCATCTAGGACCAGTCTGCCCATTCTCCTCTGACATCAACAAGGCATTTTCCTCCACACAACTGCCGCTCACTGGATATTTTCTCTTTTTCAGACCATTCTCTGTAAACCCGAGAGATGATTGTGTGAAAATCCCAGAAATCCTCAGACCAGCCCGTCTGCTACCAACAACCATGCCATGTTCAAAGTCACTTAAATCCCCCTTTCTTCCCCATTCTGATGCTGGGTTTGAATTTCAGCAACTCGTCTTCACCGCGTCTAGATGCCTAAATGCATTGAGTTGCTGCCATGTGATTGGCTGATTAGCAATTTGTGTTACCAAGCAATTGAACAGGTGTACCTAATAAAGTGTCCGGTGAGTTATATTCTATACTTTCTTAGTGGCCAAAATTACTATCGCAAGAGTATGGAGAAATGCCAGAGTCTCTTTGACACGGGTTAGAAGGAAGATTTTGTGGATAATGGTCTAAAATGAAATTGCTGCAAGATAACGTCACCAGCACACCACGGAACTCCAGAACAGATCCAAAGCTTTATTTAGCGATCACATCGTTATAATAGAAACAATGTTTCGTAAACCTGATGAAGCTGTCTTGCGAGGCTCCAAAACGTTGCTTCTGTTATAAAGAAGTGATTGCTAAAAAAAGCTTTGGACCCGTTCTGGGACAATATATCTTGTGCTGATTACCTTCTGTTCCAGCTGGTTGTCGGTGAAGCACCCCTCAACACCTACAGCCACTTTGCAGGAAGGTGTGCGTTGGTAATAGTATGTATGATAAAATTGCTGGGATCATTAATGATACCTTCAAAAAATGTGCAAGCACATGGGACCCATGGGCCCAATATATTCGAAAACCCTCCACCAACTCAAGCAAACCTGGTGGAAGGTGGAGGCAACCAGACCTGACTTTTCTCTATTTTTCTTTTCATCTCTTTCCTTTACTCTTCTTCCAGCCCTGGCTTCACCAGGGCCTTCTTATATACTTGATAAGCATCATAGCTTATGTTTCACAGCATGACCCTGCAACCTTTTTTTTATGAGATTACTCTCTTACTACGCATATTGGTTATCATGCAATTGTATGATGTCTGATGGAAACTGAGACTTTTACATGGAATTAGGTGTAACTCCATTGTTGTCAAACCTCTTGTTACTGTAATACGCTCCTTGTATGCAAACTTTGTACTTCTTTTACACTTCAAAATCTTGAATAAAAACTTCTTGAAATAAACAAGTTTCGTCCTGCTCACCAGGGCTTAGTTATAGACCCTATGACTAAGCCTCGGTGGGCGGGGTGAAACACGTCACTGGGAGCGGTTTGGAGAAGACATGTAGGCTGAGGCTGCACTCAAGTTCTTGGCTGCAGGGCCTGAATGGGAAAGCGGTAAAACCTTTTTACACACACAAGACTTACTCTCTGGATAAGTATGAGGATGTCCTATTCCACTTTCTTGAGGCTGGGTTCACACTAGGTTCCCCCTGCATCAAATTTGCATGACGGGAAGGAGATCGTGACCGGCTCTCAATGGAGCCGGTTCACACATCCATGGAGTGGCTGCGGAGCGAATTGCACAGAGGTCCTGTGCGTCTTTGGCTTCGTTTCAGGTCTGAATCCAGGCAAAAATTTGGGCCCGATTCATCCCTGAAACGGAGAACAGGGACGCACCGGACCCCTGCTGTCAGCCGCATTCGTCTGCAGTGTGAACCCAGCCTCAGGATCTAGGAAAAAAAGCTCCTCTCCTGCGGCGCTGTAAGTATTACCAATTTGGTCGCATTTCTGTGCCAGTTGGTGAAACGCACAGTTTTGCTCAGATTCCGAGCACGCAAAGGTGTGGACCTAGCATTAATGTTGCTTTGTGGGCATATACCTCCTTCTAATGAGCTACAGGTGTCTACAGGTGGTTCAAAGTGCACCAGTTGTGTAATAAAAATCAGTAAACTACACAAAGCAATCACACATAATCTTAAAGGGTTTGTTAACCCACATTTGAAAATCACCGCCAGCCCCCCTATTAGAGCCTGGCATAGCACACTCTATAAGTCTTTTATAAAAACGAGCGTTGTAAATACCTATTTGGGACGATCCTCAGGCTGGTCACATGACCCGCTGTAAACATCCAATATATGGCTTCTGGGGGCCGGAATCTCCCTCTGACGTTAGCCGGGGAGATCACATGGCCGCTCAGCCCCTCCTGCAGTAGCCCTGGAAACCGTCCGAGAGTCACTAGAGCGGCCTGAAGATTTCGCTAAAACGGTTTACCACGTTCATTTTCATCAAATACAGTGGGCTATGCCTAACTATATTAGAGGGGCCGGCAGTGACGTTTTATCAACTTTAGCACTATTTGTATTAATATTGGCGGGGATGGGGGGGGGGGGGCGGGGCGGAGACACAGACACAGAGCCGACAGGCAGGAAGGAGGGGGTGAGGGGGAGAGAGAGGCGAGCAGAGCAGGGCTGTGGATGATGGAGGGACGCAAACTGACCACAGTGGTCAGGGCTCAGCAGCCCTGGGTATCGTGGTCAGTGCAGAGAGGGGGATACTGGAAGTGGCAGGTTCAGGAAGTTTTTTTTTTTTTTTTTACAGTTTAGAGAGTGGCAGATTACACAGAACAAGCACTGTGCTGTTTAATCTGCTTTAAGGGACCAGGATCTGAATTTTTTTTTTTTTTTTTTTTTGGGTTAACAAACACTTTAAATTACTACATGTTTGCCATAGATTGCTGCACTTCATGGTGCTTACTGAATAATAATCCCAACAGTGTGTATACTTATCTGATAAAACTCACCATCCATAAACTCCGTACAGATAGAAATCCGATTCTCTGCAAAAAATGCTCCGTAGAACCCGATTATGTACGGAGAATCGCACTACAAAAACAAAAGGAGAGTGGTGCTGTCAGAAAACAAAGCGCCGTTTGTGATAATTCCCAACGTGGCGTCGCCGAGCTCACGCACCTTGTACAGAATCTCCAGCTCTGACATAATCTGTCTCTGCAGCTCCACAGTAATGTCTAACGGGATGACCTATGGAGAACAGACACAAAACACTTGTCACTGATTGATACTGTGTGTTTGGCTCGCCACGGATAGCAGCGGCATACTCCATTATAAGCCCTCCAACAAGCCAAGACTTTGCGCTGTCACACTGCTACAAGTGTGCTCTTCTTTGCTTGCTGATGAGAATCAACCAACAGCCCCTACATCAGAGTCTCAGTAAGCACGGTACAAGGAGATCGAAACTAAGAGGAGGCGAGGATTTTTTTTTTTTCACACATTACAGTGAAGGCGATAAATGGTATGGACGGCCATCCTGTACATGTAATGGAACATACCCCAAAGCTTGCAAGAGATGTAACGCAATCACTATATATATACCCACATATACATGTACATATACTGAAAAGAACAGGAACTCCAATGCAACTTTTGGTGGAAAAATGTTGGCCCCATCTTTCTGTTCAATCTGATTTCATTAAAGTTTTTGATATGGAAAAAAGGAAATGTAAACAGTTTTGTACACATCAACACCAAAATATGATTTTGAGGTCCTCAACATTGAACGCAGGGTTTTAAAGCATCTCTTGATCTCATTATAAAGGTTAGGGAAGGCCTTAAAGTTTTATTTTTATATTTCTAAAACAGGGGTCTCCAAACTTTCTTAACAAAGGGCTAATTTACTGTCCTTTAGATTTTAGGGGGGCCGGACTGTGGCCAAATGGAAGTAGAAATTTTCCAGGCGTCAGTGGGAGTAAACAATGCATCTTTGGTATAAGGGGGAGAAATAGTGCCCCATCATTGGTATCAGTGGGAGGAATAGTGCCCCATCATTGGTATCAGTGGGAGGAATAGTGCCCCATCATTAGTGCCAGTGGGAGGAATAGTGACCCACCATTGGTATCAGTGGGAGAAATTGTGCCCCCATCTGTGCCAGTGGAAGGAGGTGCCCCATCATTGGCATCAGTGGGAGAAATCGTGACCCATCATTGGTATCAGTGGGAGAAATCGTGACCCATCATTGGTGTCAGTGGGAGGAATAGTGCCCCATCATTGGTGTCAGTGGGAGGAATGGTGCCCCCATCATTGGTGTCAGTGGGAGGAATGGTGCCCCCATTATTGGTGTCAGTGGGAGGAATAGTGACCCACCATTGGCATAAGTGGGAGGAATAGTGATCCATTATTTGTGTAATTGGGAGGAATAGTTCCCCATCATTGGTATCAATCAGTAGGAGGAATAGTGCCCCATCATTGGTGTCAGTGGAAGGGAAGACCAAAAGCATATTTTATAGGTATTGGAAGGCTTTTGTTCTATTTAAACTGGCCCCTTTAAGTCCATCCCAATGCACACACACTTTGGCCACACCCACTGTTCGCCATGGTTTTGAGCTTTGGGGCGCACACCCTACTGCAATAGGCTGCGCATGCCTATGGGCTCAGGTAAGTATTTGGGAGGGGCAGAAGGGAGCTGCTGCACATAAAGTGTTTTATCTTAATGCAGAGATTGCATTAGGGTAAGAAAAACCTTCTGCTTTTACAGCCAATTTAACAGTGTAAGATACAATACACAACAACATTGAGAGGAGGATAGGACAGAGGCTGAACTTTGCTTAAATTCTCTTTTCAAACCTAAAATTAGAACTAGAGATAGCCCACACTAAGGGCTTGTGTGTGGGAATCCTGTTTGCATTACTTGTAAAAGATAAAAAAGAGGGATAGAAAAAAAGAGGGGGTGAAAGAGAAAGTGAGAAGAAAACAATAAATCTTCAAGGTTTTATAAAGAAAAGGAAGAAAGGAAAAAAAAAGGGGGCATACTTCCCCCAATGGGGAAAGAGTCATCTCCAACCCTCTTGTCAGGTTCAGGGTCAGAGACCATTAACTATAGCAAAAAAGGGACGTCCACCAACCAGCAGGATAAGTACAGAGCAGCAGGTCACCCTGGCGGATGATGCAGGCTCACCCGAGTTGCGGGTTCTAAGCACTAACCGTTCACCAGAGTTTACTAAGTGGTTCACCAGAACCATTAAGTGTTCACCAGAGGTCCTAAGAGTGAAGATGAGTTTTGCTGTGTGTTAGGACCAGGTCGCAGTCCTCAGGATCACCCCACCGGGAGGGGAGCAAGCTGGGGTCCAGTAGCAGATAGGGACTTAGCAGAAACGTAGTCAGTAAACAAGCTAAAGGTCAGTAACAAGGGGTTGCAGATTGGGATCAAGCAGAAGCATAGTTGAGGAACAAGCCAAAAGGTAGGTAACAAGCAGTGGCAAAGATACTGACAGCAGCAGGAGCATCAACAGCGAGATACTGGCTGGAAAGAGCACAATAATCTGGCAAACAGGAAGTGCAAAGGCATGGCTTATATAGGAAGTTCATGGGAGGAGAAAAAAAGAGTTCAAGGTTCACAGAAACAACTTTCAAAGCAAATCATCCAAAAAATTGTCTAGGGAGCTGTCCAGCATCTCAGGTGTCTCAGGAAGAAGAGATATTGCCAGACACAGGTCACATGTTCAAAAAAATAAATAAAACAGCCTTTGGAATACGGAGTAAAAATAAATAATTCATATTAATAAACGGTTTTAAATGGTCATACAAATATATATTTGAAATCAGATCTTTATTATTTTTTGGCAATAACATGGTGTGGGCAGATTTCTGCCAGTCACAGGCACAGGAGTGTCACACTCCTCCAGCCTGTGTCTTAGAATAAGAGGGAGGGGAAGTCTCCATCAATCTACATGTAATATCCCCCCCCCCCATTGTGCTTAGCTGGTTTGTGGGCATGGAGGAGGGAGGGGAGTGTTATTTACCACTGTATATACGCCCACATATAGTTACATGGGCTGTTTAGATGTGATGGGGAGGAAATGCTCAGTATAGAAACTCACTGCACACTGAGCATGTGCAGAGCTGCCAACACTGATCTGCAGAATCCCTAGCTGAATTTGGGACATGAACAGAAAGCGGAGACAGAGAGCAGCAGGATCAACCAGGTTTTTTGAAAAATACAGAAGACGAATCTCATAGTGACTGAGTGAGTATGAACAGCATGTAGTACACCATTTATTGATCGTTTTTTATGATGTGGGCTTAGTGACACTTTAAAGTCCCAGGGGACACCTCCTATTTGTATGAACTCATTAGGAAGCACTACATCTTGAGTGAAACCCCAACATACCACAAAGGGTATTTTTCAAAAATTCTCGGAGTTCAGCGTTGGAAAAAACCCATCCATTTACACTTCCACCAAGCAAAATCAGTCAATTATACCAAAGAGGCTTACCAATCGATTAAACAGCTTAACATAGTAGAGGTACTTAGTAGAAATTACATCTCCATCTACAATTTGTATAATTAATCAGCAGGTAGATTGATCTAATGGGTGTGCCACAATGGTTCTGTTTTGCCTTCTTCTAGATCAACAGCTTTAGAATTAGATTGCCTTTCTGAACATGTTTTTTTGTTCACCTATGTTACTGATACCTACTGGTTATAGCGCTAATCCCTGCTCCTTAGTGTTCATTCTCTATTTACTTTACAGAAAAGGTAGCAATAGGAGACGCCAGTGCTTGATATGTAATGGTCACAGAATATAATGTTGCTGCTGGAATGGCCAAAAGGTGTATAAAGACAACTGGGCCAATTTACATAAACAGAGGGGGAAAAAAAAATAGCTACACATAACCTATGAATAAAAATATAATGCTCGCAAACACAATAGTTGAAAATACAATAGATGATGAACAAAACAAAGTCCAAATAAAGTGACTAAAGGTGCTCCAATCCAAAGTGAAGGAAATATAAGGTGCTTCAGAAATATTCAGGTGTGCAACACCCCCTCATGTAACCCCACTCACCAGATCAGAACGACCTCCAGCTTTTCAGTCTGGTGGGCCACTTAAAGCTTTGTAAAGATATCCTGGGATAGCCGATATGGCGTCAAGTCATCAGGTCCAGAATTCCTTTATGAAGTTTCTCAGCCAGAGAACAGGTACCCAGAAGTAAAAAAGAATGGAACTGATAGTGAAGTACCATTAAAAAAGGTTTTATTGTAAAAGGGAGTGGGTACTTACAAAAAGTGAGATCAAACAAGCCTCAAACATAGAGCTGTGAATGTAAAAACGCCGTTCCTGGCGTGTGTTCCACGGGACCGGAAGTGACGTCAGTGATACCGGAAATAGCGTCACTTCCGGTCCCGTGGAACACACGCCAGAAACTGCGTTTTTACACAGACTGAAAAGCTGGGGGTCGTTCTGATCTGGTGAGTGGGGATACATGAGGGGGTATTGCACACCTGAAAATTTTTGAAGCACCTTATATTTCCTTCACTTTGGATTAGAGCACTTTAGCCACTTTATTTGGAGTTTGTTTTGTTCATCATCTATTGTATTTTCACCTATTGTGTTTGCAAGCGCTATATTTATATTCATATGTTTCCCAAGTGATTAGCACTTTGTGTATAGCAGCTGCATTATGTATTATATATATTTTCTGGATACACCATTAGCGCAAGCACATATATTTAGTTTATATATTTTCACAAAGTTAACAACCTATTCCAGCTCAACCCAGCAGAGACAGAGTGACTTCCACGATCAACTAAAGGAAGGTGAATTTCATAAATGTCTCCCAATGGCAAAAGGTGTCACCAGTAACCACCTTTGCAGAATGGACCAAACTTTTCAAGAGAGTTCACAGAGATGTTCAGAAGGAGTGTTATTTCATACCTTATGGGACAGGTCATGATATGTTGGAGGGTTTGCCAACTGATCAAACCACTTTGTGACCGCAATACACATTTTAAAAGACCTCATGGCTCCGTGCTGAGGTTCTCTCCTGGTCGCCACAATGCAGTAACACATGCTTCCAGAAGGTAGCCAAGGTCCTGTGCACTTCTTCTCTCTCCTCCCTGCCGGAGGAGTACCGCAATTTTAGGGATGTCTTTGACAAAGGTCAAGCCAGTCATTTTCCTCCACACTGGTCATACGATTGTGCAATTGACCCTCAACCTGGTGCCATACCCCCTCGTGGCCGGGTTTACGCTTTGTCGGTCTTGGAGGATAAGTCCATGGAGGAGTATATTGCAGACGCACTTTCTCAAGGTTTCATCCACAAATCCTCGTCTCCTGCTGGTGCTGGTTTCTTCTTTGTGAAGAAGAGTGGTGAACTGAGACCTTGTATTGATTATAGGGGTCTCAATCGTTTCACGATTAAGAATTGAGAAAAAAGGGGGGGGGGGAAGAACAAGGGGGTGGGACTTTAAATGAGGCACGTGGTAGCCAAAAAAATAAAAGGTGGACATTGAAGAGTCTTGTTGTGTATTTGTAATTTTTAATTGATTGCCACACAATACAATTAAGTAAAGCAGGTACAACATATGACAATGGTACAATAATACAGTATAAATGACATGATAAAGGCAGTGTCACGTATATAGCAGAACAGGATTCATCCGTAGTGCTATCAAATGATAATACAGTAAAAGTGGCATCAAACAAGCAGTATCACATATATGGCAAACAAGATTCTTATGTAATGCACCAAAATAATGTTGGATAAACCAATACACCATAATATCATTTGCAGAGTCTATGACCTCGTTGGTCCAAAGGGTGGGGGTATATGGATAAACTTGGTATCCGGGTAATGTATATTGTGATCATGACGTATGGCAGCTCAACGCGTTTCGTGGCTAGAAGGCCACTCATCAGGAGCACGCACAAGATGTATCTATGAATAAGAAAAATTGACCAGTTGGTAGGGTAAATGCGAAGTTAAGCAATAATAGGGTAACAAACCCCTAACCCAAGGTTTGAAAACTTACTGAGGTTTGTGTGTTGGCTGTGTGATGCCGGGTACCATGAGCCGTCCGAACAAGTGCTCCCAACTGGGAGCTTCGGCGGACATCTCGCCCGAAGCCCCCCAACAAGCGTCAACCAGAGCAGGCAATGGAACACAAGGCAACCTAGGTGTGAGTAGGAATGAAAAATGAAGCATGGTGAGACTATGTGCTGAGACTATGTGCAGAGAGGGAGGATAGATGAGGAGACCCAGATTGGGGAAACTAGGAGGGGGGGCGTGGGTACTGCCACTGCGCGTCTACGTCACGCACCCCACACAGGACGTTCGGCGCCCCTCGGGCGCCGTTGCGTCCCTAGCTGCGGTTGCCACGCTCGCGAGCGCATTGGGGGATGGATGGTGGCGCTGGGTTGGGTGCCGCTTCTCGGATCCTGCGCTGGCGTGATGTCGGTGGTGTCATCGCCACGGCCCCTTTATAGGCGTCTCCGGGGTTGGCTATGGCACTCAGGGCTCCTTCACACATCCACGCTGTTTCAGGATTCCTTCATACTTTGTCACAGGTATCAGCCTTTTGTCCATCCTTCCCTTGTTTTTCACTGCACTGTCCCGGTCCCATGTGGTGGTCTTTTCCAGTTTCTATTCTTTTCTATTCACCTCATGTCAGCCCTTTGGCTGTCATCCTCCTCCTAGTTTCCCCAATCTGGGTCTCCTCATCTATCCTCCACATACCCTCTCTGCACATAGTCTCAGCACATAGTCTCACCATGCTTCATTTTTCATTCCTACTCACACCTAGGTTGCCTTGTGTTCCATTGCCTGCTCTGGTTGACGCTTGTTGGGGGGCTTCGTGCGAGATGCCCGCCGCAGCTCCCGGTTGGGAGCACTTGTTCGCACGGCTCATGGTACCCCGGCATCACACAGCCAACACATGAACCTCAGTAAGTTTTCAAACCTTGGGTTAGGGGTTTCTTACCCTATTATTGCTTAAATTCGCATTTACCATACCAACTGGCCAATTTTTCTTATTCACAGATACATCTTGTGCGTGCTCCTGATGAGTGGCCTTCTAGACACGAAACGCGTTGAGATGCCATAGGTCATGATCACAATATACATTACCCGGATACCAAGTTTACCAATATACCCCCTCCTTTGGACCAACGAGGTCATAGACTCTGCAAATACTATTATGGTGTATTGGTTTATCCAACATTATTTTGGTGCATTACATAGGAATCTTGTTTGCCATATATGTGATACTGCTTGTTTGATGCCACTTTTACTGAATTATAATTTGAAAGCACTACGGATGAATCCTGTTCTGCTATATACGTGACACTGCCTTTATGATGTCATTTATACTGCATTATCATTGTACCATTGTCATATGTTGTACCTGCTTTACTTAATTGTATTGTGTGGCAATCAATTAAAAATTACAAATACACAACAAGACTCTACAATGTCCACCTTTTATTTTTTTGGCTACCACGTGCCTCATTTAAAGTCCCACCCCCTTGTTCTTTCCCCCCCCTTTTTTCTCAATGTATGACAGGGATGGAAATATGTGACCTTACCAGGCCACATTTTAATTTAAAGTCCCAAGGAATGGAACAGCTGGCCTTACCAGGCCACAGGTTCACTTAAAGTCCCTTAAACCCCCATTTTTTAATTCAATCACGATTAAGAATGCCTATGCGATTCCGTTGATTATGGAGTTTTTTGACCGCCTCAAGGGAGCAGCGGTTTTCACGAAGCTTGGTTTGAGAGGGGCATACAATCGCATGAGGATTAAGGAGGGCGACGAGTGGAAAACTGCATTTAATACCAGAACAAGCCATTATGAGTACCTTGTAATGCCTTTTGGCCTTTGTAACGCCCCGGCAGTTTTCCAGGAATTTATTAACAATGTCCTCCGAGATTTGTTGTAGTTATGTGTGGTGGTTTATCTCGACGATCTCCTCATATTTTCCAAGTCCCTGGAGAGCCACCACACAGATGTCTGTTGTGTGCTTCAGAAACTAAGAGAGAACAATCTCTATTGTAAATTGGAGAAGTGCGAATTCCATCGTGAACAGGTTAAATTCCTGTCATTTCCACTGCTGGTTTTTCAATGGAAAACGTGGGTTTACATCCTCTGCAGCGTTTTCTTGGCTTTCCCAACTATTATCGGAAGTTTATTCGTAACTTCTTGTCTCTGGTCAAGCCCCTGACTGATATGACCAAAAAGGACGGTAACCCACAGAGATGGTCTCCGGAGTCCATTAAGGCCTTTGAGAGTCTCAAGGCTGCCTTTGTTTCTGCTCCTGTGTTGGCACATCCTGATCCTACGTTACATTTTATCCTTGAGGTTGATGCTTCTGAGACTGGAGTTGGTGCCCTTCTGTCTCAACATCCTAACTCTGAGAGCGCTATGCATCCTTGTGGCTACTTTTCCAAAAAATTGTCACCTGCAGAGTGCAATTACGAGATTGGTGCCAGAGAGCTGTTAGCGATCATTTTAGCCCTGAAAGAATGGAAACATCTCATTGAAGGTACCACTGTGACAGTTCTCATTCTTACTGACCATAAGAATCTCACATTCTTGTCTGAGGCTATACGCATCTCTCCCAGAAGGGAGCGATGGGCTCTATTTTTGTCTAGTTTCAATTACATTGTCTCATTCTTACCTGGTACTAAGAATGTAAGGGCTGACGCCTTGTCACAACAATTTTCCTCCACTTCCAAGATGGAGTCGGTTCCGGTTCCTACAATTCCTCCTGATCGTATTCTGGCTATGGTTCGCACCAGTCTCACTTCTCCTTTGGGTGACAAAATTTTTGCTGCTCAGGTCCATGCTCCTCCTGAGAGACCTTGTGACGGCTGCTTTGTCCCAGAGAGTCTCCATACTGCCGTGCTCCAGACTTACCATTCTCCCAAGGCTGCTGGACACCCTGGGAAGAATCAACTCTTTTGGGCCATTTCCCAACAATTCTGGTGGCCTAGTCTACGTGCTGATGTAACAGCTTTCGTAGCTGCCTGTTCCGTGTGTGCTCAGAGTAAGACTCAACGACACCTTCCAGTGGGCCTCCTACAACCCATACCTAATGGAGAGAGGCCCTGGACACAAATGTCTATGGATTTCATTGTGGAGTTACCCAACTCCCAGGGCAACACAGTTATCCTTATGGTGGTTGACCAGTTCTCGAAAATGTCCCATTGTATTCCACTTAAGAAGTTTCCCACTTCTAAGAACTTGGCTTCCATTTTTGCTTGGGAGATCTTTCGCTTACATGGGCTACCCAAGGTGATTGTCTCAGACAGGGGTAGTGAGTTTGTGTCCTGGTTCTGGCGAGCCTTTTGTGCACAGTTGGGAATTCAACTTGCTTTCTCCTCTGGGTATCACCCGCAGTCTAATGGGGCCACAGAACGTGCCAATCAGTCCTTGGAGCAATTCCTACGTTCCTATATTTCTGACCATCATAACAACTGGTCAGACCTCTTACCGTGGGTTTGCCCACAATAGTGCCTTGAATTCTGCTTCCCGATTGTCCCCGTTCATGGCGAACCATGGTTTTTCAACCTTCCATGTTGCCTGACTCATTTGTTCCGCAGAGTATTCCTGCATTAGAGGAGCATCTCCGTGGTCTTTGTTCCACTTGGGCACAAGTCCAGGAGGCTTTGCGACATGCTAATGATAGGTACAGAGACCATGCTGACTGCAGACGCCTGCCTGCGCCTTCCAATCAGGTTGGGGACAGGGTCTGGCTGTCATCTTGCAACCTCCGACTTAGTGTTCCCTCTGTGAAGTTTGCACCTCGGTTTATTGGGCCTTTCTGTATTCTTCGTAGGATTAACCCAGTGGCTTACGCATTAGACCTTCCTTCTGATATGCGTATTTCAAATGTATTTCATGTCTCCTTATTAAAACCTTTGGTCTGCAACCGCTTTACCACCTCAGTGCCTCCTCCTCACCCTGTACAGGTTGAGAACCATGAGGAGTATGAAGTACAGTCCATTGTTGACTCCCGTTGGTTCCGTGGGCGCATACAGTACCTGGTGCATTGGAAAGAGTACGGTCCGGAGGAACGCTCTTGAGTCTCATCCTCAGATGTACATGCCCCTGTCCTCCTCCGTGATTTCCATAGACGTTCTCCCCTCAAGCCCCTGGTGGTCCTCCGAGGGGGAGGGGTCATTGAGGAGGGGGTACTGTCAGGGCTGGGCTTAGCCCTTCCTTCTCTGAGCTGGCCGTTCAGCTGTCGGCTAATTGGCTGCTTCTATCTCTCCACAGTGGCTCACCTGTTGATAATATCCTTAATAATCCTTAATAATATACTTAAGCGGTCCAGTCCAGATGATCTCTGCCTTCGCCTTGGTCACATCTCTAGAGACGCTCTCCTGTGTTCCTGTTAAAGATTTGCTTGGCCGACATTTCTTCTGGCTCCAGAACCTGCTTGCTGTTCTACTACGCTCATCTCTGGATCCCTGATGTTTTGGCTTGTCTGACTATCCGTTCCGGTTCCTGAACTCTGGCTATGTTTTGACTACGTTTACTCTGTTTACCTTTTATTATTATTAAACAAGTGTGATTTAACTGTACTTCTGTCTCAGTCTGATTCATGGTTTTTGACAGTAACACAAACTGCTAATCAGCCAATCACATGGCAACAACTCAATGCATTTAGGCTTCTAGACGTGGTGAAGACTACTTTCTGTTCAAACCGAGCATCAGAACGAGAAGAAAGGGGATTTAAGTGACATTGAACGTGGCATGATTGTTGGTGCCGCACGGGCTGGTCTGAGTATTTCTGGGATTTTCACACACAATCATCTCTTGGATTTACAGAGAATGATCCGAAAAAAAAGAAAATATCCAGTGAGCAGCAGTTGTGTGGAAAATGCCTTGTTGATGTCAGAGGAGAATGGGCAGATTGGTTTCAGATGATAGAAAGGCAACAGTAACTTAAAAAAACACTCGTTACACCCAAGATATGCAGAATATTTCTCCTGAACACACAACACATCGAGCCTTGAATCAAATGGGCTACAGCAACAGAAGACCACAGCGGGTGCCACTCCTGTCAGCGAAGGACAGGAAACTGAGGCTACAATTCGCACAGGATCACCAAAATTGGACAATAGAAGATTGTAAAAACGTTGCTTGGTCTGATGAGTCTGGATTTCAGCTGCGACATTCAGATGGTGGGGTCAGAATTTGGCGCATGGATCCATCCTGCCTTGTATCACCGGGTCAGGCTGGTAGTGGGGGTGTAATGGTGTGGGGGATGGGATATCGCCGGTTCAGGCTGGTGGTGGTGGTGTAATGGTGTGGGGGGGGGATATTTTCTTGCCACACTTTGGTCCCCTTAGTACCAATTGATCATGGTTTAAACATCACGTCCTACCTGAGGATTGTTGCTGACCATGTCCATCGCTTTATGACTACAGTGTCCCCATCTTCTGATGGCTCCTTCCAGCAGGATAATGCACCATGTCACAAAGCTCCAATCATCTCACCACTGGACAATGAGGTCCCTGTCCTCCAATGGGCTCCACACTCACCAGATCTCAATCCAATAGAGCACCTTTGGGATGTGGTGGAATGGAAGATTGGCATCATGGATGTGCAGCCGACAAATTTGCAGCAACTGTGTGATGTTATCATGTCACTATGGGGAAAAATCTCTGAGGAACGTTTTCAACACCTTGTTGTATCTATGCCACCAAGAATGAAGGCAAAAGGGGGTCCAACCTGGTGTATATGTATATACTGGGCCATGGAAAAGGAAGTACCACCAGTCCTCCTGTATGGGGCCCAGGCAGCATTGTGAACCGGATGTGGGCACGGACTGTGATTGGCGCAATGGGGGGCAATTACTGGAACCAATACCCTTTATGGCTCTCTGTGCAGCAGAGGGGGGTGGGGGGTGGAGAAAAAACATTTACAGTCCCCAACTGCTACCGCTTTTAGCTACAGAGGCAGCAGCCTGGGGTGTACACATGCTTGCAGCTGGAATTATACCCCCCTGTCACTTTCGATGGGCGTAGTGCCCACCAAACGCAATACATTCAGGTAAGTGAGGGTGCCTTCCCAAATGCCCCCCCTCCCCGGCAACCGTATTCAATACACAGGACTGTGGTTTGCTACTGTGCGGATCAAGGGGTTAAAGCAGGCCATTTTCAAAAAAATGAGAGCTCAGCCTCCCAAACTCCACCAAAAAAAAAAAAAAGGTGAATATTTCTTTTTGGTGAAATGCCGCTTTTACCTCTATACAAGTCGCAAAGGCTTGGGAAAAATCGCCCAGAGTAAACCCCAAGCTGTCCCCCATTTCGAACGGCACCCACACTACTTGAAAGAGCGTAATGCAGGCTTTTTCAGTGCGGACCCCCATGCTCCTCGCTGTGCGCCAAAGTTCCCTCTGGCACTGACAGGGAAGAAAACACACGCGGTGTCTTGACGTGCGTCTTACACAATGCACTCGTATATCTGTGCAGCCGTCAGAACAGACATATAAATTAAGATTTATATGTAGCAAGGAGGAGAAATATAGACAAGGATATGCAAAGGCATAAATTAAATTTGAGAACGCCGGGCGTCGGGGGAAGGAAAAAAAAAAAAAAAAAAAAGGAATAGAATAAGACGCAACCTGTTTCAATCACAAGCTTGCTTTAGGGTTATTTATAAATGCTCCGACTAATCCTGCTTGTAACTGTAATATAGAACTGCCAAGAGAAATTTAAAACACACTTCCCCAAATCAATAGTCATTTGCCAACTCCACTCACTTGCATTTTTCAGCGCGGAAAAAACTTGGGAGGAAAAAAAAAATAATTTGCCGCTACATCATAGCAATTTTACTCAATTAAAGTGTGAGAGGCATTTAACCTGTGTCAGGTGCAGCCGAGGGAGGAAGGTACCCCGGGGACAGGTCAAACTGCTGTGTAAGTAGGGGAGAGGGGGAGGGGGGGGGGCTCGCTCCCATAAGAAATAGCCTGCCTATGTTATTTCAAGGGGCTGTAATAAGAACAACAGTCAGAGGATGCTCTCAGGAACGGTGCTGATTGCGAATGGACCTGAACCCAAGTGCAGAACTTTCTCTCATACAGACTATAGGAGGAAAAAAAATATGGAGTTGGATTTATTAAAAGGTAAAAAATATCAGAAACCAAAATTAAATCTGAACTGGGGCAAATATTTTTTGCCCATGCGGGGGGGGGATAGGGGGCTGTTCCGGCACTGCACAGGTTACATAGTTACATAGTAGGTGAGGTTGAAAAAAGACACAAGTCCATCAAGTCCAACCTATGTGTGTGATTATGTGTCAGTATTACATTACATATCCCTGTATGTTGCGGTCATTCAGGTGATTATCGAATAGTTTCTTGAAGCCATCAATGCTCCCCGCTGAGACCACCGCCTGTGGAAGGGAATTCCACATCCAGAACCCTCTACGTAGTTTAAGGTTAAACCTCTTTTCTTCTAATTGTAATGAGTGGCCACGAGTCTTATTAAACTCTCTTCTGCGAAAAAGTTTTCTCCCTATTGTGGGGTCACCAGTACGGTATTTGTAAATTGAAATCATATCCCCTCTCAAGCGTCTCTTCTCCAGAGAGAATAAGTTCAGTGCTCACAACCTTCCCTCATAACTAAGATCCTCCAGACCCTTTATTAGCTTTGTTACCCTTCTTTGTACTCGCTCCATTTCCAGTACATCCTTCCTGAGGACTGGTGCCCAGAACTGGACAGCATACTCCAGGTGCGGCCGGACCAGAGTCTTGTAGAGCGGGAGAATTATCGTTTTATCTCTGGAGTTGATCCCCCTTTTAATGCCAATATTCTGTTTGCTTTATTAGCAGCAGCTTGGCATTGCATGTCATTGCTGAGCCTATCATCTACTAGGACCCCCAGGTCCTTTTCCATCCTAGATTCCCCCAACTAGGGGGAATCTAGGTTAACAGCTAGTTATTGTTTAGGGCAGAGGACTCCAAACTGCGGCCATTTGCCTGCTTTCATCCAGGCCCTTGGGGCACTATTTCATCCACTGATACCAATAATGGAGCATAACCCCCATCCCTCCCCCCCCACAGAGACAAATGATGGGGCACAATTCCTCCCACTGACAATTCCTCCTTCCATTTAAACAAACAATTAGGCCCAACGACACCAATGATGGGGCACAATTCCTCCCAATGACACCAATGATGGGGCACAATTCCTCCCAATGACACCAATGATGGGGCACAATTTCTCCCAATGACACCAATGATGAGGCCCAATTCCTCCCAATGACACCAATGATGGGGCACAATTCCTCCCAATGACACCAATGATGGGGCACTATTCCTCCCACTGATTTGAACGATGGGGCACAATTCCTTCCAATGACACACAGTTGGGCCCAATGACACCAAAAGATGGGGCACAATACCTCCCAATGACACTGTATTTAGGGACCAATGACGGGACACAATTCCTCCCAATGACACCAATGATGCGGCACAATTCCTCCCAAATGACACTAACAATTGGGCCCAATGGCACCAATGATGGGGCACAATTCCTCCCAAAGACGGGGCATAATTCCTCCTGCTGACACCAACAATAGGGCACAATACCTCCCACTGACTCAAATGATGGGGCATAATTCCTTCCAATGACACACAATTGGGCCCAATGACACCAAAAGATGGGGCACAATTCCTCCCAAATGACACTAACAACTGGGCCCAATGACACCAATGATGGGGCACAATTCCTCCCAATGACACCAATGATGGGGCACAATTCTTCCCACTGATTTGAATAATGGGGCACTATTCCTCCCAATGACACCAACGATGCGGCACAATTCCTCCCACTGACTCGAATAATGGGGCACAATTCCTCCCAAATTACACTAACAATTGGGCCCAATGGCACCAATGATGGGGCACAATTCCTCCCAATGACAGAGCACTATTCCTCCCAAAGATTTGAACAATGTGGCATAATTCCTTCCAATGACACACAAATGGGCTACACTGAAAGACAAAACAGGAAGTGACAGTAAGTTGGAGCCCCCTTTCTCCTTTTTTTTTTGTTCCATTACAGAGGCTGCTCTCTACTCTGGGGTGGCTGCCCCAAGTCCCAGGTTCACACAGGGGCGACCTGCCAGGCGACTTAGCCGCCTGACAAGTCGCGCTCCATGCAGTGCAATGGAACTGTTCTAATTGGAGCGACTCAACTCGCTTCGACTTAGAAAAAGGTTCCTGCACTACTTTTGGGGCAACTTCGGAAGTGGCTTGCATTGACTTCTATTAAAGATAGATGAGGTCGCGCTGTGTGGGGGCGGCTTCAGAGTCGAACGACTTTGAAGCCGCCCCCTGTGTGAACCGGGTTATTTACGAAAGGCAAATCCACTTTGCACTACAAGTGCAAACTACAAGTGCAAAGTGCACTTGAATTGCACTGAAAGTGCACTTGGAAGTGCAGTCGCTGTAGATCTGAGGGGGACATGCGAGGAAAATAAAAATAACAGCATTTTAGCTTGCCCATGATTGGATGATAAAATCAGCAGAGCTTCCCCTCATTTCAGATCTACCCCTCAGATTTACAGCGACTGCACTTCCAAGTGCACTTTCAGTGCAATTTCAAATGCATTTTGCACTTGTAGTTTGCACTTGTAGTGCAAAGTGGATTTGCCTTTCCTAAATAACCCCCTAAGTGAGCCTGTGGATAGCATTGCAGGACTATTTGGACTCAAGCTTGTGCTGCTTGCCCTATTAGCGCCATTTAATCTCTTGTTTCTAAGACAATGTGTGATGTCATGTAAACGTCCCTAGAATTGCAACAGAAGTCAATCTAAGCCATCAAGTCAATGTGGGATTTCTGGTGCTGGAGATTAATATACTTACACAGCGCTGTGTAAATTAGTGGTCGGCCTTTTAAATATACGCTTGTAAATAAAGCAATCTATCACAGGCTGTCAGAGCGGACCTTGTGCACAAACTGCACTGGAGGAAAAAACAAGAGCGACAAGAGCAGACTTCACAGGTCAAATTAGGCTGATGTTCAGTTTTAATTCACTTAATCACTAGAGACATAATTGTCTGCTACAGTAAGTAAACCACTGCGGGGCATAAGATGGGATTACATGTCCACGTGAAAAGGGTTATCAGTCTCCCCATTTCTCATACACCGGAGGGGATATGGAATACAAAGAGGATGTTACACTCTTGAGATGATCCAGGAAAATTGCTAGCGAATGCTAAAAGTGTGTGGGGGGGGTGGGGGGCGCAATCACCCCTTCTTTAGTAAGCAAGCAGATCAGAGCTGATCTGAACAGGTGAGAAATGCAGACAATGCACTATATAAAGCCACCGCTTTACAATCTCCTGTGCTGGGAATTAACCTTCCAGACTGATAAATTATGGCGATTCCAAAATGCAAAGCGGCCTACAACAAAGAGCGTGGCACCAAATCACTTTGGGGAATGATGAATAGGAAGTGGATATAAAAAGCAATAGTGATATTGATGCATGTTTTAATTTTCTATGCTGCGCTACTGCAATGCCAAGGGAAGTCTTAATGGTTACTAAGTAGGTGATAGAGACTGTCCTTCCCCACTGAGGAAGTCACATGTCCCGCTGACGAAACAAGTAGGGGCGGGGACTATTGGATGACATCATCATGCACCAAGACACCAGAAATTAACCTTCCAGAGTGATACATTATGGCGATTTTAAATTGCAAAGCAGCCTACAACAAAGAGCGTGGGACCAAATCACTTGGGGGGATGATGAATAGAAAGTGGATAAAAAGTAATAGTGATATTGATGCATGCTTTAATTTTCTATGCTGCAATGCCACAGGAAGTGTTAATGGTTGCTAAATAGGCAAAAGACCCTGTCCTTTTTTCCCACCGAGGAATTCACATGTCCTGCTGACGAAACACGTACAGACGGGGACAATTGGATGACGTCATCACGCACCACGAGACCAGAAATTAACCTTCCAGACTGATCCATTATGGTGAGTCCAAAATGCAAAGCAGCCTACAACAAAGAGCGTGGCACCAATTCACTTGGGGGGATGATGAATAGAAAGTGGATAAAAAGCAATAGTGATATTGATGCATGCTTTCATTTCCTATGCTGCAATGCCAAAGGAAGTCTTAATGGTTGCTAAATAGGCGACAGACACTGTCCTCTTTCCCCACCGAGGAATTCACGTGTCCCGCTGATGAAACACGTACAAACAGGGACTATTGGGTGACGTCATCATGCACCAAGAGACCGGAAATTAACCTTCCAGACTGATCCATTATGGCGATTCAAAAATGCAAAGCGGCCTACAACAAAGAGTGTGGCACCAAATCACTTTGGGTAATGATGAATAGGAAGTGGATATAAAAAGCAATACTAATATTGATGCATTCTTTCATTTTCTATGCTGCGCTACTGCAATGCCAAGGGAAGTCTTAATGGTTGCTAAATAGGTGACAGAGACTGTCCTTCACCACCGAGGAAGCCACGTGTCCCACTGACGAAACAAGTAGGGGCGGGGACTATTGCATGACGTCATCACGCACCAAGAGACCAGAAATTAACCTTCCAGACTGATCCATTATGGTGATTCCAAAATGCAAAGCAGCCTACAACAAAGAGCGTGGGAAAAAAATCACTTGGGGGAGTGATGAATAGAAAGTGGATAAAAAGCAATAATGATATTGATGCATGCTTTAATTTTCTATGCTGCAATGCCAAAGGAAGTGCTAATGGTTGCTAAATACATGACAAACACTGTCCTTCTTCCCCACCGAGGAAGTCACGTGTCCCGCTGACGAAACACGTAGGGCTATTGGATGACAGCCAGACAGAGCTGAATACCAGCAGTGTACTATGTTATTGATGCTTGCATATGTGAGAGCACCGAATGCATTGGAAGTTATGAGTGGCCTTTTTTCGTGTGGTGTGAATGGTCAATCACATTTAGTGGGCGGTCAACACTACTCATATGTGAAAGCATCATGCAGCATTTTCAGTAAGCCACCTTCCCTCACATTGTCTCTCTCCACCTGGGGTCATTAGTACTCACTGAGATGGGATCCCTGCCATCACCTCCTCCATGAGTACACCTCTCCGGAGAAAGCCTCACTCCAGGGAACTTTTGGCCTGGCCTAAAAGTCCCTTTGCAACCTGCCCTAGTCCCCACCTCCATATGGGTCAGGACTTCTACAGCCGGCTCTTCTGGGTGCAAGTCTACCTCTCCCTGGCCTCCAGCCCAGCCCAGGGCCTCTGCCTGACTCCGGGGTCTCTGGCTCCCATACTGACTCTGGGCGGTGGGGTGTAAATGACAATCCGGCTGCCGATGAGAAGGCTGGATGACTCTGGATGTCGTTTGGACAGGAAGAAGAACTGCGGCGTTGGGTTGAAACAGATTGTAAAATACAAAAGAAGCATCAGAGGAGAATCACTTGCAGTAAGCCACCTTCGATACTTTTGAGGGCATCCCTGACTGATTCAGTGAAGAACACTTGTGGCTTGAGCTCAGCTTTAAGGACAATACCAACATTTTCTCTAACCTTAGGTAATGACACACAGCATATAGCAAGTAAAACTTTTCTGCTGTATCAGATGGAGATCACTACATTCGATCTTACCTTTACAGCCAGGATCTTCCCACTGGAAACATGATATGCTCTGTAAAACAGATACATAAATTCAATAAAAATCATGACATTTGCTCTTCTGACCTGAATGTTTGAACTATAAAATACATTAAGTAGCATGCATATAGAACATATGGTTATGTGGACAGGGCTGCTGTTAAAAACTATGAGGCCCCATACCGCCAACCTAACGGGGCCACAAACAGCCAACCTGACGGGGCCACAATACAGCCAACCTGGCGGGGCCACATACAGCCAACCTGGCGGGGCCACATACAGCCAACCTGGCGGGGCCACATACAGCCAACCTGGCGGGGCCACATACAGCCAACCTGGCGGGGCCACATACAGCCAACCTGGCGGGGCCACATACAGCCAACCTGGCGGGGCCACATACAGCCAACCTGGCGGGGCAACCTACAGCCAACCTGACGGGGCAACCTACAGCCAACCTGACGGGGCAACCTACAGCCAACCTGACGGGGCAACCTACAGCCAACCTGACGGGGCAACCTACAGCCAACCTGACGGGGCAACCTACAGCCAACCTGACGGGGCAACCTACAGCCAACCTGACGGGGCAACCCACAGCCAACCTGACGGGGCAACCCACAGCCAACCTGACGGGGCCACATACAGCCAACCTGACAGCTACTGCCCCCCAAATAAACACTGTTTTCTAAGCTTCATTTATGAATGAACACAATGAGTGATCGGTACCGATCGCTCATTGTGTTCACTAGGGTTGTCCCGATACCGATACTAGTATCGGTATCGGGACCGATACCGAGCATTTGCCCAAGTACTTGTACTCGGGCAAATGCTCCCGATGCTTCCCCCGATACCTGGAAGTCAGCTGCGATCGGCGCGTGGGGGAGTTACAAGATTCTCCCCTGATATCGCACCAAAGCCCCCCAACAGGGCTGATTAAAAAAAAAAAAAAAAAAAAACCACATATTGCAATAAAGAATAAAAAAAAATTATTGTAAAAAATAAAAATTGTAAATAAAAAAAAAAACACACACACACACACACACACAACGTTCACCCCCCCCCCCCCCCCCCCCAAAAAAAAAGCACTGTTAAAAAAAAAACCAAAAAAAAAAAACCACTGTCACGTGACAGTATCGGTAATCGGTATCGGCGAGTACTTGAAAAAAAGTATCGGTACTTGTACTCGGTCCTAAAAAAGTGGTATCGGGACAACCCTAGTGTTCACTCAGGAAAAGGTGCTGGTAAAGATAACATTTACCGGACCCTTCCCCCACTCTCCATCCTGAAGCATCCTATTGAATGCTTGCAGCTGCTAGTGGGAAGGATAGGAGGGAAACCGGCAGCACTGCAGGGGTACGGGTGGCCTGGGGCGAGGGGGAAATGTATGGCATGCACAGGGAAGGTGATCAGTGCAGCGGGGAGGGCAATTACTGGAACCGATCCCCTGTATGGCTCTCTGCAAAAGGTGAAAGCCAGCAGAAGGGAGGGGAGACCTAAACTGACAGACCAGACAAGGAGAGTATTAATCAGAGAAGAGCCAAGAGGCCCATGGTAACTCTGGAGGAGCCGCAGAGATCCACAACTCAGGTGGGAGGATCTGTCCACAGGACAACTATTAGTCGTGCTCTCCACAAATCTGCCCTTTATGGAAGAGTGACAAGAAGAAAGACATTGGTGAAAGAAAGCAACAAGTCCCATTTGCAGTTTGTGAGAAGCCATGTGGGGGACACAGCAAACATGTGGAAGAAGGTGCTCTGGTCAAATGAGACCAAAATTGGCCTAAAAGCAAAACGCTATGTGTGGCAGAAAACTAACACTGCACACCATGCTGAACACACCATCCCCACCGTGAAACATGGTGGTGGCAGCATCATGTTGTGGGGATGATTTTCTTCAGCAGGGACAGGGAAGCTGGTCAGAGTTGATGGGAAGATGGATGGAGCCAAATACAGGTCAATCTTAGAAGAAAACCTGTTAGAGTCTGCAAAAAGCTTGAGACTGGGGCGGAGGTTCACCTTCCAGCAGGACAACGACCCGAAACATACAGCCAGAGCTACAATGGAATGGTTTAGATCAAAGCATATTCATGTGTTAGAATGGCCCAGTCAAAGTCCAGACCCAAATCCAATTGAGAACCTGTGGCAAGACCTGAAAATTGCTGTTCACAGACGCTCTCCATCCAATCTGACAGAGCTTGAGTTATTTTGCAAAGAATGGGCGAAAATTTCACTCTCCAGATGTGCAAAGCTGGTAGAGACATCCCCAAAAAGACTTGCAGCTGTAATTGCAGAGAAAGGGGGTTCTACAAAGTATTGACTCCGGGGGGCGTCATACATATGCCCCCCACACTGGTTTGAAAACCATTTATCATTTTCCTTCCACTTCCACAATTATGTGCCACTTTGTGTTGGTCTATCACAGGGGTCTTCAAACTACGGCCCTCCAGTTGTCCAGGAACTACAATTCCCATCATGCCTAGTCATGTCTGTGAATGTCAGTGTTTTACAATGCCTCATGGGATGCGTAGTTCCGTAACAGCTGGGAGGGCCGTATTTGAGGATCCCTGGTTCTATCACATAAAATCCCAATAAAATAAATTTACATTTTTGGTTATAACATGACAAAAATGTGGAAAATGTTAAGGGGTGGGAATACTTTTTCAAGGTACTGTAGGCTACAGAGGCAGAAGAACTCCCAGGGGTGGTGAGGGGACCAGTGTCCAAGAAGATAACAAGTAGGGAAAAAATGTCAGGGCAGGATATTAGCTTTGTTCATAGCGGAAACTATGACTTTGATCCATTACAACCCAAGAGGGCTTAGGCCTTGTTTCCACCGAGCGGATCAGTTCGGGTCAGATCGGTTTGGAAGGCCTAGAATGGTCCGGCCTATTTAGGCGAGCGTTTCCACTGCAAGTCGGACCGACAGGGGCCATACGTGGATTAAGAAAAAATGCCGTCATGGCGTCACACGTCCACCAATCAGTGTAATGTATCGTAGCTCCGCCCTAACCGAACCGTTCCATTTTCTATGGCCCCACATCTGCGCAGGACCCTGAATGGAACGGTTCGGTTCGGTTGTATGGGTCGCTTTCATAATGGAAACACCCAAAATAACGTACCGTACCGAACCGATCCGCTCAGTGGAAACGAGGCATTAGGGAGAGGTGTTGGAATCAAGACTGAGAAGTAAACTAAATCGATGCCCAATTTAAATTTCATTTTTTTTTTTCTGGAGTTGGGCTTTAGGAGGCACAAGCAGATCATAAGTCACTATCTGGAGACCGCTGACGAAGGTCCTACAGATCTCAGGTTATGAGGTTAAGTAGAAACTGCAGCCATCTATTTTATTGGTGCTGAACCACAACATTTTATACCTTGGGTTATTGGTATAATATAAAACATTCATACCTTGCACCGTGCTCCTTATTTCATACACGAACACAACAAACTTCAACATGCGAAAAACCTAAAACATTTAGTCTCAGCTCCCCTCTTCAAATCCTGCTTATCAATCTCCAAGATTCCCCAAAAAACCCCCGGAGCTGTGCATTACAGTGCAAGTAGTATATCTAAATGGGAATATAAAACCTCTCAATTCCTCTCTCGTAAAATGATATGTAATAAAGCTTTCAATTTCTTTGGGGAGAAAACAAACATACACAAACTCTGACAATGTGAAGATTTAAAGTGGCCCTGTCCTGCAACACCGGCAGATCATCCAGCACAATGGAGGATCCGTATAGTAATAGCAAGTCACACATTGTGTTGATTTGTTTTGATGCGTATTTTAGGCGCATCGGATTTGATCTGCTAAAGAACAGGCTGTTCACTTGGCAAACGGAAGGTTTATGGAGATTAGTAAGTGCAGAGGAACATCACTCTTCCCTTGTGTTATTTATTTATTTTTTTCTCTCTCTTTCATCTACCCTTGTCTGCTGGGTTGTCTTTAACCACTTCCTTACCGGGCACTTTCACCCCCCTTCCTGCCCAGGCCAACTTTCAGCGCTGCCGCACTTTGAATGACAATTGCGCGGTCATGCTACACTGTACCCATATGGTATTTTTATAATTTTTTCGAGATTTCTTTTGGTGGTATTTAATCACCACTGGGGTTTTTTATTTTTTGCTAAACAAATGAAAACGTAAAATTTTGAAAAAAAAAAAAAAAATGTTTTACTTAGTTTCTGTTATAAAACTGTAAATAAGTAATTTTTCTCCTTCACTAATGTGCGCTGATGAGGCAGCACTAATGGGCACTGATAGGCATCATTGATGGGCACTGAAAGGCAGAACTGATGGGCACGGAAAGGCAGAACTGATGGGCACGGAAAGGCAGCACTCATGGGCACGGAAAGGCAGCACTCATGGGCACTGAAAGGCAGCACTCATGGGCACGGAAAGGCAGCACTCATGGGCACGGAAAGGCAGCACTCATGGGCACTGAAAGGCAGCACTCATGGGCACTGAAAGGCAGCACTCATGGGCACTGAAAGGCAGCACTCATGGGCACTGAAAGGCAGCACTCATGGGCACTGAAAGGCAGCACTCATGGGCACTGAAAGGCAGCACTCATGGGCACTGAAAGGCAGCACTCATGGGCACTGAAAGGCAGCACTCATGGGCACTGAAAGGCAGCACTCATGGGCACTGAAAGGCAGCACTCATGGGCACTGAAAGGCAGCACTCATGGGCACTGAAAGGCAGCACTCATGGGCACTGAAAGGCAGCACTGTTGGGCTCTGAAAGGCAGAACTGTTGGGCTCTGAAAGGCAGAACTGATGGGAAATGAAAGGCAGAACAGATGGGCACTGAAAGGCAGAACAGATGGGTACTGAAAGGCATCACAGATGGGCACTGAAGGCAGCACTGATGGGCACTGAAAGGCAGCACTGATGGGCACTGAAAGGCAGCACTGATGGGCACTGAAAGGCAGCACTGATGGGCACTGGAAGGCAGCACCGATGGGCACTGGAAGGCAGCACCGATGGGCACTGGAAGGCAGCACTGATGGGCACTGGAAGGCAGCACAGATGGGCACCAAAAGGCAGAACAGATGGGCACTGAAAGGCAGCACTGATGGGCACCGAAAGGCAGAACTGATGGGCACCGAAAGGCAGAACTGATGGGCACCGAAAGGCAGAACTGATGGGCACCGAAAGGCAGAACTGATGGGCACCGAAAGGCAGCACTGATGGGCACCGAAAGGCAGCACTGATGGGCACCGAAAGGCAGCACTGATGGGCACCGAAAGGCAGCACTGATGGGCACTGAAAGGCAGCACTGATGGGCACTGAAAGGCAGCACTGATGGGCACTGAAAGGCAGAACTGATGGGCATTGAAAGGCAGAACTGATGGCCACTGGTAGGCAACACTGATGCACACTGATTGGCAGCACTCATAATCAGGACATTGCTGATCATCGGGGCCTTGTTTATCAGTGCAGATGTCCCCTGCGTGGATTTGCCGGTTATCGGCTCTCCTCATGTGCTGTCAGCGTGAGGAGAGGAATGCCGATAACTGGCAAATCCTGTTTACACTGTGATCAGCTGTAATTGGGCACAGATGATCACCTGGTAAAGAGCTGCTGTGATTGGCTCTTTACCAAGATCTGTGATCAGCTGCGTCCCAAAGACACAGTGATCACAGATGCCTGCAGATGCACGCCCCAGGGAGCACGCAAGAAGTGCGCTCACGGGAGGACGTCGCATGACGTCCTCCCGGCAATGTGCGACCGCGCTGTGGCCGTCATTCGGCTATAGCGCGTTCGTAAATTTTCCAGCACATTTTTCAGATAGCCTGCAAAGAAAACAAATTGACCCTGTTTAACAATTCACGTTAAAATCAGAGGTTTTAGTTGCAATTTGAAAATATATATGGGAACCGCAGTGCCTACGTCAAGGCTCCCCTGTGCACTATGGTCCTAATTCTATGTTTTTGAGAGTCTCCAAATTAAAGCCTATATAGCAATGGGGAGATTCAAGTGGTTGTTAAGCCACTGTGTAAAGTACATGCAATCCCCTCTGTTAGGAAACGTCCCAGTGTCTGTGCTTTGTAAAAAATATGCCTAATACTACCTTATTTCACAGCGCCCCTTGGCGCTCACGTGACTCCTTGCTGCTCCCTCTCCCGACCTGACAGCTACACGGGAAGGGCCCGAGAATCGTTGACGTCAGTCGGGAGGAGGGAAGGAGAGAGCTGAAACGTCAGCCGGAGAGGAGGGGAGGAGAGCAGCGAGGAGACCCGTGGGCGCTATGAAATACGGTAGTAATGGGCATATTTTTTATACAAAGCACAGACACTGGAGCATAGGATGTTTTCTAACAGATAGGATTGCATGTACTTTACACTGTTATTTCAGCAGCAGTGGGGGGAGGGGGCGCAGGCCCCGACACAGAACTGACAGGCAGGGAGGGGGGAGAGAGGGCAGAGGAGAGCTGCAGATAACGGAGGCAGGTAAACTGACCACGGTGTCAGGGCTCGGCAGCCATGAAAACCGTGGTCAGTTTACACGGGAGAGAGCAGCACCAGGCAGGATCAGCCAGGTATTTCAGGTGATAAAAAGGGCCAACTTACACAGCATAAGCACTGTACTGTGTAACATGCTTTAAAGTAACAGAATCCAATTTTTTTTGTTTGTTTTTTTACGGTTACAAACGCTTCAAGGGCAGGCTTTGCCTGGAGGGAGCCCACTCCTCCTTAACCCCTTCACACCGAAGGGTAAAACAAATGTTAATGCCTAAGCATATTTTTTACACTGATCACTTTATTAGTGTCATTGGTTCCTGCAAAGTTTCAGTTAGTGGCAGATTGACCTTCGTAATATCGAAGTCCCCACTATAAGGTCGCTGATCACCCCCATTACTAGTATAAAAAAATAAAAAATATTCCAGTATATGTACCATAGTTTGTAGACGCTATAATTTTTGTGCAATCCAATCAATATACACTTTTTTGGGGAATTTTTTTTTTTTTTTTTAAATCAAAAACATGTAGCAGAATACATAATAACCTAAATTTAGAAATTAGATTTAAAAAAAAAATAAAAAAATTTATTGTATATATTTTATAGCAGAAAATAAAAAATACTGTTTTTTTCTTCAAAACTGTCAATTTTTTTTGTTTATAGCCCAAAAAATAAAAAAACTTTGGTGATCAAATGCTACCAAAAGAAAGCTCTATTTGTGGGCGGGAAAAAAAGGACATACTTTTTATTTTCTCACTATATATGACCACGCATTTGTCAGTTAATGCCAAAAAGGAAAAAATGGCCTGGTCAGGAGAGGGGAGGGGGGGGGGGGGGGGGGGATGTTTAATCTTCCGGAGGGCAAGTGCTTAAAAAAAAATTCTCACCCACCCAGTGAATCCAGCATTTCCATGTGTATTTCGTCTTTCCGCGGCCACACGCTGGGTCTCACTCCGCCATCTTCTCTTTTATGTCATCAGGGGTCTGACTGCCTCTTCCTGTTGGCCCCCCTGATGAAGCATTGCAGCACATGAACAGCGTAGGATTCCATAATGTGAGTTTCTGAAGAGACTGCAGACAGAAGTCGCCACCCCCCCACTATAAACCTCAAGTTTTTTACGCTTTTCAGGCAAAAGCGCACGCAAGCATGGGGGCCTTAAAAAAGTTGTGGGAGCTGCATCCTTATAGGATGCTCCGACACTAAGAAAAAAAAAAAAAAAGCTAAATTTAAATGACCATTTTACACATCTGACTCCTGGAATTGACAGCAGATCTCTTTTATCTAACAAAAGGTCTTTGTCTAAGCACGCTTGGTTAAGGTTTCGTTGGAATTCATTTACCGACAATGAAGTGATGTGAAAGCCTTCAGTTTACCTGGAGATCAACAGTCTGATCGCCGACAAGATAAGACGCTCCTGTAACGTTTAATGCATTAAAGTTCCACGAGGACGGTCTGTAACACTCACAAAAGCCATACACTTAAAACACACAGACACGGGGATTGTTACCAGGAACATGTCTTCCAAGTATTCTAACTAAAAAAAAAAAAAGGCTCAACAAATAAATAAATTATGGCTGTAAAGTAATCAAACGTGAGATAGAGCTGCACAATTCTGGACAAAATGAGAATCACATTTTTTTTGCTTAGAATAAAAAGATCACGATTATGGCGACATAAAATCTTTCACATTATACAAAAAAAAAAAATGGGCTAACTTTGTTTTTTTGGTTTTTTTTAATTCATTAAAGTAATTTTTAAAAAAAAAAATTGCATTTGAAAGACCGCTGAGCAAATACAGTGTGACAAAATATTGCAACAACCACCATTTTATTCTCTATATATATATTATATATATATATATAATGTTTGCGGGTTCTAAGTAATTTTCTAGCAAAAAAAAAATGATTTTAACTTGAAACCAAGAAATGTCAGAAAAAGGTTTAGTGTTTAAGTGGGTAAACTTTTTTCACTTACACAGGAAGTCTTTTCCATTGACAAATTGTTACAATGTTTATACTTAAGTTCAACTGATAAAGAATGTTTTGATTCTTGGCAGACTGCCCAGATTTTTCTCTTTCTTTCTTTCTTTCTTTTGAGGGCTGTGGCCTCAGAAGAGCAGAGAGAATTCCTTGCATAGAAAGAATTGTGAAACACTTTAGTCAAGATCGCGATAACGATTCTTGACCATTAATTGTGCAGCTCTAACGTGAAGGTTGTACCAATAGTGAGGAAGAAGTGGGCATAACCACTTAAAAACCAGAAGGATTTTCCCCCTTAATGACCAGGGCATTTTTTGCCATACGGCACTGTGTCGCTTTGACTGACAATTGCGCGGTCGTGTGACGCTGTACCCAAACAAAATTAACGTCCTTTTTTTCCCACAAATAGAGCTTTCTTTTGGTGGCATTTGATCACCTCTGCGATGTTTATTTTTTGCGCTATAAACAAAAAACGAGCAACAATTAAAAAAAATATATTTTTTTTTACTTATTGATATAATAAATATCCCAAAAAATATATACAGTATTTATCGGTGTATAAGACGCACCCCAATTTTAGGTGGGAAGTTTAAGGAAAAAAACTTACATTTTAAATAAAGAAGCAAAATTAGGGTCACAGCTCATCAATGCAGCCTCACCATTGCCCATCTGCAGCCAATAACTTGCCCAACAATGCACCCTGCTCAGTGCCCATCTGCAGCCATTAAATTTACCAACAATGCACCCTGCTCAGTGCCCATCTGCAGCCATTAAATTGACCAACAATGTAGCCTGTTCAGTGCCCATCTGTAGCCTCACCTTTCCCATCATTGCAGCCCCGCCAGTGTTGGATTATCCCTGTTGTATTTTGAAGGGAAGAAGAGGAGCGAGCGCCGCTGAATTACACAGAGCCGCAATCTCTTGTGTACCCGTCACTCCGTCACTCACAGCCACGCCTCCTGGCCCTGCTCATAGGATAGACAGAACAGTGGCCCAATGCGAGGGGGGCCAGGAGGCGTGGCTGTGAGTGACGGAGCGCCGGGTACACAGGAGATTGCGGCTCTATGTAATTCAGCGGCGCTCGCTCCTCTTCCCTCAGAGACAGCAGGGGTCGGCGTATAACATGCACCCACGATTTTTCCCTGATTTTAAGGGGAAAAAAGTGCGTGTTATGCGCCAATAAATACGGTATATAAAAAATTAATTTCTTCCTCAGTTTAGGCCAATATGTATTCTTCTACATATTTTTGGTAAAAATAAATACATTTAAAAAAAATCGCAATAAGCATATAATGACTGGTTTGCGCAAAAGTTATAGTGTACAAAATAGGGGATAGATTTATGGCATTTTTATTATTATTTCTTTTTATTAGTAATGGAGGCAATCTGCGATTTTTAGCAGGACTGCGACATTGCGGCAGACAGATCAGACACTTTTGACACTTTTTTGGGACCATTGACATTTATACAGTGATCAGTACTTTAAAAATGCACTGATTAACAGGTGTTAACACTAGGGGGCGATCAAGGTGTTAAATGTGTTCCCTGGGAGGTATTTCTAACTGCATGTGGGCTGGGCTGACTGGAGGAGGAGAGAGATCGCTGTTCCTAATCACTAGGAACAGGCAATCACTCTCAGCTTACCTCTCAGAGCAGAGATCCGTCGTGTTTACATTGACAGATCGATGTTCTGCCTCTGTGTGGAGCGATTGCGAGTGGCCAGTGGACATCGCGCCCGCCGGCCACGCACATGGGCTTTGGGGCCGTGCCTGCTATATCTATTACACAAAGCGACGTGCAATGAGGACAATTCGCGTAATAGAGCCAACCTGCTGCAGTACAACTGCGGCGGCTGGTCTTTATGCGGTTAACTTACCTAGGTCATTCAAATTTCACATGTTGGTAGAGTAACTCTCCCTCTATAGGAACTCCTCTTCTTCTTCTTCATTATAGGTAAATAATGGATTCCAAGCAGAAGCAATGTGCCGTCATTGAGTTCTTGATGAAGGAGGGGAGCAGGCTGTCCTACATCCATAAAAGGCTCCTTCATCGATAACTTAATGGTGGCATGTTGTTTCTGCTTGGAATCCATTATTTACCTGCAGAGAAAAATAATTAGAAGAAGAGTTTTTAAAGAGGAAGAGTTACTCTACCAACATGTGAAATTTGAAGGATCTATGTAGGTTAATAAAAAAAAAGTTATGCCCGTGATTATCTTCTGCATTACATATTCTCCATGTGGCTTTCTAGCGATGTCCTATTTTTAGCAATGCATCTAAATTTAGCAATGAAGCCAATTTATTAGACTTGGAGCCCAGGTTCACATTGAGGGCGGGTTTGAAATCGTGCGAGTTCAGCCGAACTCGTTCGATTTTTAAATCGCCAATGCAGTCTGACTTCGGGAGCGATTTGACAGACATCTATGTGTGGGTTCCTGCATGTTCCTATTCAAATCGTCCACCCCGAAGTCGCCAAAGGTAGTACAGGAACTACTTTTGGAAATCGATGGGGCGCCGCAAAGTCAAATCGCATATTAAAACAGCCTGATGTGAATGTGGGCTTAGGCCAGGTTCACACTGGTGCGACGCAACTGTGTCATCCTACTTTGCCCTGCGGCATTGGTCCTACATCAGTCCTACATTGGTCCTACATCGGTCCTACATCGGTCCTACATCAGTCCTGCTTCGGTCCTACATCAGTCCTGCTTCGGTCCTACTTCCATCCGACTTGAATGAGCGGGATACGATTTTTCCCTGACTTTGGGATAGTCCAAGTTGTCTTTTGACCAATCAAAACAATCCCAGTGTGACATAAATTCCCTTTCCTGTTGCTGTAATCACCATGTCGGAGGTCACAAGTCAGATGGTTAGGACGAGGATCTGACTTTGATTCAATGATATTGAATGGATACTGAAAACGGACCAAAGTAGTGCAGGAACTTTTTCTAAAGTCGGACCGACTTGTGTCAGACCAGTTAAGATGGCTCTCATAGGGAATCATTGATTTGTACACATCATGCGACATGAGCTCCCAAACGCGGAGTGTATGTCGCACCAGTGTGAACCGGGCTTTACTGTTTCCACTCTCTCTCACCTTTTTAATGCAATACTGCCATTATGTTAGCTCAAAATAAAACTTTTCAGGAAATAAATAAAAAAAAAAAAGCAAAAAAAAAAAAAAAAAAACACAACATTTACTGCTACAGGGCGGCTCTCCTGTGCAGAATCACACATATATATATATATATATATATATATATATATATATATATATATATACACGTGATTCTGCACTTCCGCCTGCGGGTTGCTTCTGTTGTAATTATTCAAAGCAGAAGCCGATCTGCCTGTGCTGGGCACTGGATGTCCGCCGGCACCCGCTGATCACCGGGCAGAGACACAGAGCGATAGACAAGGCGGAGCTCCATTCTGACGGGGGGGGGGGGGGGATGGATTCTGTGTTCCTGCAAGGCAGGGAATACAATTCATCACTTCTCCTAGTAAAAGCACCACACACATATTACACAAAAACACTGGTTAGGCACACATTTAACCCTTTGATCGCCCCTGAAGTTTAACCCCCTTCCCAGCCAGTGTCATTAGTACAGTGACAGTGCGTATTTTTAGCACTGATCACTGTATTAGTGTCACTGGTTCACACAAAGTGTCAGTTAGTGTCAGATTATCCACCGCAATATCGCAGTCCTGCTATAAGTCGCTGATTGCTGCTATTACTGGTATAAAAATGTTTTAAATAAATAAAAATTCCAGTATAAGTCCCATAGTTTGCAGACGCTATAAAACTTTTGCGCAAACCAATCATTATACGCTTATTAGGATTTTTTTGAAAACAATGTGTAGCAGAATACATACAGTGAGGGAAAAAAGTATTTGCTCCCCTGCTTATTTTGTACGTTTGCCCACTGACAAAGAAATGATCAGTCTATAATTTTAATGGTCGGTTTATTATAACAGTGAGAGACAGAACAACAACAAAAATATCCTGAAAAACGCATTTCAAAAAAGTTATAAATTGATTTGCATTTTAATGAGTAAAATAAGTATTTGACCCCTTCGCCAAACATGACTTAGTACTTGATGGCAAAACCCTTGTTGGCAATCACAGAGGTCAGACGTTTCTTGTAGTTGGCCACCAGGTTTGCACACATCTCAGGAGGGATTTTGTCCCATTCCCCTTTGCAGATTTTCTCCAAGTCATTAAGGTTTTGAGGTTAACGTTTGGTAACTCGAACCTTCAGCTCCCTCCACATATTTTCTATGGGATTAAGGTCTGGAGACTGGCTAGGCCACTCCAGGACCATAATGTGCTTCTTCTTGCGACACTCCTTTGTTGCCTTGGCCGTGTGTTTTGGGTCTGGAATACCCATCCACGACCCATTTTTATTGCCCTGGCTGAGGGAAGGAGGTTCTCGCCCAAGATTTGATGGTACATGGCCCTGTCCATCATCCCTTTGATGCTTTGAAGTTGTCCTGTCCCCTTAGCAGAAAAACACCCCCAAAGCATAATGTTTCCACCTCCATATTTGATGGTGGGAATGGTGTTCTTGGGGTCATAGGCAGCATTCCTCCTCCTCCAAACACGGCGAGTTGAGTTGATGCAAAAGAGTTCAACTTTGGTCCTATTTGACCACAACACTTTCACCCAGTACTCCTCTGAATCATTCAGATGTTCATTAGCAAACTTCAGAGGGGCTTGGACATTCTTGAGTAGGGGGACCTTGCAGGCACTGCAGGATTTCAGTCCTTCACGCCGTAGTGTGTTACCAATTGTTTTCTGGGTGACTATGGTCCCAGCTGCCTTGAGATCATTGACAAGATTCTCCTGTGTAGTTCTGGGCTGATTCCTCAGCGTTCTCATGATCATTGAAACTCCACGATGTGAGATCCTCCATGGAGCCCCAGACCGAGGGAGAGTGACATTTATTTTGTGTTTCTTCCATTTGTGAATAATCGCACCAACTGTTGTCACCCTCTCATCAAGCTGCTTGGCGATGGTCTTGTAGCCCATTCCAGCCTTGTGTAGGTCTACAATCTTGTCCCCGACATCCTTGGACAGCTCTTTGGTCTTGGCCATGGTGGAGAGATTGGAATGTGATTGATTGCTTCTGTGGTAACAAGCTGAGATCCCTTTAAGAGAGTGCTCCTAATCTCAGCTCCTTACCTGTATAGAATACACCTGGGAGCCAGAAATCTTGCAGATTGATAGGGGATTAAATACTTATTTCACTAATTAAAATGCAAATCAATTTATAACTTTTTTGAAATGCGTTTTTCTGGATATTTTTGTCGTTATTCTGTCTCTCACTGTTAAAATAAACCGACCATTAAAATTATAGACTGATCGTTTGTTAGTGGGCAAACATACAAAATCAGCAGGCGATCAAATACTACTTTCCCTCACTGTATTGGCCTAAATTTATGAAGAAATCGATTTTTTAATTTTTTTTTTAATTGGATATGTTTTAGCAGAAAGTAATATATATATATATATATTTTCAAAATTGTCTGTATTTGTTTGTTTATAGCACAAAAAATAAAAAACGCAGAGGTGATCAAATACCACCAAAAGAAAGCTCTATTTCTGGGGGAAAAAAATGACAAATTTTATTTGGGTACAGCGTCGCATGACCGCGCAATTGTCAGTTAAAGTAACGCAGTGCCATAACAAATAGCCTGGTCGTGAAGGGGGGTAAATATTCCGGAGGTCGAGTGGTTAATGGAAAAGCACATTCACCCTAAGAGACCGACACATGCCTTTTGATGTGCCTTCTTGAGTGCCTTAGAAGCCCTGAAACCCTTGGCACTTGGCAAATTTCAACTTTGGGAAGGTAAGGCTTACCGTACACGTATGGACTGAATGAGAGGATTTAAACAGACACCGCCATGCACGCTAAACAGTGTGGATGAAGGAATCTCCCCTCCTGGCTATTGTATTTTGACAGCTGGCACCCAAACAGTGACTGTGTCAGGACCTGGGTCTGAACCTGCGACCTCTGCTTTGTCTGGCAATGTCTCTTCTCACCTTAGATGCTGGACTGGTCCCTGGACCATTCCTTGGACAATCTTGTTTCTCATGAACCTTGAACACTTTGCTCCTCCCATCAACTACCTATTTCAGCCATGCCCTTGCACTTCCTGTTTGCCAAATTATTGTGCTCTCTCCAGCCAATATCTCGCTATTGTCACGCCTGCTGCGGTCCGTATCTTCATTACCACTTGTTATGGACCTTTGGCTTGTTCCTCAACTACGCTTCTGCCTTATCACAGGCTGCGACCACTTGCTACTGACCTTTGGCTTTTTACTGACTACGCTTCTGCTTGATCCCTACCGGCTAAATTTGCTAATTAAATTAAATTCTACCAAATTCGGAAGGTTCTAATCAAATTTATTCTATTCGATATATGGAAGACTGTTATATTCTTTCTAAAAACATATATAGAGGGAGCCAGAGCTCACTCCAAAAGGATGGTGGGATTTTGATGGGAGGTGATGCATCTGTTTGAAGGTGAGCAAAATCACAACAATTAATATAAAAATATAAATTTTATTTTCAATTCTTTCTATTGTATTATTTTTACTATCTATTCCTTTCTAGCCTATTCCATTCTTTTCTTTTCAAATTTATTCTATTCAAAATTAGAATTTCAGAAGATGTTTATATTCTATTGTTTTTTCTATTCTTTTGTTTTCCATTCTATTCGTTTCTATTCTCTTAATTTCTAATCTATTCTATTCGAATTTCAGAAGACGGTTGATTATATTCTATTCTAATCTATTCAAATCCAAATTTATTCTATTCAAAATCTGAATTTTGGAAGACTGGTATATTCTTTCTATTCTATTGTTTTTCTATTATAATCCTTTCTATTCTATTCTTCTATTTTCTATTTATTGTATTCAAAATTCAAATTTTGGAAGATGGTCACATTCTATTTTATTGTTTTTTTTCTATTCTATTCTTTTTTTATTCTATTTTTTTCTATTCTATTCATTTCTAATCTACTCTATTGGAATTTGAATTTATTCTATTCAAAATTTGAATTTCAGAAGACGGCTATATTCCATTCCAATCTATTCTGTTCAAATTTGAATTTATTCTATTCGAAATTCAAATTTCTATTTAATTCTATTCTATAGTTTTTTATCTATTCTTTTTTATTTTCTATTCTATTGTTTGCTATTCTATTCGAAATTCAAATTTCGGAAGACAGTTATATTCTATTCTATTTTTTTTTTTCAATTCCATTCTATATTTTATTTCTATTCTATTATATTTCCTTATTTTCTATTCTATTTATTCAAATTCTTTAATTTTCTATTTTATTCTGTTTTACTCTATTCTTTTCTAATCGAGTCTATCCTATTCTTCCCCATTCTATTCTGGTCTATTCTTTTCTATTACATTCCTTTATTTTGTATTCTATTTTTTAGGGGTGCACTGAATGGAAATTTTGGTGCCGAAACTGAAAATTCAGAATGCACTTAGCCGAAAAAAATTACATTTTAAAAAAAATATTTATATTTTTACATATATATATAGATTGTATTATATTCGACTTTTTAATTAATATCATAAATTTAAATTAATATGACTTTATTATTGGCCATTATTGGCACCTTTAGTGCAAGAAAAGCTCAAGAAAAATGCAGCCTGCAGTCTCTAACCTTCTCTTGTATCATGTCCACAGTCTCTAACCATCTCTTGTATCATGTCTGCAGTCTCTGACCATCTCTTGTATCATGTCTGCAGTCTCTGACCATCTCTTGTATCACGTCTGCAGTCTCTGACCATCTCTTGTATCATGTCTGCAGTCTCTGACCATCTCTTGTATCATGTCTGCAGTCTCTGACCATTTCTTGTATCACGTCTGCAGTCTCTGACCATTTCTTGTATCACGTCTGCAGTCTCTGACCATCTCTTGTATCACGTCTGCAGTCTCTGACCATCTCTTGTATCATGTCTGCAGTCTCTGACCATCTCTTGTATCATGTCTGCAGTCTCTGACCATCTCTTGTATCATGTCTGCAGTCTCTGACCATCTCTTGTATCATGTCTGCAGTCGCTGACCATCTCTTGTATCATGTCTGCAGTCTCTGACCATCTCTTGTATCATGTCTGCAGTCTCTGACCATCTCTTGTATGTCTGCAGTCTCTTACTTAAACTTAAACATACTGCTAATAGTAATCCATTTGGTGCACCTCTAGCAGACATGATACAGGAGATGGTCAGAGACACCAGACATGATACAAGAGATCAATGCAGCCTACCAGTGCATGCCAGATGCAGCCTTGCCAGTGCCTGTGGATGCAGCCTGCTTGTGCCCATAAGATGCAGCCTCACGAGTGCCGCATTAACAATGTCCCACCTCCTATGATAACGTCACACTGATTCAATGTCCCGGCATAGAGAGGAGGAGGGAGGGGAGGACAGGACCTTGAGCCACCAGGATGACACCCCACAAAGGGCAGCACCTGGTGGCGGCGGCCACCGCTACTGCGCATGTGCAATTATCTGCATTTTTTTTCTTTCAGCAATATGCCGATAACACAATTTTCAGTTGAAATGTTTCGGCCGCCGAAACTTCGGTGCATCCCTACTATTTTTTTTTTCACATTTGCTTTAGTTTTCGAATCAAATCTATCCTATTCTTTTCCATTCTATTATGGCCTATTCTTTTCTATTATATTCCTTTATTTTCTATTCGATTCTCTTTTTTTCAAATTTTGATTTTGTTTTCGATTTAAATTTCAGCCAAAATTTTGTTTTTCGTTATTTCAGATTTGTTTAAAATTTGCTACTATTGTAAAATCAGAAATTCGAATACATCCAAATTTCGAAATAATGAAAAATTTGTCCGAAATTCTAATTTGGAATGAAACGAACCGCACAGGTCTATTTTCACAAAAAAAGCCCCGGTCTTTCCATCATTGTATCACTATACTCTTGCCAATGTACTTCTTATGCCCTGAGAGAAGGATGGCAAGGGTCAGGATAGGATTATGATGAACGAAAAAGGAAAAAAAAATAAATAAAATCTGATGGAAATTATCAACGCTTCTTCACCCAAACTCTGTGCCAACTTAATTAGCTCATCATGAAACCGGACCCTCGTTTCCAGAGGATAGCTCTACAGTTTCCCAAGCAATTAAAAGGGAAGGCTTAATGATTTAATTATGGTGTGCGCCAATTCACCCGTGGAGGCTCGGGTTAAATTTCTTGAGTACGGTACAAGCCTGGTTTGGTTTAGAGATCACTGACGGTACCAATTTAACATTTAATTATGGGGATGATTTGGGTCACAAAGAGAGAGCACAGGTGGGTGGTGGGCACATGTCACAGGGAAGCAAAAGGGAAATGTGCAGACTTCAGTAAAAGATCTCAATTGCCTCAACTTACCTCAACACACACAAACTGTAAAGTGATTAATGTAGCCTGAATGGAGGCTCTGGTTACAGCGTAACACACACCTTCCACGCACCTCTGTCTTACTTAACAGCCAGTCCTTCAAATGAGTCTGTAGCAGCTGCAGTAATTACTTGTCTGTCTGCACCATTTACATACCAGTAGCTGGCAGGGAGAATTAACCAGGTAAAAGCTGGCCATACACACCACTTTCAATAGAAAAAAAATTGTAAACCTTCGACGGCAACCTACCAAACAGTTTAAGGCTGCCTTGATTCATTTGGTTGCTTCTGCCATGAGAAGAGGCTGAAGGTGGTCAAAATTGTCAATGTAGAGCAGTGGTCTCCAAACTGCTGGCTTGGGGCCCAGTTGGCCCCCCTTGCTTGCTTGCTTTTATCTGGCCCTTGGTGCATTTTTCACCCCACTCTAAGCAACAGTGGAGCATAGTTTCTGCCACTGACACCAATAGGGCCCTATTCCCCCCACTGACACCAACGATGGGGCACAATGACAATAATGGGGCACTATTGCTCTCATTGACACCAATGATGGGGCACAATTCCTCCCATTGACACCAATGATGGCGTACTATTCCTCCCATTGACCCCAATGATGGGGCACGATTCCTCCCATTGACACCAATGATGGCGTACTATTCCTCCCATTGACACCAATGATGGCGCACTATTCCTCCCATTGACTCCAATGATGGCGTACTATTCCTCCCATTGACACCAATGATGGCGTACTATTCCTCCCATTGACACCAATGATGGCGTACTATGCCTCCCATTGACACCAATGATGGCGTACTATGCCTCCCATTGACACCAATGATGGCGCACTATTCCTCCCATTGAACCCAATAATGGCGCACTATTCCTCCCACTGACACCAATGAAAGCACACTATTCCTCCCATTGACACCAACGATGGCGCACTATTCCTCCCATTGACCCCAATAGTGGCGCACTATTCCTCCTATTGACACCAATGATGAGGGAATATTCCGCCTACTAATACCAATGATGGCGCACTATTCTTCCCGTTGATACCAATGATAGCACACTATTCGTCCCATTGATACCAACATTGGGGCACTATTCCTTCCATTGACATCAATGATAGCACGCTACTCCTTCCACAGATACCAACGATGGGACACTATTCTTACCATTAATACCAATGATGGCACACTATTCCTCCCATTAATACCAACAATGGGTCACTATTCTTCCCATTAATACCAATGATGGCACACTATTCCTCCAATTAATACCAACGCTGGGGCACTATTCCTCCCATTGATGGGGCACTATTACTCCCATTGATACCAACGATGGGGCACTATTCCTCCCATTGATGATGCTCTATTCCTCACTTTGATACCAATGATGGGACACTATTCCTCCCATTGATACAAATGATGGCGCTCTATTCCTCCCAATGGATACCAACAATGGGGCATTATTCCTCTCATTGATGGCGCTCTATTCCTCACATTGATACCAATGATGGGCACTATTCCTCCCATTGATACCACTGATGGCACTCTAGTCCTCCCACTGATACCAACGATGGGGCACGAATACTCCCCCTAATACCAATCATGGGGCATTGTTTACCCTCTCTGATGCCAGGACACTTCTACTTCAATTGGCCACAGTGCAGCCCCCCCCCCCCCCCAAAAAAAAGTTGGAAGGACAGTAAACTGGCCCTTTGTTTATAAAGTTTGGAGACCCCTGGTGTAAAGGAACCTTTCAATTCATACCAACTTTTAGGCCCCCGTTGCCACTAGTGTGACTTATCATGTGACTTTGGACGCAAGCCGCAGCCCATTGATTTCAAATACTGTAGCCGCTGACTTTTAAAAATAAGGTACTTACCGGTGTTCTATAATTTTCCTCGACTCATAAGAAAGCTGGACCACGTCACTTCCGTGGAGGTGTTTTTCATTTTTATGGGTCAAGGATAAAACAAAGACCATCTCCAGACTTCAACATACTATATTGATTAAATAAGTTCAGTCTATTGCTAAAATGAATTTGAAATTCAAGACTGGGTTGGGTGTAGCAAGATGTCCGCTGTTGAATTCTGATTATAGTTTTGCCGCGACTGAGTGAGGGTTTCCAAAAATGTCCGTCGGCGCCTTACGACTATAAGTTTAGCGCTGAGCAGTGCGGGGTGTACCAAGATGGCTACCGCCACCTTACGACTGCAGGCTTTCAAAATTGAACGACAAAACGGTCTCACGGGTTTCAAAATAATATAATTAAGCAGATAAGTTCACTTTATTGCTAAAATGAGTCTGAAATTCAAGACTTGACTGGGGGTCTATAATTTCTATAATCCTCAACCCATAAGAATGCTGGACCATGCGTGAATGCGAATGTATGAATGTAAAACACCTCCACGGAAGTGACTCGGCCGCACCGGAACTGACGCAGTCCAGCAATCTTATGGGTCGAGGAAAATTTTAGAATATCGGCCCAGCACTGACTTCCTGCAGCTGGTTCTGGCTCCGCCATTTTGGATATGGGAGCCGACTACGACTTCTTGGGGAATCCCATCTGGCTCTCCAGTGCGTGTGCATGGCGGGACTGGACCTGCAGCCTCTTGTAATGTATCCCAGGAGGCTGCAGGCTGTGGGGTGCACATAGTTTTTGCCTAGGTAGGAACTGAGGAAGTGGGAGTGGTACCCTCTCCCCTTAGAAAAAACAAATCAAAAGTCTTAGAAATAGAGGTGGTGAGTTGCATAAGCTGCACTTTCATTATCGAGTGAAGGTGCACTTAAAAAAGGCAGTAGAACACAAATTAGGCCATCTCTGCAGGGCTGTCTTAATGAATGGGCACACCTGGGCACTGCCCAGGGGCCCCCAGGTGCATAGGAGGACCATGATCAGGGCCAGGACAAGGGGGCAGGTGCACTGATGACTTGTCTGCTTTTGCCGCTCTTCTTTGACGGGAGTAACTGCAGTGTCACTCCTGGTAGAAGCAGAAGCAGCTAGCTTCCACAGGAGAGAGGATTCTGTTTTCTCCTCCCTGCAGGGGGCAGAAGAGAGCCGACAACGAGACTGAGAACTGAGACTGAGAACTCACCTTAGTCTCAGCGCAGAAGAGGAAGGAGGAGCTGCCTGAGAAAAGGGGGAGGGGGGGCACAACCCTGATGTAAGAAGACATTGTGAAGGGGACACCTGATGTAAGCGGACACTGTGATGGAGACACTTGATAAAAGGGAACACTAATGGAGACACAATGTATGGGGACACTCTGATGGTGAGAACCTGATATATGGGGACACTGATGGGGACACCTAATGTATATGGGCACTGTGATGGGGACACCTGATGTAAGGGGGCACTGTGATGGGGACACCTGATGTATGGGGATACAGGCAGGCTGGTAGGGGCCCCAGTGCGATACTTTGCCCAGGGGCCCATGATGCTATTAAAGAGGAAGTAAACTTTCCCGCTCTGATGCTGCTTTTCATTTAGTCCATTATAATAAGTAATTATTAAACTATAGCCACTGTAATCCAGCCCAAATCGCATATTACTTACTGTTTAAAGAAACTTTAAAAAGCTTGTTTCCAGGGGGTTAGGCAGCGCCATCTTAAGTTTTGTTTTTTTGAGTCCACAGTGGAGTGCATTTCCGCCCTTACACTGAGCACTTCCTGTACTGTTAACCAAGCCTCCTTCTCAATCCAACGTTTCTATGGCAACACTGCTTTACTGCTTATAGTTGACTTGTTTGATTTCATAGTATTTACATGTGTTGATTATCTAGTGTTTGCCTTTGTCAGTCTTATCAGCTTTAGCTAATAAGGCTGCAGTAATGCTGTCCGATGCCCAGGTTTACACTGCATGTGACTCAAAGAGGGGACAATGGGGAGGGGTAAGGGAGGAGGTTCTTGATATAGGGTATCAAGTGGAAAAGCGGTTACTTTAGCAATGAGTGACCAGAGGTGGTTACATAAAGTAATTAATTTATTGAAAATTTAAAATCCACAAAATATGTGAGAGGCAACCATGGAGGTAATGCTAACAGTATATGTATGGCAAAAAAACAACAAAGATAACCAAGGTATTGCTATACCTAGGACAACATTTAAAACAGACACATACAAAACGACACCGACACGGTCCGGACTTAATATGCTGTTCGGCAGCTAGTGGGTCAAAATCAATGTTGGCATGCACAATGGCATTGCCGTCTAAGGTAGGTGGTTAATTTCAGGAACTATGCTGCCGAGGAGCAAATACAAGGGGGGCGGGGAGGAAGGAGGGAAAGGGAACTATTAGGGGGTCATTGGAGATGGTTGCCTGGCAGCCGACTGACAGGAGTGGACAATTGGTGTGGATGGAGTACCTGGCTGTGTCCAGCAATGACAAGGTAATGATTGTTGGTGCAGATTGGTATACAAAGCATATGCAGCTGGGCACGCTATATAGTTAAGATGGTCTAATGACAGTAGACTTGAGGAGACTGAATTCAGCACAAATCACCGCAGAATTGCAAGTAAACTCCGATAGTGAGGCACTGCTCATTTGCATATGGGTTGAATATGAGCCTGGTGTCAGTACCAGCTATGCAGACAGTTGTCAAAGTTACTATGCATATATTAACGCAGGAGTTTGGTGTATTCCACTCATACGTTACCGCCCTATTGGTGGGGGGAAGGGGAGCCCCGGACACTCTGAAGTCAAGTCCTCTTAAATGCTGAGTAGAGTCCCGCTGGCTCGTATGAGCGGCAATGTGTCTGCTGCTGGTAAATAGGAATCGGGCGTTGTGTCGCCGGTCTCGTGGTCTGTTAGCGTCCGTCTCCTGTCTGGTCTGTCAAGCTTCCTGGATCATTCTCAGCGTGTGTTTGGTGACGCCCAGCTGGTATGTGTGTCTGTTTTAAATGTTGTCCTAGGTATAGCAATACCTTGGTTATCTTTGTTGTTTTTTTGCCATACATATACTGTTAGCATTACCTCCATGGTTGCCTCTCACATATTTTGTGGATTTTAAATTTTCAATAAATTAATTACTTTATGTAACCACCTCTGGTCACTCATTGCTAAAGTAACCGCTTTTCCACTTGATACCCTATATCAAGAACCTCCTCCCTTACCCCTCCCCATTGTCCCCTCTTTGAGTCATAAGTTCACGGGTTACAGCAATAACCCCGCATTTGGTGTGTGGTCAGAGGCTGATCAGTATCCAGACTGATCAACAGTTTACACAGCATTTGCCATTATCCCCTTTTCCCTATCCCCATCTCTAGTTACACTACATGTGATGTCACATGGTCACATGGGGTGTAGTAGGAAGCTCTGAGTAATTATGCAGTCTTGTGGGATTTCAGAGTTGTGCCATAGGAATATCTGATAATAGACAGACAGGTACACAGACTGTGCCGTAAATCAGGGGAGATCTGGGCATGCTCGGTGAAGTCATTCTGAAGAACAAAAAGGATTACAACAATACTAAGCAAGTAAGGAGATATCTACAAGCAGTGTTTGTTAGGGTTTTTTATGCTGATTTACATGGGACAAAGTTGTCGGGGAGAGTTTACAACCACTTTAAAATGGGAGTAAACTTCCTTGGTTGATTTTTACTTATAGGTGAGCCCTAGACTTACCTATAGGTACAGTAAATGTCCCTAAACGTGCACAGTTTGCAATACATTTACTTGTGAAGCCAAAAGAGATGTCACCGCATGCACATACCCATACTGCTTCTTCAGAGCCCTGTGCTGGGAACAGCGACTCCTGTGCGCACGCGCGGGAGTGACATCATTGCAGCTCGTCCAATCAAAGGGCCAGAGGCCGCCAACCCAGAAAGAAGACCGCGTGAAGATGGAAACCCTGTCAGCAATGACAGCGCACCGCTGGAGGGATTTGTTTTAAAGTAGGTTTCACATAATGTGCTAGTATGCGATGCATACCAACACATTATGACATTGCCTTGCATGAAGAATTTTTTTTTTTTCATTACTAAGTTTACTACCGCTTTAAGATGGCACTGAATCTCTGTGCTCTCTCCTCCTGTAAGCATACGCACTCTTAGGACATTTCATTGGCTCCTAGTGCTACCTTCTCCCAGTCTGAGGGCTGCTATACAGGGGATGCAAGAGGCTATATCAAGTCAAATTTAGGTATCTAAAGTTGCATTTAAAAGCATAGGTAATCTTTCATATATACAGTGGATATAAAAAGTCTACACACCCCTGGTAAAATGACATTTTCCACTTTTAATGTGACCTATAAACTGTACAACTCAGCTGAACAACAAACTGAAATCTTTTAGTTGGAGGGAAGTAAAAAAAAAAAGAAAAAAACTAAAATAATATGGTTGCGTAAGTGTGCACACCCTTACACTAATACTTTGTTGAAGCACCTTTTGATTTAATTACAGCACTCAGTGTTTTGGGGTATGAGTCTAACAGCATGGCACATCTTGACTTGGCAATATTTGCCTGCTCTTCTTTGCAAAAACACTCCAAATCTGTCAAATTGTGAGGGCATCTCCTGAGCACAGCCCTCTTCAGATCACCCCACAGATTTTCAATGGGATTCAGGTCTGGGCTCTGGCTGGGCCATTCCAAAACTTGAATAATCTTCGGGTAAAGCCAGCCAGCTTTCTAGCAGAAGCCTGAAGGTTTTATGCCAATATTGACTTGTATTTGGAACTGTTCATAATTCCCTCTACCTTGACTAAGGCCCCTGTTTCAGCTGAAGAAAAACAGCCCCAAAGCATGATGCTGCCACCATCATGCTTCACGGTGGGTATGGTGTTCTTTGGGTGATGTGCAGTGTTATTTTTGCGCCAAATTATGGAATTATGTTGGAATTGTGTCCAAAAAGTTCAACCTTGGTTTCATCAGACCATAACACATTTTCCCAGATGCTTTTGGGAGACTTCAGATGTGTTTTAAAATTTAGCCAGGCTTGGATGTTTTTCTTGGTAAGAAAAGGCTTCCGTCATACCACTCTACCCCATAGCCCAGACATACGAAGAATACGGGAGATTGTTGTCACATGTACCACACAGCCAGTACTTGCCAGATATTCCTGCAGCTCCTTTAATGTTGCTGTAGGCCTCTTGGCGGCCTCCCTGACCAGTTTCCTTCTCGTCTTTTCATCAATCTTTGGAGGGACGTCCAGTTCTGGGTAATATCACTGTTGTGCCATATTTTCTCCACTTGATGACGGTCTTCACTGTGTTCCATGGTATATCTAATACCTTGGAAATTCTTCTGTACCCTTCTCCTTGACTGATACCTTTTAACAATGAGATCCCTCTGATGCTTTGGAAGCTATCTGTGGACCATGACTTATGCTGTAGGATGCGACTAAGGCTCCGTTCACATCTAGACATCCCGGATCGCAAGCAGAATCGCTACGCTTCTCCCCGCATGCAGATGCCTGTTGCCCAAAAGAAGTACCATGATCGGGGTGCCATTGGAAGTGACGGGGATCGCACGGGTGTCCCGTGATTCGGGATCGTGGGCAGAATGGCAGCGATTCTACCAGCGATCCAGGACGCCTAGATGTGAACGGAGCCTAATGCTGTGTACACACAAGCGGACTTTCGACTGACTGAACTCCGAAGGACTTTTTGACGGACTTTCAACGGACTTCCGACGCAACGGACTTGTCTACACACGATCACACCAAAGTCCGACTGATTCCAACGTGATAACGTACGACCAGACTAGAATAAGGAAGTTCATAGCCAGTAGCCAATAGCTGCCCTTGCGTTGTTGTTTGTCTACCGGACTAGCATACAGATGAACTGATTTTTCGACCGGACTCGAGTTTGTCGGAAAGATTTGAACATGTTCTATTTCTAAAGTCCGTCTGATTTTTCGACAGCAAAGGTCCGATGAAGCCCACACACGATCGAATTGTCTGGCGGATTCATTCCATCGGACCTTTGCTGTGGAAAAGTCCAGTCGTGTGTACACAGAATTAGAAAATGTCAGGAAAGACCTACTAGAACAGCTGAACTTTATTTCCAGTTAATCAGAGGCACTTTAAAATGATGGCGGGTGTGTATTGACTCCTATTTAACATGAGTTTAAATGTGATTGCTCAATTCTGAACACAGCTACATCCCCAGTTATAAGAGGGTGTGCACACTTATGCAGCCATATTATTTTATTTTTTTTAGTTTTACTCCTCCCCCTAAAAGATTTCAGTTTGTTTTTCAATTGAGTTGTACAGTTTATAGGTCACATTAACCACTTGCCTACAGGGCACGTTCACCCCCCTTCCTGCCCAGGCCAATTTTCAGCTTTCAGCGCTGTCACACTTTGAATGACAATTGCGCGGTCATGCTACACTGTAACCCTGTGAAATTGTTATCATTTTCTTCACACAGAGCTTACTTTTGGTGTTATTTAATCACTGCTGTTTTTTTTTTTTTTTTTTAGTAAAAAATAAAAGACCGAAAATTTCGAAAAAAAAGAGAGGTTTTCTTAGTTTCTGTCAGTAAATTTTGTAAATAAGTAATTTTTCTCCTTCACTGATGGGCGCTGATAGGCTGAACTAATGGGCACTAATGAGGCGGCACTTAAGTGGCACTGATGAGGAGGCACTAATATGCCGCACTTATGGGCACTGATATGTGGCACTGGTGGGTGTTGATAGGTGGCACTGGTGGGCATCGATAGGTGGCACTGGTGGGCAGCACTGATAGCCAGCACTGACTGGCATCACTAATGGCCGCTGATTGGTGGCACTTGTGGGCACTGATTGCTGGCACGGGTAGCGCTTTATTGTAATCAGTGCCCTGATTACATGTCTCGATGTCCCTTGATCCTCTGATCGTCTCTCCTCGCCACACACTGTCAGTGTGAGTCGATGAGAGCCGATTACCGGCATTTCCGTGTTTACATGTGCCCAGCTGTGATTGGACACAGCCAATCACATGGTTAAAGAGACGTGGCTCTTTACAGAGATCAGGGTCGCGCCGTGTCCTAGCAACATGGCGCGGCCACAATCGCTGCACGCACTCGCGCCCTGGAACACCATCATATGATGTCCACACAGAACGAGAGCCGCACCGTCCCTCCGTCATTTGACGGTGGGCGGGTGGCAAGCAGTTAAGGGTGGAAATGATTTATCTTTGTCTCTCTTTTTTTTTTTTTACATCACAGAAACCTAACATTTTAACAGGGGTGTGTAGACTTTTTATATCCATCGTACGTAACTGCATTGATGTGTGCCTTTTTATATCAGCTTTAAAAACGCCTAGTATTTAGGTAGATCGAAGGTTAGAGCTTATTATTTAATTAAAATCTAACTAACTACAAACTATCTACATTAATGGAATTTGTGGAGGGGGAAAAAAAAAAAAGTGTCTCCGCAGAGCTTTACAGTGTCAGACGTGCTTGCATTGCCCCTGGGACTTTCCTTGCACAAACATTTTAAATGGGCCTTTTTATTTTGCGTGACGCTTAAGTATGCAAGGAAAAAAAAAAAAAAAAAAAAACAACTCACAAAGCCCTTTCATTTAAGAATCAGCCTGTTTCTAATTAAACTGGTGCCGGTAACTGGTTGCCTAAGTTTTAATCAGTTTCAATCACCTATTGATCTGCATACAGAAGCTAAGCAAAAATCATCTGAGTAAGAGATGGTTTGGGAATAGCTTGAGCTGAGATCAGACCCAGCGGCCTTAGAAAATAAGTCCTTGTTTTAAGCATCCGATAAAGAAGCTGTTCAGCATGGCAGCCCAAAGACCCGGCGCAGAATGACTTTAACTAACCAGCAGAAATTTATCATCTTCAGCCAAAATCAATGTGCTGATCAATCCCTCCCCCCCATCCCCCCCCCCCCCCCCAACACTCCCGTCTGCAGGGACTGGCTGGCAATTTAGGGAAATTACACCATGTAAATGCTTGTGCTTTTTAATTGAACCATTTCATCAAGACGCCTTCCTCGGGCTGGCCCTCCATCTATCTGCCCTGTACCAGGCAGTTTGTCTTGTAAGATCTACACTGCAGGCTGAGGTGCGGGGCAGAACGCCGAGACATCAAGCAAGCTTTACACCTGCAGCAAGCTAATGCAGACGGATCGGCAGCAGGGCAAAGAGGAAGCTGGCTTTTAAGAAAACATTAGGTAAAAGTCAAAAGAGAGGAAAAAAAAAAAAAACAGAATAAACTTCAAAAGGAAGTTTAGAAGATGGAGACAAACTGCAAAAAGACTTGTGAGAAAGTCAGTGTAATGCAGCCTCTTCCAACCGTTTTATCAGGGAGGAACCCTTGAAAGAAAAAAAAAAGGGGGATTTATATACACAGCTTATGGTACATTTGTGTGATCTGTAAGTGGTAGAATGTTTTAAATAAAAGAATAAAGAATGTTGTGTATTTAGAGAAGCCTTTTTCGATCAAGCCTCCGTTGAACCCTACGGCTCCTCCAGAGGTTATTGGGGGATACTCAAGCAATGAGCAATTTCTCAGATAAGTTGCCACCAACACCCATAATCTTTTTAGCTATCTGTAAGTGGGCATTCTTCCTACTGGCCACCAATTATGGTGCACTCTTCCCAGTGACAACCGCGGTAATGTAGAAGGAGCTGTGGATATAGTAAGGGTTCCTTGAAACCTGAAAGTTATATCAAAGGTTCCTCCATGTTAAAGAGGTTGAGAAAGGTTGTTCTAGAACAGACTCTAAACTTTATAAACAAAGGGCCAGTTCGCTTCAGACTTTAGGGGGGCAAGACTGTGGTCAGCGGAAGTATAAAATGTCCTGGTGTCAGTGGGAGTGAACAATACCCAATTTTTGGCATTAGAGGAATGGGGCCCCGTCCTTGGCGTCAGCGGGAGGAATGGCGCCCCGTCCTTGGCGTCAGCGGGAGGAATGGCGCCCCGTCCTTGGCGCCAGCGGGAGGAATGGCGCCCCGTCCTTGGCGCCAGCGGGAGGAATGGCGCCCCGTCCTTGGCGCCAGCGGGAGGAATGGCGCCCCGTCCTTGGCGCCAGCGGGAGGAATGGCGCCCCGTCCTTGGCGCCAGCGGGAGGAATGGCGCCCCGTCCTTGGCGCCAGCGGGAGGAATGGCGCCCCGTCCTTGGCGCCAGCGGGAGGAATGGCGCCCCGTCCTTGGCGCCAGTGGGAGGAATGGCGCCCCGTCCTTGGCGCCAGCGGGAGGAATGGCGCCCCGTCTTTGGCGTCAGTGGGAGGAATTGTGTTTCGTCCTTGGCATCAGTGGGAGGAATGGCGTCCCATCCTTGGTGTCAGCGGGAGGAATGGCGCCCTGTCCTTGGCGTCAGTGGGAGGAATGGTGTTTCGTCCTTGGCGCCAGCGGGAGGAATGGCGTTTCGTCCTTGGCGCCAGCGGGAGGAATGGCGTTTCGTCCTTGGTGTCAGTGGGATGAATGGCGTTTCGTCCTTGGCGTCAGTGGGATGAATGGCGTTTCGTCCTTGGCGGCAATGGGAGGAATGATGTTTTGTCCTTGGCGTCAGCGGGAGGAATGACGTCCCATCCTTGGCATCACTGGGAGGAATGGCGTTCCATCATTGATGTCAAAGGGATGATTAGTTCCCCATCATTGGTGTCAAAGGGATGATTAGTTCCCCATCATTGGTGTCAAAGGGATGATTAGTTCCCCATCATTGGTGTCAGTGGAAGGAATAGTGCCCCATTGTTGGTGCCCTGTATCAGTTGGAAGAATAGTGCCCTAGGGGCCAGATAAAGGCAAGCAAAGGGTCACATCCGGCCCATGGGCTACACTTTGGAGACCACTGGGTTAGAACATCTGAAACACTAGAAGTAATATATTAAGTGCAATCAGTGCTCAGCAAGGTGTCAACCCATGTTCAATACAGAAACATTTAGAAAAAACTGTCCCCAGGAACCACTAAGCATAGGTGTGCAAGAGCAGATACAAACTGACAAAAAAAAGGGACATGACACAGCAATAGTAGATTTCCCATAGCTAGATAAAAGAATAAGGCTGGAAGCGTAGGGCGAGTCTTATGCCGCGTACACACGGTCGGACTTTTCGTCTACAAAAGTCCAACGGACGCTGACGGACTAAAGCTGGCTGGTAATCCGATCGTGTGTGGGCTTCTCCGGACTTTCAACGTACTTTTTTAGCCTCAAATCCGACGTACTTTAGATTTGAAACATGCTTCAAATCTTTACGTCGTAACTACGACGGACCCCGAAATCCGCTCGTCTGTGTGCTAGTCCGACGGACAAAAAGCCACGCTAGGGCACCTATTGGCTACTGGCTATGAACTTCCTTATTTTAGTCCGGTGTACGTCATCACGTACGAATCCGTCGGACTTTTGTGTGGTCGTGTGTAGGCAAGTCCGTTCGTTAGAAAGTATGCCGCAAGTCTGCCGCAAGTCCGCCGAAAGTCTGCCGGAAGTCTGTCGGACATGCTGTCTGACTTTTGTAGACGAAAAGTCCGACCGTGTGTACGCGGCATTAGACATTCAATGGTGTAACAGCACCAAACATGCAAACGTTTAATTAGGCCGTGAAAAGACGGCACAGAACCAGAGCTGTCTGTTCCTGAAGCTAGAACAGGATGGATGATGCACACTGACAGTTGTTTGAGGCTTAATTGGTTTTAGCAAGAAAGTTAAATTCAAATAAACGTGCAGACTTCTCATTTACTGCCAGGAATAAAGACATACAGACTTGTTAAAGGTGATGGGAAAAGTTTTTTATGACTTTAAACGAGCTCTTCCTCTTGAGGTTTTCCGCTCTGTGATTTCTAATATATATCAGACTTTTCTCCTCACATTTTTTTTTTTTTTTTTTTGCTAAATCAATTAGCTATAGTTTATTGCTTTCTTGCCTACATTGTGTATCCTTCACTCTACAAAGCAGAGAAAATATGATGAAATGTACGTGCCAGTAAGGCAGCAAAAGACAAAAAGGCTACAGACAGGTTTAAAGGGTTCCACTTTCATATTGCTTTGGCTTACTGGACTTGTCCACCCCCATCTACAACCTCGATTCTTGATGCACTTTTCGTCAAAATCTATGTTGCCGACAGTAATATAAAAAAATATCTCCACTCAGAACTAATATCTTTGTTGTAGAAGGCAATTAGGAGACCCAGCAAAAAAATCATTATTGCATCCACAGCCTCCATGTAAGAAATAGGATTTTTGGACTTACCATAAAATCAGTTTCTTGGAGTTCATTAAGGGACACTGGCAAACAAAAAAAATAAATAAGAGTGGCCAGCCAGATATATACAGCGGGTAAAATAAGTATCGAACACGTCACCATTTTTTCTAGGTAAATATATTTCTAAAGGTGTTATTGAGAAGAATTTTTCATCACATATCAGTGACAACCCATGCAATCCATACATACATACAGACACAAAAACTAATACGTTCAGAAATGAAGTTATGTGTAATAAAATGGAAGGACACAGGGAAAAAGTATTGAACCCGCTAACTGAAATGTATTTAATACTTTGTACAAAATCCTTCTATGATCTCTGATCTTTAGTTTTTTTCCATAGATTTTCTAGTGAATACAAGTCAGGTAATAGGCTGGGCCATTCTAGCAGCTTTATTCTCTTTCTTTGAAACCAATGGAGAGTTTCCTTGGCTTTGTGTTTGGGATGATTGTCTGGCTGAGATGTCCCCCTCGTTTCTTCTTCATCATCCTGGTAGGTGGCAGATTTTTATTAAGAATGTCTTGGTGCATTTTTCCATTCATCCTTCCTTCAAACCCATGAAGTTTGCCAGTACTATATGCTGAAAAACAGCCCCGCCCCCACACCATGATGTTCTCACCTCCAAACCTCACTGTTGGTATGGGGGGTGTTTTTGGGGTGAAGTGTCATGTGACCTCCAAACATGGGGTGTATTATGGCATCCAAAGAGTTCCATTTTGGTCTCATTTGACCAGACTATATTCTCCCCGTATTTCACAGGCTTGTCTAAATGTTGTGCAGCAAACTTTAAAACGAGCTTCAACGCGTTTTTTCTTCAGTAATGGAGTCTTGAGTGGTGAGCGTGCATACAGGCCATGGTGGGCGAGTGCATCACTTATTGTTTTCTTTAAAACAAGTGTACCTGCCAATTCATTTCTGAAGCTCTCCACAAGTGGTCCTTGGCTCTTGGACAATTCTTCTGATCATTCTTTTCACTCCTTTCAGAAATCTTGTGAGGAGCACCTGGTCGTGGCCGGTTTATGGTGAAGTGATGTTCTTTCCACTTCCGGATTATGGCCCCAATAGTGCTCACTGGAACATTCAGAAGCTTGGAAACCCTTCTGTAACCAATGCCATCAGTATGTTTCACAACAATAAGGTTGCGAAGGTCTAGAGCGATCTCTTTGCTTTTATCCATCATGAGAGTTTTCTTGTGTGAGACACCTTTTTATAGGCCATCAGTATGTTATACAACAATAAGGTTGCAAAGGTCTTGGGAAATCTTGCTTTTACCCATCATGAGAGGTTTCTTGTTTGACACCTTGGTAATGAGACACCTTTTTATAGGCCATCAGTTGAGACTGAACCAGCTGATATTAACTTGCACTGACAAGGAGCAGGATTGTTTTCCAATTACTGTTAGATTTCAACTGGTGTCTTGGCTTTCCATGCCTTTTTGCACCTCCCTTTCTTCATGTGTTCAATAATTTTTCCCCGTGTCATTCCCTTTTTTTTTTTTTTTTTTTTTTTTTTTTTTTACACATAACAATTTCTGACCGTATTTGTTTTGGTGTCTCTATGTATGGATTGAATGGGTTGTCACCGACGTGGTGAGAATTTCAAGTAAATACCACCTTTAAAAATATATTTACCTAGAAAAATGGTGACGTGTTCAATACTTATTTTACCCGCTGTAACTCCCTCCCACTCTCAGATAGCATCAGTTCTCTAGGAAAGCAATACTAAGAGTAGATGAAAAACAAGGATAGGTGGGGACCTGTTCACTTAACGGTTTTAGTTGCACACATTTGCAAATATATGTGGAAGCCGCAGTGTCCACGTCAAGATTGTGTGTGTGTACTGTGGTCCTAACTTTATATTTTTGAGTCTCCAAATTGGAGCAAATATAGCATAGGATAAATTAAGGACAGGTTTGTCTGGAGGAGGCCCACTCCTCAAAAGCTCAGAGACACAATGTACAGTGCCTTGCCAAAGTATTCACCCCCCTTGGCATTTTTCGTGTTTTGTTGCCTCACAACCTGGAATTAACACGGATTGTTTGAGGATTTGCATCATTTAATTTACAGAACATGCCCACAACTATGAAGATGTTTTTTATTATTATTGTGAAGCAAACAACAAATAGGACAAAATAACAGAATTAAGTCAATGTGCATAACTATTCACCCCCGTAAAGTCAATACTTTGTAGAGCCACCTTTTGCGGCTATCACAGCTCCAAGTCGCTTTGGATAAGTCTCTATGAGCTTCCCACATCTTATCACTTGGATTTTTGCCCATTCCTCCTTGTAAAACTGCTCCAGCTCCTTCAATTGGATAGTTTGTGCTTGTGAACAGCAATCTTTAAGTCTGATCACAGATTTTCTATTGGATTGAGGTCTGTGCTTTGACTAGGCCATTCCAACACATTTACATGTTTCCCCTTAAACCACTCAAGTGTTGCTTTAGCAGTGTGTTTGGGGTCATTGTCCTGCTGGAAGGTGAACCTCCGTCCTAGCCTCAAATCACACACAGAGTGCTACAGGTTTTGCTCAAGAATATCCCTGTATTTAGCACCATCCATCTTTCCCTCAACTCTGACCGGTTTCCCAGTCCCGACTGCTGAAAAACATCCCCACAGCATGATGCTGCCTCCACCATGTTTCACAGTGGGGATGGTGTTCTTTGGGTGATGTGATGTGTTGGGTTTGTGCCAGACATAGCGTTTTCTTTGATGGCCAAAAAGTTCAATTTTAGTCTCATCAGACCAGAGCACCTTCCTCCATACATTTTGGGAGTCTCCCACATGCCTTTTCCCAAACTCAAAACGTGCCATTTTGTTTTTTGCTGAAAGTAATGTCTTTCTTCTGGCCACTCTGCCATAAAGCACAACTCTATGGAGCGTACGGCTTATTGTCGTCCTATGTACAGATACTCCAGTCTCTGCTGTGGAACTCTGCAGCTCCTCCAGGGTTACCTTAGGTCTCTGTGCTCCTCTCTGATTAATGCCCTCCTTGCCCGGTCCGTGAGTTTTGGTGTGCGGCCGTCTCTTGGCAGGTTTGCAGTTGTGCCATGTTCTTTCCATTTGGTTATGATAGATTTGATGGTGCTCCTAGGGATCATCAAAGATTTGGATATTTTTTTTATAACCTAACCCTGACTTGTACTTCTCAACAACATTGTCCCTTACTTGTTTGGAAAGTTCCTTGGTCTTCATGGCAGCGTTTGGTTAGTGGTGCCTCTTGCTTAGGTGTTGCAGCCTCTGGGGCCTTTCAAAAAGGTGTGTCTATGTAATGACAGATCATGTGACACTTAGATTGCACACAGGTGGACATCATTTCACTAATTATGTGACTTCTGAAGGTAATTGGTTGCACCAGAGCTTTTTATGGGCTTCATAACAAAGGGGGTGAATACATACGCACATGCCAATTATCAGTTTTTTATTTCTGAAAAATAGCTTTATGTATATATTTTTCTAATTTTACTTCACCAACTTAGACTATTGTGTTCTGATCCATCACATATAATTCAGATTTTAAAAAAAACATTGTAGACTTTTTATATCCACTGTACATTGCAGGGATTTTAACAAACTTTTTTGCAGAATCCTACCCTTTGTTATTCTGAAGACATCCCCGTGTTTTTCCTCTATGTCCATGTGCACAGTGAATCTAATAGGAGTGGTTTCTTAATTATCAATTAGCTGTTATTTCCTATTGGGAGCATCTCGCCAAAAATGACATTTTTGTTGCAGAGGATGACCAAAATCTGACTTGTCTCTTAGTGTAGACTTCTGGAAATATCCGTCAGCCAATCACACAAGCAGGAAATGACATTTCTGGGGGACGTTCTGTATACCATCTATGTACAGAGCGCCTCCAGGTGGCCACATTGCATTTTTACTCAAAATTACAGCACTGGAGATCCCACGAAAGTGGGATTACCCTTTAAGTCTCATATAATTCACAAGCCTATAAAAGTGGTGCTCAGATACGGCTATAGAAGAGTTAACAGAAGAGGCTTGAAGGGGGCTGCCGGGAATGCCTCCCGGAAATCCAGATGAAAAAGGGTCTACCTATAAGCTTTATTTCTTTCCAGAAATGTTATTATCCCCGAGAAGCAGACGGGTGATTACACTGCGTGGAGAGTATTGTTTCAGGGTCCTGGACAAACCGATATTGCTACACAAACAAGTTTTCATCCAATTGAGTTCAGGAAGAAAAAAATCAATACGCGGCTGCCATATTTCAGCAAAAACCTGCTGAGTCTGGATTAACACTGCGAGCCGGAGTACATGTGTGTGCTTAACGGTGTATATAGTGCCGGGTCACATAAATATCTCAGCCCATGGCCATTCCAGTAATGAAGGAAACCTGCAGCAAACCGGGACAATTCAAATAGAAACAAGAAAATGAAATATGCAGAAGCATAGAATATCTTCATTCATAAGGACATACAGGATACCCCGGCTGATTTTTGTACGTTTGCCCACAAAGAAACGACCAGTCTGTAATTTTAATGGTCGGTTTAATTTAACAGTGAGAGACAAAAATATCCAGAAAAACGCATTTCAAAAAAGTTCTAAATGGATTTGCATTTTAATGAGTGAGTGAAGTATTTGATCCCCTATTAATCAACAAGATTTCTGGCTCCCAGGTGTCTTCTATACAGGTAACGAGCTGAGATTAGGAGCACTCTCTTAAAAGGGAGTGCTCCTAATCTCAGCTTGTTACCTGTATAAAAAGACACCTGTCCACAGAAGCAATCAATCAGATTCCAATCTCTCCACCATGGCCAAGACCAAAAGAGCTGTCCAAGGATGTCGGGGACAAGATTGTAGACCTACACAAGGCTGGAATGGGCTACAGGACTATGGCCAAGCAGCTTGGCGAGAGGGTGACAACAGTTGGTGCGATTATTCACAAATGGAAAAAACACAAAATAACTGTCACTCTCCCTTGGTCTGGGGCTCCATGGAAGATCTCACCTCGTAGGGTTTCAATGATCATGAGAACGGTGAGGAATCAGCCCAGAACTACACAGGAGAATCTTGTCAATGATCTCAAGGCAGCTGGGACCAAAGTCACCAAGAAAACAATTGGTAACACACTACGCTGCGAAGGACTGAAATCCTGCAGTCCCTGAAAGGTCCCCCTGCTCAAGAAAGCCCATGTACAGGACCGTCTGAAGTTTGCTAATGAACATCTGAATGATTCAGAGGAGAACTGGGGGAAAGTGTTGTGGTCAGATGAGACCAAAATCGAGCTCTTTGTAATCAACTCAGCTCACCGTGTTTGGAGGAGGAGGAATGCTGCCTATGACCCCCACTTTGTATATTATTTTATATATACTGCGATTCTGTACTTGCCAAATATGCTGCAGAAATCTCCCTCCACTGGGTCTAACTGCAACAAATTTTAACTGTGGGCAGCTGAAGCTGCTGCCTGATCACTTCCTGGATTTACACAGAAACAACTCCAGCTCTGCAGCTCTCATTGGCCCTCTTATGACTCACTCCTCCTCCCTTCCTGGCAAACTTTCACAAGAGTGAGAGAGAGAGAGCTGTGCATGATGTCATAAGCCTAGGCTAATGACCAGACAAGAAACAGGAAGTGGGCTGTATAAGGGATTTACTGGCAGAAAAAAAAATGTTTTACTATCCAAAGATAAAACCACAAGGGCAGAATATTTAAAAGTTTGAAAAAAAATGACTGAAGGTCCGTTTTAAGTAAAAATCAAATTGACACTGTCCCCACCACCACCCGAGCCTCTCTACCAGTCAATAAGGCCACCAAACACATAAAAAAAACATAAAAAGAGCAATAAAAAGGCTTGAATGGTAGAAGGATGTGCGACTAGGCTCAACTTTTATAACTGAAAACTGAACTGAACAAAGACATAATATCAGTTTTTTCTTCTTAACCACTTCAGCCCCGGAAGATTTGACTGCTGAATGACCAGGCCATTTTTTTGCGATACGGCATTGCGTCGCTTTAACTGACAATTGTGCGGTCATGCGGCGTTGCACCCAAACAAAATTGACATCCTTTTTTTCCCACAAATAGAGCTTTCTTTTGGTGGTATTTGATCATCTCTGCGGTTCTTATTTTTTTTGCGCTATGAACAAAAAAATACCGACAATTTTGAAAAAAAGCATATTTTGTACTTTTTTTTTTATAATAAATACCCCCAATTTTTTTTAAAAAAAAGGAAGTTTTTTCCTCAGTTTAGGCCGATATGTACTCTTCTACATATTTTTGGTAATAAAAATCGCAATACGCGTATATTGTTTGGTTTGCGCAAAAGTTAAAAAAAAAAGATTTATGGCATTATTATTATTTTATTATTAGTAATGGCGGCGATCTGCGACATTATGGCGGACACATCGGACACTTTTGACACATTTATGGGACCATTGGCATTTATACAGCGATCAGTGCTAAAAAAAATGCAGTGATTATTGTGTAAATGTCACTGGGAGGGAAGGGGTTAACACTAGCGGGCGATCAAGGGGTTAATTGTGTTCCCTAGGGAGTGATTCTAACGGTGTTAGGGTGGGACTGCCTGGGTGAGGAGTCTGAACGCTGTTCATACTTGGTATGAACAACAGATCGCTCCCCTTCACCCCTGACAGCACGGAGATCTGTCTGTTTACATTGACAGATCTCCATTCTGTCTATGTGTGGAGCAATTGCGAGTGCCTGTCGGTCATCGCGACCGTCGGGCACGCCGCATTGGTTCCGGCGGCGCGCGCACCCCCTAGTGGTCAAAAGGCGAACCGACGTACAGCTACGATGGTTCGCCAAGGGGGGCCAACCTGCCGCTGTATAACTGCGGCGGGTGGTCGGGAAGGGGTTAAAATATTCATAAATTACAAAAAATAACAAATGTAGTTATACTCGCCTACTCTGTATAATGGTTTTGCACAGAGCAGCCCCGAGCCTCCTCTTATGGGGTTTACCGCTGGCACTCCCCGCTTCTCCTCTTCTCTAAATGCACCCATAGCAAGCCGGCTGCAATGGAGGCATTTTTGCAGGCATGCTCCCAACCCGGGCTACACAGAGCAGGTAAGCATAACATGTTTGTTGTTGTTTTGTTTTTTTAAATCAGAACCTTCAGGCTCCGTCCACACTTGTGTGACTTGTCATGCAACTTTGGACACAAAGTTGCATGACATGTCGCAGCCCATTGTTTTTTAATGGCACCCGTTTGGATCCGATTTGATGCGACTTGAGTGCCAGAGAGTGTAAAGTTGCATCAAAAATCGCACTGGAAATCATGCGACTTTGGAGTTGCACAAGTGTGAACAGAGCCTTAGTTATACTTTAATAAATCTAGCTCACTGCAATAGTCAGAGTTTTTTTAGCTGTGTTGATTGACAAGGCCTACGACAAAAAAAAAATAAATCACAAAAGTCATGGAAAGTGTCATTATAATGGGGGATTGTAATCATTCAGACATAGACTGGGCGGAGGGAACCGCACATTCATCTAAGGCTCGCCAGTTCCTAAATGTCTTGCAGGACAATTTCATGGGTCAGATGGTAAATGCACCAACTAGAAACAAAGCGTTACTGGATCTACTGATTACCAATAATAGAGACCTGATCACAGATGTGGAAATACGGGGAAATTTAGGAAACAGCGATCACAGGTCAATTAGTTTTAGTATAAATCACACAAAAGGGAAACATAAGGGGAATACAAAGACACTGAATTTCAATAGAGCCAAATTCCCTAAACTATGATTCTTGTTAGAAGATACCAAATGGGATAAAATATTAGGAACAAAGAACACAGAGGAAAAATGGGTATGCTTTAAGAGCATATTAAAAAAAGGTATTAGCCAGTGCATCCCAATGGGAAATACATTTAAAAGAGCTAATAAAAGTCCTGGGTGGCTTAACTCCAATGTAAAAATGCATATAAAAGCAAAGGAGAAGGCCTTCAAAAAATACAAGGCTGAGGAATCATTATCAGCATTCCAACTTAACAAAGAATGCAACAAGAAATGTAAGGGTGTAATCAGGGTGGCTAAGATAGAACACGAAAGACACATAGCGGAGGAGAGTAAGAAAAATCCCAAGAAATTCATAAATAGTAAGAAAGGGAGGTCAGATCATATTGGTCCCATAAAGGTAATTAAATGTATTCTTCTCCTCAGTCTTCACAAGGGAATCAGGGGGCTTCAGCAACCAAAACTGCAATGTTTATCCTCATGACATATCACAGGAAGCACCCCCATGGCTAACAGAGGACAGAATTAGAAATAGACTTGAAAAAAACTTAACATTAATAAGTCACCGGGACCAGATGGCTTGTGCCCGAGGGTCCTTAATGAACTCAGTCAAGTAATTGTCGGACCAGTGTTCCTAATTTTTATGAACAGTCTACTGACTGGAATGGTACCAGCTGATTGGAGAAATACCAATGTAGCACCAATATTTAAAAAAGGGCCAAGATACATCCCTGGGAATTACAGACCAGTTAGCCTAACATCAATAGTATGTAAACTCTTGGAGGGGATGATAAGGGATTACATACAAGACTTTAGTAATGAGAACGGTATCATTAGCAGTAATCAGCATGGACTCATGAAGAATCGTTCTTGCCAAACCAATCTATTAACCTTCTATGAGGAGGCGAGTTGCCATCTAGATAAAGGAAGGCCCGTAGACGTGGTGTATCTGGATTTTGCAAAAGCATTTTACACAGTTCCCCATAAATGTTTACTGTACAAAGTAAGGTCCATTGGCATGGACCATAGGGTGAGTACATGGATTGAAAACTGGCTACAAGGGCAAGTTCAGAGGGTGGTGATATCGGAATGGTTCGGGGTGGAAAGTGGGGTTCCCCAGGGTTCTGTGCTGGGACCAATCCTATTTAATTTATTCATAAACGATCTGGAGGATGGGATAAACAGTTCAATCTCTGTATTTACAGACGATACTAAGCTAAGCAGGGCAATAACTTCACCGCAGGATGTGGAAACCTTGCAAAAAGATCTGAACAAATTAATGGGGTGGGCAACTACATGGCAAATGAGGTTTAGTGTAGAAAATGTAAAATAATGCATTTGGGTGGCAAAAATATGAAAGCAACTCACTGGGGGGAGAACCTCTGGGGGAATCTAGGATGGAAAAGGACCTGGGGGTCCTAGTAGATGATAGGCTCAGCAATGGCATGTAATGCCAAGCTGCTGCAAGCAAAGCAAACAGAATATCGGCATGCATTAAATAATTCTCCCGCTCTACAAGACTCTGGTCCGTCCGCACCTGGAGTATGCTGTCCTCAGGAAGGATGTGCTGGAACTGGAGAGAGTCCAGAGAAGGGTAACAAAGCTAATAAAGGGTCTGGAGGATCTTAGTTATGAGGAAAGGTTGTGAGCACTGAACTTATTCTCTCTGGAGAAGAGACGCTTGAGAGGGGATATGATTTCAATGTACAAATACCCTACTGGTGACCCCACAATAGGGATAAAACTTTTCCACAAAAGGGAATTTAATAAGACACGAGGCCATTCACTAAAATTAGAAGAAAAGCGGTTTAACCTTAAGCTGCGTAGAGGGTTCTTTACGGCAAGTGCGGTAAGGATGTAGAATTCCCTTCCACAGGCGGTGGACTCAGCGGGGGGCATTGATAAATTCAAAAAACTATTAGATAAGCACCTGAACAACCACAACATACAGGGATATACAATGTAATACGGACATAAAATCGCACACATAGGTTGGACTTGATGGACTTGTGTCTTTTTTCAACCTCGCCTACTATGTAACAAAGCATCTTGCATATATGTAAGAAAAAATATATACTCACTTATACACAGTTCCACCATTTCCATGACCTAGAATGTCACGATTCTGAATGTCAAGCTCATTAATCTATAGATAAAAGGAAAAAATAAACAGTCAGCTTTGTGTCCATCTGCGGATAAGTAGACAGGAACTATACAGATCGACATAACTAAAAGCGAATAAAGCAAAATTATCATACTTTATATAGCACCAATAGCTTGTGCAGCGCTTTACAATATAAAGACAAACAGTAAAGCTACAATACAATTTGATCCAATAGGATTAGGAGGGCCCTGCTCCTAGGAGCTTACGCTCTAAAAATCTAATATTTAGACACAAAAGGCCAAGGATGCAACAAGTGCATACAATTCAAATGGTACCTAAGTATTAGAGAGGAGCTAAAAAAAAGTGCAAAGACTACAGCCAGAGATAAAATAAGGGAATAAATAGAAAGGTGTTACCAGGGGGGATTGTGTATGTTATTAGAGCACCACAACCACGAGCCAAGCATTTGGCTCACAGATGCAGTGTAGTCCCATTTACTTTAATGGACTAGTTTGACAGGCATTCTCACCTGTCAAACTCAATATACAGGAGGTAAAGTGGGAAGGGAAGTAGAGAGGGTGGGCAGGAGAGTGGGAAGGGAAGTAGAGAGGGTGGGCAGGAGAGTGGGAAGGGAAGTAGAGAGGGTGGGCAGGAGAGTGGGAAGGGAAGTAGAGAGGGTGGGCAGGAGAGAGGGTGGGCAGGAGAGTGGGCAGGGAAGTAGAGAGGGTGAGAAGGAGAGTGGGAAGAGAAGTAGAGAGGGTGAGCAGGAGAGTGGGAAGGGAAGTAGAGAGGGTGGGCAGGAGAGAGGGTGGGCAGGAGAGTGGGCAGGGAAGTAGAGAGGGTGAGAAGGAGAGTGGGAAGAGAAGTAGAGAGGGTGAGCAGGAGAGTGGGAAGGGAAGTAGAGAGGGTGGGCAGGAGAGTGGGAAGGGATGTAGAGTGGGAAGGGATGTAGAGTGGGAAGGGATGTAGAGTGGGAAGGGATGTAGAGTGGGAAGGGATGTAGAGTGGGAAGGGATGTAGAGTGGGAAGGGATGTAGAGTGGGAAGGGATGTAGAGTGGGAAGGGATGTAGAGTGGGAAGGGATGTAGAGTGGGAAGGGATGTAGAGTGGGAAGGGATGTAGAGTGGGAAGGGATGTAGAGTGGGAAGGGATGTAGAGTGGGAAGGGATGTAGAGTGGGAAGGGATGTAGAGTGGGAAGGGATGTAGAGAGGGTGGGGGGGGGTAGCGTGGGTGGGGACAAATTAAATAAGGCGGGGGAAGAATAGGAGGGATGTAGAGAGAATGCAAAAGAGAATGGGAGGGAAATAGAAATGGGGGGGGGAAGTAGAAAGGGTGGGACAAAAGTAGAGCAGGTGGGTAGTGGAGAGGGTGGGAAAGAAGCAGAGAGGGTGGGTAGTAGAGATGGTGGGTAGTAGAGATGAAGGTGGGTAGTAGAGAGGGCGGGTAGTAGAGAGGGCGGGTAGTAGAAATGGTTTGTAGTAGAGAGGGTGGGGAGAGAGAGAGAGAGTAGAAGAGAAGAATGGAAGACGAGAGTGAGGATAAAAAGGGTGAGGGAATGAGTGAGGAGGGAATGAGGAGGAGTGGAGAGACAGCAGTGAAGAGAGACTTCCAAAGAGCAAACATTGTAACAATCGGAGAGAAAGGCCAAAAAATTGTGAATACAGTGAAAGAAAATTAAAAACAAAATGGGTGGGTGGGGGGGGGGGTAAGAGGAAGTGAGAGAGAAAGGAGGGAGAGAGAGTCAGGAGATACAGAGAAGAAGGGAGTAGGAGAGAGAAGTAAGAAAAAGACAGAGACACGATAAAAGAGGAAAGTATGAAGATAGAATGATCAGCGATACGGGAAGAATCGAGGGGAAAATCCCAAGAAATAAACGGTCAAATATAAGAAGACAGAGGAGGGGAGAAATGGCGTATTTGTTGGAGGGGGGGGGGGGGGAGAGATGATTGACAAGAGAGGGAAGTATACAGAGACTTACTCAGAGATGGGGAGAGAATATCGGGAGACGAGAGCGGGAAATGAGTGACGGAGGAAGAGAGTGTCAAGCTTTGGATGTAAAGTGTCAGGGAAAAGCAACTTGGGGCCATAAACAACACAAGCCCAGGTCATTTCAAGTTCAGCTGCAAGAACAGCAAGATCAATACAACATTTGCCGTCCAATTTATAAAAGGTGATACCAAGGGACAGAGTGATGGAAAGTTTAATGACAATTTGTTTGCCTGGGTCATTTCATTAAAGTTTGATAAAAGGTGTCAGGATGGGATGATATATCCGAGGTGCGGAGGGTCACAACCGGGGAGGGAAGATGTGGGGGGGGGGGGGATCTTCAGCGACTCCGGTGGACACTACGGAGCGGCCTGTTTAATGCGCGTTCCATCAAGAATCTGAAGGTTAACGGTGAGGTTTATGTGTGCAAAACAGCCCACCCTGAAACATGCATCATAAACCATCATAATTCTACTATAAAGAGAGAGGTAATGCCGCATGAACCAATATCTCCGAGTGCAAAAATCACAGCATGTTGACCGCTTGAGATTTTGTTGCGAAAATACATTTTTAGGTATGCAAATAACTAGCAGTCGTAAATTGCATGAATCGTCTAGCATAACTAAAGGTTTCCACATACAGACCAATAATCTGCCATTGTACCTTGCTTCTGATCGAATTTCCCAAAATGCAGTCCACTCAAACTGGCTACACACAGATTTTTTTTTTTTACTTAAATATTTGTAAGAAAATTTTGGAAAAATTGTTACATTTTTTTCCTGCCCTCCCGACCTGCTAGTCCAATGGAATCCCAGACGCATTAAACAGGTTTCATTGCATTATGTACAAGTTTTTCCCAAAATAACCACTTGGCCCTCCGGAAGATTTACCCCCCCCCCCCCTTCATGACCAGGACATTTTTTGCGATACGGCACTGCGTTGCTTTAACTGGCAATTTCGTCCAAAGAATTTTCCTCCCATTTTCGTATAGTGTGTACACAACTTTCAACAGCCGATTCCGAATTCTTGTACGAAAATTCCCAAAGGGACAAACTCCGAAATGTTTCTCGTACGGGAACAGAACGAAGCGATTTTCGTTTAACCACTTCAGCCCCGGAAGATTTGGCTGCTCAAGGACCAGAGTATTTTTTTAGCGAAACGGCACTGCGTTATTTTAACTGGCAATTGCGCGGTCGTGCGACGCTGTACACAAATAAAATGGATGGACTTTTTTCCCCACAAATAGATCTTTCTTTTGGTGGTATTTGATCACCTCTGCGTTGTTTATTTTTTGCGCTATAAACAAAAAAAGGCTGACAATTCTGAAAAAAATAAAAAAATAAATGTTATTTTCTGCTATAAAACAATAAAAAAAAAAAAAAAAAAATCTAATTTCTTCATCAGTTTAGGCCAATAAGGTTTTCTTCTACATATTTTTGGTAAAAAAAAAAAAAAATCCCAATAAGCGTATATTGATTGGTTTGCGCAAAAGTTTTAGCATCTAAAAACTATGGGATATTTTTTTTTTTTTTTACTAGTAATGGCGGTGATCAGCGACTTATAGCCAGACATCGATATTGCAACAGGACAGACAATCTGACACTGTTTGGGAACCAGTGACACTAAAGTGGGGTACACACTAAGAAAATCGGGCAAATGTTCGTCTGATTTTTCTCGATGTTTCACAACAAATTGGAACGGATGAAAGAAAATTCGTACGAAAATTCTTACGAATATTCTCGTACGGCAAAGGCTTTTTTTTTTTGTTGTTTATTGTTTCTGATCATGCGTAGTCTCTCTTTTTCAGATTTTTCTTGTATGAAAATCGCACACATTAGCCACTTGCTGACCAGCCGCCATGATTATACTGCGGCAGGCTGGCACGATCCCGCGCGCCGTCGTAGCTGTACGCGGCTCCTTAAATCGGGATAGCAGGCGCGCGCACGCTGAGGAATGTGTACCGTTTTCGTACGATTTTCATACAAGAAAAATATCCCACTTTAAGGAGCCGACATACAGCTACGACGGCTCGCGCGATCGTGCCAACCTGCCGCAGTAAAATGACGGAGGCTGTTCGGCAAGTGGTTAATGTGTACCGTTTTCGTACGATTTCCATACAAGAAAAATCTGCACTGCGGGGGTGCCGATGCTCGTGATCGGGATGACCGCCGGCCACAAGCGACCGCGGGCACGAACAGGGACGTGTGTGTGTGTGTGTGTGTGTGTAAACATACAAATCCCTGTTCTGTTCTGAGAGGAGATGCAGATCGTGAGTTCCTAATATCTAGGAATCACGATCTGTCATCTCCTATAGCAAGTCCCCTCCCCCCCACAGTTAGAACACACAGTCAGGGAACACAGTTAACCCCTTGATCGCCCCCTATTGTTAACCCCTTCTCTGCCAGTGTCATTTATATAGTAATCAGTGCATTTTTATAGCACGGATTGCTGTATAATTGTCAAGCTTTCCAAAAATGTGTCAAAAGTGTCCGATGTAACCGCCACATAGTCCCAGTCACGATGAAAAACGCAGATCGCCGTCATTACTAGTAAAAAAAAAAAAAAATAATAAAAATGTCACAAATCTATGCCCTATTTTGTAAACGCTATAACTTTTGGGCAAACCAATCAATATACGCTTATTGCGATTTTTATTATCAAAAATATGTAGAAGAATACGTATCAGCCTAAAGTGAGGAAAAAAATTAGCTTTTATTTAAAAAAAAAAAATGGGGATATTTATTATAGCAAAAGTACAAAATATTGTGGGGTTTTTTTCAAAATTGTCGTTCTTTTTTTGTTGATAGCACAAAAAATAAAAACCGCAGAGGTGATCAAATACCACCAAAAGAAAGCTCTATTTGTGGGAAAAAAAGGACTTTTTGTTTTGTTTGGGCACAACGTCACACGACCGCGCAATTGTCAGTTAAAGCGATGCAGTGGCGAAACGCAAAAAGTATTCTGGTCATTGAGCAGCCACATCTTCCGGGGCTGAAGTGGTTAAATGAAAATCGTTTTGTTCTGTTCCCCTACAAGAAACATTTTGGAGTTTGTCCATTTCGTGAATTTTCGGACGAGGAATCGGCTGTCGATCAGAAAATCGTACAAAAATTCTTTGGACGAAAATGTTCTCCCCATTTTCTTATAGTGTGTATGAGCCTAAAGTCCCGTACACACGATCAGAAAATCGTACGAAAAATAGCGCTTTTGAATCGATCGTACGATAATCGGATCATTAGTAAAGAGCTTTTTCGAGAGCCGATCATGACAGTTCATCCGATATTATTCTATCGGACATGCACAAATATTTTTTTTCATGCGATGCCAGATCGTACGATTTTCTTTTTTTAATCAGTACAGCTGTCATTCGAAAATGCAATACAACACATGACATCACTTCCGAATTTTTATTCTGTTGTACGGGACTTTGTGACTTTAGTCAACTTTTCAGATTCGATCCGAGATTAGCATGAAAAAAAATAAACGGACGATCATTCGTCCGATAATCTCGTCATGTGTACCGGGCTTTAATACAACGATCAATACCAAAAATATACACTGTGACTCTACTGACACTGAATGGGAATGGGTTAAATGTCTAGGGCTATCAAAGGGTTAATGGTGTGCCTAGCCATAATACAAGAGATGGTCAGAGACTGCAGACATGATATAAGAGATGGTCAGAGACTGCAGACATGATATAAGAGATGGTCAGAGACTGCAGACATGATATAAGAGATGGTCAGAGACTGCAGACACGATACAAGAGATGATCGGAGAATGCAGACACGATACAAGAGATGGTCAGAGACTGCAGACATGATACAAGAGATGGTCAGAGACTGCAGACATGATACAGGAGATGGTCAGAGACTGCAGACATGATACAGGAGATGGTCAGAGACTGCAGACATGATACAAGAGATGATCAGAGACTGCAGACATGATACAAGAGATGATCAGAGACTGCAGACATGATACAGGAGATGATCAGAAACTGCAGACATGATACAAGAGATGATCAGAGACTGCAGACATGATACAAGAGATGATCAGAGACTGCAGACATGATACAAGAGATGATCAGAGACTGCAGACGTGATACAGGAGATGGTCAGAGACTGCAGACATGATACAAGAGATGATCAGAGACTGCAGACATGATACAAGAGATGATCAGAGACTGCAGACGTGATACAAGAGATGATCAGAGACTGCAGACGTGATACAGGAGATGGTCAGAGACTGCAGACATGATACAAGAGATGATCAGAGACTGCAGACGTGATACAAGAGATGATCGGAGAATGCAGACACGATACAAGAGATGATCGGAGAATGCAGACACGATACAAGAGATGGTCAGAGACTGCAGACATGATACAAGAGATGGTCAGAGACTGCAGACATGATACAGGAGATGGTCAGAGACTGCAGACATGATACAAGAGATGATCAGAGACTGCAGACACGATACAGGAGATGATCAGAGACTGCAGACATGATACAAGAGATGATCAGAGACTGCAGACATGATACAAGAGATGATCAGAGACTGCAGACATGATACAAGAGATGATCAGAGACTGCAGACATGATACAAGAGATGATCAGAGACTGCAGACATGATACAAGAGATGGTCAGAGACTGCAGACATAATACAGGAGATGGTCAGGGACTGCAGACATATTTCAAGAAATGGTCAGAGACTGTGGACATGATACAAGAGATGGTCAGAGACTGTGGCCATACTGCAAGAGACTTTTGAAGACTGAAATTGCTAAAGGACTTGTCGGAGTCATAGAATGGAGACATTACATGAGACTGCTAAAAAAATCACTGCTATAATGGAGCAATAGGGAAACACAGATTAGTGTCCTCAAGGGCCATGAGGACTGCACAAAAAGAAAAAAAAAAAAAGGGCCCCAGTTTGGGCACCAGGGCCCTATATTGTTCACTGAAAATACCTATTCTTTAGAGCCCTTGCACACTGGGGCGGTTTGCAGGCGCTATTGCGCTAATAATAGCGCCTGCAAACCGACCCGAAAGTGCCGCTGCTTTCATTCCAGTGTGAAAGCCCCGAGGGCTTTCACACTGGAGCGATGCGCTGGCAGGACGGTAAAAAAAGTCCTGCCAGCAGCATCTTCGGAGCGGTGAAGGAGTGGAGTGTATACCGCTCCTTTACCGCTCCTGCCCATTGAAATCAATGGGACGGCGCGGCTATACCGCCGGCAAAGCGCCTCTGCAGAGGCGCTTTGCTGTGGTATTTAACCCTTTCTTGGCCGTGAGCGGGGGGTAAAACCGCCCCGCTAGCGGCCGCATACCGACGGTAAAACGCCGCTAATAATAGTGGCGTTTTAGCGCCGACACCGCCCTCGCCCCAGTGTGAAAGGGCTCTTAGTAATGTGTATTGAGAAAGAACATAGCAAACAGATGGGTATTGTGTATACTTTTGCACTTTCCAGCTTTAGTAAATAAACCCCATTATGTACTTAAAAGTGGGGTATGCCTGTATGTTGGCGTTCTATAGATACGTGGTGCTTTTACTGCATTGTAAAGCTAGGCCCTACAACAAAAAACTCTCATTGACATGCCTTACAAATACACATCAAACATACACGTGGGCCAGCATTCTGAACTGTACTTTCCAAAGATACTGTGACTAACCTAATGCATGGCAGCAGACTCGGGTTCATTATTTGGCGATCAGATGCAGCTAAAACCAATGAAATTTCTGCTGAACTCTCAGCATCCTACAACATCACAATCAGTAAATTTAAAGTGAACAGGGGGGGGGGGGGGGGTCGGGGCTCTCCTCGGAGTAACAACAATGCTTCCTATCAAGTGCTGACACTATCAATAAGCGATCAATACCAGTATTCACCCAGAGTGACAGGAAAGAAATAAATATTTATACCACATAACCTGTATCAATGCAGCACTATTTCTGCCTTGTCAATATCTGATTAACTTGAGCAATGGCTTCTCGTTTTCTATTAATGATTAATAACGAGTGATATTAACCCTACAGCTGCAGGCAGCTTACCTATCGCAACCATTAGATGCCGGTCATAAATCCAAAAGAGACACGGGTCATCTAGTGCGGTGGCTTCCATTTCCAACCCAAGTCCTCAAGCACCCCCAACAGGTCATGTTTTCAGGATTTCCTTCACCTCGCACAGGTGCTTAAAATCAATAGCTTTGTCTTTATGACCGCTATTTTGTCTAAATTCCCAAAACATGGCCTGTTGGGGCTATTTGAGGACTGAGGTTGGTATCCACTGTTCTAGATGTTAGTCCTTGAGCAGACTCCGGACCCAATGTATCAAAGCAAACCAAATGTTAGTCTAACCCAGGAGGTCTCCAAACTTCCCAAACAAAAAAGGGACAATCTACTGTCCTTCAGGCTTTAGGAGGGCCAGACTGTTGCCAGTGGGAATAGAAAAATGCCCCGGCGTCGGTGGCAGTAAACAATACTTAATCATTGGTGTTAGTGGGAGGAACAGTGCCTCATCATTGGTGGGAGGATTAGTGCCCCATCGTTGGTATTAATGAGAGGAATAGTGCCCCATCATTGGTATTAGTGGGAGGAACAGTGCCTCATCATTGGTGGGAGGATTAGTGCCCCATCGTTGGTATTAATGAGAGGAATAGTGCCCCATCATTGGTATTAGTGGGAGGAACAGTGCCTCATCATTGGTGGGAGGATTAGTGCCCCATCGTTGGTATTAATGAGAGGAATAGTGCCCCATCATTGGTATTAGTGGGAGGAATGGTGCCCCATCATTGGTACCAGTGGGAGGAATAGTGCCCCATCATTTGTATCAGTGGGAGGAATAATTCCCCATCATTGTGGTCAGTGGAAGGAATAGTGCCCTATAGTTGGTGTCATTGGGGGGAATAGTTCCCCATCATTGGGGTCGGTGGGAGGAATAATGCCCCATCATTGGTATTAGTGGGAGGAAACGTTCCCCATCATTGGTATCAGTGGGAGCAATAGTGCCCCATCATTGGTATCAGTGGGAGGAATAGTGCCCCATCATTGGTATCAGTGGGAGGAATAGTGCCCCATCATTGGTATCAGTGGGAGGAATAGTGCCCCATCATTGGTATCAGTGGGAGGAATAGTGCCCCATCATTGGTATCAGTGGGAGGAATAGTGCCCCATCATTGGTATCAGTGGGAGGAATAGTGCCCCATCATTGGTATCAGTGGGAGGAATAGTGCCCCATCATTGGTATCAGTGGGAGGAATAGTGCCCCATCATTGGTATCAGTGGGAGGAATAGTGCCCCATCATTGGTATCAGTGGGAGGAATAGTGCCCCATCATTGGTATCAGTGGGAGGAATAGTGCCCCATCATTGGTATCAGTGGGAGGAATAGTGCCCCATCATTGGTGTCAGTGGGAGGAATAGTGCCCCATCATTAGTGTCAGTGGGAGGAATAGTGCCCCATCATTAGTGTCAGTGGGAGGAATAGTGCCCCATCATTAGTGTCAGTGGGAGGAATAGTGCCCCATCATTAGTGTCAGTGGGAGGAATAGTTCCCCACCATTGGTATCAGTGGGAGGAATAGTGCCCCATCATTGTTGTCAGTGGAAGGAATAATTCCCCATCATTGGTATTAGTGGAAGGAATAATGCCCCATCATTGGTATTAGTGGAAGGAATAGTGCCCCATCATTGGTATCAGTGGGAGTAATAGTACCCCATCATTGGGGTCAGTGGGAGGAATAATGCCCCATCTTCGGCATTTGTGAGAGGAATAGTGCTCCATCATTGTGTCAGTGGGAGAAATAGTGCCCCGTCATTGGTGTCAGTGCAAGGAATAGTGCCCCATCATTGGTATCAGTGGGAGGAATAGTGCCCCATCATTGGTATCAGTGGGAGGAATAGTGCCCCATCATTGGTATCAGTGGGAGGAATAGTGCCCCATCATTGGTATCAGTGGGAGGAATAGTGCCCCATCATTGGTATCAGTGGGAGGAATAGTGCCTCATCATTGGTATCAGTGGGAGGAATAGTGCCCCATCATTGGTATCAGTGGGAGGAATAGTGCCCCATCATTGGTATCAGTGGGAGGAATAGTGCCCCATCATTGGTATCAGTGGGAGGAATAGTGCCCCATCATTGGTATCAGTGGGAGGAATAGTGCCCCATCATTGGTATCAGTGGGAGGAATAGTGCCCCATCATTGGTATCAGTGGGAGGAATAGTGCCCCATCATTGGTATCAGTGGGAGGAATAGTGCCCCATCATTGGTGTCAGTGGGAGGAATAGTGCCCCATCATTAGTGTCAGTGGGAGGAATAGTGCCCCATCATTAGTGTCAGTGGGAGGAATAGTGCCCCATCATTAGTGTCAGTGGGAGGAATAGTGCCCCATCATTAGTGTCAGTGGGAGGAATAGTTCCCCACCATTGGTATCAGTGGGAGGAATAGTGCCCCATCATTGTTGTCAGTGGAAGGAATAATTTCCCATCATTGGTATTAGTGGAAGGAATAATGCCCCATCATTGGTATTAGTGGAAGGAATAGTGCCCCATCATTGGTATCAGTGGGAGTAATAGTACCCCATCATTGGGGTCAGTGGGAGGAATAATGCCCCATCTTCGGCATTTGTGAGAGGAATAGTGCTCCATCATTGTGTCTGTGGGAGAAATAGTGCCCCGTCATTGGTGTCAGTGCAAGGAATAGTGCCCCATTATTGGCGTCAGTGGGAGAAATACTGCCCCATCATTGGCATCAGTGGGGGGGAATGGTGCCCCAAGGGCCACATAAAGGCATGCAAAGGGCCAAATCTGGCCCCCGGGCCACAGTTTGGAGACCACTGGTCTAACTGATCCTTTTCTCAACCTTTTTATTCCAGAGGAACCCTTAAAATAATTTGCAGGTCTCAGGGTACCCCTGGTAAAACCATATCATTGTGGGTCAGGGGGAAAAATGCACCTTACATTGGTTGTCAGTGGGACGAATACCCCCTTACAGTGATGGTCAGAATGCCACCCTTACAGACAGCTAAAAATATCATGGTGTCATACTGCTGACTCTACCAAGTGCCGTTGTCCCCGGAACTATGCAAGCACCATCAAATGGGAGGTCAGTCAACCACAGCCCAAGGAACCTCTAGCAACCTGTGGAGAAACCCCAGGATTCTTATGGAACCCTTGTTGAAAATGGTCACTTCAACCCCATATCAACCAATTAGGTTTTGTCTTTCATTTTGCTAGCACAGGTTTTGAGGATCAAACCTGAAATATCACTGACTGCCTCAAAAAATCAAATTTTGGCTTGGCTCCAGTCTTTGTAAATAAGCCCCGCGGTGCACACTCATTAGGTATGTGAGCAGTGGTGCACAGCAGTAAGCATATAGATTACTGGTCTCTACAGAACTATGCAAGCACCAAAAAAATGGAAGGTCGGTCAACCAGCCACAGCTCAAGGAACCCCTAACAACCTCTTGAGGAACCCCCGGGGACCCATGACACCTTCATTGAGATTGGCCCGGTCTAACCCCTATCAGCCATTTAGGTTTTGTCTTTCATTTTGTTCGCACAGATTTAGAGGATGAAACCTGAAATATCATTGGCTGCTCGAGAAATCAAATTTTGGCCTGGCTCCAGTCTTTGAAAATGAGCCCGGTGGTGCGTGTTCTTTAGGTATGTGAGCAGTGGTGCAAAGAAGTAAGCATGTAGATTACAGAACTATGCAAGCACCAAAAAAATGGAAGGTCGGTCAACCAGCCACAGCTCAAGGAACACCTAACAACCTCTTGAGGAACCCCCGGGGACCCATGAAACCTTCATTGAGATTGGCCCGGTCTAACCCCTATCAGCCTATTAGGATTTGTCTTTCATTTTTATTGCACAGATTTGAGGATCAAACCTGAAATATCATTGGCTGCTCGAGAAATCAAATTTTGGCCTGGCTCCAGTCTGTAAATTAGCCCGGTGGTGCGTGTTCATTAGGTATGTGGTGCAGAGCAGTAAGCATGTAGATTACTGGTCTCTACAGAACTATGCAAGCACCAAAAAGAATGGAAGGTCAGTCAACCAGCCACAGCTCAAGGAACCCCTAACAACCTCTTGAGGAACCCCAGGGACCCATGACACCTTCATTGAGATTGGCCCAGTCTAACCCCTATCAACCATTTAGGTTTTGACTTTCATTTTTATTGCACAGATTTGAGGATCAAACCTGAAATATCATTGGCTACTCGAGAAATCAAATTTTTGTTTGGCTCCAGTGTTTGTAAACAAGCCCTGCGGTGCACACTCATTAGGTATGTGAGAAGTGGTGCAGAGCAGTAAGCATGTAGATTACTGGTCTCCACAGAACTATGCAAGCACCCCGGAACTTTGCAAGCACCAAAAAAAAATGGAAGGTCAGTCAACCAGCCACAGCTCAAGGAACCCCTAACAACCTCTTGAGGAACCCCAGGGACCCATGGAACCTTCATTGAGATTGGCCCAGTCTAACCCCTATCAGCCATTTAGGTTTTGACTTTCATTTTGATCGCACAGATTTGGAGGATCAAACCTGAAATATCATTGGCTACTTTTTGTTCGGCTCCAGTCTTTGTAAATTAGCCCGGTGGTGCGTGTTCATTAGGTATGTGAGCAGTGGTGCATAGCAGCAAGCATGTAGATCACTGGTCTCTACACGGCGGAGTTAGTGTCCACTGGGTGAGTAAATGGAGAGTGTGTCTGATAGATGTGTGTTTAGTAAGTGGAGGAGAACAGAGGAAGGGGGGGGGGGGGGGGAGAGGAGGGGCGGCTTAATTGTCTTCTTGACATGCTCAACTATGACGACTTGATTCATGAAATGCCGATGAGTCTTGGAGGGGGTCACTGAGGGAAGGCGTTGAGATAATTAAGATTTCAAGCGTCTGAACAAGGAAGGGAAGTGAGCAGCAGTTAGGAAATCAATAAGACCCTTTTATTTGCAGTGACACAGATGTCTTGGCCAATTGATCCTAATAGGCAGGCTTGATAGCATCGGGCAGCTGCCTCCCTAGAGCAGCCAGAGGGAGCCTGCTGCTCCTCATATGCGCAAATCCCACACGTCGCTTTATACAGGCAACGGAGCTGGACCAGAGATAGTTACACAAACATTGCAAGTGCCAGATGCAAAACCAGCACAAAAGGATGCTTCAGTGAGAATGTCCTCTCCTATGTTGCAGGGGGCGCTTTTCTCCACGGGGGGGGGGGGGGAGGGGGATCAATGCTAATCTCACAACTGTAAAACTATAACCAACGTTTGGTTCATTACTTTTTTTTTTTTTTTTTTTTTTTAGTGGATTTTCGATATTAGATGGCCACACTCGGTACTATGATCACAGTTACTTTATCACGACCCTTGCCCATCACTGAAGCAGCAACCAGCTGTCAATCAAGTGGAAAAAATAAAATATGTCAGCACTATAGAGGAGGACATCACTGTGCGCCACGCTCGTTATTCCATGACTGCAAGCTGACATTGCTAATGGGGGCCGCACATTCTTGTCCTCATTCATGTGGTCATGACCAGAGACTTCACCAAAAAATAGGTCAGGAGAAGCCTAAGGTATGTGCTGATATGTGCTGTACACCTGACTCAGGATGAGGGCGGATGGAGCAATAGGAATTGCTTTGTGTTGCGGCCACTATACAGATGCCAAGCAATGAATGCTCCTGTACCTGCGCTTCCTGTACATAGGGACACACATACTGGTTGTTAGTCGGACAATATACTGTATTTATTGGCGTATAACACTCATTTTCGGGTGCAAATAGTGCGTGCGTGTTATACGCCAATACTTCAATTTTAGCCGCCTTGGAGGGGGCAGGGAGGGGGCGGGACAAGCGCCATCAGATTACATACAGTGAGAATCTCCAGTTTACTTGGCGGCCTCTGTAATAGGAAGTCCTGTCTCCTGGGCCGCCATTGGACCACTGTTCTGTCTATCATAGGAGATTTTCACTGTATGTAATTTGTAGGCACTCGCCATGCCCCCCTCCCTGTCTCCTCTAGGCTGCAGATGGGCATCGATCAGGCTGCACTAATGGCAATGGCGAGGCTGCTTCATTGATGGCAATGGCGAGGCTGCTGCATTGATGGCAATGGCGAGGCTGCTGCACTGATGGCAATGGCGAGGCTGCTGCACTGAGGCAATGGCGAGGCTGCTGCACTGAGGCAATGGCGAGGCTGCTGCACTGAGGCAATGGCGAGGCTGCTGCACTGAGGCAATGGCGAGGCTGCTGCACTGAGGCAATGGCGAGGCTGCTGCATTGATGGCAATGGCGAGGCTGCTGCATTGATGGCAATGGCGAGGCTGCTGCATTGATGGCAATGGCGAGGCTGCTGCACTGAGGCAATGGCGAGGCTGCTGCATTGATGGCAATGGCGAGGCTGCTGCATTGATGGCAATGGCGAGGCTGCTGCATTGATGGCAATGGCGAGGCTGCTGCATTGATGGCAATGGCGAGGCTGCTGCTTTGATGGCAATGGCGAGGCTGCTGCTTTGATGGCAATGGCGAGGCTGCTGCATTGATGGCAATGGCGAGGCTGCTGCATTGATGGCAATGGCGAGGCTGCTGCATTGATGGCAAAACCGAGGCTGCTGCATTGATGGCAAAACCGAGGCTGCTGCATTGATGGCAAAACCGAGGCTGCTGCATTGATGGCAAAACCGAGGCTGCTGCATTGATGGCAAAACCGAGGCTGCTGCATCGATGGCAAAGCCGAGGCTGCTGCATCGATGGCAATGCCGAGGCTGCTGCATCGATGGCAATGCCGAGGCTGCTGCATCGATGGCAATGCCGAGGCTGCTGCATCGATGGCAATGCCGAGGCTGCTGCATCGATGGCAATGCCGAGGCTGCTGCATCGATGGCAATGCCGAGGCTGCTGCATTGATGGCAATGGCGAGGCTGCTGCATTGATGGCAATGGCGAGGCTGCTGCATTGATGGCAATGGCGAGGCTGCTGCATTGATGCCAATGGCGAGGCTGCTGCATTGATGGCAATGGCGAGGCTGCTGCATTGATGGCAATGGTGAGGCTGCTGCATTGATGGCAATGGCGAGGCTGCTGCATTGATGGCAATGGCAAGGCTGCTGCATTGATGGCAATGGTGAGGCTGCTGCACTGATGGCAATGGTGAGGCTGCTGCACTGATGGCAATGGCGAGGCTGCTGCACTGATGGCAATGGTAAGGCTGCAGATGGGCATTGAGAAGGCTGCATTGACGGCAATGGTGAGGCTTCAGATGGGCACTGCTCCTTATTTTGCTTCAAAGTTCCTTATATAAAATTTAAGTTTTTTTCCTGAAACTTTCCTCTTAAAATGAATGTGCGTGTTATACGCCAATAAATACGGTAATAGATAGAAAGATGCAGTGGATGTGTGAAGCCGGCCATAGACAAATTTCTGCTGAACTGGCTGAGATTTCAACCACATCTCAGGGCACCCCCCGGTAAAAACCAATTAGTTGTGGGTCAGGGGGAAAAATGCACCTTACATTGGTTGTCAGCGGGACGAATACCCCCCTCCAGTGATGGTCAGAATGCTACCCTTACAGACAGCTAAAAAATATCATGGTGTCATCATGCCGCTGGCTCTACCATGTGCCGTTGTCCCCGGAACTATGCAAGCACCATTAAATGGGAGGTCAGTCAACCACAGCCCAAGGAACCTCTAGCAACCTGTGGAGAAAGATTCTTATGGAACCCTTGTTGAAAATGGTCACTTCAACCCCATTCTCAACCATTTAGGCTTTGTCTTTCATTTTTCTGGCACAGGTTTTGAGGATCAAACCTGAAATATCATTGGCTGCTCGAGAAACCAAATTATCGTTTTGCTCCAGTCTTTGTAAATAAGGTGCACACTCATTAGGTATATGTGCAGTGCTACATAGCAGTAAGCATGTAGATTACTGGGAACTGGGCTGGCAACTCGGATGCTCTTGAATAAAAGTCCTTTATTGGTTAGATGGGTACAGGCTATAAGCTGACGCGTTTCGGCTAAGAAGCCTTCATCAAAGCAAGCACCATAAAATGGAAGGACAGTCAACCAACCACAGCTCAAGGAACCCCAGGGATCCATGAAACTTTCACTGAGATTGGCCAGTCTAACCCCTATCAACCATTTAGGTTTTGTCTTTCATTTTGGTAGCACGGATTTGGGCTGGCTGAATGTATCCAAGTTGATCGATTAACTGGGGGACTACCAGCCTGTCAGATTTTGCATACGATTATTGCTGGCAACTATTATAGCTGCTAGTAGTAATCACTGTGTTCTCCCGGCGAGAACAGCTTCCTCCACATCACCGGGAGAACACAATGGCTCCGCAGGGGGGATGCCCCCATCAACATTGACTGACTGTTTATGGCAGGCCTTAGTTATAACATAGACAGACAGACAGACAATCACGCTTTTTATTTTTTCTAGATGTTATATTAAAGTTTTTTTCCACTTTTGTATAAAACTTTTATTTTACACACATTTACTATAGGATGCTTCCATACAGTGATCACAGAGGATAAGAAAAGATTATATATCCTTCTTCATAGTGCTCCACCTTGAAGTTAACCCCTTTGGTTGCTTAAGGTAGAACGCCTCAAAGCAAGGTCCATAAAGACATGGATGAGTGAGTTTGGGGTGGAGGAACTTGACTGGCCTGCACAGAGTCCTGACCTCAACCCGATAGAAAACCTTTGGGATGAGTTAAAGCAGAGACTGCAAGCCAGGTCTTCTCATCCAACATCAGTGCCCGACCTCACAAACGCTCTTCTGGAAGAATGGTCAAACATTCCCATAGACAACCTCCTAAACCTTGTGGACGGCCTTCCCAGAAGAGTTGAAGCTGTTATAGCGGTAAAGGGCGGAGCCAACTCAATATTGAACCCTACGGACTAATGCCCCGTACACAAGTTCCAATTATCAGATTATAAAAATCGCTTTCGGATTGATCGTTTGATAATCTGATCGTTAGTACGCAGCTTTCGACAGCCAATCAACGACAGTCCGTCCAACAAAATCCGAAGGGACGAACACGAAAACTTTGCTCGGACGACAGCCCGTCGTACGACAATCGTTTAATCAGTACAGTATGTGTCCGCTAAAAATCGATAGACGAACACCATACATGATCGGAAACAGGAAAATAAACCAGAATTGTACAACAAAAATCTTACTTTTCGTAGAGCACATTTTGCACTGTTGTATTCGATATTAGTTTTATGCAACAAAATGCGAACGATACGTCGTACGATAATCGGAACATGTGTACGAGGCATTAGGCCTGGTACACACGATCGGATTGTTGGCCAACAAAGCGTCAGACTTTTATCCGAAGGGCGTGTGCCAGGAACTTGTCTTGCATACAAACGGTACACAAAATTGTCGGCCAACAAACACGAATGCTCTTGAGCGCCACCCTTTGGGCACCTTCTGCTAATGTCGTGTTTAGTGAGTATTGATACTGAGCATGCGTGTTTATACTTTGGACTTTCGTGTGACAGACTTCTGTGCAGACGATACGAAAATCTGACAACAGACCGTTGTCCGCCTAAAATTTACTAGCCTGCCACCCAACATTTGTTGGTGGAAAGTTGGACAACAATTGTCTGATGGAGCGTACTAACGATTGGATTTTAGGCCAACAGCCTGTCATCACACAATCCCCTGCTGAAAATCCGATCGTGCGTACGAGGCTTAAAGCGGAGTTCCGCCTAATTTTTTTTTTTAATTGTCAGCAGCTACAAATACTGCAGCTGCTGGCTTTTAAAATAAGGACACTTACCTGTCCAGGGCCCCCCGCGATGTCCTCACCCGAAGCCGACCCGTCCCTCGGCTCACAGTTGGAGGCACCGCCATCTTCGGTAAGGGAATCAGGAAGTGAAGCCTTGCGGCTTCACAGCCTGGTTCCCTACTGCGCATGTGCGACTCGCGATGCACGATCCGACTGGTCCCTGCTGTCTTTTGGGACCTGTGTGTCTCCCAGAAGACGGGGGGGGGGGGGGGCGGAGAAGGCGCTGGAAGTGGCGTAGATACCCGTGGGTGGCTCGGCTATCTATGCCCAAAAGTGGGAGCAAAATACCTGTATTAGACAGGTATATGCTCCCCCTCCCCCCTGAACGGTGCCAAATGTGACACCGGGGGGGGGGGGGGGGGGGATTCCGAAAAGCGGAAGTTCCATTTTTGGGTGGAACTCTGCTTTAAGACTGGGATGCCATTAAAGTTCATGTCTGTGTAAAGGCAGGCGTCCCAATACTTTTGGCAACAGTGTATCTTTCCAGGCAGTTGTACATCTAGGCCCTCCGCTTCTCTCTTTACCCAATCCAGTTTTTCCTCTTCTCTTAAAAAAAAGTAACGGGCACCTTTGTACAAAATCTTCAATTTCAAGGCAATCCGGCCCATGGAATAACCTTCGTTTTCCAAATTAATAGCAGGTTGTATTTCTAAAAGGAAATGGTTTCATTTTGACCTTTTTTTAAACTTTTGCAATGCACTTGGAAACCCAAAGGAAAGACAATTCATAAATGCTTTCTTGACAAAATAACAGGTTTCAGCTGTGATAACACAATTAGAAAGTTTTTGGCCATTTTATGATGATTAATTAAGAATGAGCTAAGAGAGTTTATTATTAGGACACAAGTAAAGAGGCGGCAGAAGACGGGGGCTCTGTGGTCATTATGTAGATATTTAAGTTATAATATGTAATAAATTAGAAATCAGTCATTCCAAGCAGTGATATCCATTAATAACATTGGCAATGTATTGGCTATACATTTAATCATATATAAACATAAATACACAGAAAATATAAATGCTTAGAGAACGTAAAGTATACCCCCCCCCCCTTTCCTATCCCAGAATATAAACCTAATAAGTCACAGGCCATTTTATTTAGACGCCCTTCGTTATTTACTGGAGGGTTACAGACTTTTCACTGTCTTAGAAAGATGTATTTTCACTTTGAAAAGTGAATGAACCCTTCCTTAGCTTAGTAAACAAGGTGAAGCTGGGTTGACTTTGAACACCCAATCATCTGCATGGGGAATAAAACAAAAAACTATAAAAAAAAACCTCGGGCTTTTGCTTGCAGATGGCTGGGATGACTGAAGAGAGAACTGATTCGCCTTATCTACTAAGCGAAGTGAACACTCACCTTGCTAGATGAACAGTCTGCACTGTTTTTAAAGCTGTATTACACCCAAAAATGTAATATATTGCAGCTTGCTAATCTTTAGATGTGGCGGCTGCATTCGTTTTCTTTTTTAGGCTTTTTTTCCCTTCTGTTTTCACCTGGTGATCTGGCCAGTAACACTACTTGTGTATTAGAGTGCCCCCCCCCCACTCTGGATGAAGAACAGGTGGGAACAGGTGGGAACAGCAGACAGCGCAGTATTGTCAGCCGGGGGGGGGTGTGGTTTGAATCTCGGCTGGTTCAGCAGGGACCGCCCAAGATTCAAACCATGTATGGGCAGCCCCCGTTTGTACACAAGTTGATCGATCAATCACCTTTGGTACAATCAGACTGACGTATTTTTAATGCTAATTTTGCCAGCGGGAGAACACAATAGGGGTGACTCCTCCCCCCCGTCGGGAGAACACAATAGGGGCGACTCCCCTCCCCGTAGGGAGAACACAATAGGGGCAGCTCCTCCCCCCATCGGGAGAACACAATAGGGGCTGCTCCTCCCCCCCGTCGGGAGAACACAATAGGGGCAACTCCTCCCCCCGTCGGGAGAACACAATAGGGGCGGCTCCTCCCCCCCGTCGGGAGAACACAATAGGGGCAACTCCTCCCCCCGTCGGGAGAACACAATAGGGGCAGCTCCTCCCCCCATCGGGAGAACACAATAGGGGCAGCTCCTCCCCCCCATTGGGAGAACACAATAGGGGCAGCTCCTCCACCGTCGGGAGAACACAATAGGGGCGACTCCTCTCCCCCGTCGGGAAAACACAATAGGGGCAGCTCCTCCCCCCGTCGGGAGAACACAATAGGGGCAGCTCCTCCCCCCATCAGGAGAACACAATAGGGGCGGCTCCTCCCCCCCGTCGGGAGAACACAATAGGGGCGGCTCTTCCCCCCCTGTCGGGAGAACATAATAGGGGCAACTCCTCCCCCCGTCGGGAGAACACAATAGGGGCAGCTCCTCCCCCCATCGGGAGAACACAATAGGGGCAGCTCCTCCCCCCATCGGGAGAACACAATAGGGGCAGCTCCTCCCCCCATCGGGAGAACACAATAGGGGCAGCTCCTCCCCCCCATCGGGAGAACACAATAGGGGTGGCTCCTCCACACAGTTTTTTGCTGAATTTCTTTGCATATTAAAAGTAAAAAAAAAAAAAATTGTGGAAAAAACTAAAGATCTCCCTTTTAGGGCAAAGCTTACCTCTCCATTGGCTAAAATCTTTTTCAGCTCTGCAGAGGAGGTCTTTAAACTGTGAAATAAAGAAAAAAAAATAAAACAAAAAAAAAAGAAGGACAGAACACCATGAATATCACAAGTTGAAACAATTAGACTAATTCACCAAACTTTCTGTATTTATAACACACAACCAGTAGCTCAATAAATGCATCCAGCCTCCTCGTGGGAGGTTCTCTGTGCTGGAATATCTGTCTTCTGCTCTTTTCTATACATCTAATATGTATGAGGTGTATCAGACGTATATCATTTTATGGAAGCGCTCCGCATTCCAGTTGAAGTAGATCTTTTTTCAACCTGACTAACTATGTAACTATGTAAAGTAGATGCAAACACTAACTGAATGATATTTACAGTGCTGTAAAAATGCATTTGCCCACTTCCTGATTTGTTTGCTAATTTGTCACACATAAATGATTCATATCATCAAACGAATGTTAATATTACACATAGATAACCCAAGCAAATACAAAAATGCAGTTTTTAACCGCTTGCTGAACAGCCGGCGTCATAATTCTGCGGCAGGTTGGCATGGCTGCGTGAATCGCCGTAGGTGTACGTTGGCCGCTTTAAGAGCGTTAGTGGGCCCGCGACGCTGGATCGCATGGCCGGCGGCAGCGGTGTCCGCTGGCCACCCACGATCACTCCTCACAGAGGCAGAACGGGGATCTGCCTATGTAAACAAGGCAGATCCCTGTTCTGACATGGAAGTAGAGAGAGATCTGCTGTTCCTAGTGATCAGGAACAGCGATCTCTCTCCTCCTCCAGTCAGACCCCTCCCCCCCACACAGTTAGAAACACCTCCCAGGGAACACTTAATTGATTGCCCCCCTAGTGTTAACTCCCGTCCCTACCAGTGACATTTATACAGTAATCAGTGGGTATTTTTAGCTCTGATCACGGTAATGTCACTGGTCCCAAAAAAGTGTCTGATCTGTCTGCCGCAATGTCGCAGTCCTGCTAAAAAAATCGCAGATCACCGCCATTACTAGTAAAAAATAAATAAATAATAAAAATGCCATAAACATATCCCATAGTTTGGAGACGCTATAACTTTTGCGCAAACCAATCAATATACGCTTATTGTGATTTTTTTTTTTTTACCAAAAATATGTAGAAGAATACGTATTGGCCTAAGCTGATGAAGACATTTTTGATATATATTATAGCAAAAACTAAAACATTGTTTTTTTTTCAAAATTGTCGCTCTTTTTTGTTTATAGTGCAAAAAATAAAAAAATAAAAACGTAGAGGTGATCAAATACCAACAAAAGAAAGCTCTATTTGTGGGGAAAAAAAGGACGTCAATTTTGTTTGGGTGCAACGTCGCACGACCTCGCAATTGTCAGTGAAAGCGACGCAGTGCCGTATCGCAAAAAATGGCCTGGTCATTAAGGGGGGGTAAATCTTCCGGGACTGAAGTGGTTGCTTCATTTTTCATTTTCAAAGCAAACTCCCCCCATCCATCCATGTCTCCACGCTTTATTTTGTTGAGAATTCATGTTGTTAGACGCCCCCCCTAGCATTTCTAGCCGCGGCCATCTTGAGTAAGGGCAAATGATTCATGTAGCATTTATTTCCTGGAATCCATCTGCCCCTAAGCTTAGGCATGCAGGCAGGAGGGTGCGCTTAGCTGAGAAAGCTCCCCCCCCCTCCATGAAGACTGCTAGGATTTATGACCTCATTTTGACCTAGGCCAGAAACCAGGAAGTAACTGAAGAAATGTAAATATAATATACCTTACTATCCATTTACTAATGTTAGCAGCATAATGATTAACCACTTCAGCCCCGGAATGATTTGCCCCCTTCCTGACCAGGTCATTTTTTGCGATACGGCACTGCGACGATTTAACTGACAATTGCGCGGTTGTGCGACGTTGTACCCAAACAAGATTTATGTCCTTTTTTCCCCACAAACAGAGCTTTCTTTTGGTGGTATTTGATCGCCTCTGCGTGGTTTTTTTTTTGCGCTATAAACAAAAAAAAAGAGTGACAAATGTGAAAAAAAACAAAAACACAATATTTTGTACTTTTTTTCTATATAAAATATCCCAAATTAAAAAAAAAAAAAAAAAAATTTTTCCCAAGTTTAGGCCGATATGTATTCTTCTACATATTAAAAAAAAAAAAAAAAAAAAAATCTCAATAAGCGTATATTGATTGGTTTGCGCAAAAGTTAAAAGTTATAGCGTCTACAAAATAGGGGATAGATTTATGGCATTTTTTTATTTTTATTTTTTTATTAGTAATGGCGGCAATCTGCGATTTTTATCGTGACATGCGACATTATGGCGGACACATTGCACACTTTTGACACTATTATGGGACCATTGTCATTTATACAGCGATCAGTGCTATAAAAATGCACTGATTACTGTGTAAATGACACTGGCAGGGAAGGGGTTAAAACACTAGGGGGCGATCAAGGGGTTAAGTGTGTCCTAGGGAGTGATTCTAACTGTGGAGGGGGGGGGATGGGCTCACTACAACATTACAGAGATTCACTACTCCTGATGACAGGCAGAACAGGGAAATGCCACGTTTACGTAGGCATCTCCTCGTTCTGCCTCTCCGTCTCACTATCGCGGGCCGCCGGCGAAAAAATCTAGTCCGCGGGACCAGCGGGCACAGTCGTGCAGCACGCGGTGGGCGCGCCCACTAGCCCGCAAATTAACCGGTTCAATACAGGGCATTTTCACCCCCTTCCTTCCCAGACCAATTTTTAGTTTTCAGCGCTGTCGCACTTTAAACGACAATTGCGCGGTCGTGCGATGTTGTACCCAAACAAAATTGACGTCCTTTTTTCCCCACAAATAGAGCTTTCTTTTGGTGGTATTTGATCGCCTCTGCGGTTTTTATTTTTTGCGCTATAAACAAAAGAAGAGCGACAATTTTGAAAAAAAACACAATATTTTTTACTTTTTGCTATAATAAATATCCCATTTTTTTTTTTTTTTTTAAACAAATTTTTTCCTCAGTTTAGGCCGTTACGTATTCTTCTACATATTTTTGTTAAAAAAAAAAAAAAAAAAAAATCGCAATAAGCGTATATTGATTGGTTTGCGCAAAAGTTATAGCGTCTATAAAATACGGGATAGATTTATGGCATTTTTTTTTTTTAATTATTTATTTATTTTTTTTACTAGTAATGGTGGCGATCAGCGATTTTTTTTTCATGACTGCAACATTATGGCGGACACATCGAACACTTTTGACACATTTTTGGGACCATTCACATTTATACAGCGATCAATGCTATAAAATTGCATTGATTACTGTGTAAATGTGACAGGCAGGGAAGGGGTTAACCACTAGGGGGCGGGGAGGGGTTAAATGTGTTTCCTAGGGAATGCTTCTAACTGTAGGGGGAGGGGACGCACAAGGGGAGGAGACCGATCAGTGTTCCTCTGTTCTGGGAACACAGATCGCTCTCCTCTGAACTGACAGGACGTGGATCTGTGTGTTTACACACACACATCCACGGTCCGGCCCGGTTAACGGGCAATCGCGGGTGCCCGGCGGACATCGCGGCCGCCGGGCACACGCACCGGGTCCCGAGCAACGCGGCGGCGCGCGCGCCCCCCCAGGCGGCCGGGAACCTGAGGCCGTCATATGACGTCCACCCCAGGATGGGAGATACCATCTGTGGATGTCATTTGACTATAGGCGGGTAGGGAAGCGGTTAAAGGGGACGTACGGGTACGCCCCATTTGCCCACCGCTGCCATTGTGCCGACGTATATCGGCGTGCGGATTCGCTGCCATTGTGCCAACGTATATCGGCGTGCGGATTCGCTGCCATCGTGCCGATGTATATCGGCGTGCGGCAGTCGGCAAGTGGTTAATTTGCTTTTTCATTTTTCCCCACGAAAGTGGAGTTACCCTTTATGTGTGAATGGGCCCTAAAAGGACGATGATGCAGCCGGAGTATCCAGGTGTGGAGGAGACTTCAGGCTGTCTGAAGGCTCAACGTTCATAATTCCAGAGCCCCGAGCAACGCTGAACACAGCCGTGTATTCATGTAGCGGGTCACGCTTTGGTTACCTTATTAGCAATCCATGTTAATACCGTTTCCTTCGCTATTAAATAGCTGGCAGCTGTAGTAAGGACACCTGACTCATTGGGGGGGGATTTACTAAAACTGGAGCACTCAGAACCTGGTGCAGCTGCAACCAATCAGCTTCTAATGTCAGCTTGTTCAATTAACCACTTCAGCCCCGGAAGGTCCCCCCCCCCCCTCCCCCCCTCCTGACCAAGCCATTTTTTGCAATACGACACAGCGTTATAGACATGTGCACTGCTGAAAAAATGTGTTTTTTTTTTTTTTCTTTAATTTTTCGGGTCATTCGGTATGATCGCAATTTGTAAATTCGAAAATTCGAAAATCCGTAAATTCAAAAAAATCCGAATACAAGAAAGAAAATCAGAAAATTCGAAAGAATAACTAACCAATAATAACTAACTATTAAATTATAAATATTGGAATTTCTTTTCAAATTTGGCTGTTAGTGAACGTAACAAATACAAAATTTATCTGAAGTTAGGATTTATCTGAGATAACGAACGCCGTATCCAAACAAATGGAATGTAACAAATTAATAATAATAAATAACAATAATAGTAATCAAAAGTTTTTATTATTATTTATTATTAAATTAGTTCTGTTCCATTTGTTTAGATGCGGCATTCGTAACTTCGGATAAAATTCGTATTCGTTACGTTCAATAACAGCCAAATTTGAAAGGAAATTCCAATACTTATAATTTAATAGTTAGTTATTATTACTTAGTTAGAAAATCTGAAAATTCTAAAGAATAACTAACTAAATAATAACTAAATAATAAATTATAGGTATTGGAATTTCCTTTCAAATTTGGCTGTTAGTGAACGTAACGAATACGAATTTTATCCGAAGTTACGAATGCCGCATCTAAACAAATGGAACAGAACTAATTTAATAATAAATAATAATAAAAAGTTTTAATTACTATTTTTTTTTTTTCGTTTAGATACGGCATTCGTTATTTCGAATAAATTTGTATTTGTTACGTTCACCAACAGCCAAATTTGAAAGGAAATTCCAATACCTATAATTTAATAGTTAGTTATTATTAGTTAGTTAGAAAATTCAAAAGAATAACTAATAATAACTATTAAATTATAGGTATTGGAATTTCCTTTCAAATTTGGCTGTTGGTGAACGTAACAAGTACGAATTTTATCCGAAGTTACGAATGCCGCATCTAAACAAATGGAACGGAGCGAATGGATAATAAATAATAATAAAAAGTTTTGATTACTATTATTGTGATTTATTATTATTAATTTGTTACGTTCCATTCGTTTAGATGCGGCAATTGTTACTTCGGATAAATTCGTATTCGGTACGTTCACGAACAGCCACATTTGAAAGGAAATTCCAATGCCTATAAGATTTTCAAATTTTTCCAAAAGTTTCGAATTTACGAATATTCTGAAAAATTCGTTAAAAACGGGTTTTCGCTAATTTGGATATTTCCGAATGAACTATTTTGTCGAAATTCGTCAAAAAAACTAATTCCAAACGAATTGCACATGTCTACTGCGTTATCTTAACTGACAATTTTGCGGTCGTGCGACGCTGTACCCAACTAAAATCGATGTCTTTTTTCCCCCACAAATAGTTTTCTTTTGATGGTATTTGATCACCTCTGCAGTTTTTATATTGCGCTATAAACAAAAAAAGGCCGAAATTTTGGAAAAAAAAACAAAAACAAAACAATATTTTTTACTTTATGCTATAAAAGCATCCCCCCCCCCCCCCCCCAAAAAAAGGGTAAAAAAATCAAATTTATTCAGTTTAGGCCAATATGTATTCTGCTACATATATTTGGTAAAAAAACATCCCAATAAGCTTGTCTAAAAGTTAATTTTTTTTTTTTTGAAGAATTTTTATTTATTCCTTTTTTTTTTTTTTTTTTTTTACTAGTAATGGTGGCGACCAGCGTTTTTTAGCAGGACTGCGACACTGCGGCGGACAAATCGGACACCTGACACTTTTTGGGGACCAGTGACACCAATACAGTGATCGGTGCTAAAAAAAAAAAAAAAAAAAAAAAAAAAAAAAAAAAAAAAATTTAGTCACTGTACTAATGACACTGGCAGGAAATGGGTTAACATCAGGGGGCAATCAAAGGGTTAAATTTGTTCCCTGGTAGTGCCTGCTAGCTGTGGGGGGAGGTGCTCTGACTAGGGGGGGGGGGGGGGGGGGACGACAGAGATCCGTGTTCCTACTTAGCAGAAACACAAGCTCTCCATCTTCCACTCTGACAGAACGGCGATCTGCCTTGTTTACATAGGCAGACCTCCGTCTTGCCTCTCCTGAGAACGATCGCCGGGTCCCAGAGGACATCGGGTATGCTGGACCCACCGATTGGCTCCTACTGTGTCCAATCACAACGGGAGTGGGTCGCCCCAGACCCAGTGCACAAAATCCCGTACAGGTTTGTGATTTCGTGCAGGAGGGCCGCCCTGCAGCAGTATATCTGTGTGGGGCGCTCCATAAGAGATTAAAGTGGTTCTAAAGCCTTAAGGCTTGTCACTTCTATGCATTAAGGTGAAAAACCTTCTGTTGTGCTGCAGCCCCCCAACCATCCCCCCCACCCCCCCTTTTTCTTACCTGAGCCCCATGCAATCTCGCCACTGTCTCGCTGTTCATTGGACAGCGGAGTCCCGCTGTCAGTGTTCATCGTGAGTGAGTGCGCACGGGTGACCCCATGGAAAGCAGCTTTCCATGGGGGCACCCGCCGAAGAGGAGGGGCCTAGAGCGCCGGCGGGGGATCCGGGAAGAGGAGGATTGGGGCTGCTCTGTGCAAAAGCATTACACAGAGCAGGTAAGTATAACATGTTTGTTATTTGAATTAAAAAAAAAAAAAAGGTTTAGAACCACTTTAAAGTGATTGTAAATTCTCTTTTTTTTTTTTTATTCAAATAACAAACATGTTATACTTACCTCCTCTGTGTAATGATTTTGCACAGAGCAGCCCCGATCCTCCTCTTCCCGGGTCCCATCTTCGGCTCTCCTGGCTCCTCCCTCCTGTCGAGTGTCCCCCACAGCAAGCAGTATGGGGGGCACCCGAGCCGAGTCACAGCTCCCTGTGTCCATTCAGACATGGAGCCCTGGCCCGACTCAGCCACCCCCCCTCTCTCTTGATTGGCTTTGATTGACAGCAGCTGGAGACATTAGCGCCACTGCGGTTTCTCAGCCAATCAGGAGGAGAGTCTTGGACGGCCGAGGCACTCGTGGACAACAGAGAGGGGGCTCAGGTAAGTATTAGAGGGGGGCTGCTGCACACAGAAAGCTTTTTATCTTAATGCACAGAATGCACCTTCTGCCTTTACAACCACTATAGGCTGGAAGCCGATTGGTTACTGTGCACAGCTGCACCAGATTTTGCACACTAAATTTTAAAATACCTCACCCCCCAAAACCACCCCCCATCCCCCTTGTGCATACCCTTACCTATTGCTGGGCATACTGTCCGATATGGAGGTATTGCAGTTATTCAATGATCCGCCTCTGGTATTCACCTACAAAGGAGAAAAAAAAAAGCTGTATGATCCTGTCTTCTCTGATCCGCCCCTTCTTCCACTGTCCCCAATCCATCTCCTGATAGAACAGAGCCTTGGAGGCACTCTGCACATGCTCAGTTTGGTGTGTATTGCTAGAGAGTTTTTTGTTTTTTTTTTCTTGGGAGTGCATGCGATTGGCACAGGGTCCAATCAGCACTGTCCAGACAGAGGGTCAGGGGTCCTGCATCCTCATAGGACAAGTCAGAAAACTCCTCCTACAAGCTTTAACCAGACACTGATAGAAGACTGCTATATACTGCTGAGAAAAGGTATTTAGCAGTTTATATTTACTAAAAGAAGTGCATTTCCATGTTCTGTGTACTGTGGGACACCAGATATAGTGAATGCAGGCTTCTGGGGAGACCAGATCTAGTGACTGCAGGCTCCTGGGGAGACCAGATATAGTGAATGCAGGCTCCTGGGGAGACCAGATATAGTGAATGCAGGGTCCTGGGGAGATCAGATATAGTGAATGCAGGCTCCTGGGGAGACCAGATATAGTGAATGCAGGCTCCTGGGGAGACCAGATATAGTGAATGCAGGGTCCTGGGGAGATCAGATATAGTGAATGCAGAGTCCTGGGGAGATCAGATATAGTGAATGCAGGCTCCTGGGGAGACCAGATATAGTGAATGCAGGCTCCTGGGGAGACCAGATATAGTGAATGCAGAGTCCTGGGGAGATCAGATATAGTGAATGCAGAGTCCTGGGGAGATCAGATATAGTGAATGCAGAGTCCTGGGGAGATCAGATATAGTGAATGCAGGCTCCTGGGGAGACCAGATATAGCGACTGCAGGCTCCTAGGGAGACCAGATATAGTGACTGCAGGCTCCTGGGGAGACCAGATATAGCGACTGCAGGCTCCTAGGGAGACCAGATATAGCGACTGCAGGCTCCTGGGGAGACCAGATATAGTGAATGCAGGCTCCTGGGGAGACCAGATATAGCGACTGCAGGCTCCTGGGGAGAGCAGATATAGCGACTGCAGGCTCCTGGGGAGAGCAGATATAGCGACTGCAGGCTCCTGGGGAGAGCAGATATAGCGACTGCAGGCTCCTGGGGAGAGCAGATATAGCGACTGCAGGCTCCTGGGGAGAGCAGATATAGTGAATGCAGGCTCCTGGGGAGAGCAGATATAGTGAATGCAGGCTCCTGGGGAGACCAGATATAGTGACTGCAGGCTCCTGGGTTTAGTAACAATTTAAGCCATGGAAGGTTTTACCCCCCACTTCATGACCAGACCGTTTTTTTGCTATTCGGTGCTGCGCTACTTTAACTGGCAATCGCACAGTCATGCAACACTGTACCCAAATGACATTTAGATAATTGTTTTCACACAAACAGAGCTTTCTTTTGGTGGTATTTGATCACCTCTGGGGGTTTTTTTTAAATTTTGTATTATATAAATTAAAAAAAGACAATATTTGGAAAAGACCGGAGTTCCTCTTTAACCCTCAATTATTTGGCCACAAATGGCAGAGGAGAGATTGCTTAGCAGTTTTGTGGAGAGGGGAGCTGTTGGAAAAGAACTCAACAGGCAATAGCCATATGGGATGTACTAAGCGAATACAGATGCAAGCACATAAATATTATTTGATGCATATTACATGAAGTGAATATAGAAAAAAGTACATACATGTTTCGTCCTACCTGGGAAAGCAGCACCAAAAAAAAAAAAATACAACTATTTGTACCTATTTAGGGCTGTATATGGATTATATGATTCTAATGTTAAATATTAATGAACGTGAGCTAAAGTTATTGAATCACGAGCTTTGCCAAGTGGATTATTTCTTAGGGCACTGCTGCTGTTGTGTACAGCTAGCCAAATGCTTAATTAACCACTTGACCTCCGGATTTACCCCCCCCCCTTCATGACCAGGCCATTTTTTGCTACACGGCACTGCCTTAACTGACAATTGCACGGTCATGCAACGCTTTACACAACAATTTTATCTTTTTTTTTTTTTTTTAATTTTTTACCCACAAATAGAGCTTTCTTTTGGTGGTATTTTATCATCACTGTTTTTTGTTTTTTTTTTGTTTTTTTTTGCGCTATAAAAAAAGAAAAAAGACCAACAATTTTGGAAAAAAAACAAAACCGATATTTTTTACTTTATGCTATAAAACACATCCAATAAAAAAATAAAAAATAAAATAAAATGTAATTTCTTCATAAATTTAGGCTAATATGTATTCTGCTACATATTTTTGGTTAAAAAAAAAAAAAGTCCCAATAAGGCTGCTTTCACACCGAGGTGGTTTTCACGTGTTTTAGCGCTAGTTATAGCGCTAGTTATAGCCTCTAACGTCTGAAAGCCGCCCCCTCCATTTATTCCAATGTGACTTTTCACACTGGGGGCGGTGCGCTTGCGGGACGTTCTGAAAAGTCCTCCAAGCAGCATCTTTGGGGCGGTTTGGGAGCGCTGTATACACCCTTTCTTCAGCCGCTAGCAGGGGTTAAAAGCGCCCCTCTAGCGGCCGGAAAGGCATAGCTAAAATGACGGTAAATCGCAGCTAAAACTAGCGGCGCTTTACCGCTAACGTGGAGCGGCCACAGTGTGAAAGTAGCCTAAGTGTATATTGATTGGTTTGCGCAAAGGTTATAGCATCTACAAACTATGGGATATATACTGGAATTTGTTTTTTGTTTTTATACTAGTAATGGCGGTGATCAGCGACTTATAGCGAGACTGCGATTCTGTGGTGGACAATCTGACACTTTTGGGAACCAGTGACACCAATACAGTGATCAGTGCTAAAAATATGCACTGTCACTGTACTAATGACACTGGCTGGAAAGGGGTTAAACGTCTGGGGGTGATCAAAGGGTTAACTGTGTGCCAAACCAGTGTTTGTGTGACTTTTTACCATGGGATGTGCTTTGCAGGGAAACAAAATCCAGCACATCGCCGCTATCAGAACAGAGCTCTGCCTTGTTTATCTCTGTTCTGTGTCTTTCCTTGCCGAATAGAGGGTGCCGGCGGACATCCATTGGCCGGCAAATTTTGATCGGCTTGTGCTGTGTCTAATCACAGCACAGCCAAGGAAGTGCCGCTCCATGTACTAGGTATGTGATCCGGCACAGGAGAGCCACTCTGCCGGTGTACCCATACGTGAGTTGGACGGCAAGTGGTTAATATTATATAATAGTTTTAGAATGCCAATAGTATAGTAAGGGGATTGCATCCTCTTAAAGTGGTTATAAAGCTTTAGGTTTTTTTTACCTTCATGCATTCTATAAGTAAGAACCTTTTCTGCTGCAGGATTACCCCCCCCCCCCCCCTTATTCTTACGTGATCCAGCGACGTGCACAAGAGCCCAATCCGATCCAGCGACGTGCAGGAGAGCCCATTTAGATCCAGCGACGTGCAAACAAGCCCAATCCGATCCAGCGACGTGCAGGAGAGCCCAATCAGATCCAGCGACATGCAAACAAGCCCAATCCGATCCAGCGACGTGCACGCGAGCCCGATCCGATCCAGCGACGTGCACGAGAGCCTGATCCGATCCAGCGACGTGCACGCAAGCCCGATCCGATCCAGCGACGTGCACGCAAGCCCAATCCGATCCAGCGACGTGCACGCGAGCCCGATCCGATCCAGCGACGTGCACGAGAGCCTGATCCGATCCAGCGACGTGCACGCAAGCCCGATCCGATCCAGCGACGTGCATGTGAGCCCGATCCGATCCAGCGACGTGTACGCAAGCCCGATCCAGCGCCGTGCACGCAAGCCCAATCCGATCCAGAGACATGCACGAGAGCCCGATCCGATCCAGCGACGTGCACGCAAGCACGATCCAGCGCCGTGCACGCAAGCCCAATCCGATCCAGAGACATGCACGAGAGCCCGATTTGATCCAGCGACGTGCACGCAAGCCCGATCCAGCGACGTGCACGCAAGCCCGATCCAGCGACGTGCACGCAAGCCCGATCCGATCCAGCCACGTGCACGCAAGCCCGATCCAATCCAGCGACGTGCACGAGAGCACGATCCGATCCAGCGACGTGCACGAGAACACGATCCGATCCAGCGACGTGCACGAGAGCACGATCCGATCCAGCGACGTGCACGAGAGCACGATCCGATCCAGCGACGTGCACGAGAGCACGATCCGATCCAGCGACGTGCACGCAAGCCCGATCTGATCCACTGGGCAGATTGAGAGCAGAGGGAGACAGTGGCACCCGCTCCTGTCAGATCAAATCCAGTGGCGAGGGAGTGGGGGAGCGGGGCAGAGTCTCGCTGTTTGCGTCAATGGATCTGGGCCGCTCTGTGCAAATCTATTGCACAGAGCATTTAAGCATAGAAATGTTTGTTATTTTATTTTTTTAATTTTTCCTTTACAACCACTTTAATTGTTTATGAGCTTCTAGAGCACAACTCTGGACCCTGCATGCAAGAATGGCTCCTTTCTCTTGCAGTATCCTATAGAGCCGCCCTGAAACAGGAAACCTGGGGCAGGGGTCATGGCACCAAATTGCCCACTGAAAGTGCCAGTATGTAAAAAACAATCTGTCTACTTTCCAAAAAGGGGTCATTTGGGGGGTATTTGTACTGTCCCGGCATTTTAGTGTCTCAAGAAATGAGAACAGCCGTCAGTACATCAAGATTGATCAATTTTAAGATATGCTGTGGACTGTATATTATACACTGATTTGGGTTATTTTTACCAAAGAAATGTAGTAGTATACACTGTGGCCCAAATTTATGAAGAAATAAAATTTGCAAACTAAAACAAAAACACAAAAACCTGCGTGGGGCCCCCCCCCCAAATTCATGCCAGACCCTTAGGGTCGGTTCACACTGGGGCGACTTGGGATCCGACTTGTACGCCCTCAAGTCGCCCCAAATCGCCCCAGAAATAGTTTCAATGGGAGTGAACGCTAGCGTCTTAATAGACGCTACTGAAGTCGCTCCGACTTCAGAGCGTACTCCCTGTACTACTTTGATCCGACTTGGTAGGCGACCTGTACCATAGAAATCAATGGAAGTCGCCTCCAAGTCGGATCTCTCTGTAAAGTCAAGCGACTTTGCAGGGAAAACCCCTCCCTCCCCCCCTCCCTCCCAGAGAGCTGATTGGCCACAGGCGAAGTCGCCTGTCATGGAGGCGACTTCAAGTCGCCTTGTAATTTGCTGAAGTCGCGCTGAAGTCGCGCTGAAGTCGCGGTACAAAGTCGCGCTGAAGTCGTGTTGCCCCAGTGTGAACCGACCCTTATCTGAGCATGCAGCCCAGCAGGTCAGGAAATGGGGGAGGGCGAGTAAGCGCCCCCCCCCCCCGCCCCAAAGCACCTTGTTGATGTTGATCAGGACAAGGGCCTCATCCCCACAAACGTGCCGGTGGTTGTGGGGGCCTGCAGGCAGGAAGCTTTAACAAGAGGGCCCCCAAATCCCGCCCCCCTAAAGTGAATAAGTATGGGGTACATACCTACCCATTCATCAAAAAAGTGTCAAAAAGTAATAAAAACACAGAGACAGTTCTTGACAAGAAATAGAAAATAAAAAATAGTGTCCCCCTGAAGTAAATCCATCGTCAATCACCCCGTCCGCTGCACCCGAAAAATAAAAAAATGCTCCTGCCGTCCATGAAGACTGCCCACCTACTGCAGGGTCCGCCATTAGACACAGCATGTACCAGTCCGTGACGTCACAAGGGGACAGAACCACCAGGTGACGTAGTCAGGTGGCCCCACTCCTTACCTAAATAAGAACGGATGGTTTTTTTTGGGTGCGGCGGGCGGCGTGATTGACTATGATTTACATTAGGGGCACACTGTTTTTTTTTAATAAAGGAATTGTGAAAATCTGTCTTTGTTTTATTACATTTTGACACTTTTTTTGGTGAATGAGTAGGGGTACCATGTACCCCATACTCATTCCCATGGGAGGGAGGGATCTGGGGGCTTCCAGATTCTGATAAGCACCCTGCCTACAGATCCCGACAACCACCAGCCACAGTTGTGGGGATGGGGACAAGGTGCTTTGGCTCTGCCCCCCCACACCAAAGCACCTACCCCCCCTGTTGAGGGCATGTGGCCTGGTATGGTTCAAGAGGAGGTGCCTTAGCTCGCCCCCTCTCTTTCCTGACCTGCCGGTTCTGCATGCTTGGCTAAGGGTCTGGTATAGGTTTTGGGGGGGGGCCCACGCCCTTTTTTTTTTTATTTTGACGTGGGGTTCACCTTAAAATCCATACCAGACCTGAAGGGCCTGGCATGGACTGGGGGGGGGGCTAAGCTGATTTTTTTTCATCATCTATAATTGTCTGCATTTTTTTTTTACATTTAGCTGTCAGTGGGTAACCCGCTGACAGCTGATGAGTCATCTATTGCTAAGGACGCGGCGGCCGGCTTCCTGGCCTGCTGCTTAGAAACCAGCTATTTGTCAAAAACCAGCGTGGAGGTCCCCTGGTCCCCACGGTACTTTTTGATAAATACCGCATGCGATACCACCAGTAAAACCCTGGTGGTAATTATCGCATGTGTTTTTACTCTCTGGTACGTTTGTGAATTGGACTTAAAGGGGTTATAAAGTCAGAAAGTTTTTTTTATCTTAATGCATTCTATGTATTAAGATAAATAGCCTTCTGTGTGCCCCCCTAATACTTACCTGAGGTCCATCTCTTTCCGGCGATGTCCGGCCGTGTCTCGGTAAGTGTTGCGGCCGTCTGAGACTCTCCCTGATTGGCTGAGACACAGCAACGGCGCCATTGGCCCCCGCTGCTGTCAATAAAAGTCAGTTAGCCAATCAGGAAAGAGAGGGGGCCAAACCACAGCTCTGTGGCTGAATAGACACAGGGAGCTGCAGCTTGGCTTGGGTGCCCCCATAGCAAGCTGCTTTCTGTTGGGGCATTTAATAGGAGGGAGGGGCCAGGATCACAGAAGAGGGACCCAAAAAGAGGAAGATCCAGGCTGCCCAGTGCAAATCCACTGCAACAGAGCAGGTAAGTATAACATGTTTGTTATTTTTATAGAAAAAAAACAAAAAGGAGACTTTACAATCACTTTAAGAGCTTTTTAAACAATACTTACCGGCGATTTTCTTTTCTGCGGTAAATACCACATAATCGTTTTTTTGTTTTTCTTTATGAATTGGACTTAATTTATCGCATGCAATAATTTATGCAAATTAGTCACTTGACCACGTTATCGCATGCAGTAAACGTTAGTGAATTGACCCCTTTGTCTCTTATATAGCAAAACAAAAAAAAACAAAAAACGAGTAGCGATTAAATACCACCAAAAGCAAGCTCTATCTGTCTCAAAAAAATGCTAAAAATGGAGTATGGGTACAGTGTTGCATGACCGCGCAATTGTCATTCAAAAGGTGACTGTGCTGAAATCTGAAAATTGGCCTGGGCAGGAAGGGGGTAAAAGTGTCTGGTATTGAAGTGATTAAAAAAAAAATGAGGATTGTATCAGTTTAAAGATCATATTCAATTATCTAGATTCCTACAATCAGATTTTTCTGGCCCAGTCAGAAAAATTTCAAATAAATCATCGATTTTGCTCGAAAGTGATTGATGACACATTATTTATCTTTACAATAATTCATAGATCAAATGATATTATCCAATTCTGTGAATAATAGTATTCAGATTGTTACTTATATAACTGCCATAAGGTTACCTGCAGCTCCTTGGATCTTTCTGTGCAGCTCTTGGGGCCCCTATAGTCTAATCTGTGTTTCTTTATTGCCCTGTTATAGCAGTGATTTATAGCAGCCTCGTGTAATGTCTCCAGTCCCCAACAGTCTCCTGCAGCATGTCTGCAGTCTCTGACCATCTCTTGTATCATGTCTGCAGTCTCTGACCATCTCTTGTATCATGTCTGCAGTCTCTGACCATCTCTTGTATCATGTCTGCAGTCTCTGACCATCTCTTGTATCATGTCTGCAGTCTCTGACCATCTCTTGTATCATGTCTGCAGTCTCTGACCATCTCTTGCATCATGTCTGCAGTCTTTGACCATCTCTTGCATCATGTCTGCAGTCTCTGATCATCTCTTGTATTGTGCCTGCAGTCTCTGACCATCTCATGCATCATGGCTACAGTCTCTGACCATCTCTTGCATAATGTCCAGTCTCTGACCATCTTTTGTATCACGTCTGCAGTCTCTGACCATCTCTTGTATCACGTCTGCAGTCTCTGACCATCTCTTGCATCACGTCTGCAGTCTCTGACCATCTCTTGTATCACGTCTGCAGTCTCTGACCATCTCTTGCATCGTGTCTGCAGTCTCTGACCATCTCTTGCATCGTGTCTGCAGTCTCTGACCATCTCTTGCATCGTGTCTGCAGTCTCTGACCATCTCTTGCATCGTGTCTGCAGTCTCTGACCATCTCTTGCATCGTGTCTGCAGTCTCTGACCATCTCTTGCATCGTGTCTGCAGTCTCTGACCATCTCTTGCATCGTGTCTGCAGTCTCTGACCATCTCTTGCATCGTGTCTGCAGTCTCTGACCATCTCTTGCATCGTGTCTGCAGTCTCTGACCATCTCTTGCATCGTGTCTGCAGTCTCTGACCATCTCTTGCATCGTGTCTGCAGTCTCTGACCATCTCTTGCATCGTGTCTGCAGTCTCTGACCATCTCTTGCATCGTGCCTGCAGTCTCTGACCATCTCTTGCATCATGTCTGCTGTCTCTGACCATCTCTTGTATCATGTCTGCAGTCTCTGACCATCTCCTGTACTATGTCTGCAGTCTCTGACCATCTCTTGCATCATGTCTGCAGTCTCTGACCATCTCCTGTACTATGTCTGCAGTCTCTGACCATCTCTTGTATCATGTCTGCAGTCTCTGACCATCTCTTGTATCATGTCTGCAGTCTCTGACCATCTCTTGTATCATGTCTGCAGTCTCTGACCATCTCTTGTATCATGTCTGCAGTCTCTGACCATCTCTTTTATCGTGTCTGCAGTCTCTGACCATCTCTTGTATCGTGTCTGCAGTCTCTGACCATCTCCTGTATAATCATGCCTATAGTCTTTGACTATATACTGTAGTGTGTCTGCTGTCTCTGATAATGTATATTTACCAAATTTTATGTATGGTGATGTTAATTTACTCGATATGGGGGGCCTCAAGTAAGGCAACTAAAGGGTTAATGCCCAATGAGCTGCCAGTAAGACGCAAGGTTCAGATCTACACCGCGCATGCGACTTTCACCAGTAAAAGGCGAGTCTTGCTTGTCAGCAGTGTAGAAGGTACAGCGTTTTTTTTTTTTTCGTTTTTTTTTTGACGTTTCAATAAGTGGAACACAGCATTTCAAATCCATCCAACTTTACTGAAACAATTATTGAAATTCCTACCTTGAGGCCATGTATGTTCCGCTTCCCGGGAGGCTTGCAGGCTGCAACAGTAATAGACTAAATTGTAGATCACATCGGGGCCATTTACAATTCCTCCCCCCCCTCCCCCTCCCTTTTTTTTTCCCTTTGAAATGAATCGTTTAAAAAGAAATGAGAGTGACACCAAAATTAGCAGCGAGGAATGATTGAAGAGAGGCTCTCCGAGCAGAGAGAGGAGTCCCAGAAGACGGGATCCTTTCTGTGAAAATCGCACACCCTCCTGACACCGGCTCATCTAAATTCTAATTTCTGCTTAAAAAGACATAATACAAACACACACAACACACACAGCAAGCTAAACCTGATTGTGTACTGCCCTTAATTCCACATTGTGGAGCAGGTGCTGCGATCCTGGGAATTCCAGGCAATAGGAAGGAACTGACTATTCATATTAATATCCGGGATGTTCTCCACGTGCCCCCCCCCCTCCCCCGTCAGCACCGGGCCCCTCTTATTAAATGTTCCTAATATCTTTTTCCCACAAAGGTCAGTCTGGGCTCATTGCGGGCCACATACAGGAGCCTGGCATGCGCCATTTCTATCCAAGCAGACGGTACGCAGGTATAAATAATAGTGACCCCAGACGGCAAAATGTATGCCGAAATATTCCCGACTAGAATAGGAAATCCGCAGATTCAATCTCAACCACCAAAAAATCTAGTTAACTCCTTCTCTGCCAAGCCAGATAGCAAAAAGGCCGAGCGTTCCAAGTCCGTTTACACCTAGGCACGTACGTGTATTTTACATTTTTTTTTTTCTTGATGTGTCAACGCACACCTATTAAAGAATATGTTACCACCGAACATTTCATATTCCTGATAAAAAAGGGGAAAATAATTATTTGATCCCCTGCAGATTTTGTAAGCTTGCCCACTTACAAAGAAATGAGGGTCTATAATTGTTAAGATACAGTGGGGACGGAAAGTATTCAGACCCCCTTAAATTTTTCAGTTTTTAAGTTCATTTTTTTTCTCTCATTAATGTACACACAGCACCCCATATTGTACACACAGCACCCCATATTGTACACACAGCACCCCATATTGTACACACAGCACCCCATATTGTACACACAGCACCCCATATTGACAGAAATACACAGAATTGTTGACATTTTTGCAGATTTATTAAAAAAGAAAAACTGAAATATCACATGGTCCTAAGTATTCAGACCCTTTGCTCAGTATTTAGTAGAAGCCCCTTTTGATGAGTCTTTTTGGGAAAGATGCAACAAGTTTTTCACACCTGGATTTGGGGATCCTCTGCCATTCCTCCTTGCAGATCCTCTCCAGTTCTGTCAGGTTGGATGGTAAACGTTGGTGGACGGCCATTTTTAGGTCTCTCCAGAGATGCTCAATTGGGTTTAAGTCAGGGCTCTGGCTGGGCCAATCAAGAACAGTTACGGAGTTGTTGTGAAGCCACTCCTTCGTTATTTTAGCTGTGTGCTTAGGGTCATTGTCTTGTTGGAAGGTAAACCTTCGGCCCAGTCTGAGGTCCTGAGCACTCTGGAGAAGGTTTTCATCCAGGATATCCCTGTACTTGGCCGCATTCATCTTTCCCTCGATTGCAACCAGTCGCCCTGTCCCTGCAGCTGAAAAACACCCCCACAGCATGATGCTGCCACCACCATGCTTCACTGTTGGGACTGTATTGGACAGGTGATGAGCAGTGCCTGGTTTTCTCCACACATACCGCTTAGAATTAAGGCCAAAAGGTTCCATCTTGGTCTCATTAGACCAGAGAATCCTATTTCTCACCATCTTGGAGTCCTTCAGGTGTTTTTTAGCAAACTCCATGAGGGCTTTCATGTGTCTTGCACTGAGGAGAGGCTTCCGTCGGGCCACTCTGCTATAAAGCCCCGACTGGTGGAAGGCTGCAGTGATGGTTGACTTTCTACAACTTTCTCCCATCTCCCGACTGCATCTCTGGAGCTCAGCCACAGTGATCTTTGGGTTCTTCTTTACCTCTCTCACCAAGGCTCTTCTCCCCCGATAGCTCAGTTTGGCCGGACGGCCAGCTCTAGGAAGGGTTCTGGTCGTCCCAAACGTCTTCCATTTAAGGATTATGGAGGCCACGGTGCTCTTAGAAACCTTAAGTGCAGCAGAATTTTTTTTTTGTAACCTTGGCCAGATCTGTGCCTTGCCACAATTCTGTCTCTTAGCTCTTTAGGCAGTTCCTTTGACCTCATGATTCTCATTTGCTCTGACATGCACTGTGAGCTGTAAGGTCTTATATAGACAGGTGTGTGGCTTTCCTAATCAAGTCCAATCAGTATAATCAAACACAGCTGGACTCAAATGAAGGTGTAGAACCATCTCAAGGATGATCGGAAGAAATGGACAGCACCTGAGTTATATATATGAGTGTCACAGCAAAGGGTCTGAATACTTAGGACCATGTGATATTTCAGTTTTTGATTTATAATAAATCTGCAAAAATGTCAACAATTCTGTGTTTTTCTGTCAATATGGGGTGCTGTGTGTACAATATGGGGTGCTGTGTGTACAATATGGGGTGCTGTGTGTACAATATGGGGTGCTGTGTGTACATTAATGAGGAAAAAAAATAAACTTAAATGATTTTAGCAAATGGCTGCAATAATACAAAGAGTGAAAAATTTAAAGGGGTCTGAATACTTTCCGTCCCCACTGTAGGTGCATTTTAAAGTGGTTGTAAAGCCTTAAAGAGGAACCCCCTAAGGGTGGGACTTTACCGGTGTCCTGTTGAGAACTGTCCCCCCATCGGATAGTGTCCGCCCTGTACTGCGCAGGTGCATCACTTGCGAGTTATGGAGGACAAAGGAGACGTCGAAAGTCTCCGAACATGAACAGCTGTTCATGAGCTCTACACGGCGCCTGCGCAATTAACACTACACATTGTGTCGCACGCTCCCGATGCTCGTACAACTCTGCAAGGGGCGGGTGTAGGGGCGGATGCATACAGAAGATGGCCAGAGAGCGCTCATACGATGGGGGTGGATTTCTCAAAGGGGAGGATCTTTGTGAGGCGTGTTTAAACAACTGAAGGGTGGGTTTTGCAATGTTGAGGAAATCCACCCCCATCGTATGAGCGCTCTCTGGCCATCTTCTGTATGCATCCGCCCCTACACCCGCCCCTTTTAGAGTTGTACGAGCATCGGGAGCGTGTGACACAATGTGTAGTGTTAATTGCGCAGGCGCCGTGTAGAGCTCATGAACAGCTGTTCATGTTCGGAGACTTTCAGTGTCTCCTTTGTCCTCCGTACTGCGCCTGCGCAGTACAGGGCGGACACTATCCGATGGGGGGACCTTTCTCGTCAGAACACCGGCACTACCACATAAACAGACAATATTAGAAAAATATCAAGTATTTATAGAAAAAACACATATAGCAGTAAAAAGGGTCACTGGTTCGAATCCCAACCACGACACTACCTGCCTGGAGTTTGCATGTTCTCCCTGTGCCTGCGTGGGTTTCCTCCGGTTTCCTCCCACACTCCAAAGACATGCTGGTAGGTTAATTGGCTTCTGTCCAAAATTGTCCCCAGTATGTATGAATGTGAGTTCGGGACCTTAGATTGTAAGCTCCTTGAGGGTAAAATCGCGCAACTTTGAAGTCGCACAAGTGTGAAAAGGGCCTTAGGGTTTCAATATTACTGATCATCTTAGATATTACATTTCCTGTGAAAAACCCCTGATGAAGGAGTCATCATTCATCTCTGAAACGCGTTGGATTCAGGAAGATATATCTTTTCTTTGCATTCTATGTATATACCCTGTTTCCCCAAAAATAAGACCTAGCGTGATTGTCAGTGATGGCTGCAATATAAGCCCTACCCCCCAAATAACCCCTACCCTGTTTCCCCGAAAATAAGCCCTACCCTGAAAATAAGACCTACAAGGACTTTAACTAGGGTTTATTTGGGGGGTAGGGCTTATATTGCAGCCATCACCGACAATCACGCTAGGTCTTATTTTCGGGGAAACAGGGTATACATCCACGTTTATGTGCAATATTCTATATGTGTTTTTTCAATAAATACTTAATATTTTTCGAATATTGTCTGTCCACTTCCATACCGGGCCTATTCTGGCACTTCTCTCCTAAATGTAAAAAATCATCATTTTTTTGCTAGAAAATTACTCAGAGCCCAAAACATTATATATGTTTTTTTTAGCAGACACCCTAGAGCAGGGATATGCAATTATCGGACCTTCAGCTGTTGCAGAACTACATGTCCCATGAGGCATAGCAAGACTCTGACAGCCACAAGCATGACACCCAGAGGCAGAGGCATGATGGGACTTGTAGTTTTGCAACAGCTGGAGGTCCGCTAATTGCATATCCCTGCTGTCGCACGGTATTTGTGCAAACAATTTTTCAAACGCGTTTTTTTTTTAGAAAAAAACAACTGTTTCATGAATTAAAAAATTAAAAAACAGTAAAATTAGCCCAATTTTTTTGTATAATGTGAAAGATGAAGTTACGCCGAGTAAGAGATATATGTTTATAAAATTGCGCACAGTCATGGAATGGCACCAATCTTCGGTACTTAAAAATCTCCATAGGCAACGCTTTAATTTTTTTTTTTTTACAGGTTACCAGTTTAGAGTTACAGAGGTGGTCTAGTGCTAGAATTACTGCTCTCGATCTAACGCACACGGCGATATCTCACATGTGTGGTTTGAACGGCATTTACATATGTGGGCGGGACTTACGTGTGCGTTCGCTTCTATGCGCGAGCTACCGGGGACAGAGGTGCTTTAAATTTGCTCATTTTACTTTTTTTTTTTTATATATTTACACTTTCTCTTTTAATCTTTTTTTTTTTTATCACTTTTATTCCTATTACAAAGAATGTAAACATCCCTTGTAATAGGAATGGTGTGTGACAGGTCCTCTTTATGGAGAGATGCGGGGTCATTCTATGCAGCAGCCCCCCTAATACTTACCTGAGCCCCATCTCTATCCAGCGATGTCCTAGGCTTATGACATCATGCACAGCTCTCTCTCTCTCTCGTGAGAGTTTGCCAGGAAGGGAGGGCCAATGAGAGCTGCAGAGCTGGAGGTGTGCCTCTGTGTAAATCCAGGAAGTGAACAGGCAGCAGCTTCAGCTGCCCAAAGTTAAAATAGCTGCAGCCAGACTCAGTGGAGGGAGATTTCTGCAGCATATTTGGCAAGTACAGAATCACAGTATATATAAAAAAATATGCAAAGTGGCTGGAGGGAAGCTTCAGAATGGCGAAGATGTTATTACAAATGATGTGACTGCAGTTCCTCTTTAAGTGGTCTCCTCCAATTATCAAATTTGTGCCGACACAACAGAAACCCCCCCCCCCAGCACAGCCATTCACTTGGAAGATCAGTGTGCTGCTGTTTCTCCTCCCCCAGCTCTCTGAGCTCCTTATGCAGCTGAGAACAGAGGGAATGTGATCACTTATAAAAAAAAAAAAAAAAAAAAAAGGGGGGGGGGGGGAGGCATTTAAAATGCTTTTTTTAATATCTATACATAAATGTTTTATCTTTCATTTCTATTTTATGGGTCGTGTTACAAGGTGAGGGTTTCGTACATATTAACAAGCATCCACAAACCAAAACATTTTAACCAACTCTTTTTTTTTTTTTTCCGAAAGCAACGCAGAGAATGGGTATATAGATGTGTGCATTGTGATGCATAAGGCTTCCTTTACACTTGTGGTTAGTTGGCTGTACAAACATGCAGCTGAGGCGCACTTTTACTGCCCCCCCACCACCACCACCACCACTCCCCAAAAGGCCTGGTGCACACAGGCGTATTGAAATACTGTCTATGTATGTGAGATCTTTCTGGCAGGAGCTGTCAGAAAAATCCAGTTAATAGATGCTCACTTTGGCATGTAATTAGGCGAGTTTACATACACATGGCATTTAGCGTCATATGTACATGACAATATTCATTTTTTTACACCTGTGTGCATAGGGCCTTAAAGTGATATTAAAAAAAAAAACAAACAAAAAAAACAAAAAAAAAAACAAACCTTTAACAACAAACATGTTATACTCACCTGCTCTGTGTAATGCTTTTGCACAGAGCAGCCCAAATCCTCCTCTTCTCAGGTCGCCCCGCCAGTGCACTTGGCTCCTCCCACTTGACCAGTGCCTCCAATAGCAAGCCGCTTTTTATGGGGGCACTGGAGCGTGCATGCTCCCGAGCCCAGCTCTATGCATCCATAAGACACAGAGCCGAAGCTTGGCTCCGCCACCCTGCGCTCTCCTCACTGGCTCACGGGCTGTGATTGACAGTAGTGGGAGCCAATGGCTCCCGTTGCTGTGTCTCAGCCAATGAGGAGAGAGGGAGAGAGAGAGAGAGACCCAGGAAAGGCAGGGCTCCCTTGCACATCGCTGGATCGAGATTGGGCTCAAGTGAGTATTAGGGGGGCTGTGGGGGGAGCAAGATGAGCTGCTGTGTGAGCCAGTGGGGGCGCGTTTCGGCAGATTAACCACGCCTCCATCAGCAGGCTAAGCAACAATGATGTTGTGAAACGCGTCAGTATTTGTCCTGCTTCTGTTGTCACATGAACGTTGACTATTCATTACAATAAAGGCTTTTATCAGGGTGCGGCTGTCCAGAATCCAGTTCTTCAATGTTGCTCGTGCTGAGCCTACACCTGGCTTCCACTTTGAGGGGGGCGTTTTCTTCAGTACACCACCTGGAGCGGTTCATCCTTTTTTTTTTTGGCTCACACAGCGGTTGGACTGACAGCTCCTCCCACTACTCCAGCTGGACACATCGTCTTCGATTGGACATCCGATTTCTGGATATACCATCATGGCCACACAGGGCAGCCTGACGCCGGTCTCCCTGCACGGACTCCAGGCTCATTTTGCTCCCCACCACAGCCGGCTTTTTTCTCCACCAAGGACTACCTGTCACGGCTGGGCCCAGCCCTTCCTTCTCTGAGCTGGCCACTCAGCTGTCGGCTAATTGCCAGCTCCCATCTCTCTCCACAGTTACTCAGCTGTTGATGATATCCTGCTCATCAGTCCTGCCTACTTAAGCCATTCAGCCCAGTGGATCTCTGCCTTTGCTTTGGTCAACATCACAAGAGACTATCTCCTGCGTTCCTGTTTAAAGACTTGCTTTTCTGACATCTCTTCTGGCTCCAGAACCTGCTTGCTGTTCCACTACATTGATCCCTGACTTCTGGCTTGGCTGACTATCCGTTCCGGTTACTGAACTTTGGCTATGTTTTGACTACGTTTGTTCTTTTTACTTTTTTTATTAAACAAGTGTGATTTAACTGTACTTCTGTCTCGGTCTGATTTCATGGTTTCAGGTTACACAGCTCATTACGATCCATTGGGGAATGTCATCCTCTCCCCCCCCCCCCCCCTCCCACCCACTTGTGAGTTCTATTTGTATTTTATGGTATTTTACTAAATAAATTGTGCTACACTATGCCGGTTTGGTGCTTTCTTCTCCTCCCTTCCTATTTTACAGAGTGTGGATGTCCAGCCCACAAATGAAAGCAGCCTTGCCACCACTACAGGGTCAGCCATTTTCTACTAATTGACATTTTTATTCCTATACCTCCTGGAAAAAGTATCTTTCAATATCTCTTTTTTAACCTGATATATGACATTTTATCACTATAGGATGGGCACAGTGTCAGCGCTGTAGTGTTTTTAGGTTATGTCTTTAAGTGTGTATTATTGCAAAAAAGTGCACAGACGTGAATAGCCTCATTGGAATCAAAGTATTTTGCAAAAGGTACATAAAAGTGCAGGGGGGTGATCGGCACCTTAAACCCCTTTCACACTGGAGGCGTTTTTTAGGCACTTTTGGGCTAAAAATAGTGTCTGTAGAGTGCCTATAAAATGCCTCCCCTGCATCCCCAGTGTGAAATCCCGAGTGCTTTCACAGTGGGGGCGGTTCGCTCGCAGGACGTTAAAAAAAGTCCTGCTAGGAGCATCAGTCGGGCGGTGGTGTATACACCGCTTCTCCACCACTCCTGCCCATTGAAATGAATGGGCACCGCTGCCGGAGCACTTGCAAAGAGATTCGGCAGCGGCGTTACACGGGTGCATTTAACCCTTTATTCGGCCGTAGCAGGGGTTACAAGCCCCCCGCTAGCGGCCAAATAGCGCCGCTAAGACGACAGTATAGCGCCGCTAAAACTAGCAGCGCTTTACCGTCAACACCCGACCGCCCCAGTGTGAAAGCAGCCTAACAGTAGCATTCTTAATACTTTTGTGGATACACAAGGGAAAGAGATCAGCATAATGCAAATAACATTAATGTGTGTTGATGTAAATAAAAACCTTCTTTCTATGTAAAGTTACAGGACTGTATAAGAGGAAACATTTGCTCATTTCATGTGAAGGTTCCCTTTGATTGTGCCTTGCTAATGCCCTTATTTGTCTGCAAATCTACCAATCGGAGCCTGAGACTGAGAATAGTAAAGGATTTGAGAGCCTCATGATGGATGCCGATCTATTGCGTTAGGGAGGAGTCCTGGACATCCTGTTGGTGCAAGGGACCTGGTCATCAGAGGTATCTCATCTCTTGATTAATATTCTGGAGCGTCAGGGGATTTAGCGGCCTCTACAGCATTGGACTATTCTGTCAGGTCATCCAATCTGGATTCAGTTGAATAAATACCACGGCAGTTGAATACATTAACCATCAGGGAGAAATCAGAAGCCTCATGCAGTAGCAAGGGAAGTAGATCAGATCCTGCCCCTGGGTGGAACTTCATGTTCCAGCCTTGTCTGCCATTTACTTACCAGGTATGGGCAATTGCCATGCAGACTTCCTAAGCCGGCTCCATCTGGACCCAGAGGAGAGGTCCCTACATCCGGAGATGCTGCAAATCTATCACAGGTGGGGGGGTGCAGGATGTGGCCCTCCTTTCCTCCTTGATTAACAACAAACTGGGCAGGTTTTCCCCCCACATTAAGGAATCACAGTGGTCCCCAACCTTTTTGGCACCGGGGACTGGCTGCGTGGAAAAAAATTGTGCCAAGGACCGGGGGGGTGTCACGCAGGGGGTAAATGATTTTTCGCGGGCAATGGCTAGTGTTAGCGCTTCAATCTTCATGGCACCATGCTTGATAAGGTGTCAAGGTGATTGAAGCGCATTATTTCTATTATTACTAATGAAATAGTTAAACTCACCATAATGCAGACTCAGTGGGAGCCCTGAGCGTGTCACTTGCCACTGTCGCCTGCCACCAGATGCGGAATGTCACTTGCCACGCTGCCTGCCACAAGATGTGGATTGTCCCTTGTCACGCCACCTGCCACCAGATGCGGAATGTCATTTGCCACATGACCTGCCACGTTGCCTGTTTCCAGATGCGGAATGTCACTTGCCACGCCACCTGCCAAGGTGCCTGTCACTAGATGCGGAATGTCACTTGCCACGCCACCTGCCACGCTGCCTGTCACCGGATGCGGAATGTCACTTGCCATGCCATCTGCCACGTTGCCTGTCACCAGGTGTGGAATGTCACCTGCCACTCTGCCTGTCACCAAATGTGGAAGGTCACTTGCCATGCGCTTCATTGCCTGTCACCAGATGCAGAATGTCACTTGCCACGCTGCCTGCCACCACTGCATTGGTGGCAGCACTGGTCCACTAAGCACAGAGGCAGGCCTCTATGAAGTGTTGGGTTCCAAATGAAGGCATGAGAGCAGTGATGCGGGGCGGGCAGTGAGAGATGACGTCATCTCTCTGCTCCCAGCTGCACCTCCGACACTGAGACTGACAGGACACCGGCTGTGAGGGCGGAAGAGCGGCAATGTGGGGGGCGGAGAGAGATGATGTCATCTCTGATTGCCCGCTCGCTTCTTCCATCCACCCGTCTCTCATATGCCGGCCGCTCGGCTGTCTCATGCTGCCCGCCCAGCTCTCTGACGGCCGCCCGGCTCTTTCATGCCGCCCGCCCGCACCCACGGCCCGGCTGCAGAAAGGCCACAGCCAGGTAGTGGGCCGCGGCCCGGAGGTGGACGACCCCTGCTCTAGCAGAACCAGTGGATGCTCTGATGGCTTCATGGTATCAGAACACCCTGATTTATGCATTTCCTCCCCTGAAACTTCTTCCTCGGTTGCTTAACAGGATCAAGATGGAGGGAATTTCAGTGATACTCATTGCTACAGAATGGCATGTGGTACTTCAACATTGTAGGACTCCCAGTGGATCCTCAGTGGGCTCCACCTTATCCTTCAGAATTTATCATCCGGCTTCACAGTTGTTGGCTTTAACAGCATGACTCTTGAAACCCAGGTTCTGAGGGACATGGGTATTTCCAAGTCTTTGATTCTCGTGATGTCAAGAGCTTGAAAGTCTAGATCTCACAAGGTCCATCATTGGATATGGAAGACATATTTAACTTGTATGAGTGTTGAGGCTTTCACCCTGTGGGAGGAACCCCCTCTGTCCTATAGCTGGGTCTGAACCATCATTTGGCTCTAAGCACTATCAAAGATCAGGTCCTGCTCTTAAACTGGCCACAGGTGGATTGAAAATTGGCTGGCTCAGCAGCGACTGGCCGAATTTCGAACCATTGATGGCCGTTACCATTCGAGAGGAGTCAATCTAATCATCAACTCCTCTCAAACGGGACTGTTGGTATATTTTGTTCATCACCGCTGCAGCCAAATCGGAGGAGTCTCAGATGTCAGAATACAATAGCACAGCGGGGAAGATTCCTCCATCAAACTCTCTTATGTGGGTGGGGGAATCCCCTTGAAACTTTCCACATTTTGTCATGTTACAACCAAAAACGTAAATGTATTTTGTTGGGATTTTATGTCATAGACCGACACAAAATGGCACATAATTGTGAAGTGGAAGCAAAATTATATATGGTTTTCAATTTGTTTTTTCAAATAGGTGAAAAGTGTGTGTGTGTGTGGGGGGGGGGGGGGGGCATTTGTATTCAGCCCCCTTTACTCTGATACGCCTAACTAAAATCTAGTGGAACCAATTGCCTTCAGAAGTCTCCTTAGTAAATAGAGTCCACCTGTGTGTAATTTAATCTCAGTATAAATACAGCTTTTCTATGAAGCCCTCAGAGGTTTGTTAGAGAACCTTAGTGAACAAACAGCATCATGAAGGCCAAGGAACACACCAGACAGGTCAGGGATAAAGTTGTGGAGAAGTATAAAGCAGGGTTAGGTTATAAAAAAATATCCCACGCTTTGAACATCTCACGGAGCTCTGTTCAATCCATCATCGGAAAATGGAAAGAGTATGGCACAACTGCAAACCTACCAAGACATGGCCGTCCACCTAAACTGACCGGCCGGGCAAGAAGAACATTCATCGGAGCAGCTAAGAGGTCCAGGGTAACTCTGGAGGAGCTGCAGAGATCCACAGCTCAGGTGGGAGAATCTGTCCACAGGACAACTATTAGTCTTGCACTCCACAAATCTGGTCTTTATGGAAGAGTGACAAGAAGAAAGCCATTGGTGAAAGAAAGTCATAAAAAGTCCAGTTTGCGAGAAGCCGAGAAGCCATGTGGGGGACACTGTGTGTAGCGAGACAAAGTGTCAGTGACAACTGCCAAGTAACTTTCACAGCATGCTGGGAAATTTGTCATCTAGTTTTTGTTCATTCACTTCATTCATCCTTTAACTCAGGGGTCTCCAAATTTTCTAAACAAAGGGCCAGTTAACTGTCCTTCAGACTTTAGGGGGGCTGGACTAGGGTTAGCGGGAGTAGAAAATGTCCTGGTGTCCAGTGGGAGCAAACAATGCCCTTTCTTTGGTGTCAGTGGGAGGACTAGTGCCTCATCGTTGATGTCTGTGGAAGGAATAGTGCCCCATCGTTGGTGTCAATGGAAGGAATGGTGACCCATCGTTGGTGTCAATGGAAGGAATGGTGACCCATCCTTTGTGTCAATGGAAGGAATTGTGTCCCATCCTTGGTGTCAGTGAGAGAAATAGTGTCCCATCCTTGGTGTCAGTGAGAGAAATAGTGTCCCATCCTTGGTGTCAGTGAGAGAAATTGTGCCCTTTTGTTGGTGTCAATGGAAGGAATGGTGCCCCATCGTTGGTGTCAATGGAAGGAATTCTGCCCCATCGTTGGTGTCAATGGAAGGAATTCTGCCCCATCGTTGGTGTCAATGGAAGGAATTCTGCCCCATCGTTGGTGTCAATGGAAGGAATTCTGCCCCATCGTTGGTGTCAATGGAAGGAATTCTGCCCCATCGTTGGTGTCAATGGAAGGAATTCTGCCCCATCGTTGGTGTCAATGGAAGGAATTCTGCCCCATCGTTGGTGTCAATGGAAGGAATTGTGTCCCATCCTTGGTGTCAGTGAGAGAAATTGTGTCCCATCCTTGGTGTCAGTGAGAGAAATTGTGTCCCATCCTTGGTGTCAGTGAGAGAAATTGTGCCCTTTTGTTGGTGTCAATGGAAGGAATGGTGCCCCATCGTTGGTGTCAATGGAAGGAATTCTGCCCCATCGTTGGTGTCAATGGAAGGAATTCTGCCCCATCGTTGGTGTCAATGGAAGGAATTCTGCCCCATCGTTGGTGTCAATGGAAGGAATTCTGCCCCATCGTTGGTGTCAATGGAAGGAATTCTGCCCCATCGTTGGTGTCAATGGAAGGAATTCTGCCCCATCGTTGGTGTCAATGGAAGGAATTCTGCCCCATCGTTGGTGTCAATGGAAGGAATTCTGCCCCATCGTTGGTGTCAATGGAAGGAATTCTGCCCCATCGTTGGTGTCAATGGAAGGAATTCTGCCCCATCGTTGGTGTCAATGGAAGGAATTCTGCCCCATCGTTGGTGTCAATGGAAGGAATTCTGCCCCATCGTTGGTGTCAATGGAAGGAATTCTGCCCCATCGTTGGTGTCAATGGAAGGAATTCTGCCCCATCGTTGGTGTCAATGGAAGGAATTCTGCCCCATCGTTGGTGTCAATGGAAGGAATTCTGCCCCATCGTTGGTGTCAATGGAAGGAATTCTGCCCCATCGTTGGTGTCAATGGAAGGAATTCTGCCCCATCGTTGGTGTCAATGGAAGGAATTCTGCCCCATCGTTGGTGTCAATGGAAGGAATTCTGCCCCATCGTTGGTGTCAATGGAAGGAATTCTGCCCCATCGTTGGTGTCAATGGAAGGAATTCTGCCCCATCGTTGGTGTCAATGGAAGGAATTCTGCCCCATCGTTGGTGTCAATGGAAGGAATTCTGCCCCATCGTTGGTGTCAATGGAAGGAATTCTGCCCCATCGTTGGTGTCAATGGAAGGAATTCTGCCCCATCGTTGGTGTCAATGGAAGGAATTCTGCCCCATCGTTGGTGTCAATGGAAGGAATTCTGCCCCATCCTTGGTGTCAGTGACAGGAATTATGCCCCATTATTGGTGTCAGTGGATAGAATGCCACAAGGGCCGGATAAAGGTAAGTAAAGGGCCACAGTTCGGAGACTTCTGCTTTAACTTAACATTGTGTCAAATCAAACTTCATGGGGTTGATTTACCAAAACGGGAGCTTCCGGGTTTCTTTGGTCAAAGCTTAGTTGAACAAGCTAAAGTTAGAAGCGGATTGACTACCATGCACAACTGCACCAGATTTTGCACTCTCCAGTTTGAATAAATCAACCCCCAAGTGTCAGGAGAACCTACAGAAGTTTAGGTGACTTGGGAGGACAGACCGTTCTTGTAACCAAACCACTGCCCAACTCGATTTTATAAATTTAATGGAGGCCGACTATATTATGTAATAGGAAACTAAGGAAAAACACATTGATAATAATCTACCGGAGCAAAAATCTGAACGAACACCAACCATATCTTTGCTATAAAGACAGTAGGATGTCTTCTTGGATTCGCCACCTATCCCAGCCATACAAAACAAGAAGCGGTGACCAAGCTTCTGGGACACGTGATAAGGCAGCAGCAAGTTTCGCGATAAAGGAGCTCAGATCGGCTCTATAATTCCACAACATGTTCTGCCTGTCAATGCAACATGACAAATAAAGATGATTACTATGAATATAAACACGCTCACAGGTCTTGGCTCACACAGAGCAGGCTGCTCCCTTTCCACGTCCCCTGCACGCCACAAATTGTTGTTAAAGTCACTGTCAATTTTGATTGATTGTCTTGAAGTAAAGAATTACATTTTTGCCCCCCTGCTCTGTCTCGGTGGAATGCATATTTAACCCCTGCTGTGTCAGCGGAGAGTGCGCTGTGCCCCAGCTATTAACAATCGTCACGCACTCTATAATTACTGCACACATCAATAAGCCTTTGTGCAACGCAGCAAGATGTGAAGTAATGTTTCAGCGTGGGCGGGCATGCAGCAGGGAACAGGTGCAAGACGTCCTGATTTTGTAGCTGTGGAATGCGTGTGTAAACGTTTGTCAGGCGTGATGCTGGTGTACATGCAAATGCACTTTATGAATAAGCAGGATGGGTGAGAGCCGGGGGTACCTGTGTAGGCAAGGTGCCATGCTTCTTAAGCACCGGTATGCCACAGTCTAATGGCTAATATATGGGCTTAATAGCCATGGTATAGTAGATGGTGAAGTAGATATGGAATGATATACACAAGACACCATCTTGACATTCAGTGGACTTTTAAGGAACTGATCACAAAAGCAATAAAAAAGTTGCAAAATTCCATAAAAGTTTACATTTTGTTTATACATCAGCTCTAAAACATTTTAAAACATAAAAGCAACGGCTGATACATTGTTGCATACAATCACCAAATCTACGACTATTCTCCATATTCCCACATCAAATATCAAATTCTTCAACTGTTTTGTACCTATTGCACATGTGGGAGAAGCCCAGCACGTTTCAAAGAATCTTCATCAGGGGCTGAAGTGAAGACCTATAAATGGATGGTGTTTGATTGTTTGGTATGCTTATTCGTTTGGCCCAATTGTTAGGGCATGGTGAGGGAATGCTCTCGAAATGACCAGTCACGTCAGATGGGACCCTGGACCAAACAATTAAACATACAGGCCTAGCTTCCCATACTTTTTGGTTCTCCTTTGGTTCTTCTGTGCACCTTGCTCCTCCCATGTCCACCCAGGCACCTTCAGGTCTACAATTGAGACTTTTTAGCTTCTGATGAAGCCGGTTATAACCGGCCAAACAGGTCAGGAATCTTTGTAGAAATAAGAAGAGCTAGCCTGGCTGCCGCAAAACTCACCCGACCTGAGTGGTTAGCAGGTAAAAGCAGCCTCAGCTCGATTTATCCAAGCCATGTCCCTAACATGTTTCGCCCGACCCCTGGAGCTTAATCATGGAGGTGCGGGCCAGGTGAGGTGTGCGGCGGCCAGGCTATTTCTTCCGATTTCTACAGCGTGCTTTGGGTCTGGACAAACCTTTCCCCAGCCTGCACCCTCACTAGTCAGCGGCATCCAATTCATCAGAATGTCAGGGCTGGGCTCAGCCCTTCCTTCTGAGCTGGCCGCTCAGCTGTCGGCTAATTGCCAGCTCCTATCTCTTCACAGTGACTCACCTGTTGATGATAGCCTGCTCGTCAGTCCTGCCTATTTAAACCGTCCAGTCCAGATGATCTCTGCCTTCGCCTTGGTCACATCTCTAGAGATGCTCTCCTGTGTTCCTGTTAAAGACTTGCTTGGCCGACATTCCTTCTGGCTCCAGATCCTGCTTGCTGTTCTATTACGCTCATCTCTGGCTCCCTGACGTTTTGGCTTGTCTGAATATCTGTTCCAGTTCCTGAACTCTAACTATGTTTTGACTGCGTTTACTCTGTTTACCTTTTTTTATTATTATACAAGTGAGATTTAACTATACTTCTGTCTCAGTCCGATTCATGGTTTCTGAGAGTAGGCGAAGGCCATGAATTCAGAAGATCCAGTCAATCCACTTGTTGGTAATATTTTTTCCAGATTGGATGAGCAGGATCACCGCATGGATCAGTTTGCCATGGTGTTACAAACGCTCCTGAGTCGCACAGCTCACCTGGAATCTCCCACGGTGGCTACTCCGGTACAACCCATGTTGCAGTCCATCTCTGCTGCTGCTGTCTCTGTGCAGGCACTCGCCTCGAGTATTACCTCTATAAGAGGTATGTCTGGTTCCGTAGGTTTCGTGATATCTTTACTTTCTGAGAGAGCCTTGGCCTGGGCAAACCCTTTATGGGAGACGCAAAAACCTGTTGTCTCGAGTTACCCCGAGTTTGTGGCTTCCTTTAAAAGGGTATTTGACGTTCCCGCGCGCTCCGCTTCTGCTGCCAAGTGCCTCATGTCCATCAAACAGAGTATGAGAACTATTACCAACTACGCCATTGAATTCCGTACTCTAGCAGCAGAGGTTGCTTGGAACAATGAGGTCCTCGTGGCTGCTTTTTCTCATGGTCTCTCGGATACCATCAAGGATGAGATAGCAGCCCGAGATATACCCAATGAGCTAGAGAAGTTGATCACGTTTGCCATCCTCATTGACTCCAGACTCAGAGAAAGACTCTCTTTTAAAGGAGTGCTTGCAGAAGCCTCCTGTATATTTGTCTCCGAGATTTGCAGTCCCACCCTTGCCTCCCTCACCTCCCATGCCTCCTGGTACCGAGTCGGTCAGTGAAGATGAACCCATGCACTTGGGCTTCACGTGTCTTTATCTCAACGATATCCTCATATTTTCCGAATCCCTGGAAAGCCAGCACACAGATGTCTGTTGTGTGCTTCAGAAACGAAGAGAGAACAATCTTTATTGTAAATTGGAGAAGTGCGAATTCCATCGTGAACAGGTTAAATTCCAGGGTTATGTCATTTCCACTGTTGGTTTTTCGATGGGCCCAGAGAAACTTTCAGCAGTCCTACAGTGGCTCCAACCCGTGGGTTTATGTCCTGTGCAGCGTTTTTTTGGCTTTGCCAACCATTATCGGAAGTTTATTCGTAACTTCTCGTCTCTGGTCAAGCCCCTGACTGATATGACCAGAAAGGACGTTGGTCTCTGGAGTCCATTAAGGCCTTTAAGAGTCTCATGGCTGCCTTTGTTTCTGCTCCTGTGTTGGCACATCCTGATCCTACGTTATCTTTTATCCTTGAGGTTGATGCTTCTGAGACTAGAGTTGGCACCCTTTTGTCTCAACGTCCTACCTCTGAGAGTGCTATGCATCCTTGTGGCTACTTTTCCAAGAAATTGTCACCTGCAGAGTGCAATTATGAGATTGGTGACAGAGAGCTGTTAGCGATCATTTTAGCGCTGAAAGAATGGAGACATCTCCTCGAAGGTACCACTGTACTGGTTCTCATTCTTACTGACCATAAGAATCTCACATTCTTGTCTGAGGCTAAACACCTCTCTTCCAGAAAGGCGCGATGGGCTCTTTTCTTGTCTAGTTTCACTTACACTGTCTCATTCTTACCCGGTACTAAGAATGTAAGGGCTGACGCTTTGTCACAACAATTTTACTCCACTTCCAAGTCGGAGTCGGTTCCGGTTCCTGTGATTCCTCCTGATCGTATTCTGGCTACGGTTAGCACCAATCTCACTTCTCCTTTTGGGTGACAAAATTCTTGCTGCTCAGGTTCATGCTCCTCCTGAGAAATCTTGTGACCGCTGCTTTGTCCCAGAGAGTCTCTGTACTGCCGTGCTCCAGACTTACCATTCTCCCAAGGCTGCTGGCCACCCTGGGAAGAATCAACTCTTTTGGGCCATTTCCCAACAATTCTGGTGGCCTAGTCTACGTGCTGATGTAACTGCCTTGGTAGCTGCCTGTTCCGTGTGTGCTCAGAGTAAAACTCTATGACACCTTCCAGTGGGCCTCCTACAACCAATACCCAATGGAGAGAGGCCCTGGACCCACCTATGGATTTCATTGTGGAGTTACCCAACTCCCAGGGCAACAATTATCCTTATGGTGGTTTACAGGGTCTTGAATATGTCTCATTGTATTCCACTTAAGAAGTTGCCCACTTCTAAGGAATTGGCTTCCATTTTTGCTTGAGAGATCTTTCGCTAACATGGGCTACCCAAAGGTGATTGTCTCAGACGGGTAGTCAGTTTGTGTCCTGGCTCTGGCGAGCCTTTTGTGCACAGTTGGGAATTCAGCTTGCTTTCTCCTCTGTGTATCACCCGCAGTCTAATTGGGCCGCAGAACGAGCCAATCAGTTCTTGGAGCAATTCATACGTTGCTATATTTCTGACCATCATAACAGCTGGTCAGACCTTTTACCGTGGGCAGAGTTTGCTCACAATAGTGCCTTGAATTCTGATTCCCAATTGTCCCCGTTTATGGCGAATTATGGTTTCCAACCTTCCATGTTGCCTGACTCCTATTGTTCCACAGAGTATTCCTGCGTTAGAGGAGCAACTCCGTAGTCTTCGTTCCACTTGGGCACAAGTCCGGGAGGCTTTGAGACATACTGATAGGTACAGACTCCATGCTGATCACAGACGCCTGCCTGCGCCTTCCTACCAGGTTGGGGACATGGCCTGGCCGTCATCTCGCAACCTCCGACTTCGTGTTCCCTCGCTGAAGTTCGCACCTCGGTTTATTGGGCCTTTCCGTATTTTTCGCAGGATTAACTGAGTGGCTTGAGCATTAGACCTTCTGAGACTGCGAGCCAGGCCTTCTCGTCCAACATCAGTGCCTGACCTCACAAATGCTCTTCTGGAAGAATGGTCAAACATTCCCATAGACATCCTCCTAAACCTTGTGGACAGCCTTCCCAGAAGAGTTGAAGCTGTTATAGCTGCAAAGGGTGGGCCAACTCAATATTAAACCCTACAGATTAATGCTGGCCATACACTATACGAAAAATCTTTCATATAGACACTTCGTTCGTTTTTCGGCAAGTTAATGGGCACAAATCGATAATCGTTTGTGACGTTTTTGTGGAAAAAAAAAAAAAACGAACGGCGAGTTTGGAAAATTTCTGCTGAACGTACGATAAATTGCAAGGTTAATGTGTTTCCCATCTGAACTGTCTGCACTAGGTAGATTGTAAAAAAAACAAACAAAAAATTATTTATGTCCACTGAACGATTTATCGGTCATTACATGATGGCACGATCGTTTGCGGTCACGGTCGAACGTTCGTTTTTCGAAAATGTGTTCAGCCGATTGGGATGCCGTTAAAGTTCATGTGCGTGTAAAGGCAGGCGTCCCGATACTTTTGGCAATATAGTGTAGACCCCAGAGCTGAGTGGGACAGGCTATTATTTTATAGGAGTCTAGTATTTTTGGTTAAAACATTTTATATTGTCTGTGCATGGTGTCTGATAAAGAATATATGACTTAAAGGCCTGTACACACGACACGAAAATCAGATGGAAAAATTCGTACGACCTGTCTGCCGATTTTCGGATCGTTAGTACGGTGCTTTCGACAGCCGATTTCGCTTTTTCGTCAGACAAAAGCTGGATGTGCAGACTATAAAATTTTTGGCGCATGTGATCTCAACGTCCGATTTTTCTTTCATTAGTACGGTTTTCGTACGAAAAAAAAGAGCAAGACTAGGCATGCTCAGAAAACGAAAGAACACATACAAAACTATTGAACACATTACGTCACTTCTGACGCTGTATTCTGTCGTACGAAAAGTTTCGTATTGCGAGTAACCTCTTCACTCCCGACTTGAGACTTGCATGCCACAAAAAACGGACGTTCGGTCGTCCAAAAATCTAAGCGTGTGCACGAGGCTTTAGATTACATGAATGGTTGTGGTGGTATAGTTTGATTTTTGGATTTTATTTTTGGGTAGAGTCCTAAACCAGTTTTTTTTTATCATGGAGTTGTCAGGAAAGGTGCAAACATGTGCGCAGGTACATGAATCCAAGGGACTCTGTCTGTGGCGGCGCACAGGTGCACGCACTTGTGTGCAAGTGCGCATTGGAGTCAGTTGAGCTAGTTAAATGGCACTAGTCAGTGCCGTTTGGTCTACTACGTTCCTGAGCATCTGTTCCTGTATTGATCTTCTGTTGCCAACCTCATCTGCTCCTGACTATGCCTGAGCGCCGCCTGTACCGACCCCCTGGCTTGCCTTGGGGCTACGTTTCTGCCTGCTCCTTCTGCGAATCTGCCTCATGGTTACCGACCACAGCCTGACTCCCAACTATTCTTCTGCTTGCTGTCTGTACCTGATCTGCCCGCAAGTTGCTGACCTGGACCATCTGACCTTGCCTTGGTTCTCCTCCTTGCACCTGCATCACCTGACCTGTGCCTGTCTCCAGCTCTGGTCCTTCTGCCAGCGTTCATCCAGCCAGCTATTCCTGCATATCCGAACGCACATCAGCATCTGTCAGCAGAAGACTCATCAGGCACTCGTCCCACTCTGTGCTCTGGCATTCCTTGTGACTTTTGCCAGGGCTGTAAGAGGCCTACCTCTGCGCTTTAGACTCCATCACCAGGTACGTTACAGGAGTAAATCTTCTATGACTGGGACTGTTTTTATGTATCGTATGTCAAGTAGTGGTTTCACCATCTATTTATAGGTTTTGACTCCAGTCCCCCCTGATGAAGATTCTTTGAAACGCGTTGGCTTCTCCCACAGAATATATAAAGTCATATAAATAAAAAAGCAAAGTTTATGGAATTCTACTTTGTGATCAGCACCTTAAAAGTCGCATGAATTTCAAGATGGTGTATTGTCTACAGGGATGTTGGCACTCCAATAATTGATTGCTTTTAATATGAATAAGGTTAGTTATGGAAGGAGTTTACTTTGGTTTTAATTACTTTATGGTAATGCTAGCAATCAATGTTAAAGATGATACAGTAAAAGGATAATAGTTAACATGTGAATTACTATTATGATGTCTGGAATGGATCTGTTGAGTTCTGTTACTTAGATGGGTTGAAGATATACTTTCTGACTTCCAGCAATGGTCACAAATCCTTGTATTACTATAGGAAATCCTAGGTCTACAAAAAAAAAAAAAAAAGGGATGTCATGCTAAATTGCCCCACAGATGGAGAAGCATAATGTGGGCCTCTGTCCATGGAGTGAGAAGAACACTCAATTCCATGTGTCGCCAACTCCATCAAATTCCGAAGGCCTTGGGGTGTGCAATGATGTGAATTGTAGGGAAGGAATAAAAGGCTGGCTACTTTTTCTTACTTTCCCACCCTTCCACCCCTACCGGTGCCCATCTTAATTACCAAAAACAGCTGGTACCAGGACCAGACGAGGTGTTCTCAGGAACCCCCAGGTCATGTGCCAGAGGAAATGGCACATGTTCTCCTCACTCAAGATTTCATCAGACTTCAAGCTTTCCAGATCCACAACAAAGCCAAGATGTTTGTTTAAAAATAAATAAAAATTGCCTAAATTTTATTGTGGAGGCTTTAAGACATCTATAAATATGAATCATGGGTGTGAACATCACACATGGTGCTAAACTTTAAGGGCCCATTCACACTTGTGCATTGCAGCAATGCACGTGCTATTCATTGCCAATGCATTCTACTGTAATACATAGGGCAGTGCATCACAATACACATACTGTGAGCTGTGTTGCACTGAATTACATTTTCTGCATTGCACTCACAACCCAATCATAATGAATGGGCTGCCTTGATGCAACCTTACCATGTTCATTAACACATCGTAAAGAAGAACTTTAAGAGGCACCAACACCCAGTGCTCCCCCCCCCCCCCCCCCCCGCTTCCTTTACATCCAAGGAAGCTGCCATCTTAGACTGTGCGCTAAATTGCCAATGTATGACCTTGGTTTGGTATCAAGAGATCCCCAAATTTTCCACTTCCACTGTCTTTCATATTCAAAGCTTTAGATATCTTTTTATACCCTTTTACAGCTTTATAAAGTTCCATCATCTTGTTACGCAGGTCTTTTGACAGTTCTTTTCTACTTCCCCATGGCTCAGTATCTAGCCTGCTCAAGGCATCCACATGAGAGCTAACAAACTCATTGACTTTTTATACGCAGACACTAATTGCAATTTAAAAAAAAAAAAAAAAAATTGTGGGAAATTAACCTTTAATTGGCACCTTGTGTGTCTGTACCAAGGCCAAACCATTCCAGGGGATGGAAACTTTCCATCATCAGGGTCATTTGGGTGATTACAGTTAATATTATGATTTAAAAAGGAGTCAAATGACTGATAATAAATAGCTTCATATGATTATCTGAAAATACAATAGACAGTTTTTCGGCATGGTCAGTCATATTTTCAATATCAATGCCAAAATTTCACCATTTCTGGCAGAGGATGCAAACTTTTGAGCACAACTGTATGTAAAAATTGCCATAGTGGAAATTCAGGTTTATTTAAAAAAGGAGCAGTGGCAATCAGAATGGAGTTTTGCTCTGAAATGTTGTGCTGTATAAGAATTTGAAATTGGTTACTAGAGCCCGGTGATTTGAAGGTGTTCAGAGGGAACCCCTTGTGCCCCCCCTTTTTCATTATCAGAAGTTACCAGCTTAATCACATATGATGTATAGCAAGTTACTGAAGCTTTGTATATGTGGAGCCTAAAGGTCCAGTCATTCAAAGGCGTCACAGAACAATTAGCAACTGTATGACCTTCTGTAAGCTACACGACCATTTCTAGTCGCTCTATCATGCTGCTAACAATTCCTGTAATGAATGGTGTTTAGTTAGCTCTATGGCCTCCTTGGGTACATTACGCACACCCCTTGCTGCCAGTAGAGAGCTTTTCTTCCTTATAGGTGTGGAGCCCCAGGGGCTCCACTTGGGTGTCCCCAATGTCCCTGTCCCAATCCCAACTCCCTGTCCCCCGCCACCCCCCACATTCTACTCACACGCACTTACAGTGCCTTGAAAAAGTATTCATACCCCTTGAAAATTTCCAAATTTTGTCATGTTACAACCAAAATCCTCAATGTATTTTATTGGGATTTTATGTGATAGACCAACACAAAGTGGCTCATAATTGTGAAGTGGAAGAAAAATCATAAATGGTTTTCAAAATCTTTTACAAATAAATATGTGAATAGTGTCAATACTTTGTAGGACCTCCTTTCACTGCAACTACAACTGCAAGTCTTTTTGATGTTGGCCACTTTGTGTTGGTCTATGACGTAAAATCCCAATAAAATACATTTACATTTTTGGTTGTAACATGACAAAATGTGGAAAATTTTAAAGGGGTATAAATACTTTAAGGTACTGTACCCATTTTATTCTTCTTGTTTCACTTATTCCCTGGGGCATACTTACAGGGGTCACAGGGATCACAACTGCGACCTGGCCCCATGCACCCGTGTGGCCCCATGTACAGTACATCTGAATAGAAGGGGCCCCATGCAGAGAAACTGATCTCCTCCATTTTCCTCCAGCAGCCACTGAAAGCCTGCTTCTCCTCCTCTCCCTCCCGCAGGCATTCAGCAGCTGTAGGAGGAAAACAGAGGGGGGGAGCAGTTTTACTACATGCAGAGACCCCACCGCCACTCCTATTCAGGTCCTACTGCCCCCCTGATCCCCCCCCCCCCCCCCCCGAGGGATATGTCAGGATGGAGAGCGTGGAAGGGGCCAGTACATATGTCATGTACTGGTCCCTTCCTTTTCTGAACAGATGGTCAGTGATCAGTACTGATCACTGACTCGGTCCATTCATAACTGAAGCATAGTAAACTGTGTTCCTTCATAACAGTTTACTGTGCTTCAGTTTGTGAATGAACGGGAAGCTCTGCACAGAGCTATTCTGCTCCATACATTCTGTGCAGCTGAGGCTGCAGAGATGGAGACTGAGGGCTGTGTCCTCAATCTCCTTTCTCTGTCTCAAAAGGTGGAGCATCAGAGGTCTGTTTAGACTCCCGATATCTCACCAATGTCCCCCAAAAAACTGTAAAAAATAATAAACAGTATTGTAAAAATAAATAAATAATAAAATAAAAACTACTACTGACACCAGTGACAGAACTAAGGTCGCAAAGATTGCACTTGTGACCAGGCCCTGGCTTTCCACCACCGGCTGGTTGGCCCTTCATGGTTTCTTGCATCGGGGCCCTGAAGGTTCTAGTTACGCCTCTGCTTATTCCTATAGCTCCTTCCTTTTAACCTTCTACATAGAGGACCCCTCCAACTATATTCCCTCCCCCTTTTTGGAATGAGCTTTGTCCCCCAATTGGATGTAGGATTAAATTCTGGCCAGTTTTTTTAATCAGTTGTCTGACTCAGAACCTATTATCTGTAGGCCATTTCCATACCATCGTCTCATGGAAGGGTAAACCTCTATAAGTTCCTGCTGTGCTCCAATATGAACTTATGCTACTCGCCGTTACAGCCCAGGAGACAAACTGTACATTGCTAGTATCTGTATGTTTTTCTAAACAACTGCCCGTGTCTTATTATTCTTATTAATAAACATTTATTGAAAGGGAAAGTAAGAATAAATAAGAACTCTGGCAATTTTTAGCAGCCCACCCACACTACCAACATTGCTGGAGATACGTGGTAAAATCGCTATGATTTATTAAGCAGAAAGAACAATTTGCAACCTATTGTGTAACCTGCAAAAGTAGTAATTTACCGCACAAAGTCTGCAAAAATAACCAAAATAAAAAAAACTACTGACACCAGTAGCGGGACTACCAGGGTCGCAAAGGTTGCAGTTACGACCAGGCCCTAGATTTCCACCACCGGGTATGGAGGGAAGGGCAACTTCATGGTTTCTTGTACTGGGGCCCTGAAGGTTCTAGTTACACCTCTGTTTATCCCTATACAGTAAAACCTTGGATTGTGAGTATAATTCGTTCCGGAAACATGCTTGTAAACCAAAGCAAATTTCTCCATAAGAAATAATGGAAACCTAGATGATTCGTTCCACAACCATTTATTCATAAGTCCTTCAGTTTATAGTCCATATAAAAAGATTATAACAATGTGATGGGTTGTGTAACCATAAAATGTCCATCTACAAATAGAAGCCTCCACAAGGGGATTAAAAGCAAAATCCAGCAGGAGCTCCAGAGTATAAAAGAGAAGAGAGGCGCCTCTAAGTGTAGCAATATGGTTACATTTAATGAAGGTACAACATTTAGCAACTCACATGGTTTATGATTAAAAGAGGCCCATCTAAGTATGCAGGCATCCGGGGTAAAGATGTCCATATAGACCAGTGGTTCTCAACCTTCCTAGTGCCGTGACCCCTTGATAAAATTTCCCAAGTTGTGGGGACCCCTAACAGTAAAATTATTTTTGCTGGTCGCGTTTGCTGGCACAGTGGCGGCGTTTGCTGGCACAGTGGCAACAATTGATGGGCACAGTGGCTGCACAGTGGGACGTTTGCTGGCACAGTGGCTGCGTTTGGCACAGTGGTAACAATTAAAGGGCACAGTGGTTGCGTTTGATGGCACAGGTGGCGACGTTTGCTGGCACCATGGCGACAATTTATGGGCGCAGTGGCTGCGTTTGGCACAGTGGCAACAATTAAAGGGAACAGTGGTTGCATTTGATGGCACAGTAGCTGCGTTTGATGGCACAGTGGCGACGTTTGCTGGCACAGTGACAATTGATGGGCACAGTGGCTGCCCTTGGCACAGTGGCAACAATTAAAGGGCACAGTGGCTGCGTTTGATGGCACAGTGGTAGTGTTTGCTGGCACAGTGGCGACAATTGATGGGCACAGTGGCTGCATTTGATGGCACAGTTGCAGCGTTTTAATGAGGGTTTTTTTCTGATTGTTTCAGTTTGTTTGCGCCCCCACCACTGATTTATATATAAACGTCCCGGTTGATTCCTCAAAAGTGGTTATTCCGTGCCAGTGCTAGATACACAAAGTGTATAGCTTCCAAACATGTATCTAGCACTGGCACGGAATAACTACTTTTGAGGAACCAACTGGGACGTTTATATATATATATATATATAGGACCATAATAAAAAAAATGCTGTCTTGTTAGCTTTTCCTGTGTGTCTGACTTACCAGAAGTCACAGGTGTTCTTCTTCTTCAGCAAGTCATGTTTCGTTGCCTCCCTCTTGGTACACTCGTCCGCAGCAAGCGGATTTCGGTGGGTGTACAAAGATGTCCGCATGCCGACTTCTTAGTCTAAGCCTTACTGCGGACGAGAGTACCAAGATGGCGGCGACGGAACGTCACTTCCGTGTAGTCCCTCCTCTTCAGGAAGTGACATTTCGCTGGCCGAGACGGACGGACTCAGGCAGTAACTTCGGGTCCGTCTTGGCCAGCATTCGCGACCCCCTGGAGAATGGGCAATCGACCCCCCAGGGGGTCGCGACCTCCAGGTTGAGAACCGCTGATATAGACCATCCTCTGCACCACCAGCTCTCAACGCTGTCAGTCTGCAATCATTACCGGGAAGACTACCCTGCAGTAAAGCAATCTGAATGTGAGGCTTGAACCGCTTGTGGAGTGCAGAGTGGAAGTGACGACGTTGATGCGGAGGATGGTCTATGTGGACAGCTTTACCCCGGATACCTGCATACTTAGATGTGCCTGTTTTAATCAACCATGTGACTTGCTAAATGTTGTACTTTCATTAAATGTAACCATATTGCTACACTTAGAGGCGCCTCTCTTCTCTTTTATACTCAGTTGTGACGTGATGCTACTTGTATATCAAGACATCGCTTTTATATCAAGTCAAAATTCATTAAAAAATGTTGCTGGTCTTGCAAAACGCTCTCAAACCAAGGTTTTCCTGTAAATCCTCTGAACCTTCTACATAGAGGACCTCTTCACGAACTCTAAATTCCCTACCCCTCTTTGAAATGGGCTTTGCCCCCAAATTGGATGTAGGATTATATTCTGGCCAGTTTTCTTTTTTTTTTAATCAGTTGTCTGACGCAAAACCTATTATCTGTAAGCCCTATCCATACCATCGTCTCATCGAAGGGTGAACCTGTAAGTTCCTGCTGTGTTCCAATATGAACTTGTGCTACTCGCCGTTACAACCCAGGAGACAAACTGTACATTACTAGTATCTGCATGTTCTTCTAAAACAACTGCCCGTGTCTTATTATTCTTATTAATAAACATTTATTGAAAGGGAAAGAAAGAATAAATAAGAACTGTGGCAATTTTTAGCAGCCCAACCACACTACCAACATTGCTGGAGATACAGTGGGGACGGAAAGTATTCAGACCCCCTTAAATTTTTCACTCTTTGTTATATTGCAGCCATTTGCTAAAATCATTTAAGTTTATTTTTTTCCTCATTAATGTACACACAGCACCCCATGTTGTACACACAGCACCCCAGATTGGCAGAAAAACACGGAATTGTTGGTCCTAAGAATTCAGACCCTTTGCTGTGACACTCATATATTTAACTCAGGTGCTGTCCATTTCTTCTGATCATCCTTGAGATGGTTCTACACCTTCATTTGAGTCCAGCTGTGTTTGATTATACTGATTGGACTTGATTAGGAAAGCCACACACCTGTCTATATAAGACCTTACAGCTCACAGTGCATGTCAGAGCAAAAGGAGAATCATGAGGTCAAAGGAACTGCCTGAAGAGCTCAGAGACAGAATTGTGGCAAGACACAGATCTGGCCAAGGTTACAAAAAATTTCTGCTGCACTTAAGGTTCCTAAGAGCACAGTGGCCTCCATAATCCTTAAATGGAAGACGTTTGGGACGACCAGAACCCTTCCTAGAGCAGAAGAGCCTTGGTGAGAGAGGTAAAGAAGAAAGTTGGGAGAAAGTTGTAGAAAGTCAACCATCACTGCAGCCCTCCACCAGTCGGGGCTTTATGGCAGAGTTGCCCGACGGAAGCCTCTCCTCAGTGCAAGACACATGAAAGCCCACATGGAGTTTGCTAAAAAACACCTGAAGGACTCCAAGATGGTGAGAAATAAGATTCTCTGGTCTGATGAGACCAACATAGAACTTTTTGGCCTTAAATCTAAGCGGTATGTGTGGAGAAAACCAGGCACTGCTCATCACCTGTCCAATACAGTTCCAACAGTGAAGCATGGTGGTGGCAGCATTATGCTGTGGGGGTGTTTTTCAGCTGCAGGGACAGGATGACTGGTTGCAATCGAGGGAGAGATGAATGTGGCCAAGTACAGGGATATCCTGGACGAAAACCTTCTCCAGAGTGCTCAGGACCTCAGACTGGGCCGAAGGTTTACCTTCCAACAAGACAATGACCCTAAGCACACAGCTAAAATAACGAAGGAGTGGCTTCACAACAACTCTGTGACTGTTCTTGAATGGCCCAGCTAGAGCCCTAACTTAAACCCAATTGAGCATCTCTGGAGAGACCTAAAAATGGCCGTCCACCAACGTTTACCATCCAACCTGACAGAACTGGAGAGGATCTGCAAGGAGGAATGGCAGGGGATCCCCAAATCCAGGTGTGAAAAACTTGTTGCATCTTTCCCAAAAAGACTCATGGCTGTATTAGATTAAAAGGGGCTTCTACTAAATACTGAGCAAAGGGTCTGAATACTTAGGACCATGTGATATTTCAGTTTTTCTTTTTTAATAAATCTGCAAAAATGTCAACAATTCTGTGCTTTACTGTCAATATGGGGTGCTGTGTGTACAATATGGGGTGCTGTGTGTACAATATGGGGTGCTGTGTGTACAATATGGGGGGCTGTGTGTACAATATGGGGGGCTGTGTGTACATTAATGAGGAAAAAAATGAACTTAAATGATTTTAGCAAATGGCTGCAATATAACAAAGAGTGAAAAATTTAAGGGGGTCTGAATACTTTCCGTCCCCACTGTACGTGGTAAGTCGCTATGATTCATTAAGCAGATAGAACAATTAGCAACCTATTGTGTGATCTGCAAAAGTAGTAATTTACCATACAAAGTCTGCAAAAATAACCAAAAATCTACTGACACCAGTAGCGGAACTACCAGGGTCGCAAAGGTTGCAGTTGCGACCAGGCCCTAGCTTTCCACCACCGGGCATGGAGGGAAGGGCCCCGGGCGGGGGTCAGGGGGGCCGTTCATTGTTTCTTGCACCGGGGGCCCTGAAGGTTCTAGTTATGCCTCTGCTTATCCCTATAATTCCTTGCTCTGAACCTTCTACATAGAAGGCCTCTCCATGAACTCTAAATTCCCTCCCCCTCTTTGAAATGGGCTTTGCCCCCCAATTGGATGTAGGATTATTTTCTGACCAGTTTTCTTTTTTTTAATCAGTTGTCTGACTCAAAACCTATTATCTGTAAGCCATATCCATACCATCGTCTCTTCGAAGGGTGAACCTGTAAGTTCCTGCTGTGTTCCAATATGAACTTGTGCTACTCGCCGTTACAGCCCAGGAGACAAACGGTACATTACTAGTATCTGCATGTTCTTCTAAAACAAGTGCCCGTGTCTTATTATTCTTATTAATAAACATTTATTGAAAGGGAAAGTAAGAATAAATAAGAACTGTGGCAATTTTTAGCAGTTCAACCACACTACCAATATTGCTGGAGATACGTGGTAAGTCTCTATGATTCATTAAGGAGACAGAACAATTAGCAACCTATTGTTCCACATTTTCCACCACATCTTCCACTTTTAATTGAAACTGGGATCTGCTTGCTAATTCTGTGTATGTGCTCTTGGTGATCTATGCTGCCTTCAAATTCTTTACTTCTGTCCATATCACTGTGATGTTTATTTTGCTTTCTTATTGTCTATACCTAAATTATGAGCTGTTGTTATCTTTATGGCTATGACCCTTCTGCTCTCTTGCTGTGTCTTGTAGTCAGCCTCTGGTGTGAGAAGTTCATTCTGTTAGCTATGTGTTCCTCCTATGCAATCCTGACTAATTGGCAATACCCCCCACCCAAACTCAGTATAAATTTAGGCCTCCTCTAGGGGATGCACAGGCAGGGACTGCATTGGCAACTATCATCTTGGATAAAGTATTCATACTGGATTAAGTATTACACTTCGGCTCAGCACTTCAGCGAATGCACAAAGCGATAAGCCACAAAAGACTTCTGCAGAACACTAAACAGACTACAGGTGACCCGATTCTCCATCAAACTTTTTCCATCTCTCATTCAGGCTTCCTCTCAATTTCATCATTTTGTATCATGCACGCCCTACCTTTCCTTCTCACAGTTGCATCCTCTCTCCTTAAATTCTCTCACCCATCTTCTCCACCCCACAGCTTATATATATCACCCTCACTCCGGTCTTCACCTTATTACTGCACGTATCAGCTCCTGCAAATTCTGAACCCATATACCAATAAAACCTGCAGGACACTGGGACGTGTCCCCCCCACATAAGTCACACTCCCATATCACCTCTCTCACCCTTCTGCTTCTCCTAAATTCAAGATATTTCCCCAAATTCTGAACCACCATCATTAACCTTCGGCCAACATACCCAGTGCCCCCCCCCATCCTCTGATAGCAGCCGCAATCCAAACAATCTCATTTCTATTCCTCTTCAGCCTAGAACCAGCCTCCCCTTCTCCTGTGCCCTTTAAAAAAGCCCGCTCTGTTCGTAACAAACTCACCACCGTCCATGACCTATTTATCACAAACTCCCCGAACCTTCCTGCAATTACTGAGACTTGGATTCAAGAATCTGACCTTCCTTCTCCTGCTTCTCTCTCCTATGGTGGCCTCCTGTGGACTCACTCAGGCCTAGTGGATGGAAAGGAGCTGGTGTTGGAATCCTCCTATCCCCTCAAAGCACTTTTCGGGTTCTTCATCCACCCCCCTCGCTCTGTCCCTCTTCTCATTTGAACCTAACTGTATTCGTCTATTTTCTCCAGTTTCATTGAGAATTGCTGTGATCTCTCAGCCTCATGGACCAGTATCAAACTTCCTTGACGACTTCCCTGCCTGGCTACCCTACTTTCTCTTTTTTTCTCTTCTGAAATTCCAACAATCATTCTTGGTGACTTCAACATCCCTGTTAATCTTAACACTCCCGTTACTTCTAAGCTGCTGAGCCTAACCTCCTCTTTTGACCTAAAAACAATGGACAAGCGCTTCTACTCACTCTGTTGGCAACTGCCTTGACCTCATATTCCCCTACCAGGCACTCCGCACAACTTCTCCAATATTCCTTTTCCTCTCTCTGATCACCACCTTATTAGTTTCACTCTCTCCTTGTCTGCCTCCTCTTTGCCTTCCAACTACCGAACTATTACCCGTAGAAACCTTTGCCATCTTAACCCTTCTCTTCTTTTTTCTGCTACAGATTGTCTCTATGACAAATTCTCATCCTTGTCCTGCCCCAACTTGGCAACTTCTGTCTACAACAGTTCACGGTCATCCACCCTGGATACCTTTGCCCCCCTCACTATGCACAGAATCTGGCCCCGACCACTACAACCCTGGCAGACAGACAATACCAGAAGCCGAAAAAAACGTAGCCGTGCTCTTGAGCATCTGTGGCGTAAAACTAAGTCACAGCATGATTTCAATATAAATCTGCCCACCAAAAATACCATTCCTGCCTCCACACTGCCAAACAGACCTATTTTATCACTCTCATTAACACCCTCTCACGCAGTCCCCGTCAACTCCTTTCTACCTTTACCACTCTACTTCGTCCTCCATTACCCCTACCCACTAACTTACTCACTGCCCAGGAGATTGCTAATCACTTCAAAAATAAGATTGAGAAAATTGGTCTCAAGATCTCCCTCACTTTACACTCCTTGTCCTCCTGCACAATCAATACTTCCCTCTTTTAAGCCAGCTACTATAGAGGAAGTCACTAAAAACTTTTTCCTAACGTCCACCTAACCTCCTGCTCCCTGGACCCTGTTCCTTTTCAAATACTACGGTCACCATCTGGCTCTATCCTACACTCCTTAACTCATATCTTCAACCTCTCACTCTCTACTGGCATCTTCCCCAACCCTCTAAAACATGCGCTAGTCACCCCCATACCAAAAAAGACCTCACTAGACCCCACCAATCTTAACAACCTAAGACCCATCTCTTTACTCCCTTTTGCCTCCAAACTCTTGAACGTTTAGTCTACAAACGACTGAGCGACCACCTCATTGAGAATAACCTTCTTGATCCCCTTCAGTCTGGATTTCGCACTCCAGAGAAACTGCCCTCCTAAAACTCACAAAATGACTTACTAACAGCCAAAACCAAAGGTCATTAATCCGTACTCTTACTCTTGGACCTTTCTGCTGTCTTTGATACAGTTGACCACCCCCTCCTTCTCAAAAAACTCAATTTGCTTGGTCTCCATGGCTGCACTCTCCGTTGGTTCAAATCTTACCTATCTCATCGCACCTTCAGTGTCACACTTACAACTCCACTTCCTCTTCTCTAACTCCTCTTACCGTTGGGGTCCCCCAAGGTTCTGTCCTTGGACCTCTACTATTCTCAATCTACACGTCCTCCCTGGGTCAACTGATGGCCTCCCATGGCTTTCACTACCATTTATATGCTGATGACACCAAATCTATCTCTCTGCCCCTCAGCTCACCCCATCAATATCCTCACGCATCACTGATCTACTAACAGACAGCCTGGATGTCAAACCACTTCCTCAAACTGAATCTATCTAAAACTGAGCTCTTAATATTTCCTCCCCTATGTGCCCCCTCCCCTGACTTCTCTGTCAAGATCGATGGCACAACTACCAGTCTGTCCCCAAGTGCCAGGTGCTAGGGGTAACCTTAGACTCTGAACTGTCCTTTCCGGCCCACATACAATCCCTGTCCAAATCATGCCGCCTTAGCCCCCGCAACATTTCCAGAATACGCCCCTTTTTAACTAGTGACACTACCAAGCTTCTAATTCACTCCCTGGTTAGCTCTCGTCTCGACTACTGCAACTCCCTCCTCATTGGATTACCTTTACATAGACTATCCCCCCTTCAGTCCATAATGAATGCCGCTGCAAGACTCATCCACCTTACCAACCATTCAGTGTCCTCCACCCCTCTCTGCCAATCCCTCCACTGGCTTCCACTCACCCAACAAATAAAATTCAAAATACTAACAATAATTTACAAAGCCATCCATAACTCTGCCCTCGGCTACATCACTAACCTAGTCCCAAAATACCAACCATGCCACTCTCTTCGGTCCTCCCAACACCTCCTGCACTCTAGCTCCCTGGTCACCTCCTCCCATGCTCGCCTCCAGGATTTCTCCAGAGCTTCTCCCATCCTTTGGAACTCCCTACCCCAATCTGTCCGACTGTCCCCTAATCTATCCATCTTTAGGCGATCCTTGAAAACCCTTCTCTTTAAAGAAGCCTATCCTGCTTCTAACTAACACTGTTTTACTTCCTCCATCAGCTCATCCCCCACAGCGATTACCTTTTGTATCAATTGACCCTTCCTTTTTAGATTTTAAGCTCTAATGAGCAGGGCCCTCTGATTTCTCTTGTACCAAATTGTAATGTATCTGTAATGTCTACCCTCGTGTTGTAAAGCGCTGCGCAAACTGTTGGCGCTATATAAAACCTGTATAATAATAATAATAATAATAATAATGTAAGCTGCAAAAGTAGTAATTTACCGCGCAAAGTCTGCAAAAATAACCAAAATAAAGAAACTACTGACACCAGTAGCGGAACTACCAGGGTCGAAAAGGTTGCAGTTGCGACCAGGCCCTAGCTTTCCACCACCGGGCATGGAGGGAAGGCCCCGGGCAGGGGGGGGGGGTCGTTCATTGTTTCTTGCACCAGGGGCCTTGAAGGTTCTAGTTACACCTCTGCTTATCCCTATAATTGCTTCCTCTGAATCTTCTACATAGAGGACCTCTCCATGAACTCTAAATTCCCTTCCCCTCTTTGAAATGGGCTTTGCCCCCCAATTGGATGTGGGACTATATTCTGGCCAGTTTTCTTTTTTTAATCAGTCATCTGACTCAAAACCTATTATCTGTAAGCCATATCCATACCATCGTCTCATCGAAGGGTGAACCTCTAAGTTCCTGCTGTTTTCCAATATGAACTTGTGCTAATCGCCATTACAGCCCAGGAGACAAACTGTACATTGCTAGTATCTGTATGTTCTTCTAAACAACTGCCCATGTCTTATCATTCTTATTATTAAACATTTACTGAAAAGGGAAAGTAAGAATAAATAAGAACTGTGGCAATTTTTAGAAGTCCAACCACACTACCAACATTGCTGGAGATACGTGGTAAGTCGCTATGATTCGTTAAGCGGACAGAACAATTAGCAACCTATTGTGTGAACTGCAAAAGTAGCAATTTACTGCACAAAGTCTGCAAAATGATCACTACAACATGCCAATTATGCGGCTTATGCAATTTTCTTAAATCCGTTTAGCAATCAGCCACTAACTTAACAAAAAATTTGCTAGCTGTTCTAGAAGTGAAATTGAACTGCTAGAATTATAGGGGTAGAGTCTCAGAAGTAAAAGTGGTTGTAAATCCTTACATACTGTATATACACTGGAGTGCCTGGCCTCTGGTGATACACAGAGATGAAATAAATCCTCCTACATACGTTGTCTTCTCTTCTCTAAAATCCAGTTCAAATATATAAGGCTTGTCTGAGCTGTCAGAAAAAAAAGGGGCAGAGAGCTGAAATTACAGACTAGAGAGCTCATGGAGGAGATCTCTGGGAGCTTATTGGAGGGAAGAGACACCCCCCCCCCCCCATACAGCACACAGGAACAGAGCAGAGGCTGTCAATCACAGGCTGTGTGCTGGAGCTCCCTCACTAGTCACCTTTTTATCTCTTGGTGTCAGGAAAATTTGTCAAAAGAGACTCATGCAGACGGCAGAGGAAGGAGGCAGCAGTCAGAAATGACGCTTAGTGCTCTGGATTGAGACAAGTACACACTATAGAGGGATATGCTTTGCTTACAACCACTTGATTATGCTTGCGCTCAACCGAACCGTTTCACCATTGTGGGGTTTTTTTGTTTTTTTGGGGTTTTTTTTGAGAACTGTGTTACCATCATCTCTTGATTGTACTTCTATAATCTGTGATGGTGGGGGAGATTTACTAAGGGTTGATCAAGCAAAATATGGTGCAGCTCTGCACAGAAACCAATCAGCTTCCAGGTTTTATTGTCGAAGTTTAGTTGAACAAGCTGAACTTAGAAGCTGATTGGCTACTATGCAGAGCTGCACCAGATTCTGAGTGCTCCAGTTTTAGTAAATCTCCCCCAAAGTCTTTTTCTGTTACCGATGTAGTGTGTACAATTCCTGGGGGTGGCTGTATTTGGGCAATCTGTACGGCTGTAATATGCACTTACCTGATGTAAAATTTTGTAAAGTTACTTCAAGTGTTCTAGCTCAAAAAGCATAAATATTTAATGGAAGAGCACAGAGGATGCCTTTTGGTAATATCTTATTTTATTTGTATATTTTTGTCAATTTACAAAATGCAAAGAGCAAACAGAAGAGAGATCCAAATCCAATCAATATTTGTTGTGGCCACTCTTGGCCTTCATACCAGCATCAGTTCTTCTGGGTAGACTATCATTTGGTGGAGGGGGATTATGGTGGGGGGTTTATTTTTCAGGGGCTGGGCTTGGCCCTTTAGTTCCAGTGAAAGGAACTCCTAAGGCGTCAGTATACCAAGACATTTTAGACAATTTCATACTCCCAACTTTGTAGGAACAGTTTGGGGGCGGCCCCTTCCTGTTCCAACATGACTGCCCACCAGTGTACAAAGCAAGGTCCATAAAGACACGGATGAGCGAGTTTGCGGTGGAGGAACTTGACTGGCCTGCACAGAGTCCTGACCTCAACCTGATAGGGATGAATTAGAGCAGAGACTGCGAGCCAGGCCTTCTCATCCAACATCAGTGCCTGACCTCACAAACGCTCTTCTGGAAGAATGGTCAAACATTCCCATAGACACCCTCCTAAACCTTGTGGACAGCCTTCCCAGAAGAGTTGAAGCTGGTATAGCTGCAAAGGGTGGGCCAACTCAACATTGAACCCTACGGACTAATGCCCCGTACACACGGTCGGACATTGATCGGACATTCCGACAACAAAATCCTAGGATTTTTTCCGACGGATGTTGGCTCAAACTTGTCTTGCATACACACGGTCACACAAAGTTGTCGGAAAATCCGATCATTCTGAACGCGGTGACGTAAAACACGTACGTCGGGACTATAAACGGGGCAGTAGGCAATAGCTTTCTTCTCTTTATTTATTCTGAGCATGCGTGGCACTTTGTGCGTCGGATTTGTGTACACACGATCGGAAATTCCGACAACGGATTTTGTTGTCGGAAAATTTTATAGCCTGCTCTCAAACTTTGTGTGTCGGAAAATCCGATGGAAAATTTGTGATGGAGCCCACACACGGTCGGAATTTCCGACAACAAGTTCCTGTCGCACATTTTCCGTCGGAAAATCCTACCGTGTGTACGGGGCATAAGACTGGGATGCCATTAAAGTTCATGTGTGTGTAAAGGCAGGCGTCCCAATACTTTTGGTAATATAGCGTATATATACCGTATTTATCAGAGTATAACACGCACCCCAAGTTTAGGAGGGATTTTTAAGGAAAAAAACTTTTAGGGAGGGAAGTTTAAGAAAAAAAAAAACTTACATTTAAATGCCCATCAATGCAGCCTCATCAGTGTCCATCTGTAGCCTTGTCAATCATTGGAGCCTCAGTGTACCTCATTGCAGCCTTTTCCCACTATTGCAGACTTGTCAGTGTCCCTCATTGCAGCCTTGTCAGTGTCCATCTGCCTTGCACTGTGTTTGCAATGGCGTTTAAAAATGGCGCTGCCGCTCTCGGCGGCTCTCGGCCTCTCCTGGCGGCTTTCGGCCGCTTTCAGCCAGCCATTCTCGGCGGCTCTCGGACGCACTTGGCTTTCGCTGGCTCACGCGGGACTGCGAGAGCCACCGAGAATGGCCGAAAGCCGCCGAGAATCGCCGAAAACAGCCGAGAGCCACAGAGAATGGCCAAAAGCCGCCGAGAGCCGCCAAAAGCCGCTGAGAGCCGCCAAAAGGCTCACAATCGGCGGGGGATCGGCGTATAACACGCACCCACGATTTTCCCCTGATTTAAAAGGGGAAAAAAGTGTGTGTTATACGCCGATAAATACGGTATTTATTTGTAAATTAAAACTCATTTTGTTGGAATATATAGCACCTAGAAAATTCAGCTTTTCTAGATTGCTTTACTATTTAAAAATCATAGGTGTAGTCAAAAAGGTTTATCTTGCTTTTTTTTGTTCTCTTTGGGACAACAAAGCACGGTCCGGATCGTTGTTTTCTTAGATTATAAATCAGCAGTATGTTGGCCTCTGCAATGAACAAGCTGGCTGTACAATTTAAACAAATCCATGAGTTACCCGTAATTTGCACTGATATTTATTGGAAGATAACCTTTACTAGATTTTTTTTTTGGTTGAGCGTTTTTTTTCCTACACAAAGACCCGGAGTCCATGCCTATCCTTTCTTCTACATTTCCTCCAATCTAAGATTTTGGCATTTGAGTGGTTAAGAAGAGCCCTTGGAGACGGCATTGTTTAAATTCTAGTGTCGCTAAATCTCTTATAAAGAAATGATCTGGAAAAAAAAATGATCTAAATGTGGTTTCAAGGCTGAATGCAGAAGCTTCATTGATGATCTGTCGCACACTGTGACGCCTTTGAATGACTGAATGGACCTTTAGGCTCCCCATATACAAAGCTTCACTAACCTGCTATACATCATATGTGATCAGCCGATGACTTCCGATAATGAAAAAGGGCACAAGGGGTTAACGCTGAACACTTCAAAATCACTGGGCTCTAGTAACAGATTTCAAATCCTTATACAGCACAACATTTCAGAGAGAAACCCCCCATTCTCATTGCCACTGCTCCTTTTAGTTTAAAGCTGAATTCCAGGTATAGCAATTCTTACAGAGTTACAATGGGCCAGCTTGGACCAGTGGAAGTACGTGCCGTGTACCTGTGGGACCCCAATGGAAGGTGGAAGTCACTTTGCTTCCAGATCCCATGCCCTGGGAAATCCCCTCCATGTTTCCTTGAGGTTATCTTTTTATATTTATTGTGAGAGATTAAAGTGTGTCTGAAGGGAAATATGCTAAACAGTAGGGTAGAGAACATGCCTATCCTAAACCATCATCATAAGATCAGAACAGGGGATGTGCCTATCCTAAACCTTCATCATGGCATCAGGGCAGGGGACATGCCTATCCTACACTATCATCACGGAATCAGGGCAGAAGGATGTGCCTATCCTACACCATCATCATGGGATCAGGGCAGAAGGATGTACCTATCCTACACCATCATCACGAGATCAGGGCATATGGAGGACTTATCCTATACTATCTTCACAAGATTAGGGCAGGGGACGTGCCTATCCTACATCAACATCACGGGATTAGGGCAGAAGGAAGGATGTACCTATCCTACACCATCATCATGGGATCAGGGCAGAGGATGTACCTATCCTACACCATCATCATGGGATTAGGGCAGAGGATGTACCTATCCTACACCATCATCACGGGATCAGGGCAGAAGGATGTACCTATCCTACACCATCATCATGGGATCAGGGCAGAAGGAAGGATGTACCTATCCTACACCATCATCACGGGATCAGGGCAGAAGGATGTACCTATCCTACACCATCATCACGGGATCAGGGCAGAAGGATGTACCTATCCTACACCATCATCACGGGATCAGGGCAGAAGGATGTACCTATCCTACACCATCATCATGGGATCAGGGCAGAAGGATGTACCTATCCTACACCATCATCATGGGATCAGGGCAGAGGATGTACCTATCCTACACCATCATCATGGGATCAGGGCAGAAGGATGTACCTATCCTACACCATCATCATGGGATCAGGGCAGAGGATGTACCTATCCTACACCATCATCATGGGATCAGAGCAGAAGGATGTACCTTTCCTACACCATCATCATGGGATCAGGGCAGAGGATGTAGCTATCCTACACCATCATCATGGGATCAGGGCAGAAGGATGTACCTATCCTACACCATCATCATGGGATCAGAGCAGAAGGATGTACCTATCCTACACCATCATCATGGGATCAGGGCAGAGGATGTACCTATCCTACACCATCATCATGGGATCAGGGCAGAGGATGTACCTATCCTACACCATCATCATGGGATCAGGGCACAGGATGTACCTATCCTACACCATCATCATGGGATCAGAGCAGAAGGATGTACCTATTCTACACCATCATCATGGGATTAGGGCAGGGGACATGCTTATCCTGCACCATCATTATGGGATCAGAGCAGGTGGTGCGCTTATCCTACACCATCATCATGGGATCAGGGCAGGGGACGTGTCTCTCCTATGCCATAATCATAGGATCAGGGCAGGGGACGTGTCTCTCCTACACCATCATCATGGGATTAGGGCAGGGGATGTTCCTATCCTGTACAATCATTGGATAAGGGCAGGGGACATGCCTACCCCACACCATTATTATGGGATCAGAGCAGGTGGTGCGCTTATCCTACACCATCATCATGGGGTCAGAGCAGGGGTCATGCCTATCCTATGCCATGACCAGGGCAGGGGACATGTCTCTCCTACAACATCATCAAGTGATCATGGCAAATCGTTAAGAGGGATACATCGCATATTTTGCACATTTGCGGGCCAAAAAAAATTTGTTTTTTATGAAAGATGTCAGATTTAGGGGGGTATTTAATGGGGACTAAGAGGTACAGGAAGACTCTGATGGGCATACAGATGTAAGGGGAAGCTTACAGAGCATCATCCACATCTGCGTCCCCATCAGAGTTTCCCCCCACATCTGCGTCCCCATCAGAGTTCCTCCCCACATCTGCATCCCCATCAGCTTCTCGCCACATCTGCGTCCCCATTAGAGTTTCACCCACATCTGCGCCCCCATCAAGAGTTTCCCCCACATCTGCGTCCCCATCAAGAGTTTCCCCACATGTGGAGCCCCCATGAGAGTCTCCCCAACATCTGTGTCCCCATCAGAATCTCCACCACATCTGTGCCCCCATCAGAATCTCCACCACATCTGTGCCCCCATCAGAATTTCCACCACATCTGTGCCCCCATCAGAATCTCCACCACATCTGTGCCCCCATCAGAATCTCCACCACATCTGTGCCCCCATCAGAGTATCACCCCACATCTGCGTTCCCATCAGAGTTTCCCCCACATCTGCGTTCCCATCAGAGTTTCCCCCACATGTGTTTCCTCCATCAGAGTCTCCCCCACATCTGTGTCCCCATGAGTTTCCCCAACATTTGTGTCCCCATCATTCTCCCAGCACTTTTATGCCCAGCGCACATCTTCCTCTTACTTTAGTGTTTGTTGCACCTCCTAGCTCCTGCTCCCCGGTTACACAAGGACACTATAAGTGGAAGAGACACAGATTTAAACTGCAGGCAGGAGCTGGGACGTGCCATCATTGGACATCACTGTACAAGTCATTGGTTGCTGAAATGCCGGCAGTCCTAGCGACCAACTCCACAGTAAGGTGCAGAGGGGCGGGCTTTGTTGTCGGGTTGCAGGGACTTGCCTTTGCAGGTTGGTGGGTTAACGAGAATGCAGTGGCAAGTGGAGACCGGCAGTGCAGTGAGTCTCAGGACTCTAGCTGTGATCCAGGTAAAATGTACTAGCAGGCCTGGACTTTGGAGACCCATGCTCTAACCTAACACTGAAAATTAACCTTTAGAAGTTCACTTAATGAGAACACTGAACTAAAAACGGAAAAAACGCATCACCTTAACCATCGGCCCGACACTTAAAGCAAAAATTATTGGTATCCTAAGATAACAGTCCTGTACATGATCTGCACAGTCAGACAATGGTTCCTTCCACATACATACGTCCAACCCTCTGAACTAGAAGTTGCAAACCATAAATTTGAGACCTACCAATACATCAGAACTTACCACGAGGGTAGATCTGAAGAGGCTCCACCAGTGGAGTGCTCCCTTGCTGCTCCAGGACCATGCTGCAATACTGCAAGGAGGAGAAAACAAAGAATGGAGACCTCAGTACAACTGGCTTATCACAACGTGATCATTTGGTGACATTTCTTACCGGTTCTGCATTCCTTATGCTGGTCCCTGTACTGGACAAATACCAGAAGGCAGGTGTCAGGAATCATCAGCAGCAGTGATGGCCAGATCTGCATGGCTACACTTCGGAGACTGAGACCAGACTGTGAATGCTTTAACCACTTCAGCCCCGGAAGGATTTATCCCCTTAATGACCAGGCCATTTTTGTGATACGGCACTGCGTCGTTTTAACTGACAACTGCTTATATAGGCAGGCCGCCATTCTGTCTCTCCAGCGATTACGGGTGGCCGGCGGCCATCACGGCCACTGGGCCCACTGATTGGCTCCCGCTGTGTCCAATCACAGCAGCGTCACGCACGCGTGTCCCCGAGAGCTGAAGAAAGCAATCATTGTACAGGTATGGGATTCTGCGCCTTGCTGCAGTATATGTACGTGGGGCGGTCCTTAAAGCGGAGTTCCACCCAAAAGTGGAGCTTCCGCTTGTTGTACTCCTTCCCCCCTCCAGTGCCACATTTGGCACCGTTCGGGGGGACAGGATACCTGTCTTTCACAGGTATCCTGCCCCACTTCCGGGAGCCTCAGCTGCAAGTATTTGCGTCATCGCTGGGGCTCCCTCCTCCTTCCCCGGCCACCGGGCCAGTGGAAGAGAGGGAGAGAGAGAGAGAGAGAGACAGAGACACAGAGACACAGAGACACAGAGAGACAGAGAGACAGAGAGACAGAGAGACAGAGAGACAGAGAGGGGGAGGGGGAGGGGGAGGGGGAGAGGGAGGAGCAGAGCCTCGTGCATGCACAGCCGGGTTCCCTTACTCGCAATGGAGGCGGCAGCACCTGACAGGTGATGGAAACATCAGCTGTGCTGCCGACATCGCTGGACTCCAGGACAGGTACGTGTCAGATTATTAAAAGTCAGCAGCTGCAGTATGTGTACAGTATGGGTAAAGTATGTGCAGCCGCTGGCTTTTAATTTTTGCAGCGGTGGGCGGACCTTTGCTTTAAGCGGTTAACAAGTTTGGCATTTATTTACTCAGCGTAACATCATCTTTTATACAATTGGGTATTATATTGTGTTTTTGTGCATTAAAATTAATTTAAGTGCGTTTAAAAAAAAAAAAAAAACTGCTGCGCAAATACCGTGTGACACAAAAAATTGCAGCACCCACCATTTATCTATTCTCAAGGGCCTCTGCTTTAAAAATATATATGATTGAGGGTTCTGATTTTTACATATATGTGAAAGAAGTGTCAGAAAAAGACCTGGTCTTCAAATGGTTAAAGGTCAAACAGAATTAGTTGCCCATGTAGGGGATTTTCACCATCAAAACAGGTAACAGAAATCAATTCTGAAACTTGAGCTTCCACTTTAATCCTCTGACTTATCATCCTGCAGCTTTTGGCCGTTTTCCAAGATTAAAAAAGGCCTTAAAAAGGACACAGATTTGATGACATTCTGGACATCCAGTGCACCGCGACAAAAAGGTACTGCGCAGCGTTCCAGAAAACGAGTAATGATTACGGCAGTGGCACCGTCATCTAGAAAAGTGCTTCGCTTGTCAAGGGACTACTTTGAAGGTGACAATAGCCACTAGTTTATAGGTAGGCAATTTTGTTTTTACATTTTTTTAAAATAGTCCATTCCAGCAATAACTGTCAATATCGAGAGAGAGAGAGAGAAACAAACACTTACATACACTATATACAGTGCATTGCAAAAGTATTCGGCCCCCTTGAACTTTTCAACCTTTTGCCACATTTCAGGCTTCAAACATAAAGATATAAAATTTTATTTTTTTGTGAAGAATCACCAACAAGTGGGACACAATTGTGAAGTGGAACGAAATCTATTGGATATTTTAAACTTTTTTAGCAAATAAAAAACTGAAAAGTGGTGCGTGCAAAATTATTCGGCCCCTTTACTTTCAGTGCAGAAAACTCACTCCAGAAGTTCAGCGAGGATCTCTGAATGATCCAATGTTGTCCTAAATGACTGATGGTGATAAATAGAATCCACCTGTGTGTAATCAAGTCTCTGTATAAATGCACCTGCTCTGTGATAGTCTCAGGGTTCTGTTGAAAGCGCAGAGAGCATCATGAAGACCAAGGAACACACCAGGCAGGTCTGTAATACTGTTGTGGAGAAGTTTAAAGCTGGATTTGGATACAAAAAGATTTCCCAAGCTTTAAACATCCCAAGGAGCACTGTGCAAGCGATCATTTTGAAATGGAAGGAGTATCAGACCACTGCAAATCTACCAAGACCTGGCTGTCCCTCTAAACTTTCAGCTCAGACAAGGAGAAGACTGATCAGAGATGCAGACAAGAGGCCCATGATCACTCTGGATGAACTGCAGAGAACTACAGCTGAGGTGGGAGAGTCTGTCCATAGGACAACAATCAGTCGTACACTGCACAAATCTGCCCTTTATGGAAGAGTGGCAAGAAGAAAGCCATTTCTCAAAGATATCCATAAAAAGTCTCGTCTAAAGTTTGCCACAAGCCACCTGGGAGACACACCAAACATGTGGAAGAAGGTGCTCTGGTCCGATGAAACCAAAATCAAACTTTTTGGCCACAATGCAAAACGATATGCTTGGCATAAAAGCAACACAGCTCATCACCCTCAACACACCATCCCCACTGTGAAACATGGTGGTGGCAGCATCATGGTTTGGGCCTGCTTTTCTTCAGCAGGGACAGGGAAGATGGTTAAAATTGAGGGGAAGATGGATGCAGCCAAATACAGGACCATTCTGGATGAAAACCTGTTGGAGTCTGCAAAAGACCTGAAACTGGGACGGAGATTTATCTTCCAACAAGACAATGATCCCAAACATACAGCAAAATCTACAAAGGAATGGTTCACAAATAAACGTATCCAGGTGTTAGAATGGCCAAGTCAAAGTCCAGACCTGAATCCAATCGAGAATCTGTGGAAAGAGCTGAAAACTGCTGTTCACAAACGCTCTCCATCCAACCTCACTGAGCTCGAGCTGTTTTGCAAGGAAGAATGGGCAAGAATTTCAGTCTCTCGATGTGCAAAACTGATAGAGACATACCCCAAGCGACTTGCAGCTGTAATCGCAGCAAAAGGTGGCTCTACAAAGTATTAACGCAAGGGGGCCGAATAATTTTGCACGCCCCACTTTTCATTTTTTTTATTAATTAAAAAAGTTTCAACAATCCAAAAGATTTCGTTCCACTTCACAATTGTGTCCCACTTGTTGGTGATTCTTCACAAAAAATAAAAATTTTATATCTTTATGTTTGAAGCCTGAAATGTGGCAAAAGGTTGAAAAGTTCAAGGGGGCCGAATACTTTCGCAAGGCACTGTATATATACATACATACATATACACACACACACACACACACATAAGTTTACATACTCTGGCAGAGTTTATGATTTCTTGGCCATTTTTCAGAGAATATGAATGGTAACACAAAAACTTTTCTTTCACTCATGGTTAGTGTTTGGCTGAAGCCATTTATTATCAATCAACTGTGTTTCCTCTTTTTAAATCATAATGGCAACAGAAACTACCCAAATGACCCTGATCAAAAGTTTACATACCCCAGTTCTTAATACCGTGTATTGCCCCCTTTAACATCAATGACAGCTTGAAGTCTTTTGTGGTATTTGTGGATGAGGCTCTTTATCTTCTCAGATGGTAAAGCTGCCCATTCCTCTTGGCAAAAAGCCTCCAGTTCCTGTAAATTCTTGGGCTGTTTTGCATGAACGGCACGTTTGAGATCTCCCCAGAGTGGCTCAATGATATTGAGGTCAGGAGACTGAGATGGACACTCCAGAACCTTCAATTTATTCTGCTGTAGCCAATGACAGGCCGACTTGTTCTTGTGTTTTGGATCATTGTCATGTTGGAATGTCCAAGTACGTCCCATGCGCAGCTTCCTGGCTGATGAATGCAAATGTTCATCCGGTATTTTTTGATAACATACTGCATTCATCTTGCCATCAATTTTGACCAAATTTCCTGTGCCTTTGTAGCTCACACATCCCCAAAACATCAGCAATCCACCTCTGTGTTTCACAGTAGGGATGGTGGACCTTTCATCATAGGCCTTGTTGACTCCTCTCCAAATGTAGTGTTTATGGTTTTGGCCAAAAAGCTCAATTTTGGTCTCATCACTCCAAATGACTTTGTGGCAGAAGGTTTGAGGCTTGTCTCAGTGCTGTTTGGCGTATTGTAAGCGGGATACTTTGTGGCATTTGCGTAGTAATGACTTTCTTCTGGCAACTCGACCATGCATCCCATCTTTCTTCAAGTGCCTCCTTATTGTGCATCTTGTAACAACCACACCACATGTTTTCAGAGAGTCCAGTATTTCACCTGAAGTTATTTGTGGGTTTTTTTCTTTGCATCCCGAACAATTTTCCTGGCAGTTGTGGCTGAAATTTTAGTTGGTCTACCTGACCGTGGTTTGGTTTCAACAGAACCCCTCATTTTCCACTTGATTCGAGTTTGAACACTGCTGATTGGCATTCTCAATTCTTTGGATATCTTTTTATATCCCTTTCCTGTTTTATACAGTTCAACTACCTTTTCCTGCAGATCCTTTGACAATTCTTTTGCTTTCCCCATGACTCAGAATCCAGAGACGTCAGTGCAGCACTGGATGAAAGATGCAAGGGTCTGTCAGGAGTCCAGAAATACATTGGCCTTTTATACACACACACTAATTACAAGATCACAGGTGAGGATGATTACCTTTAATAGCCATTCAAACCCCTTTGTGTCAACTTGTGTGCATGTTATCAGGCCAAAATCACCAGGGTATGTAAACTTTTGATCAGGGTCATTTGGGTAGTTTCTGTTGCAATTATAATTTAAAAAGAGCCAACACAGTTGATTGATAATACATGGCTTCAGCCAAACACTAACCATGAGTGAAAGAAGTGTTTGTGTTATCATTCATATTCTCTGAAAAATGGCCAAGAAATCATAAATTCTGCCAGGGTATGTAAACTTATGGGCACAACTGTATATATAAAAACACACACACCCCCCCTGCTTCCCTCATTATGTAGGCCCACATGAATATCACTAATAGATTCCAGTTGGTTACAGACCGGTAGGAAATGTGCAATCCCTTCAGAATGAGGAAGAGAGGTAGCTGACAGCCTGGAGGGGGTTAATTACCAATGAGCCGTAACTTTAAGTACTGAATAAAAAAAGCTAAGAAATTGATAGTTCATTTATCCGACACAATACCTAATGCACAAGTCATTAAGAGAGATTATTCCTAATGTACTGTTCACACTACAAACATCAAGCGAGACCTCAACCCTTAAAGTCATAAGAGACCATTTGGATCTTGGGGATGTGGCAATGACAAATGAATAGAGATGTAGAGGACTACATACAGGTACAGAGCTAATTCAATTCTAGGAAAGCTTGGAAAGACCAGAAAAAAAGCAAGTGTGCATTGTCTCCACATTTCACAGCCTTGATATCCAGGCTGCTGGTGTGTCCTAAACGGGCCGCCATGTTTAGAATGGGTGGTTTTCTTAGGGACTTTAGTTCCACCTTAAGCCTCAGTCAACAGGAACTGACGTGGAGACCTGTAGAAGGACCCGAGCAGGAAGCAAACAGAAGAAAAACACAGAAGAAAATACATGGTGTTGTGGCATCACGTGATTGAAGCTTAACACCTAACCTTCCGGCCTATAGCTGAATGACGGCAGGGCGGTGGCTTTACTGTTCTGACTGGACGTCGTCCTTCAGAACAAACCGCTCATGAACTGTATAAATGTATATCCTTTATTACAAAAACGGTGAGAGTGGAAGCCCAGCGCGTTTCGGACATTATGCCTGCCCTATCGTCTGAAAGCATTGTATCTCACCATTTTGTAATAAAGGATATCCATATTTGTTGATTTACCAGGGTGCCGGCTTTTTTAGATGGACTCGGGTGAGCATATCTGGCTTTACAAGCCAAGGGGGGAAAAAAGAGCTAGTAGGATGTTTAGGTGGGAATAAAAAAAAAAAGAAAGTTTACAGTATATACTCGAGTATAAGTCGAATTTTGCAGGACATTTTTTTGTGCTGAAAGTGCCCCCCTCGACTTATACGCGAGTCAGGCACTTTTCTGCAGCAAAAAATTTCATTTTCCGAACCGACTTTGGGGCCCCATATCTCAGGGCCACTTGGTGCTAGAAACCCCAAATTTGGTATGCAAACCCAGTGGAACCACAACATCTCCAAAGCTGAAGTTCCTAGCACTAAGTGGCCCCAAGATACGGGGCCCCAAAATCGGTTCGGAAAATGTCATTCTCTGCTGCAGAAAAGTGCTTGACATTTTCTGAACTGATTTTTGGGGCCCTGTATCTCGGGGCCACTTGGTGCTAGAAACCCCAGCTTTGGAAATTTTATGGTGCTAGTTCCACTGGGTTTGCACACCAAATTTGGGGTTCTTAGCACTAAGTGGCCCCGAGATACGGGGCCCCAAATTCGGTCAACTGTGTCTATCTGCAGAAATGTCATTTCGGGACCCTTTGGGTTCAGAGACCCCAAATTTTGGCTGCAGCTAGGGGGCATCTAGGAACCCTTAACTACCGAGTTTGAAGTTCAGGGGACCTATGGCTGCAAATGGGCACAGTGAGGCATGCAAATGGGCACAGTGAGGCATGCAAATGGGCATTGTTGACCCTCTTTTCCACTTACAGTTGCTGTGCATTTCTCACCCTCGTCTTATACTCAGGTCAATAAGTTTTTCCCATTTTTTTGTGGTAAATTAGGGCCTCGAATTATATTCGGAACGACTTATACTCGAGCATATACGGTATTCCTCCCGGAGAGAGCAAATCCTGCCATTTATAGGGCAGCTTTTACCATACAGAGATTACTTACATAGGACAGCATAGCCTTCATCTCTTCATCGCTTCTCACTGTGATCCGATCTCCATCCTCATCTTCATCTACAGTAAAGTAATAAAATGGTCCAATTATTGACTCACCTGATACATATAAAACATCATATGGTACATTCCCATTAATACTAAAAATTATTCCAGAACACAAAAGAATGGTTTTCTCTCCAGCCATTTTTTTTTTTTTTTTTTTTTTTTTTTTTTTAGGAGCCCTGTTGGGGAGCTTTGGTAAAATATCTGGGGGTCTAAAACACAGACCCCCAATGTCTCATTTTTAAGACAGAGAAAGGGACTGAGGACCGAGATTCCCCTGTCCCTTTCTCTGCAGCCTTAGCTGCACCGGCCAGTGAATAAATGGGAAGTGCTCTGTGCTGAGCGGCTTCCTGTTCATTCACAAACTGAAGCATAGTAAACAAAATTTACTATGCTTCAGATATGAATGCACACAGGAGCGATCAGTACTGATCAATCACTGTGTTCATTCAGGAAAGGAGGGGGCCAGTAAATGACATTTGCAGTGTCTTGAAAAAGTATACATACCCCTTGGAATTTTCCACATTTTGACATGTTACAACCAAAAACGTAAATGTATTTTATTGGAATTTTATGTGATAGACCAACACAAAGTGGCACATAATTGTGAAGTGGAAGGAAAATGATAAATGGTTTAATGTTTTTTTACAAATAAATATGTGAAAAGTGTGGGGGGTACATTTGTATGGCGCCCAACCCCCGGAGACAATACTTTGTAGAACCTTTCACTGCAATTATTGCTGCAAGTCTTTTTGGGGATGTCTCTACCAGCTTTGCACATCTAGAGGACATTTTTGCCCATTCTTCTTCTTTGCAAAATATCTCAAGTTCTGTCAGATTGGATGGAGAGCGTCTGTGATCAGCAATTTTCAAGTCTTGCCACAGATTCTCAATGGGATTTAGGTCTGGACTGTGACTGGGCCATTCTAACACATGAATATGCTTTGATCTAAACCATTCCATTGTAGCTCTGGCTGTATGTTTCGGGTCGTTGTCCTGCTGGAAAGTGAACCTCCGCCCCAGTCTCTAACAGGTTTTCTTAAGATTGTCCTGTATTTGGCTCCATCCAACTTCCCATCAACTCTGACCAGCTTTCCTGTCCCTGCTGAAGAAAAGCATCCCCACTACATGAGGCTGCCACCACCATGTTTCACGGTTGGGATGGTGTGTTCAGGGTGATGCGCAGTGTTAGTTTTCCCCCGACACACATAGTGTTTTGCTTTTAGGCCAAATAGGTCTCATCTGACCAGATCACCTTCTACCACACGTTTGCTGTGTCCTCCACATGGCTTCTCACAAACTACAAACAGGACTTCTTATGACTTTCTTTCACCAATGTCTTTCTTCTTGTCACTCTTCCATAAAGGGCAGATTTGTGGAGAACACGACTAATAGTTGTCCTGTGGACAGATTCTCCCACCTGAGCTGTGGATCTCTGCAGCTCCTCCAGAGTTACCATGGACCTCTTGGCTCTTCTCTGATGAATGCTCTCCTTGCCCGGCCGGTCAGTTTAGGTGGACGGCCATGTCTTGGTAGGTTTGCAGTTGTGCCATACTCTTTCCATTTTCCGATGATGGATTGAACAGAGCTCCGTGAGATGTTCAAAGCTTGGGAGATTTTTTTTATAACCTAACCCTGCTTTATACTTCTCCACAACTTCATCCCTGATCTGTCTGGTGTGTTCCTTGGCCTTCGTCTTAACAACTCCTATAGCATCTTCACAGCCTCCTGCAGCTTGTCCCCAGTCTCTGACCATCCCTTGCATCCGTGTCCCCAGTCTCTGACCATCTCTTGTGTCGTGCCTGCAGTCTCTGACCATCTCTTGTATCATGCCTGCAGTCTCTGACCATCTCTTGTATCATGTCTGCAGTCTCTGACCATCTCTTGTATCATGTCTGCAGTCTCTGACCATCTCTTGTATCATGTCTGCAGTCTCTGACCATCTCTTGTATCATGTCTGCAGTCTCTGACCATCTCTTGTATCATGTCTGCAGTCTCTGACCATCTCTTGTATCATGTCTGCAGTCTCTGACCATCTCTTGTATCATGTCTGCAGTCTCTGACCATCTCTTGTATCATGTCTGCAGTCTCTGACCATCTCTTGTATCATGTCTGCAGTCTCTGACCATCTCTTGTATCATGTCTGCAGTCTCTGACCATCTCTTGTATCATGCCTGCAGTCTCTGACCATCTCTTGTATCATGTCTGCAGTCTCTGACCATCTCTTGTATCATGTCTGCAGTCTCTGACCATCTCTTGTATCATGTCTGCAGTCTCTGACCATCTCTTGTATCATGTCTGCAGTCTCTGACCATCTCTTGTATCATGTCTGCAGTCTCTGACCATCTCTTGTATCATGTCTGCAGTCTCTGACCATCTCTTGTATCATGCCTGCAGTCTCTGACCATCTCTTGTATCGTGCCTGCAGTCTCTGACCATCTCTTGTGTCGTGCCTGCAGTCTCTGACCATCTCTTGTATCATGTCTGCAGTCTCTGACCATCTCTTGTATCATGTCTGCAGTCTCTGACCATCTCTTGTGCCATGTCCGCAGTCTCTGACCATCTCTTGTATTGTGTCTGCAGTCTCTGACCATCTCTTGTGCCATGTCCGCAGTCTCTGACCATCTCTTGTATTGTGTCTGCAGTCTCTGACCATCTCTTGTATTGTGTCTGCAGTCTCTGACCATCTCTTGTATTGTGTCTGCAGTCTCTGACCATCTCTTGTATTGTGTCTGCAGTCTCTGACCATCTCTTGTATTGTGTCTGCAGTCTCTGACCATCTCTTGTGTCGTGCCTGCAGTCTCTGACCATCTCTTGTATCATGTCTGCAGTCTCTGACCATCTCTTGTATCATGTCTGCAGTCTCTGACCATCTCTTGTATCATGTCTGCAGTCTCTGACCATCTCTTGTATCATGCCTGCAGTCTCTGACCATCTCTTGTATCATGCCTGCAGTCTCTGACCATCTCTTGTATCATGTCTGCAGTCTCTGACCATCTCTTGTATCATGTCTGCAGTCTCTGACCATCTCTTGTATCATGTCTGCAGTCTCTGACCATCTCTTGTATCATGTCTGCAGTCTCTGACCATCTCTTGTATCATGTCTGCAGTCTCTGACCATCTCTTGTAGTATGTCTGCAGTCTCTGACCATCTCTTGTATCATGTCTGCAGTCTCTGACCATCTCTTGTATCATGTCTGCAGTCTCTGACCATCTCTTGTATCATGTCTGCAGTCTCTGACCATCTCTTGTATCATGTCTGCAGTCTCTGACCATCTCTTGTATCATGCCTGCAGTCTCTGACCATCTCTTGTGTCGTGCCTGCAGTCTCTGACCATCTCTTGTATCATGTCTGCAGTCTCTGACCATCTCTTGTGCCATGTCTGCAGTCTCTGACCATCTCTTGTATCATGTCTGCAATCTGTGACCATCTCTTGTATCATGCCTGCAGTCTCTGACCATCTCTTGTGTCGTGCCTGCAGTCTCTGACCATCTCTTGTATCATGTCTGCAGTCTCTGACCATCTCTTGTGCCATGTCCGCAGTCTCTGACCATCTCTTGTATTGTGTCTGCAGTCTCTGACCATCTCTTGTGCCATCTCCGCAGTCTCTGACCATCTCTTGTATTGTGTCTGCAGTCTCTGACCATCTCTTGTATTGTGTCTGCAGTCTCTGACCATCTCTTGTATTGTGTCTGCAGTCTCTGACCATCTCTTGTATTGTGTCTGCAGTCTCTGACCATCTCTTGTATTGTGTCTGCAGTCTCTGACCATCTCTTGTATTGTGTCTGCAGTCTCTGACCATCTCTTGTATTGTGTCTGCAGTCTCTGACCATCTCTTGTATTGTGTCTGCAGTCTCTGACCATCTCTTGTATTGTGTCTGCAGTCTCTGACCAACTCTTGTATAATGTCTGACCATCATTGGTTGACCTGTAACTTTGTAAACCTTGCCATACCTAAACGTCCACTTTAAATGCATATTTGTATTTTTTCTTTATAAAAGAGTTGCTGGTGAAGGATAACGTGGTGGTAATCAATATTTCTGGTCTAACATCAGGACAGCTAAAGTTACAACTAAGTAAAATTTATAGATCATCTGGCCCAGATGGCATGCCTTACCATGTATTAAAAGGAATTAAGCTGGGTAACTGATAGGCCATCATATCTCGTTTACTTAGACTTGGTTAAATGGGTCATTTCCTCATGACCAATACGCAGCCCCGGTCACAATGTTATGTAAAGCTGAACCTCAGGAAGATATCTTCAACAGCAACGAATGCATGTTTGTTTTTAGAGCAAATCAGAATTATTTTTAAATGATTTTTAAATGATCTAAAACCAAAAACATTTAATTTTGCTTAGTTTTGCATTAGAACTCCTGTAAAAGGTTTGCACTGCTATGTGTCCCAGATGAAGAACTTCATGCGGTGTGTGCTGATGAAGGAAGAGCTTGGCTTAGTTCTGCACTCCTGTCCTGCCCCACCTGTAAGGAAGTGGTCAGTGCCAGCCAATGAGCTGTGGCCGGGTCATGAGATATATTTATGGAATTTTAAAATGTTTTTATACTAGTAATGGCGGCGATCGGAGGCTTCTAGCGGCACTGCGAAATTGCGGTGGACAATCGTACACTGACACATTGCGGGTACCAGTGCTAAAAATTAGCACTGTCACTGTACTAATGACACTGGCTGGGAAGGGGTTAAACATCGGGGCCGATCAAAGGGTTAAATGTGTGCCTAGCCAGTGTTTATGGGTACTGCTTTTACGACGGGGAGAGACAGATTCTAGTCCCTGCTTTGCAGGAGCACAGAATCCATCCCTTCCCCACTGAGATCTGCATTGTTTACATAGGCAGATCCCAGTTCTCTGTTTATTACCGACGATCAGTGGGCACCGGAGGACATCCAGTGTCTGACACCCGCACATCGGCTTCTGCGGTGTATATTCATAGCAGAAACGGCCCACCAGTGCCCCCTGCAGACGGAAAGGCAGAATCACATATACATATACACACTAGATAGATAGATAGATAGATAGACACCAATATCCCCCCCACACACACACACGCGGGGTCGGTCGGCCGGGCCCGCCGCACAGGGAAGGGCACATGGGGTTGGTCAGTTGGGCCTGCCGCACACATCATCCCCCCCGGTGGGTCATTCATGTCCAAACCCGCCCCCTGGTCGGTCAATGAGCCCCGCATTTACCCATGGGCAGCGCATCCCTCTGTGGGCGACGGCTTCGCCCCCTGCATCTCCTCCGGCGGCCTCCACCTCTCATCCCTTATTGTCGTGGCCCAATAGAATCGCTTCTTCTTTTGGCCAAATCGGGAAACCGGTCTAATGACCCGCTGCCTGATTGGCCTGGAGGAGAATCCGTGTGACAAAAGCGATTATTCATTCGCTATTGTCACACAGCTGGGTGGACTCGGAGGGCAGTAATCTGCGTCCCGAGCCCACCCTTTTTTGAAGCCTATTAGAGCCTCTGGCTCTATACAATGAAATACATAACCCCCCCCCTTCATTGGAATCCATGCATCCGGCACCCTGCATGTAGATTAGGGGGATGGATATGGGGGGGGGCGGTGCCCATGCGCCCCTCATGGATGGGCCGCCACTGTTCATTGCTATGGAGAGAGCAGGTGGAAGGTGATCAGTGAAACCAGCCGAAGTAACCAACGCAGCTCACCCCAAAGAGAACTATAGTGATCGCAACGTAATTTTCTAATCTGCGCAATCGAATGAACCGCTCAAGACGGGTCCCGTGACAATTGGTCTCCCAGTCCCATAGACACAAGATTCTCACACACGATCCGCCCCAAAATATCTTGACTATGTGCCTGTGATTCCATTGGTCGCCTCACAGAGGAATCACATAAGAGAAGATTAATGGAAGAAGCTGGAACCTGGGGGGTCATTATCTTCATTCATCAATGTGGGGGGTCATAAGGTCATCCTCCGAATCCCTTTATCATGAAACCTTTTCTTCCAATGTAGCCTCATCCATCTACAATAAAAGTAGAAGCTCTGGGATTTCCAGCAGGAAAGTCGCTGATTTCACTATAGCAGTTCATGATACAAAACAGAACCCTTGTCAGCAGAGTAGCCGGGCTGCTTATAGGATTATACACTGCATACAGAAAGTATTAACAGCGCTTCACTTTTTCTATATTTTGTTATGTTACAGCCTTTATTCCAAAATGGATTAAATTCATTATTTTCCCTCAAAATTCTACAAACAATCCCCCATAATGACAACGTGAAAGAAGTTTGTTTGAAATCTTTGCAAATTTAATAAAAATAAAAAACAACATAAATCCCATGTACATAAGTATCACAGGCTCCTCCCATGTACATAAGTATCACAGGCTCCTCCCATGTACATAAGTATCACAGGCTCCTCCCATGTACATAAGTATCACAGGCTCCTCCCATGTACATAAGTATCACAGGCTCCTCCCATGTACATAAGTATCACAGGCTCCTCCCATGTACAGAAGTATCACAGGCTCCTCCCATGTACATAAGTATCACAGGCTCCTCCCATGTACATAAGTATCACAGGCTCCTCCCATGTACATAAGTATCACAGGCTCCTCCCATGTACATAAGTATCACAGGCTCCTCCCATGTACATAAGTATCACAGGCTCCTCCCATGTACATAAGTATTCACAGCCTTTGCTCAATAATTTGGTGAAGCTCCTTTTGGCACCAATTACAGCCTCAAGTCTTTTTGAGTATGAGGCTACAAGCTTGGCACACCTATTTTTGGGCAGTTTCTCCCATTCTTCTTTGTAGGACCTCTCAAGCTCCATCAGGTTGGATGGGGAGCATCAGTACACAGCCATTTTCAGATCTCTCCAGAGATGTTCAATCGGGTTCAAGTCTGGGCTCTGGCTGGGCCACTCAAGGACATTCGCAGAGTTGTCCCGTAGCCACTCCTTGGTTATCTTGGCTGTGTGATTAGGGTTGTTGTCCTGTTGGAAGATGAACCTTTGCCCCCAGTCTAAGGTCCAGAGCGCTCTGGAGCAGGTTTTCATCAAGGATGTCTCTGTACATTGCTGCATTCCTCTTTCCCTCAATCCTGACTAGTCTCCCAGTTCCTGCCGCTGAAAAACCTCCCCACAGCATGATGCTACCACCACCATGCTTCACTGTAGAGATGGTATTGGCCCAGTGATGAGCGGTGCCTGGTTTCCTCCAGACATGACGCTTGCCATTCAGGCCAAAGAGTTCAATCTTTGTTTCATCAGACCAGAGAATTTTCTTTCTCATGGTCTGAGAGTCCTTCAGGTGCCTTTTGGCAAACTCCAGGTGGGCTGTCATGTGCCTTTTACTGAGGAGTGGCTTCCGTCTGGCCGCTTTACCATACAGGCCTGATTGGTGGAGTGCTGCAGAGATGGTTGTTCTTCTGGAAGGTTCTCCTCTCTCCACAGAGAAATGCTGGAGCTCTGACAGAGTGACCATCGGGTTCTTGGTCACCTCCCTGACTAAGGCCCTCCTCCCCCGATCGCTCAGTTTAGTCAGGTGGCCCGCTCTAGAAAGAGCCCTGGTGGTTCCAAACTTCTTCCATTTTTGGATGATGGAGGACACTGTGCTCATTGGGACCTTCAATGCAGAAATCTTTCTGTACCCTTCCCCCGATCTGTGCCTCCATACAATCCTATCTAGGAGGTCTACAGACAATTCCTTGGATTTCATGGCTTGGTTTGTGCTCTGCCACATTTGGCGATCTTACCAGGACGTGGGAGCGGGTACCTTTCAAAAACGGGTACCCGCCCCCACGTCCTGGTAAGATCACCGATTGGCAACCTGCATCATGCCTGGCTCCTCCCCCCCCCCCCGCTGCCTTCTGGGACCTGTGTGTGAGACGGCGGTACCATTCAAAGTACGCAGCACGACTCCCTTTACTGCCGGTTTCCCTTCGCTTTAATGCCGGTGCCTGCACCCCAAAGCTGACGGACGTAGCGGCCTCGGGGTGCCGACATCGCAGGATCCCTGGACAGGTAAGTGTCCTTATATTAAAAGTCACCAGCTACAGGATTTTTAGCTGCCTACCTTCTACTTTTTTTTTTACCTCCCCCCCCCCCCCAGACTGGAGCGCCTCTTTAAGTCACACAGATATGAACGGTACTCATTGGAAAATATGAGGTGCGGCTTGTCATGTGACTTTTGGGTGCAAAGTCACATGACAAGTCGCACAAGTGTGATCGGGGGGGGGGGGGGGGCTAAACATTGGTGGAAAGCCATAATCCATACGGTTATAATTATTTATAAAAAATAAGATCAGTCCTAGTAGTGTGAAGCATGGGAGAGACTGTAAAGAAAAAAAAAAAAAAAGGATAAAAAAACCAAGCTCCTCACATTCAAACGCCGTCGTCGTCGCGTCGGGGAGGACCTGGCCAATCACATCCTAGAAAAGAAACACAAAGGAAATTACTGTGATGTTGACTTTTGCTGCCGAAAAACATTTCATTAATCCTGACAAAATCCCAAAATATATCACCGCGTGAATAACATGTATATATTTTTTATTCAAATACATTCCAAAAAAAAAAAAAAAAAAATGGAGAGTCCCTGTAAATCACCTCTTTAACCCCTTCAGCCCTGGAAGGTTTTACCCCCCGCCTTCCTGACCAGGCCATTTTTTGCGATACAGCACTGCGTTATTTTAACTGACAATTGCGCAGTCGTGCGACGCTGTACACATATACAATTGACGCCCTTTTTTTTCCCCCACAAATAAAGCTTTCTTTTAGTGGTATTTGATCACCTCCTGCGGTTTTTTATTGGTAGCGCTATAAACGAAAAAAAAAAAAAAGGAGAGCGACAATTTTCAAAAAAAAAATAATATTTTTTACTTTCTGCTTTAATACATATCCAAAAAAATAAAAAATAATATTTTTTACTTTCTGCTATAATACATATCCAAAAAAAAAAAAAAAAAAACTCATTATATTTTTTACTTTCTGCTATAATACATATCCAAAAAAAAACTAATAATATTTTTTACTTTCCGCTATAATATATATCCAAAAAAATCTTCATCAGTTTAGGCTAATATGTAGTCTGATATAAATTTTTGAAAAAAAAAAAAAAATCCCAATAAGTGTATATTGATTGGTTTGCGCAAAATTTATAGCGTCTACAAACTGTGGGATAGATTTATGGAATTTTATTTTTTTTTTTACTAAATATGGGCGGCGATCAGCAATTTCTTAGCGGGATTGCGGCGGACAAATCAAAGGGTTATGTGTGTCCCTAGGGGGGTGCTTCCTAACTGGGGGGGGGGGGGGGGGGGGAGGTGCTCTGACTGGGTAAAGACAGGGATCCATATTCCTGCTTAACAGGGAAACAAGATCTCCATGTTCTCCAGTCAGATCGCCGTTCTGCCTCTGTGGGGGGCAATCGCGGACCTGCTGATTGGCTCCCCCCCTGTGCAATCAGCGTGTGTGCGCCCCACAGAGGCTACGGCACAAAGCGATGTACAGGTACCGCAGTAAGTGAGTGGAAAGCGCTACGGGGAGAGGTCAACTGACAATTGCGCGGTCATGCAACGCGGTAGAAAAAAAATAGAGCTTTCTATCGGTGGTATTTAATCACCTCTGGGTTCTTTTTTTTATTTATTTTTAAGGCTACTTTCACACTGGGGCGCTAAAAATAGCGCCTGAAAAGCGCCTCTCAAGCCACCCCCAGAGCGAAAGCCTGATCGCTTTTCACACTGGGGGGTGGCGCACTTGCAGGGCGAGAAAAAAAAAAAGAAACAAACAAAAAAAAAAAGACTGAAACATTTGGGGGAAATAATAATATTTTTTACCTTCTGCTTTAAAACATATCCAATAAAAAAATATATATACCGTATATACTCGAGTATAAGTCGAATTTTTCAGCACATTTTTTTGTGCTGAAAATGCCCCCCTCGACTTATACTCGAGTCAAGCACTTTTCTGCAGCAAAAAATTTCATTTTCCGAACCAACTTTTGGGCCCCGTATCTCAGGGCCACTTGGTGCTAGGAACCCCAAATTTGGTGTGCATACCCAGTCGAACTGGTAGCACAACATATCCAAAGATGGAGTTCCTAGCATCAAGTGGCCCCGAGATACGCCCCAAGGCCCCAAAGATGGTCTGGAAAATGTCATTCTCTGCTACAGAAAAGTGCTTGACATTTTCTGAACCGATTTTTGGGGCCCCGTATCTCGGGGCTATTTGGTGCTAGAAACCCCAGCTTTGGATATTTTATGGTGCTAGTTCCACTGGGTTTGCACACCAAAGTTGGGGTTCTTAGCACTAAGTGGCCCCGAGATACGGGGCCCCAAATTCAGTCAACTGTGTCCATCTGCAGCAATGTCATTTTGGGACCCTTTGAGTTCAGAGACCCCAAATTTTGGCTGCAGCTAGGGGGCATCTAGGAACCCTTAACTACCGAGTTTGAAGTTTGGGGGACCTATGGCTGCAGCACAGTGAGGCATGCAAATGGGCATTGTGAGGCTGCAAATGGGCACAGTGAGGCTGCAAATGGGCATTGATGACCCTCTTTTCCACTTACAGTAGCTGTGCATTTCTCACCCTCGTCTTATACTCGGGTCAATATGTTTTCCCATTTTTTTGTGGTAAATTAGGGCCTCGACTTATACTCGGATCGACTTATACTCGAGTATATACGGTAATTTCTTCATCAATTTAGGCCAATATGTATTCTGCTACATATTTTTGGTAAAAAAAATAAAAAACTCATTGATTGGTTTGTGTGAAAGTTATAGCGGCTATAAACCATGGTATAATAATAATAATATTATATACTGGAATTTTGATATACAGTATCTCACAGAAGTAAGTACACCCCTCACATTTTTGTAAATCTTTTCTTCTATCTTTTCATATGACAACACTGAAGAAATGACACTTTGCTACAATGTAAAGTAGTGAGTGTACAGCTTGTATAACTGTGTAAATTTTCTGTCCCCTCAAAATAACTCAACACACAGCCATTAATGTCTAAACCACTGGCAACAAAAGTCAGTACACCCCTAAGTGAGAATGTCCAAATTGGGCCCAACTAGCCATTAACCATTTAAGCCCCCGAGCCTCTGAGATTTGTTGTTTACAAGTTAAAAACAGTTTGTTTTATCTTTTTTTTTGCTAGAAAATTACTTAGAACCCCCAAACATTATATATATATATATATATATATATATATATATATATATATATATATATATATAAAATGTTTGGGGGTTCTAAGTAATTTTCTAGCAAAAAAAAGAAGAAGCAAACTGTTTTTAAGTTGTAAACAATAAATAAAAAAAAAATATATATATATATTTATTTTTCTAACACCCTAGAGAATAAAATGGCGGTTGTTGCAATACTTTCTGTCACACCGTATTCGCGCAGCGGTCTTAGAAGCACACTTTTTTTTTTTTTTTTTTGGAAAAAAATACACTCTTTTGAATTAAAAAAAAAAAAGACAGTAAAGTTAGACCATTTTTTTTTTTTATATTGTGAAAGATAATGTTACGCCGAGTAAAATGATATCCAACATGTCACGCTTCAAAGTTGCGCCCGCTCAGGGAATGGCGACAAACCCTTAAAAATCTCCATAGGTGACGTTAAAAAAAAAAATTATACAGGTTGCATAAAAACAGAGGAGGTCTAGGGCGAGAATTATTGCTCTCACTCCACCGATCGCGGCGATACCTCACATGTGTGGTGTTTGAACATCGTTTTCATAGGCGGGCGCTACTCACGTTATGCGTTCGCTTCTGCACGGGAGCTTGGCGGGACGGGGCGCTTTTTTCTTATTTATTTTACCTTTTATTTTTACACTGTTCTTTAAAAAAAAAAGTGTCACTTTTATTCCTATTACAAGGAACATCCCTTGTAACAGAAAAAGAACATGACAGGACCTCTTAAATATGAGATCTGGGGGGTCAAAAAGATCTCACATCTCATATTTACACTAAAATGCAATAAAAAAAATATTTTTTTTTTTATGTCATTTGAAAAAATAAAATAAAAGAATAAATATAAAACAATGTCCCTTTAAGCACTATGGGAGGAAGTGATGTTTTGACACCCTGCAGTGATATGGAGACGGGTGGGGGAGGGGAGGGGTCATCTTCCCATCACTCATCTTCATATCACACAGGAGGAGGATCCGGTCACCTCCCCCACTGCTCCGGTAAGTGGCGGAGGGCACCGGAGGGAGGGGAAAGGGGAGGGGCCACTCTCCTGCCACCGATAAAAGTGATCTTGCAGCGAATCCGCCACGGAGACCACTAATAACTGAAAAGAAGAAGAATTGTCGCTGTACAGAAAGACGGCCGAGGTGAGAAGATCCCCGAGACCCCGAAACTGAGAGAGATAGAAGGAAATATTCACACAAATGTGGGGGCGTCCTGACTTTTGTGAGACACGGCACGTACAGAGGGAGCTAATATGAGTACACAAGTTAATAGAAAGATGGAAGATGCTAATGTGAGTACAGAGGAATCTAATATGTGTCCAGAACAAACCAATGTGAGGACACGGGGTAATATAAAAGGAGGAAAGAAGCTAATAGGAGTACATTGTTCAGGAAATAGGAGTACGGAAGAAGCTAAAAAGCTAATAGGAGCACGGAAGGAGCTAATAGGAGCGCGGAAGGAGCTAATAGGAGCGCGGAAGGAGCTAATAGGAGCGCGGAAGGAGCTAATAGGAGTGCGGAAGGAGCTAATAGGAGTGCGGAAGGAGCTAATAGGAGCGCGGAACAAACCAATGTGAGGACATGGGGTAATATAAGGAGGAAAGAAGCTAATAGGAGTACGGAAGGAGCTAATAAGCTAATAGGAGTATGGAAGAAGCTAATAGGAGTACGGAAGGAGCTAATAAGCTAATAGGAGTATGGAAGAAGCTAATAGGAGTACGGAGGAATGAAATATGTGTACAGAACAAACTAATGTAAGTACGGAGCTAATAGGAGTACAGAAGAAGCTGATATGAATATAGAAGGGGCTAATATAGATACAGAAGGAGGTAATACGAGTACAGAAGTCCCCTCCGCATGTAATGTCATAAGATACAATGAAGGGTCCAGGGGAAAGGTTTAGAGAATGCACAGGGCCGCGGACACAATCACCTGGAACGAATATGAGCACAGAAGGAGCTAACATGAATACAGAAGACCCCCCCCCCCCATGTATTTCTGTCACAGGGTCCAGGGGGAAGGGTTTAGAGGATGCACAGCACCCAGGAGACCATACCCAGCCCGGACCTGACTCAGGTAAACACAACACAGGGGTTCCGGGGGGGGGGGTGACGTCACAGACGAGGTCTCTACGTCACCCTGCGGCCTTCCTCACCAGGATATCCCGGAACAGGAGCTGTGTGGCCGGCTGGACGGTCCAGTCCACGGCGCCGCCGTCAGGGATGCGGATCCGGATGACCAGGGCCTGGCTGTCCATGTCCTGAGGGAGCTCGGAGCCCAGTAACAGCATCCCGGCCCGGCGCCGGGTTACATTGTTCGGGGGACTGAGAGTGACCGGAGGAACCAAAGAGTTCCGAGCCGGAAGCCCGGGGAAGAAAAGGGCAAAAGGACGCGCCGCCATATCGGAAAGGGGCAAAGTGTCATATGAACGCCAGGGCGCCATGTTACTGTAGGGCAAATAAAAGAGACGTGATGGGCAGTGTGTGGGGAGGTTGATGCCTGGATCTTGTTACTTCTCAGTACAAATAAAAACCTTCAAACTCTCATTATATGTGAATAAAATGTATCTATCTATCTATCTATAGATATATATAGGAGTGAGCAATAACAGCTAGGAGAGTCTTAGCAACGTCCTAGTAACAAGGCAGTGTAGGATGATGCCACCTCTGGGAGAATTCCAGTCAGGCTTCATGAGACACATAAATAAATGCCCATTGGGGTTTAAAACCAGCAGTGACACAACCTGTGGATCGCTCTTCAGATGTGTAAACAAGCCTATATATATATATATATATATATATATATATATATATATATATATATATATATATATATATATATACACACATCTGAAGAGCGATCCACACCATTGGGGGTTTGATAGGCAGTGAGGAGGGTTGTGTCACCGCCTCAGTGCTGGTTTTAAACCCCGATGGCCATTTATGTATCTCATGAAGTCTGACTGGAATATTCCCAGAGATGGCATCATCCTGCAATGCCTTGTTACTAGGACGTTGCTAAGACTCTCCTAGCTGTTTTATTGCTCACCCCCACCATCACAGGCGTGAGCTCCCAAACACCGAGCTCAGAGCTCCAGGGGGAGAGAAAGAGTCTGTGAGGGGGTTTGAATCATAGAAATAGAGAGAGGGTTCCTGTGATGGTGGGGATGGGCACTAAACAGCTTAGGAGTGTCTTAGCAACATCGTAGCAACAAGGCAGGACAGGATGATGTCACCTCTGGGTGTTTTCCAGTCAGGCTTCATGAGCTATGCAGAAGGCCTACACCTATAGGAAGGACATCATCCATCTTTAGTCAGAGCTGTACACTTTGTTTTTATTTTACAGATGCTGTAACTGTATATTGTGGACTTCTGGGCTTTGGGTGCCGCCCGCCCCCTGCTGATCAGTGCTGCGATTGGCTGCAGCACAAGTCTGTTAGCAGGTTACAGCCAATTTTGACCGTGCCCCTGCTGATCGACTGTGGCCAATCAAAGAACAGAGTCCGGTGTTTTACAAACACACAGAACACTGTACAGAGACCACAATCTGGCTGTTTCTTCTCCCTGAAAAGCAGGAAGAAATAACAGCCAGAGCGCATAGTAAAAGCGGGACACAACACACACAGTACACATTGTTAGGCACACAGGTATCCCCTTGATTGCCCCTAGATGGTAACTTCTTCCCAGCCAGTGTCATGTGCACAACGTCAGTGTATAGCATTACCACTGATCACTGTATTACTGTCACTGGTGATGTCAGTGTCAGTCAGTGTTCCTCCCACCCAGCGTCAGTTAGCGCCAGATTCTCCGCCACACTATCACAGTCCCACTATAAGTCGCTGATCACCGCCATTACCAGTATAGCATTTATAGCTGCGTAAATTCCAGTGTATATACTGGGAGTTCCCAACCTTTTGAATAGCGAGGGCCACTTGGTAACCGGTCACGGGCCACAGTGAGCGGAGCCGGCGGATGACCGGGCCGTGTCCACTCTGCATATGCATCGGGGACCTGGACACAGCTCACTCTACTCTATGGGCTCTCCGATCCGATCTGCCCAGACGAAAGGATGCATCCCCTTCTGTTTTTTCTAGCGGATCAGATTGGAGGTAGGTGGGTGTAAAGGGACACAAGTCCGTTTACATCTGCCGCTCCATAGAGGTGAATGGAGGGTCCGATTGGGTCTGCCTGAAAAATAGAAAAGAGACTGGTGTCAGTAGTGGGAATAGGTCTCCATTGTTGGTGTCAACGGAAGCAATAGTGCCCCATCATTGGTGTCAGTGGTGGGAATAGGTCTCCATTGTTGGTGTGAACGGGAGGAATAGTGCCACACCATTGGTGTCAATGGAAGAAATAGTGCCCCATCATTGGTGTCGGTGGTGGCAATAGTGCACTATTTTTGGTGTCAGCGGTGGGAATAGAGCCCCATCATTGGGTCAATGGAAGGAATTGTGCCCCATTGTTAGTGTCAGTGGGAGGAATAGTTTCCCATTGTTTTTGTCACTGGAAGCAAAGGTTCCTCATCGTTGGTGTCAGTTCTGGGAATAGTGCCCCATCATTGGTGTCAGTGGGAGGAATAGTGCCCCATCATTGCTGTCAGTGGGAGGAATATTGCCCCATCATTGGTGTCAGTGGGAGGAATAGTGTCCCATCATTGGTATCAGTGGGAGGAATAGTGCCCCATCATTGGTATCAGTGGGAGGAATAATGCCCCATCATTGGTGTCAGTGGGAGGAATAGTGCCTCATCATTGGTATCAGTGGAAGGAATAGTGCCTCATCATTGTTGTCAGTGGGAGGAATAGTGCCCCATCATTCGTATCAGTGGAAGGAATAGTGCCCCATCATTGGTATCAGTGGGAGGAATAGTGCCCCATCATTGGTATCAGTGGAAGGAATAGTGCCCCATCATTTTTATCAGTGGAAGGAATAGAGCCCTATCATTGGTATCAGTGGGAGGAATAGTGCCCCATCATTGGTATTAGTGGGAGGAATAGTGTCCCATCATTGGTATTAGTGGGAGGAATAGTGTCCCATCATTGGTATCAGTGGGAGGAATAGTGCCCCATCATTGGTATCAGTGGGAGGAATAGTACCCCATCATTGGTATCAGTGGGAGGAATAGTGCCCCATCATTGGTATCAGTGGGAGGAATAGTGCCCCATCATTGGTATCAGTGGGAGGAATAGTGCCCCATCATTTTTATCAGTGGAAGGAATAGAGCCCTATCATTGGTATCAGTGGGAGGAATAGTGCCCCATCATTGGTATTAGTGGGAGGAATAGTGTCCCATCATTGGTATTAGTGGGAGGAATAGTGTCCCATCATTGGTATCAGTGGGAGGAATAGTGCCCCATCATTGGTATCAGTGGGAGGAATAGTACCCCATCATTGGTATCAGTGGGAGGAATAGTGCCCCATCATTGGTATCAGTGGGAGGAATAGTGCCCCATCATTGGTATCAGTGGGAGGAATAGTGCCCCATCATTGGTATCAGTGGGAGGAATAGTGCCCCATCATTGGTATCAGTGGGAGAAATGGTGTCCCGAGGGCCAGTTAAAGGTGGTTAAAGAACCACACCTGGCCCCCAGGCTGCAGTTTGGAGACCATTGATGTAAGGCCATGTGCCGTGATGCCAGGGGTTCTTAGGGCCATGGAGGATGTCGGCACCCGCTGCTACCTTAGTGACCGGTGATAGCGGGGAGCTGGTATATATATATATAGAGGCAGCAGAATTCACAGGGGGCCAGATGGGCAGCGTTGGGCGCAAACTGTTGGCTTATCTCTAGTACCAGGGAGAAGACGGCTCCTAATCACAAGAATTCCAAAGTAGAGTCTTTATAACGTGTAATTTTTAGAAATAATCCTGGTTACCCTTCGGGGAATGACTGAGCTCATCGGAAGCGGAGCCATCCTTTATCTCCAGCCCAGGAAGCGGAGACCCATTCACAATGATGAAGTGATGTGGGGGTGTTCTCTTACGTCTCCCCTTTGTTTCATAACTGTTAAGCATATTTAAATATGTCCTTTGGTAACTATTTTTTTTTTTTTTAATCTGTCGGCATCATTGTTTTCTTTTAATATTAAAGATAACAACTGCGATAAACTACGCCCTTGATGCTGGAATCAGCCGCCTCCGCAGACATAACCCCCATCTTTCTGCTATGTTACTTTGTATCAGTTTGTTAAAGCTACAATGTATCCAAATGCTGCAAACTGAAAGCGCAATTTAAATACTTTTTAATATTAAAGCCAACCCCCCCCCCCCTAGTGGGGGGAATAGGGCCCCATTGTTGGTATCAGTGGGGGGCAATAGTGCCCCATCATTGGTATCATTGAAGCCCCCCCTCATTTATCCATGTCTCCATGCTTTTTTTTCTTAAGAAATCACTTTGAAAAACAAACCCCCCCCCCCCCCCCCCCCCAGCATTTCTAGCTGCAGCCATCTTGAGTAAGGGCAGATAATTCATGTAGCATTTACTTCCTGGAATCCATCTACCCTAAAAATTTGACCTCTCCGCAAAACATGACTTAGTTGGTGGCAAAACCCTTGTTGGCAATCACAGAGGTCAAACGTTTCTTGGAGTTGGCCTCCAGGTTTGCACCCATCTCAGGAGGGATTTTGTCCTCTTTGCAGATCCTCTCCAAGTCATTAAGGTTTTGAGGCTGACGTTTGTTAACTCGAATCTTCAGCTTTCTCCACATACTTTCTATGGGATTAAGGTCTGGAGACTGGCTAGGCCACTCCAGGACCTTAACATGCTTCTTCTTGAGCCTCTCCTTTGTTGCCTTGGCCGCGTGTTTTGGGTCATTGTCATGCTGGAAGACCCATCCACAACCCATATTCAATGTCCTGGCCGAAGGAAGGAGATTCTTCCATTTGCGAATAATCGCACCAACTGTTGTCACCCTCTCATAAAGCTCCTTGGCGATGGTCTTGTAGCCCATTCCAGCCTTGTGTAGGTCTACAATCTTGTCCCCGACATCCTTGGACAGCTCTTTGGTCTTGGCCATGGTGGAGAGATTGGAATCTGATTGCTTCTGTGGACAGGTGTCTTTTATACAGGTAACAAGCTGAGATCCCTTTAAGAGAGTGCTCCTAATCTCAGCTCTTTACCGGTATATAAGACACCTGGGAGCCAGAAATCTTGCTGATTAAGGCCCCTTTCACACTTATACGACTTGTCCCATGATTTTGTACTGCAAAATCGTATGACAAGTCATTCTCCATGATTTTCAATGACTACCATTCATATTGGCACGACTTTAGGTTATGCCGACTTCAAAGTAGTCCCTGCACTACTTTGGTCCAACTTCCATGCGAGTTGATGTCCATAGACCTCAATGTTAAACCCTCAAGTAGCATGCAAATCGTACCTGAATAATATAGACACGATTTCAGCACTACTTTGTAAGCACAAGCTGAGAATGGTTAATGCCAAAGTTGTGGCAAAGTCATACAAAGTAGTACTGCTCCAAATCGCGGTAAAATCGCAGCAAAATAGCGGCCGCGAAATTGCGGTAAAATCGCGCGACTTTAAAGTCGTATAAGTGTGAAAGGGGCCTAAGGCTGGGTTCACACTGGTCCGAAAAACGCTCCGACATTGGGAGCTCATGTCGCATGACGTGTGAAAATCAATGTGTCCCTATGGACACAAGTCGTTCCGACTTTAGAAATGCTCCCTGTACTACTTTGGTCCGACTTTGATCTTACTTCAGCCCATTGACTATCATTGAAGTCGGATCAAAGTCGGATCGCCGTCTCGCATGATCCGACTTTGGCATGCGACCTGTGCTCAGATGATCTTGAGGGGGAACTCCGCGCCAAATTTTAAATAAAAAACCGGCATGGGTTCCCCCTCCAAGAGCATTCCAGGCCCTTGGGTCTGGTATGGACCTTAAGGGGAACCCCCAGGCCGAAAAAACGGCATGGGGGTCCCTCCAAATCCATACCAGACCCTTATCCGAGCAGGCAGCCCGGCCGGTCAGGAATGGGGGTAGGGACGAGCGATCGCCCCCCCCTCCTGAACCGTACCAGGCCGCATGCCCTCAACATGGGGGGTGGGTGCTTTGGGGCGCCCTGCGGGGCCCCCCCACCCCAAAGCACCTTGTCCCCATGTTGATGAGGACAAGGGCCTCTTCCCAACAACCCTGGCAGTTGGTTGTCGGGGTCTGCGGGTGGGGGGCTTATTGGAATCCAGGAGCCCCCTTTAATAAGGGGGCCCCCAGATCCCGGCCCCCCCACCCTTTGTGAATGAGTATGGGGTACATCGTACCCCTACCCATTCACCTAGGGAAAAAAGTGTCAATGAAAAAACACAGTAAACAGGTTTTTAAAATAATTTATTAGACCGCTCCGGGGTCTTCTTCCGACTTCAGGGGTCTTCTTCCGACTCCGGGGGTCTCTCCGGCATCTCCTCCCGGTGTCCTGATCTTCTGCCGGCTCCTCCGCTATCTTCTGCAGCTCTTTTGCTAGCGGTGGCCCGGACTTCTGCCTTCTGCCTTCTTCTCTTCTTCCAATGTTGACACAACGCTCTCTCCGGCTGGAATGCTCTCTGAGTGCTCCGCAATGGACTTGTATAGGCGGTGACCCCACCCCCTTATGAGGTCACAGTCCCGGGGCAAGCTGGGACTGTGCCGTCATAAGGGGGTGTGGTCAACATCAGCCGGTGACCACGCCCCCTAAAACGTCACAGTCCCAGCATGCCCAGGGACTGTGACGGCATAAGGGGGCGGGGTCACCGCCTAATATAAGTCACTTCGGAGCACTCAGAGAGCATTCCACCCGGAGAGACCGTCGTGTCAACATCAGAAGAAGAGAAGAAGGCAGAAGTCCGGGCCACCACTAGCAAAAGAGCTGCAGAAGATAGCGGAGGAGCCGGCAGAAGATCAGGACACCAGGAGGAGTCGCCGAAGAGACCCCCGAAGTCGGAAGAAGACCCCCCCGGAGCTGCCTAATAAATTACTTTAAAAACCTGTGTACTGTGTTTTTTCATTGACAATTTTCTCCCTAGGTGAATGGGTAGGGGTACCATGTGCCCCATACCCATTCACATAGGGTGGGGGGCCAGGATCTGGGGGCCCCCTTATTAAAGGGGGCTCCCGGATTCCGATAAGCCCCCCGCCCGCAGACCCCGACAACCAACGGCCAGGGTTGTCGGGAAGAGGCCCTTGTCCTCATCAACATGGGGACAAGGTTTTTTTTGGGGTGGGGGGGGCCGCAGGGTGCCCCCCTGCCCCAAAGCACCCCCCCATGTTGAGGGCATGCGGCCTGGTACGGTTCGGGGGGGGGTGCTCGCTCATCCCCACCCCCATTCCTGACCGGCCGGGCTGCGTGCTCGGATAAGGGTCTGGTATGGATTCGGGGGGGACCCCCACGCTGTTTTTTCGGCATAGGGGGTTCCCCTTAAGGTCCATACCAGACCAAAGGGCCTGGTATGCTCTTGGAGGGGGAACCCATGCCGGTTTTTTATTTAAAATTTGGCGCGGAGTTCCCCCTCAAGATTCATACCAAACACAGTGCCGGCATTGGCAGGGATCCAAGTCGGATCCCCGTTCATTGAAAGTCGGACACATGCCGGCTTCATGTCGCAGGGCAAAGTCTGATCCAAAGTAGGGCGGCTGTCGTGTCGCACCAGTGTGAACCCGGCCTGATAGGGGATCAAATACTTATTTTACTCAATGCAAAACTTTTTTGAAATGCGTTTTTCTGGATATTGTTGTTGTTCTGTCTCTCACTGTTAAAATAAACCGACCATTAACATTATAGACTGATAATTTCTTTGTCAGTGGGCAAACGTACAAAATCAGCCGGGGATCAAATACTTTTTTTCTCTTTACTGTAGCTTAGAAAGCCCCTCCTCCCATGAAGACTCCTAGGCCAGAAACCAGGAAGTAACTAAAGAAATGTAAAAAAGAAAAGAAGTTTAAAACAAGTAAATATAATATACCTTCCTATCTATTTACTAATACTAGCAGCATCAGGATTAAAGATAGTTCATGTCGATTGAGAGAGTGAAGTTCTGCTTTAACCACTTCAGCTCCGGAAGGTTTACCCCCTCCCCTTTCCGACCAGGCCTTTTTTTGCAATACGGCATTGCGTTACTTAAACTGACAATTGCGCGGCCGTGCAACACTGTACCTAAATAAATAATAACATTTGTGTAATTTCTTTTCCCACAAATAGAGCGTTATTTTGGCGGTATTTGATCACCTCTGCTTTTTTTTTATTTATTTTTTTTTATTTTTTGCGCTATAAACAAAAAGAGCGTCAATTTAAAAAAAAAAAAAAAAAAATTTTTTTACTTTCTACTATAAAACATATCCATTAAAAAAACTGTAAAAAAAATCGAATTTCTTCATATGTTTAGGTCAATATGTATTCTGCTACATATTTTTGGTAAAAAAACAACTCCAATAAGCGAACAATGATATGGGATTTTTTTTTTTTTTTAACTAGTAATGGCGGTGATCAGCGACCTTTAGTGGGACTGCGATATTGCGGTGGGAAATTGGGCACTAACTGACACTTCTAAACACTTTGTGAGAACATGTGACACTAATGCAGCGATCAGTGTTAAAAAATATGCACTGTCACTGTACTAATGACACTGAATGGGAAGGGGTTAACATCAGGGGCGATCAAAGGGTTAACTGTGTGCCTAGCCAGTGTTGTAGTGTACTGAGGGGGCTCCCGCTTTGAATAATGGCAGCAGGAGTGAGATGCGGGCGGTGTGCATTCACGGCCATTACCCAAAAGTGCGGCATCATGTATACTGTGTGTAATGTATGTGTGTGTATATGTATATATATATATGTATATATATATATATATATATATATATATATATATATATATATATATATATATATATATATATATATATATATATATATATATATATATATATATATATATATATATATATATATATATATATATATATATATATATATATATATAGAGAGAGAGAGAGTGTGTGTGTGTGTGTGTGTGTGTGTATATATATATATATATATATATATATATATATATATAGTATATGTGCACAGAGGCCACCCTGTAGAAGTAAAACTGCTATAGGGCGGTCGCTAAGAGATTAAAGTGTGTTACCCTAAAAAAATAAAATAAAAAATAAATAAAAAAAGATCCCGTTCCCTTAAAGCTTGCCTAACAGCACAGTGCTTGTGCGGTGTAATTTGGCCCCTTCTATCACCTGAAATACCAGGCTGATCCTGCCTCTTACTGCCCTCCTCTCTGTAAGCTGACCACGGTTTATCATGGCTGCTGAGCCCTGACACCGTGGTCAGTTTACATGCCTATGTAATCTGCTGTGTCTCCCCTGTCCTCCTCTTCCTGTCCTCTTCTCCAGTGGCGGCCCCTCCATATGGGGCTCAGGGACGCCCCCCCCACAATCCATGCACCCAGCCCCTAATCTACATGCAGGGCTCCAGACGCATGGATTTCTAAATAGAAGGGTGGGCTCGGGGTGCAGAGCACCGCACCTTAAGCTCGCCCACTGTAAAAATAGCAAATTAATATTCGCTATTGTCTTCCTACTTCCCCCTCTCGGCTATTCAGGAGAAGAGAAGCGACCATATTGGCCGGGAGTAGGGGGGGGAGGTGCGGAGGAGGAGACACAGGGGCCTGGATAACGTAAGTGCATGGGTTGATGGAAAGATGGATGATCGATCGAGCGATTTTTTTTTTTTGGGGGGGGGGCGGTTTGATCGACCGAACGGGGGGGGTTGGCTGATTTGCTTGCCACCCCCCCCCCCCCCCCCCAAATATTAGAGCACCAGCCGCCAACGCTCTCCTCCCTCTTACCAGTGCCGCTCTACTCCCTGCCCCTTCCCTTTCTGCTGCTATAATAACTATTTGAAATTCATACCATCCCATCTCTTACATAATGACGTGTCCCAGTATCTGCTCTATATAGAAAAGATGGCGATTTCTACCTTGTATCAGAGCTTCTCCCGGCACTCACGTCACTCCTCGTCTCTCTCCTCCCGGCTGACATCAGCGGGAGTTCTCGGGTCCTCCCACTGTAGTTGTCAGCCGGGGAGAGGAGAGAGACGAGGAGTCACGTGAGCGCCGGGAGACGCTCTGATACAAGGTAGGAATTTTCAGCTTTTTTATACAGCCCAGACAATGGGACACATATCGTAATTTAACAGATGGGATGGTATGATGACAATATAGTGGCTTTACAACCACTTTAATTAAAGTTTACCTCCACTTTTGCAAACTCACCGGACTTAATGGCTACCGTTACAGCAGCATGGGAACCTCAAACGCATATGGAAATCCCTCTGGAGATATTGCAGTTGATCCCTTTCACCAAGAGTTCAAATCAGGATTCAACTGGTAAAAAATAAGCTCACCCAGCCAGTGGCAGCCCATCGATACGGGGTGCAGAGCCCCCCCCCCCCCCCCCCCCATTAATCCATGTGCCCAGCCCCTAATCTACATGCAGGGTGCATGGGTTTCAATGGGGTTTCTTTTTTTTCTTCTGATGCGCAGAGCACTGCGCCCCGCGCCCACCCACTTGTGTGACAATAGCGAATTATTATGTCTTCCCGATTCTCCTCCCGGCCAATCAGGAAGCGGGTCCTGAGACTCGATCGGGGGAAATCCAGAGGGCTTTCCATATGTGTTTGAGGTTCCCATGCTGCTGTATCGGCAGCCATTAAGTCCGGTGAGTTCTCAATCTTCCTGTTGCTGGCGGTTCATTTGGTTGGACACGATTGCTCTACACCCTTCTCACTGGAATGGTGGCCTCTGCCATGGATTACTTTTGTTCTAATGCACTATTTTTATGGGCTACAGTGCCTTGAAAAAGTATTCATACCCCTTGACATTTTTCACATTTTGTCATGTTACAATCAAAAATGTAAATGTATTTTATTGGGATTTTATGTGATAGACCAACATAAAGTGGCTCATAATTGTGAAGTGGAAGGAAAATTATAAATGGTTTTCAATTATTTTTTTACAAATAAATATGTGAAAATATTTGTTTTAGGCATTTTTGCCTAAATCGATTGCCGCGGGGATACCCGCGATCGCCTCACGGGGAGATGCTAATGTCAACAGCATCTCTCCGTTCTGCCTAGTGACAAGTGTCACTGATCTCTGCTCCCTGTCATTGGAGCAGAGATCAGTGACGTGTCCCACATAGCCACGCCCCCCACAGTTAGAAACACGCCCCTAGGACACACTTAACCCCTACACTGCCCCCTAGTGGTTAACCCCTTCCCTGCCAGTGTCATTTACACTGGAATCAGTGCATTTGTATCGCACTGATTGCTGTATAAATGACAATGGTCCCAAAAATGTGTCAAAAATGTCCGATGTGTCCGCCATAATGTCGCAGTCACGATAAAAATCGCTGATCGCCACCATTTGATAAAAAAAAAATTATTAATAAAAATGCCATAAAACTATCCCCTATTTTGAAAAACGCTATAACTTTTGCGCAAACCGATCAATAATCGCTTATTGCGATTTTTTATTTTTTTTACCAAAAATATGTAGAAGAATACATATCGGCCTAAACTGAGGAAAAAAATTGTTTTTTTATATATTTTTGGGGGATATTTATTATAGCAAAAAGTAAAAAATAATGCGTTTTTTCAAAATTGTCGCTCTTTTTTTGTTTATAGCGCAAAAAATAAAAACCGCAGAGGTGATCAAATACCACCAAAAGAAAGCTCTATTTGTGGGAAAAAAGGACGTTAATTTTGTTTGGGTGCAACGTCGCATGACCGCGCAATTGTCAGTTAAAGCGACGCAGTGCCGAATCGCAAAAAGTGCTCTAGTCAGGAAGGGGGTAAATTCTTCTGGGGCTGAAGTGGTTAAAGGAGGAACTGCGGTCTGCTCACATAATTTGTAATAAAAACATCTTTGCCATTCTGAAGCTTCCCTCCAACCACTTTGCATATTATTTTATATATACGGTGGAACCTTGGTTTACGAGTAATGCGGTTAACGAGCGTTTTGAAAGACGAGCAACTTTTTTTTTTTTTTTTTTTAATTCTGACTCGGTTTGCGAGTGTCTCACAAACTAGCAGAATTCAAGCTAATGGGGTGTGCAGTACCGCATTTGGCCAGAGCTGCGGGGGCGCCGGTGACACTCGGAACAGTTTGGAGCCGTTCGGAAATACTCTGAAATACTCCAATCCCGAGTGTTTCCGAGTATTTCTGAGGCTCTCCGGCGCCCCCCCACCTCTGGCCACATGCGGTATTGCATGCAATAGAAGTCAATGCGGAACGAATTATCTTCGTTTCCATTGACTCCTAAGGGAAACTCGCTTTGATATGCGAGTGCTTTGGATCACAAGCATTCTCCTGGAACGGATTATGCTCGTAATCCAAGGTTCCACTGTACTGTTGATTCTGTACTTGCCAAACATGCTGCAGAAATCTCCCTCCAACTGAGTCTGGCTGCAACCATTTTAGCTGTGGGCAGCTGAAGCGGCTGTCTGTTCGCTTCCTGGATTTACACGGACACACAGAGGCACACCTCCAGCTCTGCAGCTCTCCTTGGCCCTCTTAAGACTCACCCCCTCATCGCTTCCTGGCAAACTCTCACGAGAGAGAGAGAGAGAGAGCTGTGCATGATGATATAAGCCTAGGCTAATGACCAGACAAGAAACAGGAAGTGGGCTGTATAAGGGATTTACTGGCAGAAAAAAATTATTTACTATCCAAAGTTATAACAACAACAAGAGCAGAAGATTTAATAGATGGAAAGATGAAAAAAATGACTGAAGTTCCGCTTTAAGCTGTACATGGTGTGAACAGAACAGACATGTAATGTGTGCTTCTAGATCATCCTGGGGTGGGCGGGGGGGGGGGGGGGGGGTAGTTGATATCTGCTTGTTGACCTTGAATCTTTCGTGTTGATCCCGCTCAAGAGCCCTGCCTAATTTATTGATGTTCTTCTGAAGATTGGGTTTCTAGAAGAGGACTGACAGGCGGCTGACACGGTCAGTGTTGGGTGTACTTTTTGTAGGCCACAATTACACGGTAAACTGAAGACAAGCATAAGGTGACAAGTACTGGACTGGAATCTGAAGACTTTTCCCGGATCTCACTGGAAGCACCAAAAAGAATTACAAAAAAAAGTTTTATACCAATTTTTTTTTTTTTTTTAGTATTTTTCATTTTTTTTTATTTATTTTTTTAGTATTTTTCTTTTTTTTTTTTTTTTTTTTTTAGTATTTTTCATATCCTTTTTTTTTTTTTTTTTTTTTTTTTAATAAATTAGGGTGTCAGTGCTGCATTGAACTCCAGACTTTGGGTGTGCTACGCACCTCATTGCACACAGGACGTATGTAGCACGTCCCAATCCTTCTGCCGTGCTCCCCCTCCCAGCACACAGCAATTTGGGCTCTGATTAATCAAAGCCGGTATTTGCTGTGTACACAGAGAAGATTGGCAGCTTTAGCTGTCAAAAAAAAAAAAAAAGCAGTCCGAGGCTGGGTTCACACTAGTGTTAATTTTGACGACTAAAACATTTTGGTCGACCAAATGAATGCTATTTTAGTCTACTAAAATACGACTAAAACAATTGAGGCGACTAAAATACGACTAAAACTAAAAATGCCATTTTAATCAAAAGACTAAAACTAAATTGAAATAGGACTTCAAAAACTAACATATTCGATTTTTCACTCCAGCAGTATATAATTACATATAGTTACATAGTTAGTCAGGTTGAAAACAAAAAAGACACAAGTCCATCCAGTTCAACCTTAAAAACAGTAAATAAATAATATAAATAATAATAAAATAAAATAAATAATAAATAAAATAATAAAAGTAAATAATAAATAAATAAAAAATAGATAAAAAATATCGTACAATCCAATATACCCAATTTTATACCCACAGTTGAGAAGTATACCCATAACGAGTTTGGAAATTGTAGAGAAATGTTAACTAATGCATTGCGATTTAATTACACTCTCATTAGATTTTTAGATGACTAAAATGAGTTTTAGTCGACTAAAATGCGCTGGAGATTTAGTTGACTAAATACAACTAAAACAATTACAGAAGACTAAAATGGGACTAAAACTAAAACGCCATTTTAGTCCTAAGACTAAAACTAAAACTAAATCGAAAATTTGCTGCCAAAATTAACACTGGTTCACGCCATGCGGTTCCCAGCAAGGGGTCCGGTGTGGCCTCGTTCACCAGTTTCAGGTCCGATTTTTCAGCCTGAATTTTTTTGGCTCAATTCAGACCTGAAACGGACGCACAGGGCTCCCGTGCAAAACCGCACCGGAGCCGCAGCGGAGATATGTGATCCGGCTCCATAGACAGCCCGTCAAAATCTCCTGCTATTGCGAATTGGGCACGCAATGCCGTGACCCCCAGCCTCACAGTGTTTGTAAATAACAGTTGCTCAGACATTATAGAAAGATACAATGTAACATATTGTTACTTTTGTATCATTCTGTTCATTCATCTGCAGATCTAAAGGGATAAGCTTCAATCTGCAGATGTTGTCAGTTAACCACTTCAGCTCCGGAAGGATTTACCCCCTTTCCTGACCAGGCCATTTTTGCCATCCGGCACTGTGTCGCTTTCCCTGACAATTGCGCTGATGTGCGACGCTGTACACAAATAAAATTGATGTCCTTTTTTCCCCACAAATCGAGCTTTCTTTTGGTGGTATTTGATCACCTCTGCAGTTTTTTTTCTTTTTTTTTTCAGCCTGGGGAATTTTTTTTTTTTAAAGTCAGCAGCTACAAATACTGTAGCTGCTGACTTTTAATATAAGGACACTTACCTGTCCAGGGAGCCCGCGATGACGTCCATCGGATCGGGTGCAGGCGCCGGCATTGCAAGTAAGGGAAACCGGCAATGAAGCCTTCAGGCTTTGCAGCCACTTTCCTACTGCGCATGCGCGAGTCACGCTGCACTGAATGGTCCAGTCGTCTTCTGAGACACACACAGGTCCCAGAAGGCAAAAAACGCGGAAATGATGTACCTCGCCACGGCGACATGGGACGGAAGTCTCGAAGAAAACATGTCAAAAAGGTACGAAAAGTAAACAAAAAAAAAAGAATATCCAAAAACGGGGGACGGGGGGGTGGGGTGGGGTTGTTCTTTTGTTTGAGAATGAGTTCTCTTTTTTCCTGGAACTCTGCTTTAAGGTACGGGGCAAGGAAATAAAAATGTTAAAAAACGGGGGGTGGGTGCAGATTCTCGTTAATCACCTTACCTATTCAATTATTATTATTTATTTTTATTAATTTTTTTGTTCATTTCTATTTTATTAACCATTAATATTTAAACTTTTTTGGTTGTTTTGTTTGTTAATATTTTTACACATTTAATATATATTTATACATTTCAAAATTATAAATCTGTGTACAAGATGCATAATTTTAGTGTAATTACAGAATAAAATGCACACTTTTTTTATCTGCAGTAACATCGTATTTATTTTTAAACTAGCACTGCTCAACAACAACAAAAAAAAGTGTTTAGTTTTGTTACGTTACATTGTCCAAGGATTGCGAAATAAATAACTGTTGCTAGATAATTATTAAACGTGCACTGACAAAAAATTCTTTCGTTTTCGCTTCATTCGGTTTTTTTTTTGCTTTATTCGGAAATTGGAAAATCCGAACATTCGAATCTTCAAATTTCTGAATTTTCAAATTCAGAATTTTTGGATTTTCAAATTCCGAATTTTCGGAATTTGAAAATTCGGAAATTCAAAAATGAGAAAATCCGAAAATTCGAAAATGTGAAAAAAGAAAATCAGTAAACCTTTTGAATTTCCAAATTTAGGAAATTTAAAATTTCCTAGTTTCAAATTTTCGAATTTCCGAAAATTCTGAAATTTCGGAATTTGTCAAAATTCATTAAACGAATTCGGAACTAAACGAATTGCACATGTCTAATAATTATGAAAAAAAGCCTTGTTTGTCCTTCAATAAACAATATTACCATGTTATCTTAAGGTCCATTGCAAAATTGTAGTAATTGCTCTGGTCCATAGGGGGAGAACAGGTGCCAGAGGCAAAGTGGTTAATTCCCTTTCCCGCCAGAACTGAGCATCCCTTTAACTAGGCTATTACACCCATGGGGGGAGGGGGGGACAAGAAGGTGTGTCTGATTGGCTATCATAGTGGTCACATGATCTGGAAGCGGTCCCGTCAGCTGTCAATCATTATTAGAGACGAGGAGCTGTTCTGGGAGCGTGCAGTGGGCATGCTCTCAGCACAGAATCCTCTGCTGCTAATGGATACAAATTTGGGGTCTTAAGGCCCGCCCCCTTTGCTGCTGCACATATGCATTATGTGGGTGTTCCGTCAGATTAGGCGACCCATCAGAATTGGTAGCAGAAGTGACGTTCCATCGCTGTCATCTTGCTACACCCTGCACTCCTCCATAGTAAGGATACACTGAGAAGGGGGCAAGCGGACATCTTGTTACACCCACCGGAGTTTTGCATTCCACAGTTATTTTTAACAGGAAACTGAGCTTATATGGTGAAATGCAGTATTTGGAAATCCATCGGACTGTTTACATGTTGGATTATAAAAGCAGAGGTGTTCTGTCTCATTAGGAAACTTGTGAGGTCAGCAGGTTTGCCGCTGCTTTTAAAATTCAACATCTAAACCGTCCGTCTGATTTCTAAACACGGTATTTCACCTTATAAGCTCAGTTTCCTGTTAAAAATAACTCTGCAATGCAAAACTCCAGTGGGTGTAACAAGATGTCTGCTTGCCCCCTTCTCGGTGTATCATTACTGTGGAGGAGTGCGGGGTGTAGCAAGATGGCGGCGACAGAACGTCACTTCCGTTGCCAATTCTGACGGGTTGCCATATCTGACGGAACATGGGCAGTAACAAGAAGCTGAAATCCAGGTGTGGAAAGGTTTACATAGTTGTATTGATCCAGTTTGGACCATTGTAGATATGTATGCGCCATACCTGTGGGATCCCCTAGAACCCAGCTGCCCAGCTGACGCATTTCGGTATATGATGTGCGGTCTCGGACCTCAGCAGTCTCTAGTGGGAATATTGATCTCTACTGTCCTCATGTAACATCTTCCCAGTTTCTTATTGTCTTCTGCAGCATCTCCCATCCAACAATGTATCCTGTCCTCACTCTCCGACCCTCATCTCCTCTATTAGGTCTCTGACAACCTTCTCCAGCATTTCATATATGGGACATTATGTGTGGCCCTTTGATGTTGTCAGGGGCCGTATTTGAAGCCCCTTTAGCTCATAACTTGACAACCACTGCTCGAAAACAGTGGTCTTTACACTGTGGCCCGCAGCCCGGATGTGGCCCTTTGGGCACCAGTACATCTATTGACACCAATGACTAGGTACCGTTCCTCCCGCTGACACCAATGATGGGGCATCAATTCCATCCACTGACACCAATGATGGGACATCAATCTGCTGACCCCAGTGATGGGGCACTATATTCCTCCCACTGACACCAATGATGGGGCACTATTCCTCCCACTGACACCACTGATGGGGCACTATTTCTCCCACTGATGGGGCACTATTCCTCCCACTGATACCAATGATGGGGCACCATTCCATCCACTGACACCAATGATAGGGCACTATTCCTCCCACTGATACCAATGATGGGGCACCATTCCATCCACTGACACCAATGATAGGGCACTATTCCTCCCACTGACACCAATGATGGGGCACCATTCCATCCACTGACACCAATGATAGGGCACTATTCCTCCCACTGATACCAATGATGGGGCACTATTCCTCCCACTGACACCAATGGTGGGGCACTATTCCTCCCACTGACACCAATGATGGGGCACTATTCCTCCCACTGACACCAATGGTGGGGCACTATTCCTCCCACTGACACCAATGGTGGGGCACTATTCCTCCCACTGACACCAATGGTGGGGCACTATTCCTCCCACTGACACCAGTGGTGGGGGACTATTCCTCCCACTGACACCAATGATGGGGCACTATTCCTCCCGCTGACACCAATGATGGGGCACTATTCCTCCCACTGACACCAATGGTGGGGCACTATTCCTCCCACTGACACCAATGGTGGGGCACTATTCCTCCCACTGACACCAATGGTGGGGCACTATTCCTCCCACTGACACCAATGGTGGGGCACTATTCCTCCCACTGACACCAATGGTGGGGCACTATTCCTCCCACTGACACCAGTGGTGGGGGACTATTCCTCCCACTGACACCAATGATGGGGCACCATTCCATCCACTGACAGCAATGATGGGGCACTATTCCTCCCACTGACACCAATGATGGGGCAATATTCCTCCCACTGACACCAATGATGGGGCAATATCCCTCCCTCTGATACCAATGATGGGGCACTATTCCTCCCACTGATACCAATAATGGGGCACCTTTCCATCCATTGACTCCAATCATGGGGCGCTAGTCATCCCACTGATACAATAGGTCAGCATTCCTCCTATTAAAACCAATATTGGGGCATTTTCTACTCCCACTGGCCACAGTCCGGCCCCCCTAAAGCCTGCATGACAGTAATCTGGCCCTTTGTTTAGAAAGTTTGGAGACCCCTGCTCTAGAAAATGGAAATCATTGTATAGACACCGCTACTCCAGTGACCCCCACTAGCTTCCCAGCCCTGTGTCGTGCTCGCTCCATTGAACACCGCACTTCCTCAGTCAATTCAAAGCATTCTCTGATTGGAACGAGGCGGAGAGGTGGATGTTGATGTCATGATCTCCACCTCGTCCAATCAGAGAACGCTTTGCATTTATTGAGGAATGTGTTTGAATGGCACCTGTGCTCACTAAAGCTGCAGGGCAGCGGGACCCCCCCACTAGTAGAGAGATCACAGTAGTAGCGGTGTCTACTTCAGTGATTTCCAACTTCCGGAGTGGGGGGGGGGGGGGGGGCATCAGCCAAGGTATGGGATATAAATACAGTGGGGCAAAAAAGTATTTAGTCAGCCACCAATTGTGCAAGTTCTTCAACTTATAAAAGATGAGAGAGGCCTGTAATTGTCATCATAGGTATACCTCAACTATGAGAGACAAAATGTGGAAACAAAGCCAGACAATCACATTGTCTGATTTGGAAAGAATTTATTTGCAAATTATGGTGGAAAATAAGTATTTGGTGAATATGAAAAGTTCATCTCAATACTTTGTTATATATCCTTTGTTGGCAATGACAGAGGTCAAACGTTTTCTGTAAGTCTTCACAAGGTTGTCACACACTGTTGCTGGTATGTTGGCCCATTCCTCCATGCAGATCTCCTCTAGAGCAGTGATGTTTTGGGGCTGTCGCTGGACAACACGGACTTTCAACTCCCTCCAAAGGTTTTCTATGGGGTTGAGATCTGGAGACTGGCTAGGCCACTCCAGGACCTTGAAATGCTTCTTACGAAGCCACTCCTTCGTTGCCCGGGCGGTGTGTTTGGGATCATTGTCATGCTGAAAGACCCGGCCACGTTTCATCTTCAATGCCCTTGCTGATGGGAGGAGGTTTGCACTCAGAATCTCACAATACATGGCCCCATTCTTCCTTTCATGTACACGGATCAGTCGCCCTGCTCCCTTTGCAGAGAAACAGCCCCAAAGCATGATGTTGCCACCCCCATGCTTCACAGTAGGTATGGTGTTCTTTGGTTGCAACTCAGCATTCTCTCTCCTCCAAACACGACGAGTTGTGTTTCTACCAAACAGTTGTACTTTGGTTTCATCTGACCATATGACATTCTCCCAATCCTCTTCTGGATCATCCAAATGCTCTCTAGCAAACCTCAGACGGGCCCGGACATGTACTGACTTAAGCAGAGGGACACGTCTGGCACTGCAGGATCTGAGTCCCTGGCGGCGTAGTGTGTTACTGATGGTAGCCTTTGTTACGTTGGTCCCAGCTCTCTGCAGGTCATTCACTAGATCCCCCCGTGTGGTTCTGGGATTTTTGCTCACCGTTCTTGTGATAATTTTGACCCCACGGGGTGAGATCTTGCGTGGAGCCCCAGATCGAGGGAGATTATCAGTGGTCTTGTATGTCTTCCGTTTTCTAATTATTGCTCCCACAGTTGATTTCTTCACACCAAGCTGCTTGCCTATTGCAGATTCAGTCTTCCCAACCTGATGCAGGTCTACAATTTTGTTTTTGGTGTCCTTCGACAGCTCTTTGGTCTTCACCAAAGTGGAGTTTGGGGTGTGACTGTTTGAGGTTGTGGACAGGTGTCTTTTATACTGATAACAAGTTCAAACAGGTGCCATGAATGCAGGTAATGAGTGGAGGAGAGAGGAGCCTCTTATAGAAGAAGATACAGGTCTGTGAGAGCCAGAAATCTCGCTTGTTTGTAGGAGACCAAATACTTATTTTCCACCATAATTTGCAAATAAATTCTTTCAAAAATTGTGATTGTCTGGATTTGTTCCCACATTTTGTCTCTCATAGTTGAGGTATACCTATGATGACAATTACAGGCCTCTCTCATCTTTTATAAGTGGGAGAACTTGCACAATTGGTGGCTGACTAAATACTTTTTTGCCCCACTGTAGTTACATCGGAACCCAAGCTGACCGAATACAACAATGTAAAAATATCCGTATCCGGAATTCTTTAATAAAAGTATCTCTACCGATGCCGGCATCTGACGGCGTTCTGTCTTCAATGCGTTTTGTTTTTTTTTTTTCCATCCTGGACACCCCCCCCCCCCCCCCCACCATTAAACACATTAGCGAAAGTGACAGCCTGAGATATGCTGATTACAATCGGTATTCTATTGATCGGTATGTCATAGGTAATCTTTCAGGAGTTAATAAGCACGCGCGTTTTAGAGGTCCTGACGAGTTTTACACCCACTGCTCGTTAGCTATTCGTCTTCTTAATATAAACGTCTCTGATTACACTTCATCCCTCAGGAGCGATAGTCTCTGGAAGTGACTCCAGATATGATTGGGTTTACTGATTTATTCGCGGTTTACATTACAAGGTGTTCGCAATTTAAAGGTTTCAAATGAGTACAGACACAGCGTGAAAGAAATTAGATTGCAGACATTTGTCCAAGTCAGGCCTCCCGTCCACCAATGTCCGCCATGTAATACTCCGATAGATTTACAGCACAACTCCACTTGTAGAATAACACCGACATACGGCGACAGGCAGCTTCCTATGAAAACGGCTCAACTGATATCCAATATATTGATCCAACCCAGTGCTGGTATTTCTATTTTTTTTAATACTGACCAAAAAATTGTCTTTTTTTTTTTATTTTTTAACCACCTTAGTCCCGGAAGGTTTACCCCCCCTCCTGTCCAGGCCATCTTTTGCGATACGGCGCTGCCTTACTTTAACTGACAATTGCGCGGTCGTTGCGACGCTGTACCCAAAAAAAACTTTATGTCTTTTTTTTTTTTTCCCCCCACAACTAGAGATTTCTTTTGGTGGTATTTGATCGCCTCTGCGTTTTTTATTTTTATTTTTTGCTCTATAAACAAAAAAAAAGAAGGACAATTTAACCACTTCAGCCCCGAGAAGAATTGGCTTGCTGAATGACCGGGCCATTTTTTTTTTGCGATTCGGCACTGAGTCCTTTTAACTGACAATTGCGCGGTCGTTGCGACGTTGCACCCAAACAAAAATTGACGTCCTTTTTTTTTTCCCCCACAAATAGAGCTTTCTTTTGGTGGTATTTGATCACCTCTGCGGTTTTTAATTTTTGCACTATAAACAAAAAAAAAAGAGCGACAATTAAAAAAAAAAAAAACAATATTTTTTACTTTTTGCTATAATAAATATCCCCAAAAAATATATAAAAAAAAACAATTTTTTTCCTCAGTTTAGGCCGATATGTATTCTTCTACATATTTTTTGGTAAAAAAATTTCGCAATAAGCGTATATTGATTGATTTGCACAAAAGTTATAGCATCTACAAAATAGGGGATAGTTTTATGTCATTTTTATGATTATTTTTTTTTATTAGTAATGGAGGCGATCTGCGATTTTTATCGTGACTGCGACATAATGGGCAGCACATCGGACACTTTTGACACTATTTTGGGACCATTGTCATTTATACAGCGATCAGTGCTATAAAAATGCACTGATTACTGTGTAAATGACACTGGCAGGGAAGAGGTTAAACACTAGGGGGCAATCAAGGGGTTAAGTGTGTCCTAGGGAGTGATTCTAACTGTGGGGGGGGGATGGGCTACAACTAACATGACAGCGATCACTGCTCCCGATGACAGGGAACAGTAGATCTCTGTCATGTCACAAGGCAGAATGGGGAAATGAATTGTTTACAATCGCGGGCCGCCGGCAAACATCGAGTTCCTGGGACCCGCGGGTACTCTTCCGCAGGGTGCGGCGGACGCGCGCCCGAAAGGAAGCAAATTTAAAGGGACGTGCCTGTGCCATTCCGCCAACGTATATCTGTGTGCGGCAGTCGGCAAGCAGTTAACTGACAATTGCGTGGTCGTGCGACACTGTACCCCAAATAAAATGTATTTATTTATTTTTTCCCCACAAGTAGAGATTTCTTTTGGTGGTATCTGATTACAGAGAATGGTGGTAAAAAGAGAAAATACCCAGTGACCGGCAGTTGTGTGGAGGGAAATGCCTTGTTGATGTCAGAGGAGAATGAGCAGACTGGTTCCAGATGATAGAAAGGCAACAGTAACTTAAATAACCACTCGTTACACCCAAGGTATGCAGAAAACCATCTCTGAACACACAACACATCCAACCTTGAAGCAGATGGGCTACAGCAGCAGAAGACCACACCGGGCGCCACTCCTGTCAGCTAAGAACAGGAAACTGAGGCTACAATTGGCACAGGATCACCAACATTGAACAATAGAAGATTGGAGAAACGTTGCCTGGTCTGATGAGTCTGGACTTCAGCTGCGACATTCGGATGGTAGGGTGAGAATTTGGTACATGGATCCATCCTGCCTTGTATCACCGGGTCAGGCTGGTGGTGGGGGTGTAATGGTGTGGGGGATGGGGTATCACCGGTTCAGGCTGGTGTTGGGGGTGTAATGGTGTGGGGGATGGGGTATCACCGGTTCAGGCTGGTGGTGGGGGTGTAATGGTGTGGGGGATGGGATATCACCGGTTCAGGCTGGTGGTGGGGGTGTAATGGTGTGGGGGATGGGATATCACCGGTTCAGGCTGGTGGTGGGGGTGTAATGGTGTGGGGGATATTTTCTTGGCACACTTTGGGCCCCTTAGTACCAATTGAGCATGGTTTACACACCACTGGACAATGAGGTCCCTGTACTCCAATGGCCTCCACACTCACCACATCTCATCCAATAGAGCACCTTTGGGACGTGGTGGAACGGGAGATCGGCATCATGGATGTGCAGCTGACAAATCTGCAGCAACTGCGTGATGTTATAGTTACATAGTAGGTGAGGTTGAAAAAAGACACAAGTCCATCAAGTCCAACCTATGTGTGTGATTATGTGTCAGTATTACATTGTATATCCCTGTATATTGCGGTCATTCAGGTGATTATCTAATAGTTTCTTGAAGCTATCAATGCTCCCCGTTGAGACCACCGCCTGTGGAAGGGAATTCCACATCCTTGCCGCTCTTACAGTAAAGAACCCTCTACGTAGTTTAAGGTTAAACCTCTTTTCTTCTAATTGTAATGAGTGGCCACGAGTCTTATTAAACTCTCTTCTGCGAAAAAGTTTTCTCCCTATTGTGGGGTCACCAGTACAGTATTTGTAAATTGAAATCATATCCCCTCTCAAGCGTCTCTTCTCCAGAGAGAATAAGTTCAGTGCTCGCAACCTTTCCTCATAATTAATATCCTCCAGACCCTTTATTAGCTTTGTTGCCCTTCTTTGTACTCGCTCCATTTCCAGTACATCCCTCCTGAGGACTGGTGCCCAGAACTGGACAGTATACTCCAGGTGCGGCCGGACCAGAGTCTTGTAGAGCGGGAGAATTATCGTTTTATCTCTGGAGTTGATCCCCTTTTTAATGCCAATATTCTGTTTGCTTTGTTAGCAGCAGCTTGGCATTGCATGTCATTGCTGAGCCTATCATCTACTAGGACCCCAAGGTCCTTTTCCATCCTAGATTCCCCCAGAGGTTCTCCCCCCAGTGTATAGATTGCATTCATATTTTTGCCACCCAAATGCATTATTTTACATTTTTCTACATTGAACCTCATTTGCCATGAAGTCGCCCCAACCCCCCCCCCCCCCCCCCATTCATTTGTTCAGGTCTTTTTGCAAGGTTTCCACATCCTGCGGAGAAGTTATTGCCCTGCTTAGCTTAGTATCATCCACAAATACAGAGATTGAACTGTTTATCCCATCCTCCAGATCATTTATAAACAAATTAAATAGGATTGGTCCCAGCACAGAACCCTGGGGAACCCCACTACCCACCCATGTTATCATGTCACTATGGAGCAAAATCTCTGAGGAATGTTTCCAACACCTTGTTGTCTCTATACCACCAAGAATGAAGGCAAAAGGGGGTCCAACCCGCTACTAGCAAGGTGTACCTAATAAAATGGCCGGTGAGTGTATATAGTGCTGTCAGTTTACGCAGCGCTTTACATACATATATTATATATTCACATCAGTCCCTGCCCTCAAGGAGCTTACAATCTAAGGTCCATAACTTACATTTTATACATACTAGGGCCAATTTAGACAGGATCCAATTAACCTCCCAGCATGTCTTAGGAGTGTGGGAAAAAAAATGGAGGACCCGGAGGAAACCCACACAGGCTCAGGGAGAACATGCAAACTGCAGGTAGGTAGTGGCGTGGTTGGGATTTGAACCGATGACCCTAGTGCTGCTAGGCAGAAGTGTGGCTCGGGGAGAACATGCAAACTCCAGGCAGGTAGTGGCGTGGTTGGGATTTGAACCGATGACCCTAGTGCTGCTAGGCGGAAGTGTGGCTCAGGGAGAACATGCAAACTCCAGGCAGGTAGTGGCGTGGTTGGGATTTGAACCGATGACCCTAGTGCTGCTAGGCGGAAGTGTGGCTCAGGGAGAACATGCAAACTGCAGGCAGGTAGTGGCATGGTTGGGATTCAAACTGATGAGCCTAGTTCTGCTAGGCGGAAGTGCGGCTCAGGGAGAACATGCAAACTCCAGGCAGGTAGTGGCGTGGTTGGGATTCGAACCGATGACCCTAGTTTTGCTAGGCGCTCAGGGAGAACATGCAAACTGCAGGCAGGTAGTGGCGTGGTTGGGATTCGAACTGATGACCCTAGTTCTGCTAGGCGGAAGTGCGGCTCAAGGAGAACATGCAAACTCCAGGCAGGTAGTGGCGTGGTTGGGATTCGAACCGATGACCCTAGTTCTGCTAGACAGAAGTGCGGCTCAGGGAGAACATGCAAACTCCAGGCAGGTAGTGGCGTGGTTGGGATTCGAACCGATGACCCTAGTTTTGCTAGGCGCTCAGGGACAACATGCAATCTCCAGGCAGGTAGTGGCGTGGTTGGGATTCAAACCGACGACCCCAGTGCTGCTAGGCGGAAGTGCTCACCACTTAGCCACTGTGCTGTTACCATTGTGATTTGTCAACATCTGAATAAAGTTGCGTCCGAATTTAATTTCGTAACAAAACAAATTGCACGTGTCTGATGCCCAGATGTGAACACGGGCCTTGGCGATAGGACAGGTTATGTTATTACTCTTACGTCTATATGTCTATTTCTAACAGTCTGCAAAACGAGTTGAGATGTTATGCATGATCAATTATCCCACTGTGATCCTCCCCATTTGGGGTTAATTATTTTGGTGATATATATGAACTGCTACCATGTTTTAATTTGTAACTGATCAATTTTTTCTCTGTATCAATAAACCTTTTGTATTATTTTTATATTTGTTATATATTTGAATCTTATTGCCTCACTGTACCGCGATGGTCCAATTGCCCCCCCCCCCCCATGTCCTTGTGGCAGCCTGGTTGGAGACCAGGCTCCCGATCCCTTTACTCTTATGCCGCGTACACACGGTCGTACTTTTCGTCTACAAAAGTCAGACAGCCTGTCCGACAGACTTCCGGCAGACTTTCGGTGGACTTGCGGCGGACTTGCGGCCTACTTTCTAACGAACGGACTTGCCTACACACGACCACACAAAAGTCGGTCGGATTCGTACGTGATGACGTACACCGGACTAAAATAAGGAAGTTCATAGCCAGTAGCCAATAGGTGCCCTAGCGTGGCTTTTTGTCCGTCGGACTAGCACACAGACGAGCGGATTTCGGGGTCCGTCGTAGTTACGAAGTAAAGTTTTGAAGCATGTTTCAAATCTAAAGTACGTCGGATTTGAGGCTAAAAAAGTCAGTTGAAAGTCCGGAGAAGCCCACACACGATCGGATTACCAGCCAGCTTTAGTCCGTCAGCGTCCGTTGGACTTTTGTAGACGAAAAGTACGACCGTGTGTACGCGGCATTACGTCTATATGTGTTTCCTTTTCTCCTACCAGATTTCACCTCCTGATTATGTTACTTATAGAACCAACTTTTTTTTAAGTTCCTCCAGCCGTCTCACCCCATCTGCCCTGAGAGGGTCCAATCAGTCAGCACCTCCAGACTCCCATCCAGGATATGTTATCTGTCTGACCCTGGCTGTGTGATGACATGGAGATGGAGAGCGTTGAAAGGTGGCAGGGATCTGATCTCGGTGCCCCAGCTTTGGTTACAGTCAGTGGCGGGAACCCTTAACCCGTCATCTACCAGGTGCAGTCAGTGGTGGGAGCCCTTAACCCGTCATCTACCAGGTGCAGTCAGTGGTGGGAGCCCTTAACCCGTCATCTACCAGGTGTAGTCAGTGGTGGGAACCCTTAACCCGTCATCTACCAGGTGCAGTCAGTGGTGGGAACCCTTAACCCATTATCTACCAGGTGCAGTCAGTGGTGGGAACCCTTAACCCGTCATCTACCAGGTGCAGTCAGTGGTGGGAGCCCTTAACCCGTCATCTACCAGGTGTAGTCAGTGGTGGGAACCCTTAACCCGTCATCTACCAGGTGCAGTCAGTGGTGGGAACCCTTAACCCATTATCTACCAGGTGCAGTCAGTGGTGGGAACCCTTAACCCGTCATCTACCAGGTGCAGTCAGTGGTGGGAACCCTTAACCCGTCATCTACCAGGTGTAGTCAGTGGTGGGAGCCCTTAACCCGTCATCTACCAGGTGCAGTCAGTAGTGGGAACCCTTAACCCGTCATCTACCAGGTGCAGTCAGTGGTGGGAGCCCTTAACCTGTCATCTACCAGGTGTAGTCAGTGGTGGGAACCCTTAACCCGTCATCTACCAGGTGCAGTCAGTGGTGGGAACCCTTAACCCATTATCTACCAGGTGCAGTCAGTGGTGGGAACCCTTAACCCGTCATCTACCAGGTGCAGTCAGTGGTGGGAACCCTTAACCCGTCATCTACCAGGTGTAGTCAGTGGTGGGAGCCCTTAACCCGTCATCTACCAGGTGCAGTCAGTGGTGGGAACACTTAACCCGTCATCTACCAGGTGCAGTCAGTAGTGGGAACCCTTAACCCATCATCTACCAGGTGCAGTCAGTGGTGGGAACCCTTAACCCGTCATCTACCAGGTGCAGTCAGTGGTGGGAACCCTTAACCCGTCGTCTACCAGGTGCAGTCAGTGGTGGGAACACTTAACCCGTCATCTACCAGGTGTAGTCAGTGGTGGGAACCCTTAACCCGTCATCTACCAGGTGTAGTCAGTGGTGGGAACCCTTAACCCATCATCTACCAGGTGTAGTCAGTGGTGGGAACCCTTAACCCGTCATCTACCAGGTGTAGTCAGTGGTGGGAGCCCTTAACCCATTATCTACCAGGTGCAGTCAGTGGCGGGAACCCTTAACCCGTCATCTACCAGGTGTAATCAGTGGCGGGAACCCTTAACCCATTATCTACCAGGTGTAGTCAGTGGTGGGAACCCTTAACCCGTCATCTACCAGGTGCAGTCCGTAGTGGGAACCCTTAACCCGTCATCTACCAGGTGTAGTCAGTGGTGGGAACCCTTAACCTGTCATCTACCAGGTGTAGTCAGTGGTGGGAACCCTTAACCGGTCATCTACTAGGTGTAGTCAGTGGTGGGAACCCTTAACCCGTCATCTACCAGGTGCAGTCAGTGGTGGGAACCCTTAACCCGTCATCTACCAGGTGTAGTCAATGGTGGGAACCCTTAACCCGTCATCTACCAGGTGCAGTCAGTGGTGGGAGCCCTTAACCGTCATCTACCAAGTGCAGTCAGTGGTGGGAACCCTTAACCCGTCATCTACCAGGTGTAGCCAAGAAGCCTTCCATTTATTACCCTTCAGCCAATGGCACAATGATAGGTTATCGATCACAGCACCAGAGACCTTTCTTTTTTTTTTTTTTCCCCCTCTCCATTTTCTATACTCCGCCATGTTTCTGGTCTCTGTGGCGGCGACGGTCTTCCTCTCCTCGCCGTCTTCTCGCCCCAGAAGTTGTGCCAGTCACTTCCATCTGAATAATGAATTCTACAAGTTCCCAGCCGGCTCGGCGGAGTGTGAACGGGGTCTGTGGTGACAGATGGAGGAGCAGTTCATCCATGCTGAGAAATGATATCGTCACATTGACCTCTGACCCCTCACCGACAGGACATCTCTCACCGTGATCAACTCCGCCGGAGCAAAAGGTGCATTGATTTCCATGTAATACAAGAAAATATTACATCTGCCTAATTGTTAACACAGTGACGGAGTTGGGCAAGAAATCAAAATGCCTATTTTAATGCGGCCTGCAGCTCGCAGGGTCCGGGATCGATGAGGCCGTTTGTCAGAGGCGTCCTCGGAGGAGTTCGCCCTCCGCCGCTGCTCGGACGGGAGGGGCCTCGTTTATTCGTATTTATTGGAAGTCAGATGTGCGTAGTCAGCAATACGTGTTATCTGAAATCAAAGCGGCAGGGCTTGAGGGCTGGGGGACGGCGAGAGAGGCGGCGCGTGCTCGGGTATTTAAAAACTATTTTATTAGAGTGTTTCCTGCGGAAGGCAGAACTTTGTGACCGATACTGGGACAGAACTTTATAAAAGTAAAAGAAAAAAAAAAAATATATATATATATATATATATATATATACACACACAGATATACATACATACACACTTATTTTTATTATATATAATATATACTGTACAATATAAAAAAAAATATTTTATATATATATATATATATATATATATATTAAAGAAATGATTTTTATTATATATAATATAAAAAAAATAAATAAAATGTCTTTAATTTTAAAAAAATATATATATATATGACATTTTATATAATTTTTTTATATTATATATAATAAAAATAATTTCTTATATAGTATTAAAAAAAATGTATAATATATACAGTACACACACACTATATTACCAAGTACCATTATACTTCCGGGCATAGGTGTATGCAGTCTATTGCATTAGAGTGTGCATTCCAAAGCTAAAATATGTATATGTATGTACACTATATTGTCAAAAGTATTGTGACGCCTGCCTTTACACGCACATGAACTTTAATGGCATCCCAGTCTAAGTCCGTAGGGTTCAATATTGGGTTGGCCCACCCATTGCAGCTATAACAGCTTCAACTCTTCTGGGAAGGCCGTCCACAAGGTTTAGGAGGGTGTCTATGGGAATGTTTGACCATTCTTCCAGAAGCACATTTGTGAGGTCAGGCAGTGATGTTGGATGAGAAGGCCTGGCTCGCAATCTCCGTTCTAATTCATCCCAAAGGTGTTCTGTCAGGTTGAGGTCAGGACTCTGTGCAGGCCAGTCAAGTTCCACTACCCGAAACTTGCTCATCTATGTCTTTATGGACCTTGCTTTGTGCACTGGTCATGTTGGAAGAGGAAGGGGTCATCCCCAAACTGTTCCCACAATGTTGGGAGCATAAAATTATCCAAAATGTCTTGGTATACTGACGCCTTGAGAGTTCCCTTCACTGGAACTAAGGGGCCAAGCCCAACCCCTGAAAGTCAACCCCCCCACACCATAATCCCCCCTTCACCGAATGATTTAGACCAGTGCACAAAGCAAGATCCATAAAGATATGATGAGCGAGTTTGGGGTGGAGGAACTTGACTGACCTGCACAGAATCCTGACCTTAACCCGATAGAACACCTTTGGGATGAATTTAGAGTGGAGACTGCGAGCCAGGCCTTCTCGTCCAACATCAGTGCCTGACCTCACAAATGCTCTTCTGGAAGAATGGTCAAACATTCCCATAGACACACTCCTAAACCTTGTGGACGGCCTTCCCAGAAGAGTTGAAGCTGTTATAGCTGCAAAGGGTGGGCCAACTCAATATTGAACCCTACGGACTAAGACTGGGATGCCATTAAAGTTCATGTGCGTGTAAAGACAACCGTCCCAATACTTTTGGTAATATAGTGTTTGCTTATAAAAATGGTGACGTGTTCAATACTTATTTTACCGTGTGTATGTGTATATATTTTACACACATATACATAAAGGTTCGATTGGCATGACATTTTCCCCACATGTCGGTAACAACACATGCAATCCACACATACAAAGACACCAAAACAAATACATTCAGAAATGAAGTTCTGTGTAATAAAATGGGAGGACACAGGGAAAAGGTATTGAACGCAAGAAGAAAGGGAGGTACAAAAAGGCATGGAAAGCAAAGACACCAGCTGGAATCTATCAGTAATTAGAAAGCAATCCTGCTCCTTGTCAGTGCAAATTAATATCAGCTGATTCAGTCTCACCTGATGACCTATATAAAGGGGTCTCATTACTAAGGTGTCACACAAGAAACGTATCATGATGGGTAAAAGCAAAGACCTTCGCTACCTTATTGTTGCAAAACATGCTGATGGCATTGGTTACAGAAGGATTTCTAAACTTCTGAATATTCCAGTGAGCACTGTTGGGGCCATAATCCAGAAGTGGAAAGAACATCATTTCACCATAAACCAGGAACAACCAGGTGCTCCTCACAAGATTTGTGACAGAGGAGTGAAAAGAATTATCAGAGGAGTTGTCCACGAGCCAAGAACCACGTGTGGAGAGCTTCAGAAGGACCCGGAATTAGCAAGAGCAATTGTTTCAAAGAAAACCATAAGTAATGCACTCGCCCGCCATGGCCTTACAGCCATTGGCTCCCGCTGCTGTCAATCCAATACAATGACGTGGGCGCCGGGGCCGAGTCCCGCTTTTTTTGTGTGAATACACGCAGAAGCGGGACTCGGTGGGCGCGCTCGCACGGGTGTCCACCAAGGAGAGCGCTTCTCCAACGTGGACAACCTGTTGCAGGGAGGAGCCACCAGCGTCACCAGGGGGACCCCAGAAGAGGAGGATCGGGGGCCACTCCTGTGCACAGTGAACTGCACAGTGGAGGTAAGTATGACAGGTTTGTTGTTGATTTTGTTTTTTTTAAACAAGGGTTTACAAACCCCTTAAGGCCTGATTCACACCTATGCAGGTTGCATATTCCAGGTGCATTTTGCATTTTTCAATACACGCTTTTGATCCATTGAAGTTTATGGGACCAAAAACCAGAAAAAAATAAATCCCTAGCCATTTCCATAAAATGCACAGATGTGAACTACATCCATAGGAAGCCATGCTAAACAGGCTGTAGTGCGTTTCTGCAAAACTGAAAATGCACTAAAAAAAAAAGCAAAGGTGTGAACCAGGCCTGAGCTCACCACGCACTCTACAATCTGATTGTACAATCTCCTTTAGATCTATCAGAAAACTATGTAGTACAGTGTAAAGTGAACCTTGGTTAACGAGTAACGCGGTTAACGAGCGTTTTGAAAGGCGAGCAACTTTTTTTTTTTTTTTAAATTCTGACTCTGTTTGCGAGTGTTGTCTCGGAAAACGAGCAGGATTCAAGATGATGGGGTGTGCAGTACCGCATTTGGCCAGAGGTGTGGGGGAGCCGGTGACACATGGAACAGTTCGGAGCCGTTCGGAAATACTCGGAAACACTCAGAGCCTTTCCGAGTGCAGACGAGCTGTCCCCGAGTATTTCCGAGGCTCTCTGGCGCCCCCCCCCCCCCCACCTCTGGCCACATGTGGTATTGCATGCGATAGAAGTCAATGCGGAACGAATTATCTTTGTTTCCATTGACTTCTATGGGGAAATTCGCTTTGATATGCGAGTGCTTTGGACTACAAGCATTCTCCTGGAACGGATTATGCTCGTAATCCAAGGTTCCACTGTACAAGGAGTTGCTCATATGACAACGTTTTTATAAGTCAGATTGTGTGTATGTATATAGTGACCCTAAAGAACACCATACAAAAAGCAATTTACCTACTTCTGGGGTGAAGGTGATAAAAGTTCCAGCTGTGTGCTAGGAAACTCCTCTCCAGAATCCTGTTTATTAAAGTCGGCGGTGGTACTGGAAGGAGGGGAAAAAAATGTCCCTACTTCGGTGGTGTCACTAAAAGGAAGAAATGTCCCTGCATCAGTGGGTGTCACTGAACCGGTTTGCAAAGTGGGTAAAAACAAATGGGTTAGCCATGTTCTTAGCACCCCTCCGTAGGCCTGAATGCCAATTCACATGCCATAGTCACAATGCTTCGCTTTGCACCTGCAGTAACAAGCATCCATGTCATGTTTGGTGGATGGTAAGTAGACATGTGCACTGAAAAAAAATTTGTACATTTTAGTCTTATTCGTTTTTTTGCTTTTTTCAGAAATTCTGAAAATTCGGAAAACCCGAAAATTCGAATTTTCGGAATTTCAAAAATCTGAAAAAAAGAAAGAAAATCAGTAAAATTCAAAATAATAACTAACTATTAAATTATAGGTATTGGAATTTTTTTAATAAATATTAATAATAAAAAGGTTATTATTAGATCGTTAGGTTCTATTCTTTTAGACGCGGCATTCGTCATTTCAGATCATTCGTAACTTCGGATAAATCCGTACTCGTAATGCCGCGTACACACGGGCGGACTTTTCGACGGACTTTCCGAATGAACAGACTTGCCTACGCACGATCAACCAAAGTTTGACGGATTCGTATGTGATGACGTACACTGAACTAAAATATGGAAGTTCCTAGCCAGTAGCCAATAGCTGCCCTAGCGTCGGTTTTTGTCCGTCGGACTAGCATACAGACGAGCGGACTTTTCGACCGGACCCGAGTCCGTCGGACAGATTTGAAACACGTTTTATTTCTAGGTCCGTCCAACTTTTGGGGAAAAAAAGTCAGCTGGAGCCCACACACGATCGAATTGTCCGATGGACTCCGGTCCGCCGAACCAAGTATGCCGTAAACTCCGGCCGTGTGTACGCGGCATTACGTTCACTAACAGCCAAATTTAAAAAGGAAATTCCAATACCTATAATTTAATAGTAATTATTAGTAAGTTATTTCAGAGTTTGGGGTTTTAAAATCTTCGGATTTTCATTCTTTTGGAATTCTTAAATTTCAATTCTTATTTTTGGATTTTCAAAATTCCAAATCTCCGAATTTTCAAATTTCCGAAATTCCGAATTTGTCAAAATTTGTTAAAAAACGAATTAGTAAGTAAACGAATTGCACATGTTTAGCGGCAAGCCCACCAAACATAACCCATTCAAACGAATAGGGGAAGCGCTGCAAATGCTCCACAACTGCGTTCGATGCCCATGGCAGCGGCATGTTCGTTTGGCAAAAATGGGGTTAACACAGGTGGTGAGGAGGCATCACATCGCCTCATCAATGCCTGTTAATTGAATGTGAAAAGCGATGAGCATTAAATATACCAACAGACCTGGGGAATCAAGGGGCACCTACATCTCAAATGTACATGTTGTGGGAAGAAGGGGTGGAAGGCACGTGATCAAACACTGGCATCAAATTCTAGTTTATTCATAAGTGATTAAATACATACATGTAGGAAATATGAACATATTACGTTTGTGGGAAAGGGTTACACAATATATATATGAACCGGGGCAAATGCCTAAATGTTGGCTGACGCGTTTCGAGGATAACCTCTTCATCAGAGCTTTGAAGGGTGAACACCAGTCTGTGTAGACACATGGACAAAGACATATGCATATGGGAAGGAGTGGTTAGTAAGGAGATTTAATACGTGTAGAAAGGTTAGTTCTCCTTAACTCCATGTAGGTCCACGTCTGAGCGCTCTAAGGTAGCGAGGGTGTGTGTGCAGGGAGGTCCTACTAGTAGGAATGGGATGGTCCGGTGTACCTGTTGTAGAAGCTTGCGAGGGAACTGCAGCCTGCGGGCATCCTTCGGCGGTGGAGAATGCAGTACAGTGGGACATGAAGGGTGTCTCCAAGAAGTGCCCAGTCATGTACCTGTAGGTGCTGTGTATGCCTACAGCATCCATGTTCTTCATGGATGAAGACCTACACAGCACCTACAGGTACATGACTGGGCACTTCTTGGAGACACCCTTCATGTCCCACTGTACTGCATTCTCTACCGCCGAAGGATGCCCGCAGGCTGCAGTTCCCTCGCAAGCTTCTACAACAGGTACACCGGACCATCCCATTCCTACTAGTAGGACCTCCGTGCACACACACCCTCGCTACCTTAGAGTGCTCAGATGTGGACCTACATGGAGTTAAGGAGAACTAACCTTTCTACACATATTAAATCTCCTTACTAACCACTCCTTCCCATATGCATATGTGTTGGTCCATGTGTCTACACAGACTGGTGTTCACCCTTCAAAGCTCTGATGAAGAGGTTATCCTCAAAACGCGTCAGCCAACATTTTAGCATTTTCCCCCGTTTGGGCATGTTCCTCTTGTAACACTACAAGCATGTGTATGTGTATACATATATATATATATATTGTGTAACCCTTTCCCACAAACGTAGTATGTTCACATTCCCTACATGTATGTATTTTATCACTGATGAATAAACTGTAGAATTTGATGCCAGTGTTTGATCACGCGCCTTCCACCCCTTCTCCCCACACTATCTTCTTCAGACCACCCAGGGTCAGTCTAGGCAGCGGGACACACTCGATCATCTTCTTCAGTTCAGCCGTTACAACATTACTATGTACACCTACACCAACCACACCCTCGTGAGCGCAGGAGTTTATCTTTTATCTTTTCCAAAAGTACATGTATTTGGATTATGGATGATGGGACTTTAGCCCCTTGCCTACCGGGCACTTTTACCCCCTTCCTGCCCAGGCCAATTTTCAGCTTTCAGCACTGGCGCACTTTAAATGACAATTGCGCGGTCATGCAACGCTGTAACCAAATGACATTTTTTTCACACAAGTAGAGCTTTCTTTTGGTTGTATTTAATCACCACTGGGGGGGGGGGGGGTTCATTTTTGTTGCTAAACAAAAAAAAAGGAAAATTTTGGAAAAATAAAAAATTTCATAGTTTGCTATAAAATTTTGAAAACGGGTAATTTTTCTCTTTCACTGGTGGTCACTGATAGGCTGCACTAATACAGGACACTGATTGTCAGCACTGTTGGGACTGCATTGAGAATCAGTGCTGATGACCCTTTAACACAAGCCGGTTATCGGCTCTTTTACTCTCCTGGCGCTGTAAACGTGAGAGGAAAGAAAAGCCAATAACCGGCTTGTGTTTACTTCTGTGATCAGCTGACATTGGACACAGCTGATCACGTGGTAAAGGGCCGCTGTGATTGGCCCTTTACCCCAATCTGTGAAGGACTCAGTGATCACAGAGCGCGCCGCCCGTGTGCCACCGGGTGGCGCGCGCAGGCATTCCGATCATGGGAGGAGATCCATGGATGCCCTCCCGACAAACTAAGCCCACGCTGTAGCCCTCTTTCGGCTATAGCACGGGCAGAAAGTGGTTAATGGTGCCAAAAAGCATAGATGATAATATAAATGTACTTTATTGTGCATAGGAATTAAAAAAACAGCATGCAGATACCGTTGGATAATTAAAACCAACAGGGAATGATATCCAAGTAGAATTTCATATGCAGTTGACATATGCTCTTCTTTCGACGTGTTTCGCCAACAGGCTTCTTCAGGAGATTCAAAGAGATTGCCAAAACTAGAATTGGGAGAAAACAAGGTATTACAATAAATTACAACGTAAAAAAATTACTGAAATTGCGAACAAACAGCATATCACTTTAGATTACATCAAGTGCAATACAAATAACTACATAGATGTACCACAAACATTGGAAAATAAATCCACTGGAGGGCATCTCCCCATAGATATCCTAGAATGGATATTGGATATTTATGTTGAGATGTCCTCCAGTGGGTTTTTTTTTACCATGGTGGTACATCTTCGTAGTTATTTGTATTGCATCTGATGTAATCTAAAGTAATATGCTGTTTGTTCACAATTTCAGTCATGTTTAAACTTTCAATACCTTGTTTACTCTCGCTTCTAGTTTTGGCAATATGTAGCGCTTTGAAGCTCCTGAAGACACCTATCGGTGAAACATGTCGAGCAAAGAGCAATTGTCAACTGCATATGAAATTCTACTTGGATATTCCCTGCTGGTTTTAATTAATGGTGCCAAAACACATAGATGATAAGATAATTAAAACCAACAGGGAATATCCAAGTAGAATTTCATATGCAGTTGACAATTGCTCTTTGCTCGGCATGTTTCGCCAATAGGCGTCTTCAGGAGCTTCAAATCGCTACATATTGCCAAAACTAGAATTAAGAGAAAACAAGGTATTGAAAGTTTAAACATGAAATTGTGAACAAACAGCTTATTACTTTAGATTACATCAAATGCAATAAAAATAACTACATAGATGTACCACCAACATTGTAAAATAAATCCACTGGAGGGCATCTCAACATAAATATCCAACATCCATTATATGATATCTATGGTGAGATGCCCTCCAGTGGATTTATTTTCCAATGTTTGTGGTAGATCTATGTCGTTATTTGCATTGCACTTAAAGTGATATGCTGTTTGTTCGCAATTTCAGTCATTTTTTTTACGTTGTAATTTATTGTAATACCTTGTTTGCTCTCAATTCTAGTTTTGGCAATATGTAGCGCTTTGAAGCTCATGAGGAAGCCTATTGGCGAAACATGTCGAAGAAAGAGCATATGTCAACTGCATATGAAATTCTACTTGGATATTCCCTGTTGGTTTTAAATATCCATCATCCATGTGTTTTGGCACCATTAAAGTCCCATCACCCATAATCCAAATATCTGAAAAGCGATGTGAACGTGGATCACTTTTTCCGAGAATTGGCGGTTAAGTCACAGGTCCAAACCTAGCCTGCGTTATTCTTTATTTTGTAACAATCAACTACAATGTATAAATATTTTGTTTTATTAAATTAAGTTAAACAAAATCTTTCCCTCCGACTGCCGTTTGATAAAGCCGATGTATTAAGGTGAAGCCTTCACCTCCCTTCACATTCTGGAAAGTCCGAGCCTTTGTGATCACACCGGATCTGCCATCACATGTTTGTATTTCAGCGCGGTATATTGCAAATAGATAGGAAAAATGGAGGAGGATGAGAAAACAAGATAAAGTAAGAAAAAGAAGTGAAGAGACTCCGGAATACCAGAGGACAAAGAGAATTTCATAGCGACCACCTTCTAATGCACCGGAGTCAATCATGTCCTCACCTGCAAGCAGTAGGCTCCATTCACACTCAAAAGTCGTGCAACTTTGGATGGGTGCGACTTAGGCTTTCACCAATGATAATGGTCAACTATCTCATGTATAACATTCAGATGCGACTTTCATGTGACTCTCCAGGGTTTACATTGCAGTTTATGACACTCAAGTCACATTAAAATCGGACCAAAGTAGTGCAGGCACCTTTTTGTTTAAAGTCGCTCAGATTTGAACGGTTGTCATTGAAAACCACGAGGTGCGACTTTAGGGTCCAAAGTCACATGACAAGTCGCACAAGTGTGAATGGAACCTAAACCCAAAACCAAAAATGTCATACATTGCAGCTTACCAATCATTAGATGTGGCAGCTGCATTTGTTTTCTTTTTTTCTCCTCTGTTTCCACCCGGTGATCTGGCCAGTAACACACCTCCTGTATTAGAGCCCCCCCCCCCACTCTGGATGAAGGAGCACAGGGGGGACATTTGGACAGCAGGATTGTCAGTCTGGGGGGGAGGGGAGTATTAAGCCGGCCATGGACCATTCGAATCTCGGCTAGTTCAGCAGGGGCAGGCTGAGATTCCAACCATGTATGGGCAGGCTGATCAATCAACTTGGATACAACCAGCCTGTCGGATTTCTCATGCGATTATTGCCAGCAGCTGGCAGTAATCACTGTATGTTCTCCTGGAGAATGGACAGCCATGGGAGGGATTCCCCCATCTCAGTGTTGATGGGGGGGGGGTGTACTTTAAGCAATTTTCTTTCCTGCAGCTTGTGGTTGCAGGAAAGGAAATCGCACCATAGATGGCCGGTTTTGGATGGACTAGCAGATTTAGACACACTAACAAATTGAAGTCCAACTCCAGCTCACACTTTATAATGCGTTACAGTGTTTCCCTTTTTGGGATAAAGGTTTTTTACATGAATAAATAAAAGCTGATCATTGTAAGCACCCAGTGTTAAATGGTTTGTCTCAACCGTGGAAACTGATACATTCTGCTGGAGAGCTTTGTAAAACAACAACAGACTTGCTGGCTGGATCACCAGATGAAAATAGAAGAAAGACAGCCTAAAAAAAGAAAACAAATGCAGCCATCACATCTAAGATTTGGTAAGCTGAAAAATAATAAATGTTTGCTTTTGGGGTTAATGCTGCTTTAAAGTAAAATTACAGCGGAACCTTGGTTAATGAGTAAACGCGGTTAACGAGCGTTCTGAAAGACGGGCAACTTTTTAAACAAAATTCTGACTTGGTTTGCGAGTGTTGTCTCGCAAAACGAGCAGAATTCAAGCTAATGTGGTGTGCAGTACTGCATTTGGCCAGGGAGGCGGGGGGCGCCGGTGACACTCGGAACGGTTCGGAGCCGTTCGGAAATACTCAGAATCACTCGGAAATACTTCGTTCCCAAGTTGAGCCGAGCTGTCTCCGGGTATTTCTGAGGCTCTCCACCCCCCACCTCTGGCCACATGCGGTATTGCATGCAATAGAAGTCAATGCGGAACAAATTATCTTTGTTTCCATTGACTTCTATGGGGAAACTCACTTTGATATGCGAGTGCTTTGGATTACTGAAACGGATTATGCTTGTAATCCAAGGTTCCACTGTAAAGGCAAAACTTTTTTTCTTTAATTTTGGATAGGGTAAGGGAGGGTTATAACCCCAACCGGTTTTATTTTGTTTTTTTTGCCATCTGTGTCCCATTGGGAAGTTTGCCTTTCACTTCCTGTCCCATAGCCAAAACAGGAAGTGGGAGGAAATGCCTCCAAAGTGAGGGAACCCCTGGTTGTCGTCAGAACTAGTGTCCCCATAGGAAGATTTCACTCTTTTTGTTCCGGTGACAACCCCAAATTTTTGGATTTTCTTACAGGACAAATAGAGAAGGGTGAATTTCCCTAATGAGAGGGAGACAGCAATAAAAACCTGTCGGGGCTCTAATCCCCCTCTTCTACATTCAAGACTTTAGTTTATAGTTTAGGGATAGTTTAATTTTGCATCATTCAGTAATGTTCTTAAAGGGGAAGGACCGCTTCATTCCACAACAAGGATGCTGGCGTGGGCTGAACTCCGAGATAAGCGAATATCATCCAAACACAAGAGCCATGTGTATTCTTCCTGGAATCCTTGTGTGCTGTTAATACGTCTTCCAGATCTGTGCAGGAGCTTCCTGTAATAAAGACCGCTCACTGCGGCTCTCCCTTCTTGTGCAGGGTGACTCCACCCCCCCCCCTGTAGTTTTCTGCAGGCAGCCTGTAGAGGGTGGAGCCGGCTGGGTCCCTCCCACAGCTCTGCTTTCTCTCCTTGTTCAGGGTGACTGGTCTTGTCTCTGCCCCCCTCCTGTAGTTTTCTGTAGTGGGTGGAGCCGGCTGGGTCCCTCCCACAGCTCTGCTTTCTCTCCTTGTTCAGGGTGACTGGTCTTGTCTCCGCCCCCCTCCTGTAGTTTTCTGTAGTGGGTGGAGCCGGCTGGGTCCCTCCCACAGCTCTGCTTTCTCTCCTTGTGCAGGGTGACTGGTCTTGTCTCCGCCCCCCTCCTGTAGTTTTCTGTAGTGGGTGGAGCCGGCTGGGTCCCTCCCACAGCTCTGCTCTCTCCTTGTGCAGGGTGACTGGTCTTGTCTCTGCCCCCCTCCTGTAGTTCTCTGTAGTGGGTGGAGCCGGTTGGGTCCCTCCCACAGCTCTGCTCTCTCTCCTTGTGCAGGGTGACTGGTCTTGTCTCTGCCCCCTCCTGTCGTTTTCTGCATGTAGCCTGTAGTGGATGGCGCCTGTTGCAACAACAAGAAAGTCAGTATATTGTGGTGAAAAGTGAACGATTGCATACTTTGACGTATTCTGAAATTCCAGATTCCGAAAGTGGCGGGCCAGGTAGGGCAGGGAAGGGGCGAGCCAGGTAAGGGACGGGCCAGGTAAGGGACGAGCCAGGTAAGGGGCGGGCCAGGAAAGGCAGGGAAGGGATGGGCCAGGTAAGGGACGAGCCAGGTAAGGGGCAGGCCAGGTAGGGCAGGGAAGGGACAGGCCAGGTAAGGCAGGGAAGGGACGGGCCAGGTAGGGCTGGGAAGGGACGGGCCAGGTAAGGCAGGGAAGGGACGGGCCAGGTAAGGCAGGGAAGGGTCGGGCCAGGTAGGGCAGGGAAGGGACTAGCCAGGTAGGGCAGGGAAGGGACGGGCCAGGTAGGGCAGGGAAGGGATGGGCCAGGTAAGGCAGGGAAGGGACGGGCCAGGTAGAGCAGGGAAGGGACGGGCCAGGTAGGGCAGGGACGGGGCAGGGAAGGGACAGGCCAGGTGGGGCAGGGAAGAGACGGGCCAGGCAGGGCAGGGAAGGGACGGCCAGCTAGGGCAGGGAAGGGATGGGAAGTTAGGGCAGGGAAGAGGCGGGCCAGGGAAGGGAAGGGCCAGGTAAGAGGCAGGCCAGGGAAGGGCCAGGTAAGGCAGGGAAGAGGCGGGCCAGGGAAGGGCCAGGTAAGGCAGGGAAGAGGCGGGCCAGGGAAGGGAATGGCCAGGTAAGGCAGGGAAGAGATGAGAAAGGGATGGTCCAGGTAAGGCAGGGAAGGGACAGGCCCAGTGGGATAGGGAAGGGACAGGCCTGGTGAGACAAGGAAGGTTTTCCCCCCATAATAAAACCTCACTAAATAAAGGAAAGAGGAAAATAATAGTAAAAACTATTACAAATGAAATGTATGTTTGTGTGGTGTAATGAAATTAACCACCCTGGCGGTATGATTATGTCAGGTTTTTGCTCCTCAAAGCGGTACAATTGTTTTGCATAGAAATTTGGCGTTTTATATTGGAGGCCTCTAATTCTTAGTAATAACACACTTAAATCTGTCCAAACAAGAGTCTAGTAGATATCCCGGGTATGAAAAAAAATTTGAAACACAAAATCATAAATTATAATATAATAAATAATTATAAAAAATAATAATATAATATAAATAAAATGAATTTCCCCACGATTCACTTTCGCTCAATTCTGCAAGTGTTCTAATTTACTATCGCTGTTTTGTAGCTGGTCTAAAACCACTTTTGATGTAAAGGAACACTTTTTAGTTGCTATGGACAATCTCCAGTTTCCAGGCAGAAAGAACAGTATATATCATATAAAACTGCATGCAGGACACTGGACAAAGCACTGGGGACAAAAGGGCTGTGAAATGATTTCATACAGTAATGTAATCTGTAAGATTACAGTGTAATGTATGTGTTATGAATTTTAAATTTTTTGAATTTGCCGCCGGGCTCCACCCCCGTGCGTCGCAACGTTCACAGGGAACAGAGCCCGGCACACAGGACATCGTGGCGGAGGACAGAGCCCGCAGACACAGCAGGGGGACATCGCAGCATCCTGGGGACAAGGTAAGTAACACCGCACCAGGATCCTGCAATACAATCCCGAGTGTGGCTCGGGGTTACCGCTAATGGTACTGAAATTTAACCCCGAGCCACACTCGGGAAAACCATCAGGGAGGTTAAGGGTTCTGGACAGGCAGGGCAGAGCAGGGAAGGGGCGGGCCCAGTGAGGCAGGAAAGGAACATGCCAGATAGGGCAGGCAAGAGATGAGGAAGGGACGGGCCCAGTAGGGCAGGGAAGAGATGAGAAAGGGACGGGCCCAGTAGGGCAGGTTCCCCCCCCCCCCCATAATAAAACCTCACTAAATAAAGGAAAGAAAAAAATATTAGTAAAAACGATTACAAATGAAATGTATGTTTGTGTGGTGTAATGAAACTAAGGGTTCTGCATCAGGGCTAGGCAGGGACGGGCCAGGTAGGGCAGGGAAGAGATGAGGAAGGGATGGGCCCAGTAGGGCAGGGAAAAGATGAGGAAGGGACAGGCCCAGTAGGGCAGGGAAGAGATGAGGAAGGGACAAGCCCAGTAGGGCAGGGAAGAGATGAGGAAGGGACAAGCCCAGTAGGGCAGGGAAGAGATGAGGAAGGGACAGGCCCAGTAGGGCAGGGAAGAGATGAGGAAGGGACAGGCCCAGTAGGGCAGGGAAGAGATGAGGAAGGGACAGGCCCAGTAGGGCAGGGAAGAGATGAGGAAGGGACAGGCCCAGTAGGGCTGGGAAGAGATGAGGAATGGATGGGCCCAGTAGGGCAGGGAAGAGATGAGGAAAGGACGGACCAGGTAAGGCAAGGAAGGGACGGGCCCAGTAGGGCAGGGAAGAGATGAGGAAGGGACAGGCCCAGTAGAGCAGGGAAGAGATGAGGAAGGGATGGGCCCAGTAGGGTAGGGAAGAGATGAGGAAGGGATGGGCCCAGTAGGGAAGGGATGGGCCCAGTAGGGCAGGGAAGAGATGAGGAAAGGACAGACCAGGTAAGGCAAGGAAGGGACGGGCCCAGAAGGGCAGGGAAGAGATGAGGAAGGGACGGGCCCAGTAGGGCAGGGAAGAGATGAGGAAGGGACGGGCCCAGTAGGGCAGGGAAGAGATGAGGAAGGGACAGGCCCAGTAGGGCAGGGAAGAGATGAGGAAGGGACAGGCCCAGTAGGGCAGGGAAGAGATGAGGAAGGGACAGGCCCAGTAGGGCAGGGAAGAGATGAGGAAGGGACAGGCCCAGCAGGGAGCGGGGCCAGACAGGGCAGGGTACAGTAAGAAAGGGCTCTCTCCGGCCCTGCCCTGCCCAGTCTAACCCGACCCTGCCCTGCTGCAGAACCCTTTATTTTATTATAAGTTCACCCCAATTATAGGTTTTATAGGTTCATTCATTATTTCATTCATTCATAATAAAACATCTTTATATGAAGGAAAGCGGGAAATTTTAAACAAATTCCAGACATTATGGGAAGATTGCATCCAGCCTCAGAACATAGCTCCTTCATCCTCCTTGATCAGGAAGTAGATGGTCACCGGCCCACAGCTGGTATGGACAATCTCTGTTACTCTTGCGAACATCCAGGATCCCAGGCCGTACATAAGAGTGGGGATCCCTGCCAAGTAGACAAAAAAGAACCAATCAGAAAACAATTCCCGAAGCCACAGCAACACCATATCGTCGCGTTCTGCTCGGCCTCCACATCCTCCCGTCGCCGGCTACCCCAGTTATTGTGCTAGCGACGGAGAGAAGGGATAACTTTATTTTATTTATTTATGTTACAAGCATCTCTGCAGCTTTACTAATGAAAGGCAGCCAGAGAGATAATAATGCGATTAATATGAAACCCATAATAACCCGCTAACATAATGGGCTGTTCTAACCAACGGCAGCAAGGGAGATTTTAATAAGCTGCAATAATAAAGCAAAGTAATTAATCCCAGCCATATGGATAAGCAGCCACAGGAAGCCACGCTCCGCATATTCTGTTTGAAAAGACAATTGATGGCCTTTATAAAGCTAAATATTTAATAAGCCTTGGGTGGGAGGCAGGATGGAGTGTGTGGGGTGTAATTACAGCATCTCTCCATCACTTACCTAGATTTATGGCTTTCAGACTGGTAAAGAAGTGGTTGAGGAGGCGCAGGTCCTGGGGGGCAGCGCGGGAGCAGTGATACTTAATGAATGGGAAGCAGCCCGTCCGGAGGATGTGGTAATTTGCACCTTTCACTTCCCAGTTGAAGTTAGATAAACCGAACTGGTCGTTGTCGGCGGCGCTGTACTTCACGCAGAAGGAGGTCCAGGGCGGCAGGTTCCGCTGGAGGAGGTGCTGGGTCAGGACCTCGGAAGCACTGGGGCGAGGCTGGCGGAAGGATCCCATCGGGAAGAAGAGAATCCGTAACAAGGTTTCGTGGGCTGTCCGTGCCAACAGCATGACTGTGAGAGAGAGAAGGTTCACAGATACATAAAAGGAACACACAAAAAGAACAGGAGGGCGCACCGACCTTGTGCATTACCAAAGATAACATTTATTCATAAAATAACAAGAAATATACTCACAAAAAAGCTTTAAAAGAAGGTTTATCAATACTCCAGCCAAAGCAAGCAGTATCTCTAGACGCCTACAGCCTGAACCAGATGTTTGGAGAAACCAGATGGTATGGCAAGCGGCTTACACGTTACGAGGGCGAACCCTCTTCCTCAGAGCCATAGCGATGGTAGTTTGACCTCCTCTAGTATCCCCTTAAAGCGGTTGTATACCCGCTGTCATTTTTTTTTTTTTTTTACACCTGCAAGGGAAAAGGCATAATGAGCTAGTATGCACCGCATACTAGCTCATTATGAGATACTTACCTTAGAACGAGGCGCCGGCATCTCACCTGGTCCACGCCGAGGGAGCCGACATCTCCCCTCGGCGTGTCTTCCGGGTATCGCGGCTCCGGCGCTGTGAGTGGCCGGAGCCGCGATGTCGTCACTCCCGCGCATGCGCGCGGGAGACTTCTGCCCGGCAAGCTCCGGAGTTTGCCGGTGTCTTGCCGAATAAGTTCCTTCGGCGGATAGGTTCCCCCCCTGTACTGCGCAGGCGCAGCGCCTGCGCAGTACGTACTACTGTCGGCCGCCGGAGATAGCCGAAGCTCAAACGCTTCGATCAGCTGTACACGGCGCCTGCGCTCTGGGTCCAGGTTCCTTCCCCTCTATCCAAGTGGACCTAGAGGGGGAATCTAAAAGTGCCGAGCGCAGCGAGGCCGTGCCCGAAGCGTGGCGAGCGGAGCGAGCCCGCGAGGGGCCCTCTTACAGCCGCCGTGTACAGCTGATTTTCAGCTGTTCCGCTTCGGCTATTTCCGCCGGCTTCTACTGCGCATGCGCAGTAGAGGGGGAACTAATCCGCCGAGCGGAACTTTCTCGGCAGAACACCGGGCTGTCAGCCGAGAGTCCCCTGTGCGCATGCGCCGCTGCAGTTAGCGGCTCATTGCGAGGGGAATATCTCCTAAACCTTACAGGTTTAGGAGATATTTTTTTTACCTACAGGTAAGCCTTATTATAGGCTTACCTGTAGGTAAAAGTTACAAATATAGGTATACAACCGCTTTAATGTACCCACAGTCAAATGTATGGGTAAACGCCCACCAGAGCCTGCCACACCTACACTAGTAAGCTCCGCCTGCCATATCCACCCATCACATGATGCAGACAGTGCACTGCTGTCGCCATCCCGTCACCATTCCAATCCTCAACCACTCTTACCGCACAGAGCCATCTACCATGCCACCGCCTCCCCCACACTAGGCACGACGTCACAACATGGCATGGCCTGTATGAAACCACCATCTCACGCACGACAAGCCATCCGATGTGTCACCATACCAAAAGTCACCATACTAAAAGCTTGTCATGCGTGAGATGGTGGTTTCATACAGGCCATGCCATGTTGTGACGTCGTGCCTAGTGTGGGGGAGGCGGTGGCATAGTAGATGGCTCTGTGCGGTAAGAGTGGTTGAGGACTGGGATGGCGACAGCAGTGCACTGTCTGCATCATGTGATGGGTGGATATGGCAGGCGGAGCTTGTGTAGGTGTGGCAGGCTCTGGTGGGCGTTTACCCATACATTTGACTGTGGGTACATTAAGGGGATACTAGAGGAGGTCAAACTATTATCGCTATGGCTCTGAGGAAGAGGGTTCACCCTTGTAACGTGTAAGCCGCTTGCGATGTCATCTGGTTTCTCCAAACATCTGGTTCAGGCTGTAGGCGTCTAGAGATACTTCTTGCTTTTGCTGGAGTATTGATAAACCTTGTTTTAAAGCTCGTTCGAGTATATTTCTTGTTATTTTATGAATACATTTTATCTCTGGTAATGCACAAGGTCGGTGCACCCTCCTCTGTATGTTACGTACATCTGACACTCGCACTCAGTAATGTCTGAAGTACGTAACATACAGAGTGCGGGTGTCAGAAGTACGTAACATACAGAGTGTGGGTGTCAGAAGTACGTAACATACAGAGTGCGGGTGTCAGAAGTACGTAACATACAGAGTGCGGGTGTCAGAAGTACGTAACATACAGAGTGCGGGTGTCAGAAGTACGTAACATACAGAGTGCGGGTGTCAGAAGTACGTAACATACAGAGTGCAGGTGTCAGAAGTACGTAACATACAGAGTGTGGGTGTCAGAAGTACGTAACATACAGAGTGCAGGAGTCAGAAGTACGTAACATACAGAGTGCGGGTGTCAGAAGTACGTAACATACAGAGTGCGGGTGTCAGAAGTACGTAACATACAGGGGACCTGCGACATTCCACTGACTTTGCTAAAGGAGTTGGCTGCACCACTTACTTAGCTGACCGGGCACCCGAGCGCAGGAGATTGTTTTGTGTTGTTACATAAAAGAACACAACGGGCGATGGACATTCCAATCACAGCCAATTGAAATTTATATCGACGTGGGGCAAATTCTACCTTCTAAACACCACACATAAAATACACAATACAATAGTACCTTGGATTGTGAGCATAACTCGTTCCAGAAGAATGCTTGTAATCCAAAGCGCTCGTTTATCAAGGCGAGTTTCCCCATAGGAAATAATGGAAACTCAGATAATCCGTTCCGCAGCCACTGCTTGTCTATGCAGTACAGCATGTGGCCAGAGGTGCGGGGGTGCCGGAGAGACGCTCGGAGACACTCGAGAACGGAGCATTTCCGAGTGCCTCCGAGCATCACCGGGGACCCCACACCTCTGGCCAAATGCAGTACTGCACACCCCAGATGCTTGAATCCTGCTTATCTTGCGAGACAACGCTTGCAAAGCGAGTCAGGATTATTAAAAAAAAAACAGCTCGTATTGCGAAACACTCGTAAACCGCGTTACTCGCAATCCGAGGTTCCACTGTGTATATTTCACATTCACCAAACATTCATCATAGGTGTATATACCTGGTGCATGTGTTTTGAAGGAATGGTCCATCTTCAGGGCCACTGATAAGGGGGGGGGGGTAGCACCTGCACTCCTGTATGGGGGGCCCAGGCCCCTTAAGTTCAACAGGGGGGCCCAGAGAAGCAGAAGGGGGATCAGTTATTGGAACCAATCCCCCTGTGGCTCTCCCTGTGTTCACTATGCTTCAGTTCGGGAATGAACAGGGAGCCTCTGTATAGAGCACTTTCTGTTCGTTCACTCTGCAGCTGAGGCAGGGAAAGGGTGTCCTCAATCTCTTTCTGGGTCCTAAAAATGATACACTGGCTGTCTGTTTAGATCCCTGATATTTCACCAACCCCTGCAATTTAAGAAAATAAATAAAATAAAAAATAAGATTGTAATAAAACAAAAACACAATTAGCGCTCATTCTCACAGGTATTCTGGCTGTGTGAAGAAGTGGTTTGTTCATGTGGCTGGAGCCACCTGTTGGGCTTGGTTCACTGTTCAGTCAGCTAGGCTGTATGGGGCCCCATGATTTCTAGTGGCAGAGCCCTGCCCATCTTATGAGTAAAATGGCCCATGCAGACAAGAAGCCCTAGTATATCACAGTGTAATGCGATTAGTGCAAATTCAGGCAGGATCGCCAATAGAAATCACGTGGCTCCGTACAGCCTGACAAATTCAGGACCAGAGCCTGTGGACAGCCAGTGTGAGCCGTGGAGAAATGTGGGTGTGGCAAAATTGTGCTAACAGTGGGAGAGGTTTAAAACTTGTACAGAGCACTGGTGTCTCAAGTATGTAACATACAGAGTGCAGGTGTCTCAAGTATGTAACATACAGAGTGCGGGTGTCAGAAGTACGTAACATACAGAGTGCCGTTGTCAGAAATACGTAACATACAGAGTGTGCGTGTCTGAAGTATGTAACATACAGAGTGCAGGTGTCAGAAGTACGTAACATACAGAGTGCCTCTGTCAGAAGTACGTAACATACAGAGTGCGGGTGTCAGAAATACGTAACATACAGAGTGAGGGTGTCAGAAATACGTAACATACAGAGTGCGGGTGTCAGAAGTACGTAACATACAGAGTGCCTTTGTCAGAAGTACGTAACATACAGAGTGCGGGTGTCTGAAGTACGTAACATACAGAGTGAGGGTGTCAGAAGTACGTAACATACAGAGTGCCGTTGTCAGAAGTACGTAACATACAGAGTGCCGTTGTCAGAAGTACGTAATATACAGAGTGCCGTTGTCAGAAGTACGTAACATACAGAGTGCGGGTGTCTGAAGTATGTAACATACAGAGTGCAGGTGTCTGAAGTATGTAACATACAGTGTGCGGGTGTCAGAAATAGGTAACATACAGGGTGCGGGTGTCTGAAGTATGTAACATACAGAGTGCGGGTGTCTGAAGTACGTAACATACAGAGTGAGGGTGTCAGAAGTACGTAACATACAGAGTGCCGTTGTCAGAAGTACGTAACATACAGAGTGCCGTTGTCAGAAGTACGTAACATACAGAGTGCGGGTGTCTGAAGTATGTAACATACAGAGTGCGGGTGTCTGAAGTATGTAACATACAGTGTGCGGGTGTCAGAAATACGTAACATACAGGGTGCGGGTGTCTGAAGTATGTAACATACAGAGTGCGGGTGTCTGAAGTATGCAACATACAGAGTGCGGGTGTCAGAAATACGTAACATACAGAGTGTGGGTGTTAGAAATACGTAACATACAGAGTGCGGGTGTCAGAAGTACGTAACATACAGAGTGCGGGTGTCAGAAGTACGTAACATACAGAGTGCGGGTGTCTGAAGTATGTAACATACAGTGTGCGGGTGTCAGAAATACGTAACATACAGGATGCGGGTGTCTAAAGTACGTAACATACAGAGTGCGGGTGTCTGAAGTACGTAACATACAGAGTGCGGGTGTCAGAAATACGTAACATACAGAGTGTGGGTGTTAGAAATACGTAACATACAGAGTGCGGGTGTCAGAAGTACGTAACATACAGAGTGCGGATGTCAGAAGTACGTAACATACAGAGTGCGGCTGTCAGAAGTACGTAACATACAGAGTGAGGGTGTCAGAAGTACGTAACATACAGAGTGCGGATGTCAGAAGTACGTAACATACAGAGTGCGGGTGTCAGAAATACGTAACATACATAGTGCAGGTGTCAGAAGTACGTAACATACAGAGTGCAGGAGTCAGAAGTACGTAACATAGTGAGTGCAGGAGTCAGAAGTATGTAACATACAGATTGCGGGTGTCAGAAGTACGTAACATACAGAGTGCGGGTGTCAGAAGTACGTAACATACAGAGTGCGGGTGTCAGAAGTATGTAACATACAGAGTGCGGGTGTCAGAAATACGTAACATACATAGTGCAGGTGTCAGAAGTACGTAACATACAGAGTGCAGGAGTCAGAAGTACGTAACATAGTGAGTGCAGGAGTCAGAAGTATGTAACATACAGATTGCGGGTGTCAGAAGTACGTAACATACAGAGTGCGGGTGTCAGAAGTACGTAACATACAGAGTGCGGGTGTCAGAAGTATGTAACATACAGAGTGCGGGTGTCAGAAGTATGTAAAATTCAAAATGCAGGTGTTAAAAGTATGTAATGTACATAGTGCAGGAGTCAGGAGTAAGAAATGTACATACAGTGCTGTAAAAAAGAATTTGCCCCCTTCCTGATTTTTTATTTATTTTTTTTACATATACTTGTCACACTTAAATGATTCAGATCATCAAACAAATTTGAATATATATATTTTTTTTTTAAAAATTGAAAAAAATAAAACAGGAAGTGGGCAAATACTTTTTCATTGTTCTCACTGTAGTTAAGGGGTCAGGAGTGGGTAATGTACAAAGTTCAGGGGGCCGGCGTGGCTAATGTACATAGTTGAGGAGTGGGTAATGTACAAAGTTCAGGGGTCAGGAGTGGCTAATGTACATAGTTCAGGGGTCAGGAGTGGGTAATGTACATATTCAGGGGTCAGGAGTGGGTAATGTACATATTCAGGAATCAGGAGTGGGTAATGTACATAGTTAAGGGGTCAGGAGTGGGTAGTGTACAAAGGTCAGGGGTCAGGAGTGGGTAATGTACATAGTTCAGAAGTCAGGTGTGAGTAATGTACAAAGTTCAGAAGTGGGTATTGTACATAGTTCAGGGGTCAGGAGTGGGTAATGTACATAGTTCAGGGATCAGGAGTGGGTAATGTACATAGTTCAGGGGTCAGGAGTGGCTAATATACATAGTTCAGGGGTCAGGTGTGGCTAATGTACATAGTTCAGGGGTCAGGAGTGGCTAATGTACATAGTTCAGGGGTCAGGAGTGGGTAATGTACACAGTTCAGGGGTCAGGAGTGGGTAATGTACAAAGTTCAGGGGTAAGGAGTGGGTAATGTACATAGTTCAGGGGTCAGGAGTGGGTAATGTACATAGTTCAGGGGTCAGGAGTGTGTAATGTACATAGTTCAGGGGTCAGGAGTGTGTAATGTACATAGTTCAGGGGTCAGGAGTGGCTAATGTACATAGTTCAGGGGTCAGGAGTGGGTAATGTACAAAGTTCAGGGGTCAGGAGTGGGTAATGTACATAGTTCAGGGGTCAGGAGTGGGTAATGTACATAGTTCAGGGGTCAGGAGTGTGTAATGTACATAGTTCAGGGGTCAGGAGTGGGTAATGTACATAGTTCAGGGGTCAGGAGTGGGTAATGTACAAAGTTCAGGGGTCAGGAGTGGGTAATGTACATAGTTCAGGGGTCAGGAGTGGGTAATGTACATAGTTCAGGGGTCAGGAGTGGGTAATGTACAAAGTTCAGGGGTCAGGAGTGGGTAATGTACATAGTTAAGGAGTCAGAAGTGGGTAATGTACATAGTTCAGTGGTCAGGAGTGGGTAATGTACGATGTAAATGGTTCAGGAGTGGGTAATGTACATAGTTAAGGGGTCAGGAGTGGGTAATGTACATAGTTCAGTGGTCAGGAGTGGGTAATGTACAGCGTTCAGGGGTCAGGAGTGGGTAATGTACGATGTAAATGGTTCAGGAGTGGGTAATGTACATAGTTCAGTGGTCAGGAGTGGGTAATGTACAGCGTTCAGGGGTCAGGAGTGGGTAATGTACATAGTTCAGGGGTCAGGAGTGGGTAATGTACATAGTTCAAGGGTCAGGAGTGGGTAATGTACAACGTTCAGGGGTCAGGAGTGGGTAATGTACAAAGTTCAGGGGTCAGGAGTGGGTAATGTACATAGTTAAGGAGTCAGAAGTGGGTAATGTACATAGTTCAGTAGTCAGGAGTGGGTAATGTACGATGTAAATGGTTCAGGAATGGGTAATGTACATAGTTAAGGGGTCAGGAGTGGGTAATGTACATAGTTCAGTGGTCAGGAGTGGGTAATGTACGATGTAAATGGTTCAGGAGTGGGTAATGTACATAGTTCGGTGGTCAGGAGTGGGTAATGTACAGCGTTCAGGAGTCAGGAGTGGGTAATGTACATAGTTCAGGGGTCAGGAGTGTGTAATGTACATAGTTCAGGGGTCAGGAGTGTGTAATGTACATAGTTCAGGGGTCAGGAGTGGCTAATGTACATAGTTCAGGGGTCAGGAGTGGGTAATGTACAAAGTTCAGGGGTCAGGAGTGTGTAATGTACATACCGTATATACTCGAGTATAAGTCGTTCCGAGTATAAGTCGAGGCCCTAATTTACCACAAAAAAATGGGAAAAACTTATTGACCCGAGTATAAGACGAGGGTGAGAAATGCACAGCTACTGTAAGTGGAAAAGAGGGTCAACAATGCCCATTTGCAGCCTCACTGTGCCCATTTGCAGCCATAGGTCCCCCGAACTTCAAACTCGGTAGTTAAGTGTTCCTAGATGCCCCCTAGCTGCAGCCAAAATTTGGGGTCTCTGAACCCAAAGTGTCCCGAAATGACATTGCTGCAGATGGACACAGTTGACCGAATTTGGAGCCCCGTATCATGGGGTCACTTAGTGCTAGGAACCCCAAATTTGGTTTGCAAACCCAGTGGAACTAGTACCATAAAATATCCAAAGCTGGGGTTTCTAGCACCAAGTGGCCCAGAGATACAGGGCCCCAAAAATCGGTTCAGAAAATGTCAAGCACTTTTCTGCAGCAAAGAATAACATTTTCCGAACCTATTTTGGGGCCCCGTATCTCAGGGCCACTTGGTGCTATGTTGTGGTACCAGTTCCACTGGGTTTGCACACCAAATTTGGGGTTCCTAGCACCAAGTGGCCCTGAGCTACAGGGCCCCAAATTTGGTTCGGAAAATGAAATTTTTTGCTGCAGAAAAGTGCTTGACTCGAGTATAAGTCGAGGGGGGCACTTTCAGCACAAAAAAATGTGCTGAAAAACTCGACTTATACTCGAGTATATACGGTAGTTCAGGGGTCAGGAGTGGGTAATGTACATAGTTCAGGGGTCAGGAGTGGGTAATGTACATAGTTCAGGGGTCAGGAGTGGGTAATGTACAACGTTCAGGGGTCAGGAGTGGGTAATGTACAAAGTTCAGGGGTCAGGAGTGGGTAATGTACATAGTTCAGGGGTCAGGAGTGTGTAATGTACATAGTTCAGGGGTCAGGAGTGGGTAATGTACAAAGTTCAGGGGTCAGGAGTGGGTAATGTACATAGTTCAGGGGTCAGGAGTGGGTAATGTACATAGTTCAGGGGTCAGGGGTGGGTAATGTACATAGTTCAGTGGTCAGGAGTGGGTAATGTACAGCGTTCAGGGGTCAGGAAGGGGTAAAATACAAAGTTCAGGGGTCAGGAGTGGGTAATGTACAAAGTTCAGGGGTCAGGAGTGGGTAATATACAAAGTTCAGGGGTCAGGAGTGGGTAATATACATAGTTCAGGGGTCAGGAGTGGGTAATGCATAGAGTAACATACAGAGTGTAGGGGTCCAGAGTATGTAATGTACAGAGTGGAAAGGTTAGAAGGGGGTGAAACACAAAAGCTACAAAGGCAGCAGATGGGGCCAGTATAGCGAAAGACCACATTTACATCTTCCGGGGTAACTCCCAGTTGAAAATACATTTCTTTGCATTTTAGATCCTGTTTAACATTTCAGTATTGCTGACAAAAAGCAGATATCATTTTTTGAGGATTTTTTTTTTGCAATGACCAGTGAATAAGCCCGCAAAGAATGAAGAGTAAACAAAATAATTTTTTTAAACATACAATCCAATACATGACTCCATCCATTGGCCTGGAAGCCAGGAAGAAACAATTTGTAGACTTCACTGAAGTTAGGCAGAGCAGAGACTTGTTCTTCAAAGAAAATTCACCAAAAGGGCTCATGCACACTGCAGCTCAAAAACAAAAAAAAGCTTCTTTTACAGGCATTTGAGCTTTTATTTTAGCTTGAAGAAGCTTGTGCTTTTTTTGTGCTCTCGTGCATGGTTTTATGGAGCTTCTTTAAGCTCCTTTGAGCTTTTGTGAGCGTAAGTGTTTTTTTTTTTTCACAGGGTTTTCAGAGTTTATGGTAAACACCCATTAACCCTGACACCTCCCCTTTCTCCATAAGCCCCACTCCTACCCTTTTCCATTCTTACTTCTTATCCCATCCCTCTTCTGTTTTACTCATCTACACTCTCACCTTTCTTTTAACTACTGATTCTGACAGCCAAACTGTGGACCATGCCCACCCCTGTCCTCTATATAGGTATTTATAATTCAAAATATCAGACAACACGTGTCAAACACAAGGCCCGCGGGCCAAGTCCGGCCCACCAGGCCATTTCATGTGGCCCTCACATTTCTCCATGCAGCTACGGCACCCCCCCCCCCTCAGACAGAACTCCTACTACAGATCCTGTGCCTCTCTGTGCAGCGGCAGCACCCCCTTGTCTCCACCTCCCCTGGTCTCAAGCATTCAGCAGACTCCAGCCCTCCTATGGTCATCCTCCAGACCCTGTACTTTCTGCTTCCCAGCTCCGCCCCCAGCTGCTTCCCGGTGTCTTGTCAAATACAGTCCCCTATCACATAGTGTCCGCCCTGTACTGCGCAGGCGCAGTACGGAGGACAAACGAGACGCCGAAAGTCTCCGAAGTTTAACAGCTGATCATCAGCTGTATACGGCGCCTGCGCTGTTATTCTCACCCTATGTCCAGGTTCATTCCCTACTATCCAAGTGGACATAGAGAGTTAGAATAAATAGTTGCCGAGCGCAGCGAGGCCGTGCCCGAAGCGTGGCGAGCGAAGCGAGCCCGCGAGGGGCCCTCTTACACAGCCATTGCTAAGAAGTGCCGAAGCGCCGTGTACAGCTGATGGTCAGCTGATCAACTTCGGACACTTTCGGCATCTCCTTCTGCTCCGTACTGCGCAAGCGCTGCGCATGCGCAGTACGGAGCGGACACTATCCGATAGGAGGACAGTATATGTCAGAACACTGGCAGAAGCAAAAGGTAAGGGGGAGGCACTGTGATGTAAAGGGAGGGTGGGGGACTCTTGACTTCTGCTGGTGGATGGGCTCTTGACATCTGATGTAAGGGGCAGGGGGTGGGGTGCTCGACATTTAGTCTTACAGATGCAACCGGCCTTTTGAGGGCAACCATAATGCTGATGCCCGCTATGAAATTGTGTTTGACACCCCAGTACTAGACTGTCAAAAAATCAATGCTCATGGAGGTTCTCCAGAAATTCTTGCACTGCGCTAGGTTGCGATCATATCCGGTAAACAATGGCAGAAAGGAGAAGGCCCCAAAATGGAACCAGTGATCGGTCAGCAGAGGCTCCCATTCAATAAAAAAGGTGCTTCCAAGTGGATTCCTCGACCTTCTTGAAGAGTCCACTTGGAAGTACCTTTTTACTGAATGGGCCCCTCAGTTGACGGCATACTGTTCCATTTTGAGACCTTATCCTTTCTACAATTCTTGTCTGGAACTTAGTTCTTCCAAGCATCTGTTTCAGTTTTAATAGGCTGCAAGGCCTTAACAAGCTCAGACCCTGTGAAACAACCAACGTGATTTCAATCCGATTTTCCTTTATTGCTTGTAATTCATTTTTACTTGATATATTTCGTAGTCTTAAACTCAGTAAAAAAAATATTGAAAGTGAAAATTTAAATTTTGGTAACTGTGGCGTACAATTTCCATCTTCTAGTCCCTCCATGTGCCAGTAGGCACAAATGAGAGAAAATATAGCACCAAGCAGGAAGCACACCAAGGAACTTTATGACCAACACAACACAGTTGGAAGATTCCACATCCAACGTTAATGACATGAAGGTGGAAATGAGGAACATAACCTTTCCATTTCCAAGGAAGCATTTAGATTGAAAAGCCAAGAAGCCAAAATTGCTCTGCTGGAATGAGTGTTCCAAGTATGAAGTTTTCCTTCCACTCTGAAATGTTTGACTCACCTGATACAGTTGGCAATCTAACGTTCAAATGTCTAATGAGGGCCTTCTACAGTTCCTCATAAATTTTAAAGAACACTAGGATGTGCAGACACCACCCAACTGCCTTTAAGGTAGAAAACGAAACAAACCTTCACAGAACTGTACTGCCCTCCATATATTTGCAGACCTGAAGTAAATGAGAGGGCAGAGGAAGAATGATATCGGCGCTAGCTTGCTGGGCTGAACACCAACAATTAGGACAGGTTTTCTAACTTGTTTGGTTGTCCATCCTAACCCATTAACTTCTGGGTAGCAGTGTTGGCATCCACCCTCAGACAAAAAAATGATCATCTGATCTGGCTATGTTTGGACATCACCTGTCTATTGGTAAGTTTAATCCCAGATAAAAGGAAGAAGTCACCTTTTCCTAAAAAGTTTCTGCAGATGTCCTCAGAGTCCCATCTTGAACAGCATAGGTAAACCGCGGTTTCCTAGGTCACCAGGGTAACACTGCTACCACACTAGCTCAGTTCTTCTTCTTTCAGACGATCCTAAGCCAATCAGGAGTTTTCTGAACTATATTTTAGGGACCTTCTGGCACATCTTTTCATGGTAACTGGTCTTCCAACAAATGTCTCCCAGAATTAGAGAGGTAAGAGCAGGGTGCCCTTCACTGAGCCAACTGTCACAGCTAGATACTAGATGGTTAGGTATGTTTGTTTTCACAGATTAATAGAAATTGGTGACCTTGAAAAGATCTGATAACCTTCTGATATTACCTAAGTAAGCAGAGACCTGATGTCTCAACATAGCAAGAACCAAAAACAAAACCTTGGTAATGGGATAGATAACTTTGATGAAAAACTTTTGGTAAATGCGTTAAGCCTATCTGTTAAGTCAAGGCCAAAAGCTTCTCTAAAGCCGCGTACACACGAGCGGAATGTCCGACAGAAAAAGTCAGACAGAAGCTTTTCATCGTCTATTCTGATCGTGTGTAGGCCTCATCTGATTTTTTTTTTCTAAAATTCTGACGGACCTAGAAATAGAACATGTTCTAAATATTTCCAACGGACCCAATTCCTGTCGGGAGAACCGCTCGTCTGTAGGCTGTTCCGACGGACCAAAAACGACGCATGCTCTGAAGCAAGTACGAGACGTAAGCTATTGGCTACTGGCTATTGAACTTCCTTTTTCTTGTCCCATCGTCTGTGCTGTACGTCACCGCGTTCTGGACGGTCAGACTTTGGTCGGGCTTTGGTGTGACCGTGTGTAGGCAAGACCACTTGAATGGAATTCCGTCTGAGAAACCTTCGGAGTTTATTCCGACGGCAAAACCAGTCGTGTGTACGCGGCATTAGACAGCATTATATTTAAAATTAGGTTGGGTTACAAGACTCAAAAGGATTCTATCGTTTAAGACAGTGGTCTCCAAACTGTGGCCCGCAGACCAGATGTGGCCCTTTTCTTGCATTAATCCAGCCCTTTGGACACGATTGCCCCCCACTGACACCAATGATGAGGCACTATTCCTTCCACTGACAGCAATGATGGGGCACTATTCCTCCCACTGATACCAATGATGGGGCACTACTCCTCCCAGTGACAAAAACGATGGGGCACTAGTCCTCCCACTGATACCAACAATGGGGCACTGTTCCTCCAAGTGACACCAACAATGGGGCGGTATTCCTCCTACTGACATGAATAATGGTACACTATTCCTTCACTGATACCAGGCACTATTCCTTCTACTAAAACCAATGATGGGGCACTATTTCTCCCATAGACACCAATGATGATACACTATTCCTCCACTGATACCAGGCACTATTACCTCCACTGACAGCAATGATGGGACACTATTCCCCCAAGTGACAAAAACGATGGGGCACTATTGCTCCCACTGATACCAACAATGGAGCACTACTCCTCCCAATGACACCAACAATGGGGCACTCCTCCTCCCAGTGACACCAACAATGGGGCACTATTCTTCCCAATAACACCAAAGTTGGGGCTTTATTTCTCCTCCCACTGACCACCATGTCTGGGGAATTGTTTACTCCCACAGACACTGGGACATTTTCTACTTCCACTAGCTACAGTCTGGCCACCATCAAGTTTGAAGTACAGTAAACTGGCCCTTTGGAAATTTTGGAGACCCCTGGTTTAGGAACATATCTAAGTAGTAAGATATAGAATTTTGCTGCCAAAACATTTTGTACACATTGCATGCTTGGTTCTAGGGAAGCACTTTCTTTAAAACATTTCTGGCAATATGGTAATTTTAATGTTGAAATTCTACAGGAGATTAGATGAAATTGTATTTGGGGCAGATGGTGCCCATTGGGCACAACATCCCTACATACAAACCCCTCATCCAACTAAAGGATGTTTTATAGTACTAGTGATTAGACAAGACAATACACAGTCCACAGACAATCCAACTGAAGTTTGAAGGATTGCAGGAAGTCTGGGAGAGATCCAGAAGATCACTGGCGTTCTCATCTTTCAAGGGCTACAGGTGACCGTAGAGTAACATTTGCTTCTCAATATCCAATCTGGAAGATATAAACAGTGGACTCCAGGGTGAGAAACAGGATCCTGGTCATGATTCCAACTCTGATATCCTTCAATGCCAGTCTGATAGCATTGAGGTCCAAACCTTCTTTGCCCAAGGGTGATGAGAAAGTACAATCTGCATCACCATTTACCCTTCTCACTGGATTCTCCTTAGATATTCACAGAAGAGAAGATCTCATGAGAAGGACTATATCTAGTTAAAGGCCCCTATGCCAGTGGGCAAACAGATATATTTGTGACGTTCCCACCATTTCGCAGATGAAACAACCCTTCTGGATGGAAGTGAGAAGGATTTAATTGCTATGCAGAAAGGTCCCCAAAAAAACCTAGAACAGCCAAACAGCCTTGCTCATGTCTCTGTTAATGGACAGGAAACCAATCGAGGCAAGTTGGAGGAGGTGGTGTATTATCTTGGCCAACAGCAGGATGAGAAACGAGACCCTGGTCAAGAGGCCCACTCTGATATCCTCCAGTGCCAGGCTGGTAACCTTGAGGTTCAAGCCATCTTTGCCAAAGGGTTATGGGGAAAGACAAATCTGAATCACCTTTCATCCTTCTCACTGGATCCTCCTTAGATCTTTACAGAAGAGAATAAGTAATTTGAAGCACTATATTTAGCTAAAGGCCCCTACTCCAGTGGGCAAACATATACAGTGCCAATGTGTGACATTACCACCATTTGCCAGATGAAACCACCCTTCTGGATGGAAGTAAGAAGGATTTTTTTCTTGCTATACAGAAGAGTCCCCAAAATCTTACCAAAGCCAAACATCCATGGTCACGTCCCTGTTAAGGGACCGGAAAACAGTCAAGGCAAGTTGGAAGGGGTGGAGTATTATCATGGCCAACAGCAGTGGACAGCAGGATGAGAAACAGGATCCTTGTCAAGAGGCCAACTCTGATATCCTCCAGTGTCAGGCTGTTAACCTTGAGGTTCAAGCCTTCTTTGCCAAAGGGTGATGGGGAGAGACAATCTGCATCACCTTTACCCTTCTCACTGGATCCTCCTTAGATCTTCACAGAAGAGAATAAGTAATTTGAAGGACTATAGCTACCGGAAGGCCCCTCTTCCAGTGGGCAAACATATACAGTGAAAAACATAGGGGGACTGGGGGAAAAGAAGGGGGCAATGGGGACTTTATATGAAACACATCACTAAGGCAAGCTGAGTCATCAGATGTAAAAACATATACAGTGCCTTGAAAAAGTATTCCAATCCCCTTGAAATTTTCCACATTTTGTTGCAACCAAAAACTTAAATGTATTTTATTGGGATTTTATGTGATAGACCAACACAAAGCGGCACGTAATTGTGAAGTGGAAGGCAAATGATAAATCGTTTTCAATTTTTTTTACAAATACGTGAAAAGTTTTAGACGCATTTGTATTTTGCATTTGTATGGCGCCCCCCGGAGTCAATACTTTGTAGAACCCCCTTTCACTGCAATTACAGCTGCAAGTCTTTTTGGGGATGTCTCTACCAGCTTTGCACATCTAGAGAGTGAAAAATTTGCCCATTCTTCTTTGCAAAATATCTCAAGCTCTGTCAGATTGGATGGAGAGCGTCTGTGAACAGCAATTTTCAAGTCTTGCCACAGATTCTCAATTAGATTTAGTTCTGGACTGTGACTGGGCCATTCTAACACATGAATATGCTTTGATCTAAACCATTCCATTGTAGCTCTGGCTGTATGTTTAGGGTCGTTGTCCTGCTGGAAGGTGAACCTCAGCCCAAGTCTCAAATCTTTTGCAGACTCTAATGCTGCGTGTACACACGGTCGGACTTTTCGGCTACAAAAGTCCGACGGACGCCGACGGACTAAGTCCGGCGGACAATCCGATCGTGTGTGGGCTTCCCCAGACTTTCAGCGGACTTTTCCAGCTGCAAATCTGACGGACTTTAGATTTGGAACATGCTTCAAATCTTTACGTCGTAACTCAGCCGGACCCAGAAATCTGCTCGTCTGTATGCTAGTCCGACGGACAAAAACCCACGCTAGGGCAGCTATTGGCTACTGGCTATCAACTTCCTTATTTTAGTCCGGTGTACGTCATCACGTACGAATCCGTTGGACTTTGGTGTGATCGTGTGTAGACAAGTCCGGTCGTTAGAAAGTCTGTTGAAAGTCCATCGAAAGTCTGTTGGACGGGCTGTCGGACTTTTGTAGCTGAAAAGTCCGACCGTGTGTACGCGGCATAACAGGTTTTCTTCTAAGATTTCCCTGTATTTGGCTCCATCCATCTTCCAATCAACTCTGACCAGCTTCCCTGTCCCTGTTAAAGAAAAGCATCCCCACAAGATGATGCTGCCACCACCATGTTTCACGGTGGGGATGGTGTGTTCAGGGTGATGTGCAGTGTTAGTTTTCTGCCACAGATAGCTTTTTGCTTTTAGGCCAAAAAATTAAATTTTGGTCTCATCTAACCAGATCACCTTCTTCCACATGTTTGCTGTGTCCTCCACATGGCTTCTCGCAAACTGCAAACGGAACTTCTTATGGCTTTCTTTCACCAATGTCTTTCTTCTTGTCACTCTTCCAGATTTGTGGAGAACACGACTAATAGTTGTCCTGTGGACAGATTCTCCCACCTGAGCTGTGGATCTCTGCAGCTCCTCCAGAGTTACCATGGACCTCTTGGCTCTTCTCTGATGAATGCTCTCCTTGCCCGGCCGGTCAGTTTAGGTGGACGGCCATGTCTTGGTAAGTTTGCAGTTGTGCCATACTCTTTCCATTTTCAGATGATGGATTGAACAGAGCTCCGTGAGATTTTCAACGCTTGGGATAATTTTTGGGTTACCTAACCCTGCTTTATACTTCTCCACAACTTTATCCCTGATCTGTCTGGTGTGTTCCTTGGCCTCCATGATGCTGTTTGTTCACTAAGGTTCTCTAACAAATTTCTGAGGGCTTCACAGAACAGCTGTATTTATACTGAGATTAAATAAACACAGGTGGACTCTATTTACTAATTAGGTGACTTCTGAAGGCAATTGGTTCCACTAGATTTTAGTTAGGGGTATCAGAGTAAAGGGGGGCTGACTACAAATGCCCCCCCCACACTTTTCACATATTTATTTGTAAAAAAAAAATTGAAAACCATTTATCATTTTCCTTCCACTTTCACAATTATGTGTCACTTTATGTTGGTCTATCACATAAAAACCCAATAAAATAAATTTACGTTTTTGGTTGCAACATGACAAAATGTGGAAAATTTCAAGGGGTATGAATACTTTTTCAAGGCATTGTATTTGTGGCATTCCCACCATTTGGCAAATTTGATGAAACTCTTCTGGATGGAGGTGAAAAGGAATCTTTTTTTTTTTTTTTGATAAAGTCCCCAAAGAAACCTCCACCCAAACATTCTTGGTCACGTCTCTGTTATAGGACAGGAAAGTTGGAGGGGGTGGAGGGTTATCTTGTCCAACATGAAATAAGATGTGATGACGTTTTCCTCCATTTCTCTTTTTTTTTTGTTGCAGATCAATATACATTGTATTGATCGTTTCCAAAGGCAACGTGAAAACACTTCGGACACAGAAGGAAGCAAGAGCCGTTAAGCCGGTGAGAGTTCAATAACACAATAAACAGCTCTAAGAGGAATAAATATGACGAATCCTTTGCTGCTCATTAACCGGCCATGTTAAACATGAAAGTTGCTAACAGTCTCCACATCTCTTTATTAGCGCACAAAAGAGAAGAAGCGCGCTCTATTAATTACGGAGGTGAAGCCGGCCTTGTTTATGTCTGCCTCTGATTAATAAATAGCAGCACCTGCCATTTTAGCGCAGTAAATAAACAAGGAGCTGATTAATTATCAGACCGCACAGCTCAGCGACTACCAGAAATCACACCAAACACAACGGCGAGGCTTCCTCGCTCTCCTCCGGCTTCACTTAAAGCAAACCTTATAGAAAACAGAAAAAAAAAAAGACAAAGGCGTCACCACAGAACGCAGATACTGATGTTATTTCCTAATTTGCAAAAAACACAATAAAGGAACGTAATCTGATTTGTTGCTATGGGAAACAACCCAACTTTTCATCTTCGACCGTTTTTTTTAGATAATCCCTGAGCGTTTCGTTTTTAAATGCCGCTTTATGCACTGAGGACACCTCCATAGACCTGGCCTTGCCTCTGGAGAGTGTGGTCACCTGCCTGACTAGGCACTATCCACAGTCAGCTTCATTCTTCGTAAGCAATGGCGTCCCTGGGGGGGGGCCAGAGGGGGCCCTGACCCCCCCAACATTATGCTGTGCCCCACTTATCCCCCCCCCCCCCCATTGAAGAATTTTTTTTTTTTTTTACAAAAAGGCATTGTCTTTTTGTTTGCATGCGTAGCAGATGCGCCACATCTTACTCGGGCCTCCGCTGGGGTAACACAGTCTCTATTGAGAGGGAGAGCATCCCCAGTCAGCTCCTGCAGGTGATTCCTCCCCCCTCCCTCTGCTTGCTTACACTAAATAGTGCGAGCGCTCACACAACCACGGCCATATTTTCTTGGTATCCTCTATAACTCTTGTCTTCTGCCACCCTGGGGAGCCCTAATACAGTAGGAAGGGAGCTCACTGCAGAACATGTGAAAGGGCCCGTTGTGGGATCGTAGTAAAGGTCCCCAGGATATATATATATATATATATATATATATATTGTAGCAGAGCGTCCCAGAGAGAGCCAGGAAAAGTCCTGTTCGGGGTTTATACATCTCCCAGGCTCCTCTCATACAGGTTTAGGGATCTCTGATCCATGGTCCGGTTCAGGTCTTGGTCCTCTCCCCCAGGCTAATTTAAGCTCACCTGAGCAAGACAGCCCTTGCTCTTGGCCTGGGATACTCAGAGAACTTCTGTGTAAGAGTGCAAAAAGGTATGTGGAAACTGACAAGCTGTAGGCTTGCTCAGCTTAGTAGTTAGGATCTGTAAATATTGTTTAGTTAGTGCCGAGACACGGCTAGGTTTTGTTTTGGCTATTTTTGTTCCTATTTGTTTCTTTTGGAACACTGTACAGCACCTGTAAATAGACTTGTATATATCACAAATAAACACCGCACTGTTTGTCACTATTCCACTGGATTTGGTATCTGTGCCTGAAAGACTGCTCATCCCAGGGAGCTTTGGACCTGCTACCTGTCCCCCAGGTTACATATGGTGGAGAATGCGGGCAGCTGTAGTAAGTTACTACTTAAAAGGCCAGTACCTAGAGTGACTAAACATGGAGGAAATCCTAAAACAATTGGTGATATCCAATGCTGCACAGCAACAAACAAACGCTATCGCACAGGAGCAAACCAAGGCGCTGTGCCAACAGATTGGTGCTGTACAGGAGCTATCGCAGAGGCTGTTTGAACAGCTAGCCACTGATGCAAAAGGGGATAGGAAAACCCTGGCTGCGGTTGTAGAGACGCTTGCACAGTGGTCACCTGCTAAAGTTAATGTTGTTGGAGACAAGCCCTCAGCCATCCATGTGGGTCGTTTTCTTTCCAAGATGACTGCAGATGATGATCCAGAGGCCTTTCTCTTAACCTTTGAACGGACCGCTGAGAGGGAAGGTTGGCCCAAAACCCAGTGGGCAGGACTGGTCGCCCCCTTGCTGTCTGGAGAATCGCAGAAGGCCTACTATGATTTGGAGTCAGCAGAAGTAGGAGACTATGAAAAGGTCAAGCGGGAAATCCTGGCGCGACTTGGTGTCACCTTGGCAGTTCGAGCACAGCGGGTCCACAGCTGGTTCTTCCAAGACGAGAGGCCCCCAAGATCGCAGATGTTCGACCTAATTCACTTGGTGAGGAAATGGCTACAGCCGGAGTCCCTGTCTGGGCCACAAATAGTGGAGCGTGTGGTCATGGACCAGTTCCTGAGGTCACTACCAGTTCCCCTGCAGAAGTGGGTGAGTCAAGGAGACCCCAACTCGGCGGACAACCTCGTGGAACTTGTTGAAAGGTACTTTGCTGCAGAGAACCTGGTCACCACCCCTACAGCCGCACGGACTTTCCGCCCAAAGCCACGGTCTCCCCAGGCAACCGGTAAGACTGTTCCAGGGGAAGTGGGTGGTAAGCATGGCAAGGAAATAGGGGGGAGGATTTTTGGTGCCAGGACTGAAGTTTGGCGTCCCAAACAAGGGAAGCTACTGCCTGTCAGCAAACCCAACTGGGGAAACATCAGGTGTTTTCGTTGCCAAGAACTGGGACATGTTGCAGCAAACTGTCCATTGACAGATGAACCAATGCAGTGCGATCTGTCCATTAGAAGGCAGTCTATGTTTGCTGCTGTTTCATGCGCTGCAGCACCAAGTATGGGAAAACACATGTGCCAAATGACTGTTAATAATAAGCCTATTACGGCCTTGCTAGACTCTGGAAGTCTAGTGACTTTGGTTACAGCTGAGATGGTTGACATTGTGAATTTGCATGCTAAAAAAAATTGCTGTGATCTGTGTACATGGGGATACCCGTGAGTATCCTATAGCCACTGTTCAGTTTAAAACTGGCTTAGGTACGGTGACCCATCCGGTCGGACTTGTGCCCCATTTGGTGCACAAGGCCATCATTGGTAGGGACTTCCCTAAGTTTTGGGAACTGTGGGATCGTCCCGACCCGGTCGCAGTAGCTGACTCAGTGACAGAGCCAGAACTCCTGGCCGCTACTGACAATATGGGTTCAGGGGACTCTTCTCAGGGCTCCCCAGGTTTTCCTTTCTCAGTTATGGCAGGAGAGCTGGAGGAGCCTGAGGAGGTCCCCACAACCAGTGGAGCTGGACAGCCATCTGCTGAATCTGAGCCTACGTTGGAGTTTGCTGACCTTAATGTACACAAGGAAAATTTTGGTACCGAGCAGAGAAAAGACCCAACCCTTGCCAGGGCCTGGGAAAATGTAATGGTGATTAATGATGTACCTGTCGAATCAGGGGACAGGCTCTGTTTTCCTTATTTTAGCAGCAATGAGGATTTAATGTATCGTGTATGTAAAAAAAATGATGAAGTGGTTGAACAGTTGGTGGTCCCTAAGCCATACAGACGGGTGGTGTTGGAACTTGCCCATGGGCACTTGCTAGGAGGTCATTTAGGGGTTGAGAAAACTACGGAAAGGGTGTTGCGCAGGTTTTATTGGCCCGGAATACAGAAGGATATTGAGAATTATTGTCAATCCTGTCCTGTGTGTCAGATGTCAGCCCCACTACAACACTTCCGAAGTCCTTTAGTGCCCTTGCCCATTATTGAAGTGCCCTTTGAGAGGATTGCCATGGACCTTGTGGGTCCACTCCCCAAGTCTGCCCGAGGTCATCAGCATATCCTCGTAATCATGGATTATGCTACCCGTTACCCAGAGGCCATTCCCTTACGCACCGCGTCTGCTAAAAACATTGCCAAAGAGCTGTTTATGGTGTTCAGTCGTGTTGGAATCCCTAAAGAAGTCCTTACAGACCAGGGCACCCCATTTATGTCACGAATAACTAGAGAGCTGTGCAAGTTATTTAAGGTGACGCAATTGCGAACCTCAGTGTACCATCCTCAAACGGATGGCTTGGTGGAACGCTTCAATAAAACATTAAAGAGCATGTTAAAAAAGGTTGTTGACAAGGATGGGAAAAACTGGGACTTCCTGATACCATACTTGATGTTTGCCATCAGGGAGGTTCCCCAGTCCTCCACAGGGTACTCTCCCTTTGAGTTGCTTTATGGGAGACACCCTCGGGGACTCTTGGACATAGCCAAAGAAACTTGGGAGGGGGAGCAGACACCCCATAAAAGTGTCATTGAGCATATTGCTCAAATGCAGGACAGGATTGCAGCAATCATGCCGATGGTAAAAGAACACTTACTGCAGGCCCAAACAGCTCAACAGAGGATATACAATAGGGGGGCCCAACTCCGTGTTTTCTCACCTGGTGATAGGGTCCTGGTGTTAGTTCCCACTGTTGAGAGCAAGTTCCTGGCTAAGTGGCAGGGTCCCTTTGAAGTAATTGAAAGAGTTGGGGAGGTCAATTACAAAATATATCAACCAGGAAAAAGGAAGCCCGAACAGATTTACCACATAAACCTGTTAAAGCCCTGGAAGGATAGACTGGCGTTAACTGCGAGGTCCCTCCCGGTAACGCCTAAGGGTACTGAGTCCCCTCTGATCCCTGAGGTCACGATTCCAGACACCCTGTCATATTCTCAAAAGCAGGAAACTAGAGAATTCCTGATAAGAAATAGAGATAAATTTTCAGAGTTACCTGGCACGACTTCAGCAGTTCAGCATGATATCGTTACTGAACCTGGGGTCCGTGTCAAGCTCAAACCATACCGAATTCCTGAAGCGAGGAGAAAGGACATCAGCGAGGAAGTTAAAAGAATGTTGGAGCTAGATGTCATTGAGGAATCCAATAGTGACTGGTCTAGCCCCATCGTGTTAGTCCCAAAACCGGATGGCACTTGGAGGTTCTGTAATGACTTCAGGAAGCTTAATGCAGTGACAAAGTTTGACACGTACCCAATGCCCAGAGTGGACGAACTTATAGACCGACTTGGCAAGGCTCGCTATCTGACCACTTTGGACTTGACAAAAGGTTATTGGCAAATACCCCTGACTGGTAGCGCCAAAGAGAAGACTGCATTTGTGACCCCGGAGGGTTCCTTTCAATATAAAAAAATGCCTTTTGGGTTGCAAAATGCCCCCGCCACATTTCAGAGGGCCATGGACAGGACTCTAAGACCCCACCGACAATATGCAGCAGCATATCTAGATGACATAGTGGTACATAGCACTGACTGGGAGTCTCACTTGCCCCGTGTCCAGGCTGTCCTCAATTCCCTCTTCAAAGAAGGTTTTACAGCAAATCCAAAAAAATGTGCCATTGGTCTAGACGAAGCCAAGTATTTGGGCTACACTATTGGGCGTGGTGTCATAAAACCTCAAGTGAATAAAATAGAAGCCATCCAGGAATGGCCACGTCCTGCAAACAAGAAGCAGGTCAGGGCCTTTCTTGGCATTGCGGGGTATTATAGAAGATTTATCCCAAATTTTGCAACTATAGCTGCCCCACTGACAGACCTTACGAAAGGGAAAGACTCGGTAATGGTGAAATGGTCCTCAGTAGCAGAGGAATCTTTCCAAGTCCTGAAGAAGGCTCTTTGTGCACAACCAATACTGTACTCCCCCGATTTCTCCAAAGATTTTTTGGTTCAGACGGATGCGTCTGATGTTGGTATCGGGGCAGTACTATCACAGGTACACAATGGGGAAGAACACCCTGTGGTGTACCTAAGCAGAAAACTCAATGACCATGAGCAAAGGTATGCAGTCATTGAAAAGGAGTGTTTAGCCATAAAGTGGGCCGTGGACGCACTCAGGTACTATTTGTTAGGACGCCAGTTTGAGTTAATAACTGACCATGCTCCTCTGAAATGGATGGCCCAAAAGAAGGAGACTAATAGACGGGTGAACCGGTGGTTTTTGGCTCTACAGGATTACTCATTCACTGTAAAACACAGGCCAGGTGTTGAGATGGGGAATGTAGATGCCCTGTCCCGTGTTCACTCCTGTTGGGCTACAGGTGTTCCAACCCTGGGGTTGAAACAAGGGGGGAGGATATGTAGCAGAGCGTCCCAGAGAGAGCCAGGAAAAGTCCTGTTCGGGGTTTATACATCTCCCAGGCTCCTCTCATACAGGTTTAGGGATCTCTGATCCATGGTCCGGTTCAGGTCTTGGTCCTCTCCCCCAGGCTAATTTAAGCTCACCTGAGCAAGACAGCCCTTGCTCTTGGCCTGGGATACTCAGAGAACTTCTGTGTAAGAGTGCAAAAAGGTATGTGGAAACTGACAAGCTGTAGGCTTGCTCAGCTTAGTAGTTAGGATCTGTAAATATTGTTTAGTTAGTGCCGAGACACGGCTAGGTTTTGTTTTGGCTATTTTTGTTCCTATTTGTTTCTTTTGGAACACTGTACAGCACCTGTAAATAGACTTGTATATATCACAAATAAACACCGCACTGTTTGTCACTATTCCACTGGATTTGGTATCTGTGCCTGAAAGACTGCTCATCCCAGGGAGCTTTGGACCTGCTACCTGTCCCCCAGGTTACAATATATATATATATATAGAGATATATATTTGCATTTTATAGTTGCCCCTCTACTTTTGTCCCTGTCCCCCCATGTGCCCCCCCCCCTAAATATGAAAGCTGGAGACGCCACTGTCGGTAAGACACAGAGATGAAAGTTGAAATTCAACAAAGTTGAATCTGTCAGAAACCATGAAATCAGACCGAGACAGATAAAAGTAAAAAGAACAAACGTAGTCAAAACAGAGTTCAATAACCGGGACAGGTAGTCAGCCAAGCCAGAAGTCAGGGATCAATGCATTGAAACAGCAAGCAGGATCTGGAGCCAGAAGGGATGTCAGCAAAGCAAGTCTTTAAACAGGAACGCAGGAGAGCGTCTCTGATGTTGACCAAGGTGAAGGCAGAGATCCTCTAGACTGGACGGCTTAAGTAGGCAGGACTGACGAGCAGGATATCATCAACAGCTGAGTAACTGTGGAGAGAGATGGGAGCTGGCATTTAGCTGACAGATGAGCGGCCAGCTCAGAGAAGGAAGGGCTGAGCCCAGTCCTGACAGAATCTTGTACTTCCCGCCCGTAGGAGGTCATTTGAAGTCCTTGAGTTGAAGTGGAGATATCTGGATGATGGGTGCAGCTACAGGTGTCATCCAGATATATTTGTTTTCAGCGGGGCAATTCCCTGTAATGTAAAAGCCATCCAAGGGGCTATTCAGCCTTTGGATTGCTTTTACAGGCAGCAGGGAGGGGACGTCCCCCTCCCCTCCCGCCGACTTTCCGGGCTGACCTGTGCAATCAGGAAGCCAGATTAAAGACCCGGCAGTGGCGGCGGATTACCATAGAGCTGGCTGTGGACTGGATGGTCCCAGGCCATCTCTATGACCCTGGGAGGCTGGAAGTGACGTTACGGAATCACTTCCAGCTCTGGCAGATGTAAACACCGCCAGATATTTTTTCCCTGGAAAGCAGGGTTTGTTTTTTTGTTTTTTTTCATCTCGTGCTTTCCAGGATGGAGGAGATATCTGGGGTCTCACTGACCCCAAATGTCTCCATAAAGAGGACCTGTCATGCCTTATTCCTATTACAAGGGCTGTTTACATTTATTGTAATACGAATAAAAGTGCTAAAAAAAAAAATTAATGGACACTTTAAAAATAAAAAAGCGCCCCGTCCCCTCGTGCTCGCATGCAGAAGCAAATGCATACATAGGTCGTGCCTGTGATTAGCCGTGTGCAGTCAGCTTCCTGGTTGGACCCCGAACACACCCGAGTCCATTTCTATTGGTAACCTGTAAATTTTTTTTTTAAAGCGTAGCTTATGGAGATCTTTAACCTCTTTGCACCCGCACTATAGCCGAAAGACAGCCGCAGAGCGGGCCTAAATTGCCGGGAGGGTGTCCATGTTCGTCCTCCCGAGCGTGCATCGTCTGCGCGCACCCTGTGGGCCGCAGGTGGCGTGTGCTGTGATCAGAGAGATCCCGGCCCCTTTACCAGGTGATCAGCTGTCAGCCAATGAGAGCTGATCACATGATGTAAACAGAAGCCGTTAATTTTTTTTTTCCTCACCGCTGAGAGCATGAGGAGAAAACCACAAGCCGATTACCAGCTTACGTGTAAATGGGGCATCGGTCCCGCACACTCCACACCCCATGCTGCTAAGCAGTGCCCACCAGTGCCACTTACCAGTGAATAGCAGTACTGCTAAGCAGTGCCCACCAGTGCCACATACCAGTGAATAGCAGTACTGCTAAGCATTGCCCACCAGTGCCACTCATTAGTGCCCATCAGTGTCACCTATCAGTGCTGCCTCATCAGTGCCACCTACCAGTGTCCACCAGTGCCACTTACCAGTGAATAGCAGGACTGCTAAGCATTGCCCACCAGTGCCACCTATTAGTGCCCACCAGTGCATAGCAGTACTGCTAAGCAGTGCCCACCAGTGCCACTTACCAGTGAATAGCAGTACTGCTAAGCATTGCCCACCAGTGCCAGCTATTAGTGCCCATCAGTGTCACCTATCAGTGCTGCCTCATCAGCGCACATCGATGAAGGTGAAAAATGACCTGTTTGCTAAATTGTATAGAAAACTATGAAAAAAAATAGTTTTTTTTCAAATTATTTGGTCTTTTTCGTTTGTTTAGCAAAAAAAAAAAAACTGTGGTGATTTAATACCACCAAAAGAAAGCTTTTACAGGCGGTGTCTCTCCCGTCCTGACTAGATGTCATATGACGTCCAGCAGAACAAGGCGCTCATGTGGGACCCCCCCCGGGGGCGCTCAGCCTGGTGATCGGCAATGCAACGTGTCGCTTAGAGTTGCCACCTCGTCCCTTTAAACCCGAACACATATTATTTACACGGGTTCTGAGGATAATTTAATGCAGATAAGGCACCAAGTGAGTTTAATTACCACGTTAATCAGCCACAGAATCTGTGTAATTCATATGTGTTCTGGTTTAAAGGGATGAAGTGGCAACCCTGGTGTCTCTCTGAAACACCACATCTCCGATCATGGTAGAGAGCCTATAACATAGGCTATTTACCATGAGATCAGCTGTGACCAATCACAGCGTAACTAGGAAGTGCCGCTTATTGGCGTTCCTCTATTCACACTGACAAGGCATGAGTAGATGAGAGCCGATAAGCGGCTCTCCTGACGGGGGGGGGGGGGTCTTCACTGATTATCAGTGCAGCCCCATCAGCAAAGCCAATCAGTGATGCCAATTAATGCCTCCTCATCAATGCCGTCTATCAGTGCCCATAAAGGCTGCCCATCAGTGCCACCTTTCAGCACCCATCAGTACCTCCTCATCAATGCTGCCTATCAGTGCCCATCAGTACCTCCTCATCATTGCCCATCAGTGCCACTCATCAGTGCCCATCAGTACCTCCTCATCAATGCCCATCAGTACCTCCTCATCGATGCCCATCAGTACCTCCTCATCGATGCCCATCAGTGCCGCTCATCAGTACCTCCTCATCAATGCCGCCTATCTGTGCCCATCAGTGCCACTCATCAGTGCCCATCAGTACCTCCTCATCAATGCTCATCAGTGCCCATCAGTACCTCCTCATCAATGCCGCCTATCAGTGCCCATCAAGGCTGCCCGTTAGTGCCACCTTTCAGCACCCATCAGTACCTTCTCATGAATAGCGCCTATCAGTGCCGCTCATCAGTGCCCATCAGTAGCTCCTCATCAATGCTGCCTATCAGTGCCCATCAGTACCTCCTCATCAATGCCCATCAGTGCCACTCATCAGTGCCCATCAGTACCTCCTCATCAATGCCCATAAGTGCCACTCATCAGTGCCTATCAGTACCTCCTCATCAATGCCCATCAGTGCCACTCATCAATGCCCATCAGTACCTCCTCATCGATGCCCATCAGTACCTCCTCATCAATGCCGCCTATCAGTGCTCATCAGTGCCCATCAGTACCTCCTCATCAATGCCCATCAGTGCTGCTCATCAGTGCCCATCAGTAAAGAAGGAAACGTACTTAATTATAAGATTTTATAACGGAAACAAAGAAACTTTTCGTTTGTTTAGCAAAAAAAAACTTTTCGTTTGTTTAGCTGTGATTAAATACCACCAATAGAAAGCTCTATCTGTCTAGAAAAAATGATAACAATGTAATTTGTGTACAGTGTTGTATGACGGTGTAATTGTCATTCAAAGTGTGATGGCGCTGAAAGCTGAACATTGGCCTGGGGCAGGAAGGGGGTGAAAGTGCCCGGGTATTGAAATGGTTAATAAGCTTGGTCTCTGCAGAGAGCTGACACTGACGGAGGGAAGGTGGAGGAAATGGGGAGGAGGATCCAGTTATAACAGAACTAGCACTAAACAGGAGGGAGAAACCAAACCACATCAGTAAACAAGTTGTCATGGCCAGTCCTTTCCTTATATCAGAGTCCTTGTGTAGGTTGTGGAAGGTGGGGGGGGGGGGGGGATGGAGACCATAGGTGGCCTCGGCATCCCCAACCTGTGAGGATACACTGCGGGATGGATAAGACCTTGTAGTGGGCTAGATGTGGACGGTAGTTTGGAGAGCTCTGCTCTAAGGGATGAAGACTAAACTGTAATAATGACCTTACTCCTTTCGCCGGGTTGTGCAACCGATTCACCGAACTCCTCACCGGGGACAATGGAGGACGAGCGCCCAGAGCCAGAAATAAGGGAAGTCTTCCTTCTCATCCACATCGCAATATTTCACCAATCGGGTGATTTCTTCTGCTTGTCATCTCTAAAATTACCTTTTGTGTATTTTTTTAACTGACATTTTTCACTTGATAAACTGTTGTGCTTTATATCAGGTAACATAAAAAAATGATCTCCTGGGTGTCAGAAAATATATATAATGTTTGGGGGGGTTTTATGGAATCTTCAGGTCTAAAATGATTTTTTTTGTGCAAAAGAAAACCCTCAAAAACGTCTCAGGCAGTGAGAGGGATAAATGGAGATGAAAAGATCGATGGCCTAACAATGTGGTGTATAATAATCCATTGTCTTCATTAAATACCATGTTATCACTTCAACACCGAGAACGTTCACCCCCCTCCTGTCATCAAATGTCGCAAAAAAAGAATTTTTCTTCAATGAGTTCCACCAGTGAGGTTGCACTGAGGGGCACTGATAGGCTGCACTGGTGAGGTTGCACTGAGGGGCACTGATAGGCTGCACTGGTGAGGTTGCACTGAGGGGCACTGATAGGCTGCACTGGTGAGGTTGCACTGAGGGGCACTGATAGGCTGCACTGGTGAGGTTGCACTGAGGGGCACTGATAGGCTGCACTGGTGAGGTTGCACTGAGGGGCACTGATAGGCTGCACTGGTGAGGTTGCACTGAGGGGCACTGATAGGCTGCACTGGTGAGGTTGCACTGAGGGGCACTGATAGGCTGCACTGGTGAGGTTGCACTGAGGGGCACTGATAGGCTGCACTGGTGAGGTTGCACTGAGGGGCACTGATAGGCTGCACTGGTGAGGTTGCACTGAGGGGCACTGATAGGCTGCACTGGTGAGGTTGCACTGAGGGGCACTGATAGGCTGCACTGGTGAGGTTGCACTGAGGGGCACTGATAGGCTGCACTGGTGAGGTTGCACTGAGGGGCACTGATAGGCTGCACTGGTGAGGTTGCACTGGGGGGCACTGATAGGCTGCACTGGTGAGGTTGCACTGAGGGGCACTGATAGGCTGCACTGGTGAGGTTGCACTGAGGGGCACTGATAGGCTGCACTGGTGAGGTTGCACTGAGGGGCACTGATAGGCTGCACTGGTGAGGTTGCACTGAGGGGCACTGATAGGCTGCACTGGTGAGGTTGCACTGAGGGGCACTGATAGGCTGCACTGGTGAGGTTGCACTGGGGGGGCACTGATAGGCTGCACTGGTGAGGTTGCACTGAGGGGCACTGATAGGCTGCACTGGTGAGGTTGCACTGAGGGGCACTGATAGGCTGCACTGGTGAGGTTGCACTGAGGGGCACTGATAGGCTGCACTGGTGAGGTTGCACTGAGGGGCACTGATAGGCTGCACTGGTGAGGTTGCACTGAGGGGCACTGATAGGCTGCACTGGTGAGGTTGCACTGAGGGGCACTGATAGGCTGCACTGGGGAGGTTGCACTGATAGGCTGCACTGGTGAGGTTGCACTGAGGGGCACTGATAGGCTGCACTGGTGAGGTTGCACTGATGTGCACGAAATGGCTGCACTGGTGAGGTTGCACTGATGTGCACGGATAGGCTGCACTGATGTGTAATGGTGAGGATTGGCACTGGTGAGGCTGCACTGATGATTCTGCAGGCTCTCCCGTGTGATCCGGCCGGTTATCACAGAGCTGGGAGGAGCGCCATCCGCAGACGTCTACAAAACTTTGTCACCCCTTCTGTTACTTCCTGTTATTGGGTGACAACACTTTGTAGACGTCTCCGGATGGCACACTGGCGTTGTCACCAGATAACAGGAAGTAACAGAAGGGCGGCTCCTGAAAAGGGAGACATGGCCACGCCTCCTTCACACTGCTATTGTGGCCAATAGGAATATTTGGGGTGGGGAAGGGCGTGTTTTGCAGCATGGAGGTGCCGGAAGCTCATCAGTGACTTGCACTGATAGGCTGCACTGGTGAGGATTTGCACTGATGTTACATAGTTAGTAAGGTTGAATAAAGACACCAGTCCATCCAGTTCAACCTGAGTGTGGGTGCATGTCTACAATTATCCCTATTTTTATTTAAGGTACCCACATAGCGCTGTCAATTTATGCAGCGCTCCACACATACATCGCACACTCACATTGGTCCCTACCCTCAAGGAGCCCACAAAGTGTGCTCTGATGTGCACTGGTGAGGATTTGCACTGGTGAGGCTGCACTGATGCCTCTGCAGGCTCTCCCATGTGATCCAGCGGTGCAGCTCGGTTATCATAGAGCTGGCAGGAGCGCCATCCGCAGACATCTACAAAACGTTGTCACCCCTTCTGTTACTTCCTGTTATCGGGTGACAACACTCTGTAGACGTCTCCAGATGGCGCTCCGGCGTTGTCACCCCATAACAGGAAGTAACAGAAGGGCGGCTCCTGAAAAGGGAGACATGGCCACGCCTCCTTCACACTGCTATTGTGGCCAATAGGAATATTTGGGGTGAGGAGGGGGGCGTGTCTTGCAGCATGCAGGTGCCGGAAGCTCATCAGAGGAGAGGTTCTCTTCCCTCTATAAATGTCTAATAATAAGTCCGCTTCTCATCCCTCCCCATAGAGAAGATCTCACCCCATAATACACCCGATGCTCGGTGATCTCGGGATGTGGAGGGGGGAGGGGACACACATGCTGTCTCTGTGTTCTACCCGGATCCCCTCATTACCTTCACCACCGACCAATCACACCTCTGACCCCGGCTCCACGCGGCAGGCGATAGGCTGACATCGCGGTCATGTGACCGGGCGGAGCCGCGAACTCACAGCATCACGTGACCCTAATGCAAGGAGGGAGGGAGCGCCCGCTGAGGGGGGATTTAAATGGGGCCCACGTGTTCCGAGAGGGGCGGGGCCTGTGTGATGACCCGCCCTACCATAGCGTCAGTGGGCGGAGCCCATTCTCTTCTACGCTGTACGATGCTGTACTGAACGCGTCCAATATTCTGACCAATCACAGGAGAGCTCTCCTCCTGCCAGCTCTTCTTATGGTCTCAGCAGCCCCGCCTCCACACGCACGCGTTTCGCTATCAGGAATCGCATTGTTTTTTTTCTCGTTCATTTTTTTTTTCTTTGGACCCTTTCTTCGCATTTTTACTCGACATTTGTTTATTTGAATGCGCCGCCCAACGCATGACACAGAAGCGACTACAGCTTTTCGGGCAAAGTCGCTTCTTTCAATAAGCGTATATTGATTGGTTCGCGCAAAAGTTATCGCGTCCACAAAATAGGGGAGATTTTTATAGAATTTTTATTTTTTTTGTACTTCTAAAGATTTTTTTTTTTTTTTTTTTTTTAAATGTGCGTTTGTTGCAATGTATCCACTTGCCCTCTGGAAGGAATTACCCCCCCTTAATGACCAGGACATTTTTTGCGATACGGCACTGCGTTACTTTAACTGATAATTGCGTGGCGTTGTACCCAAATAAAATTGACGTCCCCGTCCCCCCCCCCCCACACACACACAAATAGAGCTTTATTTTGGTCGTATTCGATCACCTCTGCGTTTTTATTTTGTTTTTGTTTTTATATATAAACAAAAAAAGAGCGTTAATTTTGAAAAAAAAAGAAAAAAAAAACAATATTTTTTACTTTCTGCTATAAAACACATCCAATAAAAAATTTAAAAAATCAAATTTCTTCATCAGTTGAGGCCGTTATGTATTCTGCTACATATTTTTGGTAAAAGAAATCCAGATAAGTGTATATTGATTGGTTTGCGCAAAGGTTATGGCGTCTACAAACTGTGGGATATATACTGAATTTATTTATTTTTTTTTATACATGTGATGGCGGCAATCAGCGACTTATAGCAGGACTGCGATATTGTGGCGGACAATCTGACACTAACTGACACCTTTTTGTCAACCAGTGACACTAATACAGAAGATCAGTGCTAATACTATGCACTGTCACTGTACTAATGACACTGGCTAGGAAGGGGGTTAACATCGGGGGCAATCAAAGGGTTAACTGTGTGCCTAGCCAGTGTTTATGTGTACTGTGTGTGATGTTTTTTACTAGGACAGGGGGTCTAAAACTGGCGGCCCCTCCAGCTGTTGCAAAACTACAAGTCCCATGAGGCATTGCAAGGCTGACAGTTACAAGCACGACTCCCACAGGCAGAGGCATGATGGGATGTGTAGTTTCGCAACAGCTGAAGGGCCACCAGTTCGAGACCCCTGTGATGTGCTTTGCCTCGCCGATCAACCATCCATTGGCCGGCACCCGATCCAATTAAAGCACAGCCGCGGGCGCATGTATACGCCCCCCTACCCGTAAGCGATAAATCACGTACTAGGTATATGATCCGGCACAGGAGATCAGCTTTGCCACCATATAACTAAGTTATGTGGTCAGCAAGGGGATATGCACTGTCACTGTACTAATGGCAGCGATCAGTGAATTATAGCAGGACTGCGATATTGAGGCGGAAATTCTGGCACTAACTGACATTGTTGACATTTTGTGGGAACCAGTGACACTAATACAGTGCTGATACTATACACTGTCACTGTACTGACACTGGCTGGGAAGGGGTTAACATCTAGGGGCAATCCAGGGGTTAAATGTGTGTGCTGCTTTTCACTACACATCGATTTGCTTTGCAGGAAAAAGAAACAAAGCGATTGTTCCCTCTGTATAGAGCTCTGTGTTGTTTATCAAGGGTGTGATTGGACACAGCCGATCAGCAGGTCCCGGCCAATCTGTTGACGAACTCCCGCTGTGTCAAATCACGGGGAAGTAGGCGGGCTTTCTGCTCTTGCCATGGATTGCAAGGCTTCACTGACCTTGTGGAACCCTTGCCCCCAGAAGTGGTTCCATTTTTTGCCAGGGAACCTTGCAGTGGTTTTATAAGTACTAGTTGGAATCCATAACACTGAGATCCGTCCACCCCACCTGCTCAATGGGACAGGAATGGTACAACTGGGTGGCCCCACCACCCTGCGACAGCAGTGGTAGAACTGGTCCCACCACCCCGGGACAGGAGTGGTAGAACTGGTCCCACCACCCAGGGACAGGAGTGGTAGAACTGGTCCCACCACCCAGGGACAGCAGTGGTAGAACTGGTCCCACCACCCAGGGACAGCAGTGGTAGAACTGGCCCCACCACCCAGGGACAGCAGTGGTAGAACTGGTCCCACCACCCAGGGACAGGAGTGGTAGAACTGGTCCCACCACCCAGGGACAGCAGTGGTAGAACTGGCCCCACCACCCTGCGACAGCAGTGGTAGAACTGGTCTCACCACCCCGGGACAGCAGTGGTAGAACTGGTCTCACCACCCTGCGACAGCAGTGGTAGAACTGGTCTCACCACCCCGGGACAGCAGTGGTAGGACAGCAGTGGTAGAACTGGTCCCACCACCCCAGGACAGCAGTGGTAGAACTGGTCCCACCACCCCGGGACAGGAGTGGTAGAGCTGGTCCCACCACCCTGGGACAGCAGTGGTAGAGCTGGTCCCATCACCCTGGGACAGCAGTGGTAGAGCTGGTCCCATCACCCAGGGACAGCAGTGGTAGAATTGGCCCCACCACCCAGGGACAGCAGTGGTAGAACTGGTCCCACTACCCAGGGACAGTAGTGGTAGAGCTGGTCTCACCACCCAGGGACAGCAGTGGTAGAGCTGGTCTCACCACCCAGGGACAGCAGTGGTAGAACTGGTCTCACCACCCAGGGACAGCAGTGGTAGAGCTGGTCTCACCACCTTGGGACAGCAGTGGTAGAGCTGGTCCCATCACCCTGGGACAGCAGTGGTAGAACTGGCCCCACCACCCTGGGACAGCAGTGGTAGAGCTGGTCTCACCACCCAGGGACAGCGGTGGTAGAACTGGTCCCATCACCCAGGGACAGCAGTGGTAGAACTGGTCTCACCACCCAGGGACAGCGGTGGTAGAGCTGGTCTCACCACAATGGGACAGCAGTGGTAGAATTGGCCCCACCACCCAGGGACAGCAGTGGTAGAACTGGTCTCACCACCCAGGGACAGCAGTAGTAGAGCTGGTCTCACCACCCAGGGACAGCAGTGGTAGAGCTGGTCTCACCACCCAGGGACAGCAGTGGTAGAACTGGTCTCACCACCCAGGGACAGCAGTGGTAGAACTGGTCCCACCAACCTGGGACAGCAGTGGTAGAACTGGCCCCACCAACCTGGGACAGCAGTGGTAGAACTGGCCCCACCAACCTGGGACAGCAGTGGTAGAACTGGCCCCACCACCCTGTGACAGCAGTGGTAGAATTGGCCCCACCACCCTGGGACAGCAGTGGTAGAATTGGCCCCACCACACTGGGACAGCAGTGGTAGAATTGGCCCCACCACACTGGGACAGCAGTGGTAGAATTGGCCCCACCACACTGGGACAGCAGTGGTAGAGTTGGTCCCACCACACTGGGACAGCAGTGGTAGAGTTGGTCCCACCACCCTGGGACAGCAGTGGTAGAATTGGCCCCACCACCCCGGGACAGCAGTGGTAGAATTGGCCCCACCACCCCGGGACAGCAGTGGTAGAATTGGCCCCACCACCCAGGGACAGCAGTGGTAGAACTGGTCTCACCACCCAGGGACAGCAGTAGTAGAGCTGGTCTCACCACCCAGGGACAGCAGTGGTAGAGCTGGTCTCACCACCCAGGGACAGCAGTGGTAGAACTGGTCTCACCACCCAGGGACAGCAGTGGTAGAACTGGTCTCACCAACCTGGGACAGCAGTGGTAGAACTGGCCCCACCAACCTGGGACAGCAGTGGTAGAACTGGCCCCACCAACCTGGGACAGCAGTGGTAGAACTGGCCCCACCACCCTGTGACAGCAGTGGTAGAATTGGCCCCACCACCCTGGGACAGCAGTGGTAGAATTGGCCCCACCACACTGGGACAGCAGTGGTATAATTGGCCCCACCACACTGGGACAGCAGTGGTAGAATTGGCCCCACCACACTGGGACAGCAGTGGTAGAGTTGGTCCCACCACACTGGGACAGCAGTGGTAGAGTTGGTCCCACCACACTGGGACAGCAGTGGTAGAATTGGCCCCACCACCCCGGGACAGCAGTGGTAGAATTGGCCCCACCACCCCGGGACAGCAGTGGTAGAATTGGCCCCACCACCCTGGGACAGCAGTGGTAGAACTGGCCCCACCACCCCGGGACAGCAGTGGTAGAATTGGCCCCACCACCCTGGGACAGCAGTGGTAGAGCTGGTCCTAATCACAAGTGTGATTGCCCCCAAGGTGGGACACATAGGGCTCCAAGAGTTTCATGGTTGTGCCAAGGTGGCAAAAAGTCAATATGACTTTGCACAGTTGGACTTATCTAAACTGGTGACCATAAACAGAGTACTGAAGCAATGTTACAACCTAGGCAGTTGGGTGAGCTTCAGCCCCGGTTCACACAGGGGCGACTTGTCAGGCGACTTAGCCGCCTGACAAGTCGCCTCCTGTTCTCTACTACGGAACCGTTCTAATAGGAGCGACGCAAGTCGCTCCGACTTAGAAAAAGGTTCCTGCAGTATTTTTGGGGCTACTTCAGGCGACTTGGATTGACTTCTATACAGAAGTCGTTTTGCAAGTCGCCGCTGAAGTCGTGTGCAGGTCGCCTCGGTGGGTCGACCTGCAAGTCGTGCCGCCCCTGTGTGAACCGGCACTAAGGCTCAGCTCACTTTTCTGCGACCCCAATGTCGTGCGATTTCCAGTACGACTATGCCGTGTGACTTGCTTGTGACGTTCATGAGACTCAAGGAGTCTTTGGCACTCAAGTTGCATCAAAGTAGTGCAGGAACCTTTTTAAAAGTCGCTGAGACTTGAGTCGCATTGATTGGAACGTCCACAATAGAAATAAACGGGCTCTCAATTGTCATGTGACTTTATGTGTCGCAAATTGTATGTAAAGTCGCAGCAATGTGAACCGGACCTAATGTGATGGCTAAAAGGGTCAATCTGATCATTCACTGTGGTGGCCTCAGTCTTCTGGCTTCTTTTTTTTATCTTGGGGTCTCCTGGAGCAAAACCTCCCCATTGCCGTATCAGTGATGTCTTCTATTGTTCTTTGTTGCAGCAGGAGTCTCACTCCTCCTGCTGCATTCTCAGTCAGCTAAAAAAATTTAAATAAAGACCACTTCTTATTATCCTTGAGCCCCGTTTTGGATGAATACATTTGTTAGCCTTCCGTCTCCTGGACTTCTCCTGTAAGTTATAATTAAACCATTGTGGGGGGAATCCAATAAACGGACAATTACATTGTTAGACCTTTTCTATTTACAGCAGCCTCTGATGCAAAGAATAAATAAGGATAAGTGTAAGCTCTTGATCCTGAGCTAAAGTTTAACCTTCCCGGGAGATTTACCTCCCGCAACCTCATGTAACGTCACCAAGCAAGAGTTCAGCACACCGATCCTCGTCACACCGATCCTCGTCACATGGACTCCGAGAGGGCAGCAGTGACAACCAGACTCCTCCAAAAAACAACTGTGCTCTAGACCTCTGGTCTCCAGACTGCGGCCCGGGGGCCGGATGTGGCCTTTTGCTTTCCCTTATCCATCCCTTGGGGCACTGTTCCTCCCAATGATACCAATGATGGAGCATTACTCCTCTCACTGATACCAATGATGGGGCACTATTCCTCCCACTGATACTAATGATGGGACACTATTCCTCCCTCTAATACCAATGATGGGGCACTATTCCTCCCACTGATACCAATGATGGGACACTATTCCTCCTCCTCCTGATACCAATGATGGGACACTATTCCTCCCACTGATACCAATGATGGGGCACTATTCCTCCCACTGATACCAATGATGGGGCACTATTCCTCCCACTGATACCAATGATGGGGCACTATTCCTCCCACTGATACCAATGATGGGGCACTATTCCTCCCTCTGATACCAATGATGGGGCAATATTCCTCCTACTGATACCAATGATGGGGCACTATTCCTCCCACTGACACCAATGATGGGGCACTATTCATCCTCCTGATACCAATGATGGGACAATATTCCTCCAACTGATACCAATGATGGGACACTATTCCTCCCACTGATACCAATGATGGGGCACTATTCCTCCCACTGATACCAATGATGGGGCACTATTCCTCCCACTGATACCAATGATGGGGCACTATTCCTCCCACTGATACCAATGATGGGGCACTATTCCTCCCACTGATACCAATGATGGGGCACTATTCCTCCCTCTGATACCAATGATGGGGCAATATTCCTCCTACTGATACCAATGATGGGGCACTATTGATCTTTTATTAAAAGAATCAAGCAACCAATTTTATACAAAAGTAAAAAACAAAACCAAAGTACAAAACTTCAACATAAATCCAAGGAATACACATCCATGTTCAGAATATATACAATATATACATAATCCACTACCAAAACTATTTACATAAAGCAGCAGAGAGGGCCTAAGAGGCACAACCCATCACCTATGTACGCAGCCATTTATCAAAAAATAAATCCAAATAATAATAATCTAGGGTGATAAGAGACAGACAGCCACACCCGGGAAAGAGACTCCTGGCAGTCAGGGAGGCTTGAAACCCCTCCACGCCTTCAACCAAGCCCCCTGACTCCGCTTGTCTCTCTCAAGCACCCGAATCTTCTCCACCTCATGCAGAATGTCATACACCACCACCTGAACAGGAAGGATTTTACGCCGAATGCAGACCTGACACCGTGCGTTCCAAGTGAAATAACGGACTACTAGGCTAACTAGAAAAAGTGTATCTAAACAAAAAAGCCCACCAGTATTGAATGCTCCATACACCCACTCAGCATAACCCAGCCTGGAGAGGAAAGGGACACCGAGGGCCCGCCCCACCTGTTTGTACACTTCTATGTTAAAGGGGCAATGAAGCAGAAAATGGTCCATAGTCTCCTCCTCACCTGCACACTCCTCCCGAGGACAGCTACGATCCACCCCACTGCGGAATTTCAAATTGCCCCTAACATAGAGCCTCCCATGGAAGCACAACCAGGCCAGATCCCTAAATTTAGGGGGTACTCTGTCCAAATTAATAAGTCTTAACCCTGCCCTCAAAACTGGGCCTGGGCAATCCCTTAAGGCCAGTGGGTCATGAAAGACTTCGCTCAAGACTCGACTCATAAGGACTTTCCTCGGAACCAATCTGAGATCTTCAGCCGACAATCGCCACTGCCGTAGTAACTTCAGGCACGGAGCGACATAGGCTGGTAGCTGACCACGATGACCCCTGAGATTCTTCACTTGGCCACCCTCTTCCCAAAGTCGCAGAAAAGGCCTAAACCAAGATCTAAAGATGCCTACCCATCCAGGAGGTTCCACTGCAAGCATATTACCAATGTTAAACTTGAGAAAAAGCAGTGAAAAGAAAAGAACTGGGTTGACCATACCTAAGCCACCCTCCCTTCTGGATAGATAGGTGACATTCCTCTTGATGGGGTTCAGTCTGTTGCCCCACAACATCTGGAAGAACACACTACTGACCCTAGCATAGAGAGACACTGGCAAGATGCAGACAAAGCTAACATACAAGAAGATCGGAATCAGGTAAGTCTTAATCAGATCAACCCTTTCCCTCATAGATAACTTCCATCTCTTCCAGCTGACCACCTTAGTATTGGCAATTTCCAGTCTGCCTTCCCAGTTTTTGAGGCCATAATCACCAGGTCCAAATTCAATGCCTAGAATCTTAATTCTTTCCTGGGGCACTGGAAAGGTGTCCGGGAGATCAAAACCCTCACCTTCCTTTCCCATCCAGAAAACTTCACTCTTTTCCTGATTGATCTTGGAGCCTGATGCTTCAGAATACCGTGATGTCAGAGAGACCACCTCCTCTGCTTCATCTGCCCCAGTGACAATCACGGACACATCGTCCGCATAGGCAACAACCCTCAAAGGTGGCTCACCTGGAAGCCCCACTGGCACCCCACACAACATGCCGCTCTCTAGCCTCCTGATGAAGGGGTCGATTGCAAACACATAGAGCAAGGGACTCAGGGGACAACCCTGGCGCACCCCGGAGCCAACCTCAAAGGACTGCCCAACCCAACCATTAACAAGAGGAAAGCTTTCTGCCCCCTTATACAAGATTTTTAACCAATTGACAAAACCACCCGGCAGACCGTACTTACTAAGGAGCAACCACAGGTACTCGTGGTTAACACGATCAAAAGCTTTTGCCTGATCCAATGTCAGCAAATACTTTCCCCAGCCTGCAGCCCTGCATCGCTCCAAGGCCTCCCGGACAGCTAAAACTGCTGTGAAGGTGCACCTACCCTGGACCGAACAGTGCTGATGGCGAGAAAGCAAAGACTCTGCTACTGACGATAGGCGCCAGAAAATGATCTTTGCCAGTATCTTTCTATCGACATTAAGAAGGCTGATGGGGCGCCAATTCTCAATCATCGAAGGATCTTTACCCTTTGAAAGAAGAATCACAGCTGAGTGCCTCATGGAAGGGGGAAGTACCCCCTCTGCAAGGCAACTGTTAAAAACCTCTACCAAATGTGGGGCCAGAATAGGCTTAAAAGCTTTGTAAAACTCAGCTGTCAAGCCATCCGGTCCAGGTGACTTTTTGATGGCAAGCTGTTCAATTGCCCTTATCACCTCTTCAACTGTGATCTCCTCTGTCAAATTCATCAATGGGACATCTTCATCATTTAGACCTGGAGTAGAGTCCAAAAAGCTTTCCATCTTGTCACGGTCAAGCTCTTTCCTCCCAAGAAGGTCAGCATAAAAGGACCTCACGACCTCCAGAATCCCTGACCTGGACTTTGTCAAGGAACCTGTATTGTCCTTAAGGCCAACGACCGTTTTAACAGCTACACCTTGTTTGCAGTTCTGGTAAGGGTCAGGCGAGTGGTACTTCCCATAGTCCCTCTCCAGAACCAAAGAGGCATGCCGGTCATATTGACACTTCCTGAGAAGGAGTTTCACTTCGGAGATTGCCCCAGGATCTCCTCCTCTCGAGACAAGAATATCCAGCTTCCTCCGTAAACGTTGGTAGGTCATGTATTTATTAAACTGCTTTCTATTGGCTAGGCCCCTGAAGAATCCAGCAATCCTCTTTTTGGTCAGCTCCCACCACTCAGCCTTGCTGCTACAAAAGTCCAGGATGGTCACCTGTGCCTGAAAGAATTCCTCAAAGGATTGTCTAACATGTTCTTCCTTGAGTAGAGTCGAATTCAATCTCCAGATGCCCTTACCCCTCTGAGGGGCGTCTGAAGCATTCAGGACCACAGATAGCATACAGTGATCAGAGAACTCCACTGCCTGCACCACTGGGGGTGAGAAAGCAGAGGTCTCCTTCAAAAAAAACCTATCTATTCTACTCTGACTATTACCTCGATGAAAGGTGAACCCAGTGTCATCCGGGAGGTGCTTAATGTGCACATCCACAAGACCAGCATCCCTAACCATACTATTTAAAAAAACGCTATCATATCCCAGCCTGTCCTTGAAGTCCTTCCTGTCCTTGGGCCTAGTTACTGTATTAAAGTCACCTCCAAAGACCACTTGCCGGGATGTAAAAAGAAATGGCTTGATCCTTGTAAAAAGGCATTTCCTGTCCCACTTTGTGTGCGGCCCATAAACATTAATTAGGCGCAGGTCCTGCCCTCCCACAAGGACGTCTAAGACCATACATCTCCCAATCTCCACCTCAATAACCCGCCGGACAGTTACCATGCCGGTTTTAAACAACACCGCCACACCGCCGTAAGGCTCGGCCGCAAGAGACCAGTAAGATGGACCATACCTCCACTCTCTCTTGGCCATATGAATATCTGCCAAGGAGGTGAGCCTAGTCTCTTGCAAAAATAAAATTTCAGCATCTAATTGGCTGAACAAAAAGAAGGCCATAGAACGAGCTCTTACTGACTTAATGCTGGCGACATTTATTGTCACCACTTTTAACGGAGGGGGAACCGCCATTTGGGTTATTGGGTGGATTGCTTCTTAGCTCCCCTCTGCTGCTCATCACCAGAAGCCTCTCTCTTTCTTGAGGCCGCCTCAAACTCCATCTCAGAATCAGAACTTCGCTCCGAAGAAGCTCCAGACGAAGAAATTTCCCAATTAGAGGACCTATAACGGTTGGAGACAGGCACTGGAGCCTGTTCCGTCCTCACCACCTGCTTCCGCTTCCCAACCTTCCTTCTCTCCTCCAGGTACTGCAGGTCAGCTTCAGAGATGCCGTCATCTCTTACTTTTTTCTGTGAAGTCTTTACAGAAGACTTCTTTATAGAGGAAGAAGCAACCTTTTTAGTACCCGCTACCACTCCTGGTGGGGGGGGTGCTCCCTTTGAATCAGACTTAGGAGGGGTAGACTCCTGGGGGGTAACTGACTCGGGGGGCACAGACTTGGAAGGTTCTGACACAAGAGGAGGGGATACAGTAGGCTGGGGGGACACAGAGACAGATACAGAAGGAATACTTACAGACACAGGAGGGGTGGCCACAGGAACTGGAGAGGGATCCTGAGCAGGACCAGGGGAGTCGGTCACCGCAGAGGAGGATGGTACACCAGGGGCATCACCCTCCATCCCGTCCAGCCTTGACATGTCATCAATTACCCCCTTCTCCATATTGTGCCAGGCTTCAGGACATCTGCTATAGGGGTGGCCAAGGCGCAGGCACAGGTTGCACCTGATCATCTCGGTGCAGTCCTTGGCCATATGACCCTGACCCCGACACACTGAACATATCAAGGCTGAACAGGAAGAGCTCAAATGCCCCTTTTCTCCACAGCGGTGACACAGCTTCGGCTGACCAGGGTAGAAAATAGTCATCCTATCCCTCCCTATAAAAGCTGAGGAGGGCAGGTGACGGACAACATTCCCATCCCTGGCCAACCTGACTGTAACCGACCAACCCCCAGTCCAGATGTTACGCTCATCAAGTATTTTATCGGGCTTAGTCAATACCTCACCATAATTCTTTAACCAGACCTCTAGATCTCGAGCAGGAACACTCTCATTAGTGAGAATAATTGTGATTTTTTTCACTGTAGACCTTTGTGAAACTGCAACTGGGGTCAGACCTTCCCATTCGGGTCTTGACCTGCACCGAGCCTCATATCGCTCCCAGAACAGGTCAAGACCCTCTGGCCTGGTGAAACTAATAGTATATTCCCGGCTCCCAGCAACATGTATTAGGGCATACAGATCATTTGCCCCAAAACCCATCTCCAAAATCATGTCCACCACTGCACGCCGTGCTGGAGGGGTTGCACCACCTTCCCATTTAAGAATCACTACATTTCTTCTTGGACCCCCAGCAGAAGCCAGAGACCCAAGACCAGATCCCAGGGTGCTCAAGGTGGTAGGTCGCAGGGGGAAAACCCTCTTGGAGGCGGAGCTACCAGGAGCAGAGCGTACCACCTGAGCAAATGTAGGCTTATCAGGGCCAAGGCCCCACACTGATGTTACATTAGTCTGTACATTACAATTATTATTATCTGCTGGAACGGAGTTGGTAGGACTGTCCATCACACTTGTACTGGGATGATTTTTATCAGTCACACAAACATTCCCATTCCCATTCCCATCAGGAATAATCACAGTTTCTGCTGCAATACCAGCTGTCTCCTGAAGCTGTGCTGTAGAGTCCTCAGCAGCTGTGGGGCAAACAGCTTTAGATTCAGCTAAAGGGGGGTTAATTGGCTCTGCTGAACGTTGCAGTTCATCTGCAGGAATGTCATTTTTTAAATGCAAACTTTGCTGTACTGCAGCATCAGCAGGCACAGCATTGCTACAAATGGGATTAGCAGCCTGATTGTCACTGGGCACATTGTCTGTATCAGTCACAGTGTTCACAAAAACAGTTTTATGCACCACATGGGGCTTGACAGGCTTTACCTTGTCAGGCATGTTATCAGTAATGTCCTCCTCATGGAACACCAACTGATCCTCCCGCATAGGAGACTCCATTGCCTGGATGGCCCTGAGCATGCCTCCTGAGTCCTGGGAAGGCATGGGGCTGCTTACCTCTACCTGAGGGGGCAGGGGGTCAGAACTGGGGGTCTCCTCCTCCACCTCCATTTTTGTCATCCTGGCAAACCTTCTGTCATTGCAGAATTTTTCCTTAAATGGCCCATCTCTTCCTTCCATGATGGACACAATGGTCTCCTGGTGTTCCACCCGGACCTTGGCCAGTTGGATCTCCGGATCCATGGACCCACGTTTCTGGCTGTGCAAGCCCTCACGCTGCCTTCTCAAGCGCTTCAGCTCCGCTCTGAGCTTATAGAGCTTGTCTCTTTCCCTATTCAGGGCTTTAATCCCGGCCACCACTCGCTCCTGAATTGCCTCTGAGCCTTCATCCTTACCAGGGACAGAAAGATCACAAGCCATGGTTTGTACAGAGGAAGGCATGTCACCTGATGGCCCAGGAGATGGCTGGGAGCTTCCAGCAGGAGAGGCCCTGCTGTCCTCCATGGCTTCCCCAGAAAGGGGCCAGGAGAGCTGGGATAGATTTCCTCACCAGTCCCCTCTCACACGGATCAGCAGCAGCTCCAGACAGACAGCCTCCTCCTGACACACCTGTGCTCCAATGATGGGTGGGGCACTATTCCTCCCACTGACACCAATGATGGGGCACTATTCATCCTCCTGATACCAATGATGGGACAATATTCCTCCAACTGATACCAATGATGGGACACTATTCCTCCCTCTGATACCAATGATGGGGCACTATTCCTCCCACTGATACCAATGATGGGACACCATTCCTCCCTCTGATACCAATGATGGGGCACTATTCCTCCCACTGATTCCAATGATGGGGCCTAATTCCTCCCACTGACACCAATGATGGGACACTATTCCTCCCTCTGATACCAATGATGGGACACTATTCCTCCCACTGATACCAATGATGGGACACTATTCCTCCCACTAATACCAATGATGGGGCACTATTCCTTCCACTGACACCAATGATGGGGCACTATTCCTCCCAATGATACCAATGATAGGGCACTATTCCTCCCACTGATACCAATGATGGGGCACTATTGATCTTTTATTAAAAGAATCAAGCAACCAATTTTATACAAAAGTAAAAAACAAAACCATAGTACAAAACTTCAACAGAAATCCAAGGAATACACATCCATGTTCAGAATATATACAATATATACATAATCCACTACCAAAATTATTTACATAAAGCAGCAGAGAGGGCCTAAGAGGCACAACCCATCACCTATGTACGCAGCCATTTATCAAAAATTAATCCAAAAAAAAAATAATCTAGGGTGATAAGAGACAGACAGCCACACCCGGGAAAGAGACTCCTGGCAGTCAGGGAGGCTTGAAACCCCTCCACGCCTTCAACCAAGCCCCCTGACTCCACTTGTCTCTCTCAAGTACCCGAATCTTCTCCACCTCATGCAAAATGTCATACACCACCACCTGAACAGGAAGGATTTTACGCCGAATGCAGACCTGACACCGTGCGTTCCAAGTGAAATAACGGACTACTAGGCTAACTAGAAAAAGTGTATCTAAACAAAAAACCCCACCAGTATTGAATGCTCCATACACCCACTCAGCATAACCCAGCCTGGAGAGGAAAGGGACACCGAGGGCCCGTCCCACCTGTTTGTACACCTCTATGTTAAAAGGGCAATGAAGCAGAAAATGGTCCATAGTCTCCTCCTCACCTGCACACTCCTCCCGAGGACAGCTACGATCCACCCCACTGCGGAATTTCAAATTGCCCCTAACATAGAGTCTCCCATGGAAGCACAACCAGGCCAGATCCCTGAATTTAGGGGGTACTCTGTCCAAATTAATAAGTCTTAACCCTGCCCTCAAAACTGGGCCTGGGCAATCCCTTAAGGCCAGTGGGTCATGAAAGACTTCGCTCAAGACTCGACTCATAAGGACTTTCCTCGGAACCGTTCTGAGATCTTCAGCCGACAATCGCCACTGCCGTAGTAACTTCAGGCACGGAGCGACATAGGCTGGTAGCTGACCACGATGACCCCTGAGATTCTTCACTTGGCCACCTTCTTCCCAAAGTCGTAGAAAAGGCCTAAACCAAGATCTAAATATGCCTGCCCATCCAGGAGGTTCCACTGCAAGCATATTACCAATATTAAACTTGAGAAAAAGCAGTGAAAAGAAAAGAACTGGGTTGACCATACCTAAGCCACCCTCCCTCCTGGATAGATAGGTGACATTCCTCTTGATGGGGTTCAGTCTGTTCCCCCACAACATCTGGAAGAACACACTACTGACCCTAGCATAGAGAGACACTGGCAAGATGCAGACAAAGCTGACATACAAGAAGATCGGAATCAGGTAAGTCTTAATCAGATCAACCCTTTCCCTCATAGATAACTTCCATCTCTTCCAGCTGACCACCTTAGTATTGGCAATTTCCAGTCTGCCTTCCCAGTTTTTGAGGCCATAATCGCCAGGTCCAAATTCAATGCCTAAAATCTTAATTCTTTCCTGGGGCACTGGAAAGGTGTCCGGGAGATCAAACCCCTCACCTTCCTTTCCCATCCAGAAAACTTCACTCTTTTCCTGATTGATCTTGGAGCCTGATGCTTCAGAATACCGTGATGTCAGAGAGACCACCTCCTCTGCTTCATCCGCCCCAGTGACAATCACCGACACATCGTCCGCATAGGCAACAACCCTCAAAGGCGGCTCACCCGGAAGCCCCACTGGCACCCCACACAACATGCCGCTCTCTAGCCTCCTGATGAAGGGGTCGATTGCAAACACATAGAGCAGGGGACTCAGGGGACAACCCTGGCGCACCCCGGAGCCAACCTCAAAGGACTGCCCAACCCAACCATTAAAAAGAGGAAAGCTCTCTGCCCCCTCATACAAGACTTTTAACCAATCGACAAAACCACCCGGCAGACCGTACTTACTAAGGAGCAACCACAGATACTCATGGTTAACACGATCAAAAGCCTTTGCCTGATCCAATGTCAGCAAATACTTTCCCCAGCCTGCAGCCCTGCACCGCTCCAAGGCCTCCCGGACAGCTAAAACTGCTGTGAAGGTGCACCTACCCTGGACCGAACAGTGCTGATGGCGAGAAAGCAAAGACTCTGCTACTGACGATAGGTGCCAGAAAATGATCTTTGCCAGTATCTTTCTATCGACATTAAGAAGGCTGATGGGGCGCCAATTCTCAATCATCGAAGGATCTTTACCCTTTGAAAGAAGAATCACAGCTGAGTGCCTCATGGAAGAGGGAAGTACCCCCTCAGCAAGGCAACTGTTAAAAACCTCTACCAAATGTGGGGCCAGAATAGACTTAAAAGCTTTGTAAAACTCAGCCGTCAAGCCATCCGGTCCAGGTGACTTTTTGATGGCAAGCTGTTCAATTGCCCTTATCACCTCTTCAACTGTGATCTCCTCTGTCAAATTCATCAATGGGACATCTTCATCATTTAGACCTGGAGTAGAGTCCAAAAAGCTTTCCATCTTGTCACGGTCAAGCTCTTTCCTCCCAAGAAGGTCAGCATAAAAGGACCTCACGACCTCCAGAATCCCTGACCTGGACTTTGTCAAGGAACCTGTACTGTCCTTAAGGCCAACGACCGTTTTAACAGCTACACCTTGTTTGCAGTTCTGGTAAGGGTCAGGCGAGTGGTACTTCCCATAGTCCCTCTCCAGAACCAAAGAGGCATGCCGGTCATATTGACACTTCCTGAGAAGGAGTTTCACTTCGGAGATTGCCCCAGGATCTCCTCCTCTCGAGACAAGAATATCCAGCTTCCTCCGTAAACGTTGGTAGGTCATGTATTTATTAAACTGCTTTCTATTGGCTAGGCCCCTGAAGAATCCAGCAATCCTCTTTTTGGTCAGCTCCCACCACTCAGCCTTGCTGCTACAAAAGTCCAGGATGGTCACCTGTGCCTGAAAGAATTCCTCAAAGGATTGTCTAACATGTTCTTCCTTGAGTAGAGTCGAATTCAGTCTCCAGATGCCCTTACCCCTCTGAGGGGCGTCTGAAGCATTCAGGACCACAGATAGCATACAGTGATCAGAGAACTCTACTGCCTGCACCACTGAGGGCGAGAAAGCAGAGGTCTCCTTCAAAAAAAACCTATCTATTCTACTCTGACTATTACCTCGATGAAAGGTGAACCCAGTGTCATCCGGGAGGTGCTTAATGTGCACATCCACAAGACCAGCATCCCTAACCATACTATTTAAAAAAACGCTATCATATCCCAGCCTGTCCTTGAAGTCCTTCCTGTCCTTGGGCCTAGTTACTGTATTAAAGTCACCTCCAAAGACCACTTGCCGGGATGTAAAAAGAAATGGCTTGATCCTTGTAAAAAGGCATTTCCTGTCCCACTTTGTGTGCGGTCCATAAACATTAATTAGGCGCAGGTCCTGCCCTCCCACAAGGACGTCTAAGACCATACATCTCCCAATCTCCACCTCAATAACCCGCCGGACAGTTACCATGCCGGTTTTAAACAACACCGCCACACCGCCGTAAGGCTCGGCCGCAAGAGACCAGTAAGATGGACCATACCTCCACTCTCTCTTGGCCACATGAATATCTGCCAAGGAGGTGAGCCTAGTCTCTTGCAAAAATAAAATTTCAGCATCTAATTGGCTGAACAAAAAGAAGGCCATAGAACGAGCTCTTACTGACTTAATGCTGGCGACATTTATTGTCACCACTTTTAACGGAGGGGGAACCGCCATTTGGGTTATTGGGTGGTTTGCTTCTTAGCTCCCCTCTGCTGCTCATCACCAGAAGCCTCTCTCTTTCTTGAGGCCGCCTCAAACTCCATTTCGGAATCAGAACTTCGCTCTGAAGAAGCTCCAGATGAAGAGATATCCCAATTAGAGGACCTATAACGGTTGGAGACAGGCACTGGAGCCTGTTCCGTCCTCACCACCTGCTTCTTCCGCTTCCCAACCTTCCTTCTCTCCTCCAGGTACTGCAGGTCAGCTTCAGAGATGCCCTCATCTCTTACTTTTTTCTGTGAAGTCTTTACAGAAGACTTCTTTACAGAGGAAGAAGCAACCTTTTTAGTACTCACTACCACTGCTGGTGGGGGGGGTGCTCCCTTTGAATCAGACTTAGGAGGGGTAGACTCCTGGGGGGTAACTGACTCAGGGGGCACAGACTTGGAAGGTTCTGACACAAGAGGAGAGGGTACAGTAGGCTGGGGGGACACAGATACAGAAGGAATACTTACAGACACATGAGGGGTGGTCACAGGAACTGGAGAGGGATCCTGAGCAGGACCAGGGGAGTGAGTCACCGCAGAGGAGGATGGTACACCAGGGGCCTCACCCTCCATCCTGTCCAGCCTTGACATGTCATCAATTACCTCCTTCTCCATATTGTGCCAGGCTTCAGGACATCTGCTGTAGGGGTGGCCAAGGCGCAGGCACAGGTTGCACCTGATCATTTCGGTGCAGTCCTTAGCCATATGACCCTGACCCCGACACACTGAACATATCAAGGCTGAACAGGAGGAACTCAAATGCCCCTTTTCTCCACAGCGGTGACACAGCTTCGGCTGACCAGGGTAAAAAACAGTCATCCTATCCCTCCCTATAAAAGCTGAGGAGGGCAGGTGACGGACAACATTCCCATCCCTGGCCAACCTGACTGTAACTGACCAACCCCCAGTCCAGATGTTACGCTCATCAAGGATTTTATTGGGCTTGGTCAAAACCTCCCCATAGTTCCTTAACCAAACCTCTAGATCCCGGGCAGGGACACTCTCATTAGTGAGGATAATTGTGATTTTTTTTACTGTAGACCTCTGAGAAACTGCAACTGGGGCCAGACCTTCCCATTCAGGTCTTGACCTGCACCGAGCCTCATATCTCTCCCAGAACAGGTCAAGACCCTCTGGCCTGGTGAAGCTAACTGTATAATCCCGTGTCCCAGCTACATGTATAAAGGCATACAGATCATTTGCTCCAAAACCCATCTCCAAAATCAAATCCACCACTGCACGCCGTGCTGGAGGGATCGCACCACCTTCCCATTTCAGAATAACAACATTACGTCTGGGACCCCCAGCAGAAGCCAGAGACCCAAGACCAGATCCTGGGGTGCTCAAAGTGGTAGCCTGTAGGGGAAAACCCCGCTTGGGAGCAGAGCTACCAGGAGCAGAGCGTACCACCTGAGCAAAGGTAGGTTTATCAGGGCCAAGGCCCCACACTGAAGTCACATTAGTCTGTACATCATTATCAACTGTCTGAACTGAACTGGCAAAATCCATAGCAGGACGATTGTCCATCACACTGATACTGGGGTGATTGTTATCAGTCACAGCAATATTCAATTTCCCATCAGGAAAGGTCACAGTTTCTGCTGCAATACCAGCTGTCTCCTGATGCTGCGCCGTAGAGTCCTCAGCAGCAGTGGGGCAAACAGCTTTGGACTCACCTAAAGAAGGGTTAATGGGCTCTGCTGACACCTGTGGTTCTTCTACAGAAATGACATTTTTTAAAAGTAACTCTTGCTGCATTGCAGCATCAGCAAGCACAACATTGCTGCACACAGGATCAGCAGCCTGATTGTCATTAGGCACATTGTCAGTGTTGAAAGGCACAAAAACAGTCTTATCCACAACATGGGACTTGGCAGTCTTTACCTTATCAGGTACATCATCAGTAATGTCCTCTTCATTAAACATTAACTGATTCCTCCGCATAGGAGACTCCATTACCTGGATGGCCCTGAGCATGCCTCCTGAGTCCTGGGAAGGCATGGGGCTGCTTACCTCTCCCTGAGGGGGCAGGGGGTCAGAACTGGGGGTCTCCTCCTCCACCTCCATCTTTGTCATTCTTCCAAACCTCCTGTCATTTCCAAACTTCTCCTTAAATGGCCCATCTCTTCCTTCCATCATGGCCACAATGGTCTCCTGGTGTTCCACCCGAACCTTGGCCAGTTGGATCTCCGGATCCATGGATCCACGTCTCTGTCTATGTAAGCCCTCACGTTGCCTTCTCAGGCGCTTCAGCTCCGCTCTGAGCTTGTACAGCTTGTCTCTTTCTCTATTCAGGACCTTAATCCCGGCCACCACTCGCTCCCGGATGGCCCCGGAACCTTCATCTTCACCAGGGGCAGAGAGATCACCAACCATGGGTTGTATAGGGGCAGGTATGTTACCTGATGGCCCAGGAGATGGCTGTGAGCTTCCAGCAGGAGAGGCCCTGCTGGCCTCCATGGCTTCCCCAGAAAGGAGCCAGGAGAGCTGGGAGAGAGTTCCTCACCAGTCCCCTCTCACACGGATCTGCAGCAGCTCCAGAGAGACAGCCTCCTCCTGACACACCTGTGCTCCAATGATGGGTGGGGCACTATTGATCTTTTATTAAAAAGAATCAAGCAACCAATTTTATACAAAAGTAAAAAACAAAACCAAAGTACAAAACTTCAACATAAATCCAAGGAATACACATCCATGTTCAGAATATATACAATATATACATAATCCACTACCAAAACTATTTACATAAAGCAGCAGAGAGGGCCTAAGAGGCACAACCCATCACCTATGTACGCAGCCATTTATCAAAAAATAAATCCAAATAATAATAATCTAGGGTGATAAGAGACAGACAGCCACACCCGGGAAAGAGACTCCTGGCAGTCAGGGAGGCTTGAAACCCCTCCACGCCTTCAACCAAGCCCCCTGACTCCGCTTGTCTCTCTCAAGCACCCGAATCTTCTCCACCTCATGCAGAATGTCATACACCACCACCTGAACAGGAAGGATTTTACGCCGAATGCAGACCTGACACCGTGCGTTCCAAGTGAAATAACGGACTACTAGGCTAACTAGAAAAAGTGTATCTAAACAAAAAAGCCCACCAGTATTGAATGCTCCATACACCCACTCAGCATAACCCAGCCTGGAGAGGAAAGGGACACCGAGGGCCCGCCCCACCTGTTTGTACACTTCTATGTTAAAGGGGCAATGAAGCAGAAAATGGTCCATAGTCTCCTCCTCACCTGCACACTCCTCCCGAGGACAGCTACGATCCACCCCACTGCGGAATTTCAAATTGCCCCTAACATAGAGCCTCCCATGGAAGCACAACCAGGCCAGATCCCTAAATTTAGGGGGTACTCTGTCCAAATTAATAAGTCTTAACCCTGCCCTCAAAACTGGGCCTGGGCAATCCCTTAAGGCCAGTGGGTCATGAAAGACTTCGCTCAAGACTCGACTCATAAGGACTTTCCTCGGAACCAATCTGAGATCTTCAGCCGACAATCGCCACTGCCGTAGTAACTTCAGGCACGGAGCGACATAGGCTGGTAGCTGACCACGATGACCCCTGAGATTCTTCACTTGGCCACCCTCTTCCCAAAGTCGCAGAAAAGGCCTAAACCAAGATCTAAAGATGCCTACCCATCCAGGAGGTTCCACTGCAAGCATATTACCAATGTTAAACTTGAGAAAAAGCAGTGAAAAGAAAAGAACTGGGTTGACCATACCTAAGCCACCCTCCCTTCTGGATAGATAGGTGACATTCCTCTTGATGGGGTTCAGTCTGTTCCCCCACAACATCTGGAAGAACACACTACTGACCCTAGCATAGAGAGACACTGGCAAGATGCAGACAAAGCTAACATACAAGAAGATCGGAATCAGGTAAGTCTTAATCAGATCAACCCTTTCCCTCATAGATAACTTCCATCTCTTCCAGCTGACCACCTTAGTATTGGCAATTTCCAGTCTGCCTTCCCAGTTTTTGAGGCCATAATCACCAGGTCCAAATTCAATGCCTAGAATCTTAATTCTTTCCTGGGGCACTGGAAAGGTGTCCGGGAGATCAAAACCCTCACCTTCCTTTCCCATCCAGAAAACTTCACTCTTTTCCTGATTGATCTTGGAGCCTGATGCTTCAGAATACCGTGATGTCAGAGAGACCACCTCCTCTGCTTCATCTGCCCCAGTGACAATCACGGACACATCGTCCGCATAGGCAACAACCCTCAAAGGTGGCTCACCTGGGAGCCCCACTGGCACCCCACACAACATGCCGCTCTCTAGCCTCCTGATGAAGGGGTCGATTGCAAACACATAGAGCAAGGGACTCAGGGGACAACCCTGGCGCACCCCGGAGCCAACCTCAAAGGACTGCCCAACCCAACCATTAACAAGAGGAAAGCTTTCTGCCCCCTTATACAAGATTTTTAACCAATTGACAAAACCACCCGGCAGACCGTACTTACTAAGGAGCAACCACAGGTACTCGTGGTTAACACGATCAAAAGCTTTTGCCTGATCCAATGTCAGCAAATACTTTCCCCAGCCTGCAGCCCTGCATCGCTCCAAGGCCTCCCGGACAGCTAAAACTGCTGTGAAGGTGCACCTACCCTGGACCGAACAGTGCTGATGGCGAGAAAGCAAAGACTCTGCTACTGACGATAGGCGCCAGAAAATGATCTTTGCCAGTATCTTTCTATCGACATTAAGAAGGCTGATGGGGCGCCAATTCTCAATCATCGAAGGATCTTTACCCTTTGAAAGAAGAATCACAGCTGAGTGCCTCATGGAAGGGGGAAGTACCCCCTCTGCAAGGCAACTGTTAAAAACCTCTACCAAATGTGGGGCCAGAATAGGCTTAAAAGCTTTGTAAAACTCAGCTGTCAAGCCATCCGGTCCAGGTGACTTTTTGATGGCAAGCTGTTCAATTGCCCTTATCACCTCTTCAACTGTGATCTCCTCTGTCAAATTCATCAATGGGACATCTTCATCATTTAGACCTGGAGTAGAGTCCAAAAAGCTTTCCATCTTGTCACGGTCAAGCTCTTTCCTCCCAAGAAGGTCAGCATAAAAGGACCTCACGACCTCCAGAATCCCTGACCTGGACTTTGTCAAGGAACCTGTACTGTCCTTAAGGCCAACGACCGTTTTAACAGCTACACCTTGTTTGCAGTTCTGGTAAGGGTCAGGCGAGTGGTACTTCCCATAGTCCCTCTCCAGAACCAAAGAGGCATGCCGGTCATATTGACACTTCCTGAGAAGGAGTTTCACTTCGGAGATTGCCCCAGGATCTCCTCCTCTCGAGACAAGAATATCCAGCTTCCTCCGTAAACGTTGGTAGGTCATGTATTTATTAAACTGCTTTCTATTGGCTAGGCCCCTGAAGAATCCAGCAATCCTCTTTTTGGTCAGCTCCCACCACTCAGCCTTGCTGCTACAAAAGTCCAGGATGGTCACCTGTGCCTGAAAGAATTCCTCAAAGGATTGTCTAACATGTTCTTCCTTGAGTAGAGTCGAATTCAATCTCCAGATGCCCTTACCCCTCTGAGGGGCGTCTGAAGCATTCAGGACTACAGATAGCATACAGTGATCAGAGAACTCCACTGCCTGCACCACTGGGGGTGAGAAAGCAGAGGTCTCCTTCAAAAAAAACCTATCTATTCTACTCTGACTATTACCTCGATGAAAGGTGAACCCAGTGTCATCCGGGAGGTGCTTAATGTGCACATCCACAAGACCAGCATCCCTAACCATACTATTTAAAAAAACGCTATCATATCCCAGCCTGTCCTTGAAGTCCTTCCTGTCCTTGGGCCTAGTTACTGTATTAAAGTCACCTCCAAAGACCACTTGCCGGGATGTAAAAAGAAATGGCTTGATCCTTGTAAAAAGGCATTTCCTGTCCCACTTTGTGTGCGGCCCATAAACATTAATTAGGCGCAGGTCCTGCCCTCCCACAAGGACGTCTAAGACCATACATCTCCCAATCTCCACCTCAATAACCCGCCGGACAGTTACCATGCCGGTTTTAAACAACACCGCCACACCGCCGTAAGGCTCGGCCGCAAGAGACCAGTAAGATGGACCATACCTCCACTCTCTCTTGGCCATATGAATATCTGCCAAGGAGGTGAGCCTAGTCTCTTGCAAAAATAAAATTTCAGCATCTAATTGGCTGAACAAAAAGAAGGCCATAGAACGAGCTCTTACTGACTTAATGCTGGCGACATTTATTGTCACCACTTTTAACGGAGGGGGAACCGCCATTTGGGTTATTGGGTGGATTGCTTCTTAGCTCCCCTCTGCTGCTCATCACCAGAAGCCTCTCTCTTTCTTGAGGCCGCCTCAAACTCCATCTCAGAATCAGAACTTCGCTCCGAAGAAGCTCCAGACGAAGAAATTTCCCAATTAGAGGACCTATAACGGTTGGAGACAGGCACTGGAGCCTGTTCCGTCCTCACCACCTGCTTCTTCCGCTTCCCAACCTTCCTTCTCTCCTCCAGGTACTGCAGGTCAGCTTCAGAGATGCCGTCATCTCTTACTTTTTTCTGTGAAGTCTTTACAGAAGACTTCTTTATAGAGGAAGAAGCAACCTTTTTAGTACCCGCTACCACTCCTGGTGGGGGGGGTGCTCCCTTTGAATCAGACTTAGGAGGGGTAGACTCCTGGGGGGTAACTGACTCGGGGGGCACAGACTTGGAAGGTTCTGACACAAGAGGAGGGGATACAGTAGGCTGGGGGGACACAGAGACAGATACAGAAGGAATACTTACAGTCACAGGAGGGGTGGCCACAGGAACTGGAGAGGGATCCTGAGCAGGACCAGGGGAGTCGGTCACCGCAGAGGAGGATGGTACACCAGGGGCATCACCCTCCATCCCGTCCAGCCTTGACATGTCATCAATTACCTCCTTCTCCATATTGTGCCAGGCTTCAGGACATCTGCTATAGGGGTGGCCAAGGCGCAGGCACAGGTTGCACCTGATCATCTCGGTGCAGTCCTTGGCCATATGACCCTGACCCCGACACACTGAACATATCAAGGCTGAACAGGAAGAGCTCAAATGCCCCTTTTCTCCACAGCGGTGACACAGCTTCGGCTGACCAGGGTAGAAAATAGTCATCCTATCCCTCCCTATAAAAGCTGAGGAGGGCAGGTGACGGACAACATTCCCATCCCTGGCCAACCTGACTGTAACCGACCAACCCCCAGTCCAGATGTTACGCTCATCAAGTATTTTATCGGGCTTAGTCAATACCTCACCATAATTCTTTAACCAGACCTCTAGATCTCGAGCAGGAACACTCTCATTAGTGAGAATAATTGTGATTTTTTTCACTGTAGACCTTTGTGAAACTGCAACTGGGGTCAGACCTTCCCATTCGGGTCTTGACCTGCACCGAGCCTCATATCGCTCCCAGAACAGGTCAAGACCCTCTTGCCTGGTGAAACTAATAGTATATTCCCGGCTCCCAGCAACATGTATTAGGGCATACAGATCATTTGCCCCAAAACCCATCTCCAAAATCATGTCCACCACTGCACGCCGTGCTGGAGGGGTTGCACCACCTTCCCATTTAAGAATCACTACATTTCTTCTTGGACCCCCAGCAGAAGCCAGAGACCCAAGACCAGATCCCAGGGTGCTCAAGGTGGTAGGTCGCAGGGGGAAAACCCTCTTGGAGGCGGAGCTACCAGGAGCAGAGCGTACCACCTGAGCAAATGTAGGCTTATCAGGGCCAAGGCCCCACACTGATGTTACATTAGTCTGTACATTACAATTATTATTATCTGCTGGAACGGAGTTGGTAGGACTGTCCATCACACTTGTACTGGGATGATTTTTATCAGTCACACAAACATTCCCATTCCCATTCCCATCAGGAATAATCACAGTTTCTGCTGCAATACCAGCTGTCTCCTGAAGCTGTGCTGTAGAGTCCTCAGCAGCTGTGGGGCAAACAGCTTTAGATTCAGCTAAAGGGGGGTTAATTGGCTCTGCTGAACGTTGCAGTTCATCTGCAGGAATGTCATTTTTTAAATGCAAACTTTGCTGTACTGCAGCATCAGCAGGCACAGCATTGCTACAAATGGGATTAGCAGCCTGATTGTCACTGGGCACATTGTCTGTATCAGTCACAGTGTTCACAAAAACAGTTTTATGCACCACATGGGGCTTGACAGGCTTTACCTTGTCAGGCATGTTATCAGTAATGTCCTCCTCATGGAACACCAACTGATCCTCCCGCATAGGAGACTCCATTGCCTGGATGGCCCTGAGCATGCCTCCTGAGTCCTGGGAAGGCATGGGGCTGCTTACCTCTACCTGAGGGGGCAGGGGGTCAGAACTGGGGGTCTCCTCCTCCACCTCCATTTTTGTCATCCTGGCAAACCTTCTGTCATTGCAGAATTTTTCCTTAAATGGCCCATCTCTTCCTTCCATGATGGACACAATGGTCTCCTGGTGTTCCACCCGGACCTTGGCCAGTTGGATCTCCGGATCCATGGATCCACGTTTCTGGCTGTGCAAGCCCTCACGCTGCCTTCTCAAGCGCTTCAGCTCCGCTCTGAGCTTATAGAGCTTGTCTCTTTCCCTATTCAGGGCTTTAATCCCGGCCACCACTCGCTCCTGAATTGCCTCTGAGCCTTCATCCTTACCAGGGGCAGAAAGATCACAAGCCATGGTTTGTACAGAGGAAGGCATGTCACCTGATGGCCCAGGAGATGGCTGGGAGCTTCCAGCAGGAGAGGCCCTGCTGGCCTCCATGGCTTCCCCAGAAAGGGGCCAGGAGAGCTGGGATAGATTTCCTCACCAGTCCCCTCTCACACGGATCAGCAGAAGCTCCAGACAGACAGCCTCCTCCTGACACACCTGTGCTCCAATGATGGGTGGGGCACTATTCCTCCCACTGACACCAATGATGGGACACTATTCCTCCCTCTGATACCAACGATGGGACACTATTCCTCCCACTGACACCAATGATGGGGCACTATTCCTCCCACTGATACCAATGATGGGGCACTATTCCTCCCAATGATACCAATGATAGGGCATTATTCCTCCCACTGATACCAATGATGGGGCACTATTCCTTCCACTGACACCAATGATGGGGCACTATTCCTCCCAATGATACCAATGATAGGGCATTATTCCTCCCACTGATACCAATGATGGGGCACTATTCCTCCCACTGACACCAATGATGGGACACTATTCCTCCCTCTGATACCAACGATGGGACACTATTCCTCCCACTGATACCAATGATGGGACACTATTCCTCCCACTGATACCAATGATGGGGCACTATTCCTCCCACTGATACCAATGATGGGACACTATTCCTCCCTCTGATACCAATGATGGGGCACTATTCCTCCCACTGATACCAACGATGGGACACTATTCCTCCCACTGATACCAATGATGGGACACTATTCCTCCCACTGACACCAATGATGGGACACTATTCCTCCCTCTGATACCAATGATGGGACACTATTCCTCCCTCTGATACCAATGATGGGACACTATTCCTCCCACTGATACCAATGATGGGACACTATTCCTCCCACTAATACCAATGATGGGGCACTATTCCTTCCACTGACACCAATGATGGGGCACTATTCCTCCCAATGATACCAATGATAGGGCACTATTCCTCCCACTGATACCAATGATGGGGCACTATTCCTCCCACTGACACCAATGATGGGACACTATTCCTCCCTCTGATACCAACGATGGGACACTATTCCTCCCACTGATACCAATGATGGGACACTATTCCTCCCACTGATACCAATGATGGGGCACTATTCCTTCCACTGACACCAATGATGAGGCACTATTCCTCGCAATGATGGGGAACTATTCCTCCCACTGATACCAATGATGGGACACTATTCCCCCCACTGACACCAACAATGGTTCACCATTCCTCCCATCAATATAAATGTTGGAACACTATTCTTCCCACTGACAGCAACTAAAGATGATATTACTGATCATCTGTTTATAACCTCGGCTGGCCCTTGACCTCGGTACCACTATGTACTGGTCTTACCCCGTATCATCTCTAACTACCACAGGTGTCAGCGTTCCGCTGGCTGCTGGACCTGGCCTGCTCTCCTACAGTGACTCTCTGTGATCCCCCTGAGACTTCCATCTCCCAGCTAGAGAGTTACCCTTCTGACCATCCCTTGGAGTGGCCTCCAGTGAAATGGACCTTCAGCACCCATGCCACTTTGTGCCTTGCATTCCCTGCCACCACGTCCAGAGGTGTGTGGACCAGAGCCGCAAGGGAAGTCCTCTTGTCACTTTAGCCCAAGGCTGCTGATAAGGCAGTACAACCAGCCCTCCTGTACCAGGTCCGGACCCATCAGATCAAAAGGGGGGCCCAGTCATCTGCCAAGCAGGAGGGCCGGCTGTACTGCCTTATTGCCGACTCTTGTTGCCCCCCCCTGCAGCGCTGCTTCTCCTCCTGTTTCTTCCTCTGGCTGGGCTGCAGGAAAATCAGTATCTGCACCCCCACCCTCCTACTGTCTGGGCCCCCTGTGTTCTCGCCAACCCCTGCAGCGCTGCTGCCTTCCCTCCCCTCCCCTCCCCCTGGGAGTTGCTGCAGGCACACAGGAGGATCAGGTTCAGAATGGAGAGCGGAAGCCGGTAAATATGTAATTTTTTCTGGCCCCTTCCATTCCTGAATGAACACAGTGAGTGATCGGTACCAATCACTCACTGTGTTCATTCATAACTGAATCAGTAGTTCTTCACAAATGTCTGGAAGGTGCAATCAGATGGACCAAGTGGGATGGCCTACAACTGGAAGCATCCCTGATTCTTTAGGATCAGAGAAAAGTGTGGACCGAGCCACCTGCAAAAACGTAAAGGTGTTACCCAAACCGGCATGGATTAAAACGACATTAAAGTGTATGTTACCCCGACATTTCATATTCCTGATATGTGTCTGTTGCACCATACAGTTGTGTGAAAAAGTATCCTGTTATCTTTGTATTGCTTCCTTTGTGTGAAATACCTGGTGATCCTGCCAGTCCCTCTGCTTTCCTATTTAAAACTGACCACACCAGTCAGGAGAGGACACCCATCCTAGCATGGTCAGTTTTCTGGCTGTGCTGGGAGAACAGTTTACCCTTCCTTTAATGACCAAGATTTGTGCTAACACCACCCCCCCCCCCCCCTATACAGCCTGCCTGTCCTCCAATGGTCAAGACCTCTGCTGACAAGCCCTCATGCACTTTTGCCTTATGGCAAGGTGCTCCATCATGCTGGAAAAAGCATTGTTCCTCACCAAACTGTTCTTGGATGGTTGGGAGAAGTTGCTCTCGGAGGATGTTTTTGTACCATTCTTTATTCATGGCGGTGTTCTTAGGCAAAATTGTGAGTGAGCCCCCCACTCCCTTGGCTGAGAAGCAACCCCACCCATGAATGGTCTCTGGATGCTTTACTGTTGGCAAGACACAGGACTGATGGTAGCGCTCACCTTTTCTTCTCCAGGCAAGGGTTTTTTCCGGATGCCCAAAACAATCGGAAAGGGGATTCATCAGAGAAAACAACTTTCCCCCAGTCCTCAGCAGTCCAATTCCTGGACCTTTTGCAGAATATCAGTCTGTCCCTGATGTTTTTCCTGGAGAGAAGTGGCTTCTTTGCTGCCCTTCTTGACACCAGACCTTCCTCCAAAAGTCTTCTCCTCCCTGTGTGTGCCGATGTCCTCACACCTGCCTTCTGCCATTCCTGAGTAAGCTCTGCACTGGTGGTGCCCCCATCCCCCCCCCCCCTCTGCACTGGTGGTGCCAGAATCAACTGTAGGAGACGGTCCTGGTGCTTGCTGGACTTTCTTGGGCGCCCCGAAGCCTTCTTCACAAATGCAGTGGAATTTTTTTTTATGGGATTAAGTTATTTTTCATGGCAAAGAGCAATTTTGCAATTAATTGCAATTCATCTGATCGCTCTTCATAACATCCTGTAGCAGTGGCAGCTGGTGGTCAATATTTTGGTGTGGCCGTCGATACACTCACACTAATGTCCCCCCCCCACCGGCTCTTGATCCACTCGCACTAACGAGACCACCCCCCACCCACGCGCAATCCGTGGCCCTACTGCAGTAGAGGTGCGCAGGGGAGAATGAGGTGGTGGTGCACTGCTGAATCAGGGGTCCAGGAAGAGGGGCCGTTGCTTCTCCTCCCGGGAGGAGAAGCAGGAAGACATTGGCGTACATTCATTTGTATTTTTTTTGAAGCACTGATTAGAGCTGGAGGCTCTAATTGGCTTCAAAAAATGTGGGCTCGGGGCGCAGATCCATGAAATCCATGCACCCCTCCAGGGGATTAGGGGCCAGGCGCATGGATTAAAGGGGGCGGTGCCCCTAATGGTAATGGACAGGCCCATTAGGGGCAAATTTCCATCATAATAACTGAGGCAGCAGACTTAATTAATAGATAGATAGATAGATAGATAGATAGATAGATAGATAGATAGATAGATAGATAGATAGATAGATAGATAGATAGATAGATAGATAGATAGATAGATAGATAGATAGATAGATAGATAGATAGAGGCTTGGTGGCAACACCAGAACAAAAGCCAGACAGCCAGGTAAGTAGCATTTTAATAAGCAAGTCAGCACTGACAGCTTCCCCATTGCTCCCAGTACAGGTTTCCATTAAGAACCAAAAAAAAAAACTTAATAGTTTGGAAATAGTTTGTAAAATTTTATTGACACACATATAACATTGAACATTGTTTATTAGGAATGCATTTGAAAGGCATTGCTTTTAGATTGGACTTACAAACCGTCATTCCAACACTATTAGTGTTCATTTGGATTGTTGTGTTGTATATTAATCTAGTGTATTGTAGTCACATTGTTTATTGTATTACTAACTAAAGGAAAAGCCTTTTTTAATTTTTAGATAGAGTGGAGATGGATTAGAACCGCTGTCAGGTTTTTATTGCTGTCTGTTCCCCAGTTAAAGAGGTTCTAAAGGCTCGTGTTTTTTCACCTTAATGCATCCTATGGCGGACAAATCTGACACTGACTGACACTTTTTGGGGACCAGTGACACTAATACAGTGATCAGTGCTAAAAAAATATGTACTGTCACTGTACTAATGACGCTGGCTGGGAAGGGGTTAACATCAGGGGCGATCAAAGGGGGTTAACGGTGTGCCTAGCCTGTGGGGGAGGTGCTTTGAATAGGGGGAAGGCATTGATCCATGTCCCTGCTTTGCAGAAACACAGGAGCAATACATTCCCTACTGACAGAACAGCGACCTGCCTTGTTTACAAGGGCAGATGGGCTATCTGCCTGTGTACTGTATATACTCAAGTATAAGCCGACCTGAATATAAGCCGAGGCACCTAATTTTACCACAAAAAACTGGGAAAACTTATTGACTCGAGTATAAGCCTGGGGTGAGAAATGCACAGCTACTGTAAGTGGAAAAAGAGGGTCAGCAATGCCCATTTGCAGCCTCACTGTGCCCATTTGCAGCCATAGGTCCCCCGAACTTCAAACTCGGTAGTTAAGGGTTCCTAGATGCCCCCTAGCTGCAGCCAAAATTTGGGGTCTGTGGACCCAAAGGGTCCCGAAATGACATTGCTGCAGATGCACACAGATGACCGACTTTTGGGGCCCCGTATCTCGGGGCCACTTTGTGCTAGGAACCCCATTTGATGTGCAAACCCAGTGAAACTAGCACTACAACATGTCCAAAGCTGGGGTTCCTAGCACCAAGTGGCCCCGGGATACGGGGCCCCAAAGTCGGTTCGGAAAATGTCAAGCACTTTTCTGCAGCAGAGAATGACACCCGCTGATTACCGTATATACTCGAGTATAAGCCAAGTTTTTCAGCACATTTTTTTTGTGCTGAAAATGCCCCCCCTCGGTTTATACTCGAGTCAAGCACTTTTTTGCAGCAGAGAATGACATTTTCCAAACCAAATTTGGGGCCCCCGTATCTCGGGACCACTTGGTGCTAGGAACCCCAGCTTTGGATATGTTGTAGTGCTAGTTCCACTGGGTTTCCTGGCACCAAGTGGCCCCGATATACAGGGCCCAAAGTCGGTTCAGAAAACGTCATTCTCTGCTGCAGAAAAGTGCTTGACTCGAGTATAAGCCGAGGGGGGCATTTTCAGCACAAAAAAATGTGCTGAAAAACTCGGCTTATACTCGAGTATATACGGTAATCAGCGGGTGCCGGGGGACATTGAGTCTGCAGACCGCTGTGTGTGATCACAGCGGGAGCGGGTCGCCGGTGGCACGCACGTGCGCCCCAGACCCGAAAGTGTCAGATCACTTACTAGGTAGGAGATCCGGCACAGAGCGGCCGCCCCTGCCGCAGTATATGTACGGTGGGCATTCTGCAAGTGGTTAAATACTGTCAAAGTTACTTCGTAACTCCTGAAAACTTGTTCATAATAAAAATATATTCAACTTAAAAAAAAAAATTACTTCTTCAACTTCTGAAAATTTGTTCATGAAAAAATATATTCAACCTAAATACTGTGAAAGTATGCAGTACTGTTTGGTAAATGGTCAGACATGATGCTTGGAGGACTCGAGTGACCTTGTCCTTGCCCAGCTTTGTACGGAGAGTTTCATGTGTAGTTACTAATAAGCTGACATTGCTGTACTTTATACAACTTGATTACCAAGTCCTCATTTAGCCTAAAAATACATCTCCCTTTAGCTGGGATTATCTTGAGAATTCCTTCTGTAAGCAATACAAGGCAAATAATCTCGTAGAGCTTTTTACAGGTAATCCCCCGCTTGCCTCGGATTACGGAAGGGATAATTACATGTTAATTGTAGATGGGCTCTGGATGGTGGTTAGAATTATGTGTATACAATTCCCTGTCTGTTCTTTAACCCCTCCCTGTCCGCCGCACGCCGATACACGTCGGCAGAATGGCACGGGTGGACAAAAGGGCGTACAGGTACGTCCCCTTTAAGAAGCGGCATTGTGGGCGCACGCGCGCCCGTCTTGTGCTCCGTGACCGTGGGTGCCGCGGACTCGATGTCCGCCGGGGGGGTCCCGCGATCATGTCACAGAGCGAAAGAACAGGGAGATGCCTTTGCATACAAGGCATTTCCCCGTTCTGCCGTGACCACTGGTCCCGCGGACTCGATGTCCGACAGGGGGTCCCGCGATCGTGGCACGGAGCGGAAGAACGGGGAGATGCCTTTGTATACAAGGCATTTCCCCGTTCTGCCGTGACCACTGGTCCCGCGGACTCGATGTCCGACAGGGGGTCCCGCGATCGTGGCACGGAGCGGAAGAACGGGGAGATGCCTTTGTATACAAGGCATTTCCCCGTTCTGCCTTGTGACATGACAGAGGTCATCGGAAGTAGTGATCGCTGTCATGTGAGTAATAGCCCATCCCCCCCACAGTTAGAATCACTCCCTAGGACACACTTAACCCCTTGATCGCCCCCCTAGTGTTTAACCCCTTCCCTGCCAGTGTCATTTACACAGTAATCAGTGCATTTTTATAGCACTGATCGCTGTATAAACGACAATGGTCCCAAAATAGTGTCAAAAGTGTCCAATCTGTCCGCCATAATGTCGCAGTCACTATAAAAAATGGCTGGTCGTCGCCATTACTAATAAAAAAAAATGAATAATAAAAATGCCATAAAACTATCCCCTATTTTGTAGACGCTATAACTTTTGTGCAAACCAATCAATATACGCTTATTGCGATTTTTTTTTACCAAAAATATGTAGAAGAATATGTATCTGCCTAAACTGAGGAAAAAAAATTTTTTTTTTATATTTTTGGGCGATATTTATTATAGCAAAAATTAAAAAATATTGTTTTTTTTCCAAAATTGTCGGTCTTTTTTTGTTTATAGCGCAAAAAATAAAAACCGCAGAGGCGATCAAATACCACCAAAAGAAAGCTCTATTTGTGGGGGGAAAAAGGACGTCAATTTTGTTTGGGTGCAACGTCGCAGCGATTGCGCAATTGTCAGTTAAAGAGACGCAGTGCCGTATCGCAAAAAATGCTCTGGTCAGGAAGGGGGTAAATCCTTTCCGGGGCTGAAGTGGTTAAGGCCGTCCTGTCCGTTTGCTTTCTTCATTTTTTTAAAAAAAACATTTCAATTACAACTCAAATATATAAAGGTTGTCTTCAGAAGTTGGAAATTCCAGTGTATAAAGAAACCTTTCCCAACCTTTTAAACACGGAGGAACCCTGGAAATAACTGGGAGGTCTCAGGGAACCCCTGCTAATAATTACTATATTTACAGCTCATGACCTGTGAATTAAGACAGCGTTTCTTAACCTTTTTTTTTTTCAGTCAAGGCGCCCTTTGAAAATGATGGACAGTTTTGAGGCACCCCGTTCTAAAATATTCAAATAGTTTTACATAATGCAGCAGCAACATCCACACACATGTAGGACACCCAGCCTTAGAAGTGGAGTGATAAATGGTGAAGCAGCGCTAAATGTCACTTCAAAAATTAAAATAATAAAGTGCTAATAATATTCCTAAGTATCTCTGAGTCAATCAGAGCAATGTAAAGTGCTAATAATAAAGTGCTAATAGCAATATATAATAGTTAATGTGCAAACTGGTGCAATAATAATAACATCCAATAAATAATTCACAAAGATGACTGATGTAATTCCAAAAGGCTAAATGTGCAAAATAATGCAATGATAATGACATCAAAATAATAAGGTTCACAAAGTCGACAGATGGATCTTCAGATGCTAAGCAAATAGTCTCTATACGGGTAAATACGCCAAGGGAGAGTTAATAACTTATAAGAATCCTTTCTCTGATCCACACCCTGTAATGCCGCGTACACACGAGCGGACTGTCCGATAGAAAAAGTCAGACGGAAGCTTTTCATCGTATATAGTATTCCGATCGTGTGTAGGCCTCATTGGACTTTTTTTTTTGGAAAAATCTGACGGACCTACACGAACATGTTCTAAGTCTTTCCCACGGACCCAATTCCTATCGGTAAAACCGATCGTCTGTATGCTGGTCCGACGGACCAAAAAAGACGCATGCTCTGAAGCAAGTACGAGACGGAAGCTATTGGCTACTGGCTATTGAACTTCCTTTTTCTAGTCCCGTCGTGTTGTACGTCACCGCGTTCTGGACTTTGGGTTGACCGTGTGTAGGCAAGACCACTTGAATGGAATTCCGTCGGAGAAATCGTCGGAGTTTATTACGACGGCTAAACCGGTCGTGTGTACGCGGCATAGCCTCTCACCTCAAGGAAAGACCCCAAATGGGTCTAGTTGTGCATCAATAGATCAAGAGATGTCCTTTTCCTCCTTCTTGGGTAGATCTTAAACGGATGGTCACAGCAATCTCCAGGCTATTTCTCCACAGACACCGAGTTCCACGACCGGCTCCTTTTTTAAAAAAGTTGTCTCCTTGCTGCAGTGCTTCTCTACCCCGATTCTTTTCACGTGTGTGGTTTGGTTGTGCTCACCTATGGTACGCCCATAACTTTGTTATTATTATTGCACCAGTTTGCACATTCTTTATTATATATTGCTATTAGCACTTTATTATTAGCACTTTACATTGCTACGATTGATTTAGAGGTACTCAGGAATATTATTAGCACTTTATTATTTTAATTTTTGAAGTGACATTTAGCGCTTCTTCCCCATTTATCACTCTATATCTTGGTGCTAGCAACACTACAGAAGTCAGCTGCTTTATATTTATCTTTTTGCACTTTAGCACTTTACTATATATTCTGTTTACACATTTTAGCGGCGCACTAGTACTTCACTTTTACAACCTTAGAAGTGATTTATTCTTCCACAGCAAGTACACTTTTGCAAACTGGTACTGACTAGTATTCCAATGTTTCTCTTCTTCCTCAGCTTCTCTCCATCACTCAGCTAATGTGACCCCAGCAGGGCTGATGGAGAGAGGCAGGGGAGGGGGTCAAACAAGTGTGCTATGCAGGCCACTGACATCCTCATTATCAACCAATTATGCCAATGGTCATTAGGGTGCCAGCAGCTAGAAGGTTTCAATGGTGCACAATGAAAACCTATGACTTTGTGTAACTAAAAGGCAGGCTTCATCCACACGCCAGTTTGTATGCACTTTTTTGGGCAATTTTTTTTTACGCATTTTGCCAAGGCACCCCTGAAGAAACCTCAAGGCACCCAGGTTGAAAAAGGTTGAGTTAAGATATAAGAATGAAGAAAAGAATAACAAATGTGGCACACTTGGCATATTGGACACCCATGGCTGCTCTATTCAATAAAATTATTTTCAATAATGATAGTATTGGTCAAAAAACGAGAGATAGTCATTAAAAATGGTTGTGTTCCTTCACATTGTTTGTAAGTGAAGAAATGCTCACAATATTGATAGTAGTACCCTACATTGGTGTTCATTGAAGCCGACTTAGATTGGTGGTCAATGAAAGAAGAAATCTTATACATATTGGTGGTCATTGGAAAAGGGCCTTATTACACTGGTGATCAGTGGGAGGAATGTGTTTTACACTGATATTGTTGGTCTCTGTAGTTATTGATCTGAGAGGTAGAAATTGACCATTGCTCAAGGAACCGCAAGGAAGGAGGAACCCTAGTTTAGAGAAATGCCTCCTTACATTGTTGGTCAGTGAAAGTCTACCCTACATTCGAGGTCAGTGAAAGCCTACCCTACTTTGGGGGTCAATAAAAGCCTACCATACTTTGGGGGTCTTACAGAAAGCTAAAAAGATTATTGGTCTTTGTACTTATTAATCTGAGAGTCAGGAAGTGCCTATTATTCAAGAAAACGCTAGCAATTTGTGGAGGAACCCTAGCTGAGAAGTGCCTCCCTACAGTGGTGGTTAGTGAAAACCTACCCTACACTGGTAGTCAGTGAAAGCTTAACCAACAATGGGGGTCAGTGGAGAAGCTGACTTAGATTGGTAGTCAGTGGAAGAAGCACTCTTATATATTGCTGGTCATTGGTGAAGGGCCCCATTACACTGGTGATCAGTGGGAAAAATTTTTTTTTACATTGGCACTGATAAGGAAGAATACCCTCCCTACTGAAAGCTAAAAAGTGCATTGGTCTCTGTACTTATTGATCTGAGAGGCAGAAAGTGCCCACTAGCAAATTTTGGAGGAACCCTAGTTGAGAAACCTACCCTATATTGGGGGTCACTGAACGCTTTCCCTACATTGGTGATCAGTGAAAGCCTACCCTACATTGGTGATCAGTGAAAGCCTACCCTACATTGGTGATCAGTGAAAGCCTACCCTACATTGGTGATCAGTGAAAGCCTACCCTACATTGGTGATCAGTGAAAGCTTACCCTACATTGGTGATCAGTGAAAGCTTACCCTACATTGGTGATCAGTGAAAGCTTACCCTACATTGGTGATCAGTGAAAGCCCACCCTACACTGGTAATCAGTGAAAGCCCACCCGACATTGGGGGTCAGTGAAAGCCCACCCGACATTGGGGGTCAGTGAAAGCCCACCCGACATTGGGGGTCAGTGAAAGCCCACCCGACATTGGGGGTCAGTGAAAACCTATCCTACATTGGGGGTTGGTAAAAAGCCCACCCTATACTTGGGGTCAGTGAAAGCCTACTTTACATTGGGGGTCAGTGAAAGCATACCCTACATTGGTGGTCTGTAAAATCTTACTCTACATTAGGGGTCAGTGGAGAAACTGTCTTAGATTGGTGGTCATTGGAAGAAGGACCCGAATGCACTGCTGGTTTTTGGAGAAGGGCCATATTACACTGTTGATCAGTGGGAAGAATGTCCCTTACATTGGCACTCATTATGAAGAATTGCCCCTTTACAGGTAGCTACAGATATGGTGTCTGTAGTTACTGATTTGAGAGGCAGAAATTGACCAAAGAACCCCTAGCAACCCCTGGAGGCACCCTAGTGTCCCACAGAACCCTGGTTGGGGATGGCTGGTATAAAGGTTGAGGTTCATAGCAGATCTATAGTCCCAGCTATTAGAGGAACAATATGGAGAGGGTATTGTCATTTAGTAGATACAGAAACAGAAGGTATGCCGTCCATTGTTCTTCAGTTCTGCTGGAATACCGGGTATGGTGGGATTTTATTGCTCAAACACCAGCTTGTTTTCTTCTGTCACACCTAGAATCGTCTCTATTTCTTGCACGCAGTCCTGCACAGAAGAAAATCAATAACCAGTAAACTCTAAAATGAGCTGCTCTCTGGATTTATAAAGACAAGACATTCATTCAAAACATAACCAGCAGATAGTACTGGGGAGGGGGCATGTTATCTACGGTGATTTCCATACCAATGCTCACTTGTTCTCAATAAGAAATCTCATGGGGGAGATTTACTAAAATTGAAGAGTGCAAGTTAGAAGCTGATTGGCTACCATGAACAGCTGCACCAGATTCTGCACTCTAAGGGCCCTTTCACACGGGCTTTCTGATCAGGTCCGCCTGTCAGTTTTTCAGGCGGACCTGATCGGACGCTCCATTGAACACTATGGGGACGCCGATGTCAGTGGGGACATGTCCAATGACACCCGCTGCTATCAGATCTGATCCTGTCCGAGAAATCCAGATGGATGGTGATCTTTTTTTCCATCCGCCTGGCGGATCGAATGAAAACGGACAGGCGTTTTCATCCGATCTCCCCATAGAGGAGAGCGGGATTGACAGGTCTGTCTCAGCCTAGTGAGCTGACACGGACCTGTCATCCGCCTGCTCAGCGGGGATCAGCGGATCAATCCCTACTGAGCAATCGGAATCTGCCGAGCAGACCGCCCGTGTGAAAGGACCCTAAAGTTTTAGTAAATTAGCCCCAATGTGCAGCCATATTTAGCATTCACTGGCCCATCAATCGGACGTCCACACAATCAAAACTACAACAGTGGGGCTGATTTACCAAAGCCAAATAGGCTGTTCCCTTTGCACAGGTAATTTCCCTTAGCTTAGTATGTGGTATCAAAATACCCAAACAGCAGCCGCATCTGATTGGATACAGAAGCTTTTTGGACATCAGTTTTCTGCTATGCTCCTTCAACTTTTTAGCTGAGGGATGTTGGCCAGAACTAAACCAATTGAAATTTGTAAAGTGTATGGCCAGATTTACACTGTGACAGACCTGAGCTCCCAAAACTATAGACTTGGTCATATTAGGACGATTCCAACTTTCTCTGCTACCATAGATTCCTTCAGAATCATTGGCAGTACATCCTAAACCTAACTTCTGCCTTGCAGCACTAGGGTCATCGGTTCAAATCCCAACCATGATTGGGATTTGAACCGATGACCCTAGTGCTGCAAAGCAGAAGTTAGGTTTAAGATGTGCTGCCAAGGATGCATGGAGTTTGCATATTTGCCCTGTGTTTCCGTGGGTTTCCTCTGGCTACTCCAGTTTCCTCCCACACTCCGAAGACATGCCGGTAGGTTTAGCGGCTCCTGTCTAAACAGGCCCTAGTATGCAAATGTGTGTACAGTATGTGAGATAGGGACCTTAGATTGCAAGCTTCTTAACCTCCCTGGCGGTATGATTATTTCGGATTTTAGGTGCTAAAAGCGGTACAATTATTTTGCATGGAAATTTGGCGTTTTATATTGTAGGTCTGTAATTCTTAACAATAACACACTTAAATCTGTCCAAACAAGAGTCTAGTAGATATCCCGGGTATGATAAAGTTTGAAACACAAAAACATAATTTTTAATATAATAAATAAAAAAAAAATAATTAAAAAAAAAAAAAATAAATAAAATAAATTTCCCCACGATTCACTATCGCTCAATTCTGCAAGTGTTCTAATTTACTATCGCTGTTTTCTAGCTGGTCTAAAGCCACTTTTGACGTAAAGGGACACTTTTTGGTTGCTATGGACAATCTCCAGTTTCCAGGCAGAAAGAACAGTATATGTAATAAAAAACTGCATGCAGGGCATTGGCCAAAGCACTGGGGACAAAAGGGATGTGAAATAATTTCATACAGTACTGTAATCTGTAAGATTACAGTACTGTATGTGTTATGATTTTTAATTTTTTTTAATTTGCCGCCAGGCTCCGCCCCCCGTGCGTGGCGACGCTCGCAGGGAACGGAGCCTGGCATGGAGAGGCTTCGGGAGGAGGACGGAGCCCACGGACACTGCGGGGGACATCGCAGGATCCCGGGGACAAGGTAAGTATACCGCTCCAGGATCCTGCAATGTAATCCCGAGTGTGGCTCGGGGTTACCGCTAATGGTGCTAAATTTTAACCCCGAGCCACACTCAGGAAAACTGCCAGGGAGGCTACGGGCAGGGACTGATGTGAAGGTACAGTATGTAAAGTGGTTTGTACAAACCTTTACTCACATCTTGGATTTATGAAGCAAAATAATATAACAAACACTTTGATGTTCCCTCCCATGAGGAGCGAATCTTTAAAAGATACCCCTGACATCTTAATAAAGAGCACTTGTCTAAACAAAATACTATCACATAAGGGACGTTTGGTCCCCTACATAATAAAAAATAAAGCAAAAAAAGGGGAGTAGTAAATCTCCTTCACTGCTCGCGATTCGTGGTTTCACCGCATTGAGGACATCATGTGGATGAAAGATTTAAAGGGGTTATAAACACAGAAGGTGCATTCTATGCATTAAGATAAAAAGCCTTCTGTGTGCAGCAGCCCCTCTAACACTTACCTGAGCCCCCTCTCAATCCAGCGATGTCCACGAGTGCCTCGGCCGTCCAGGACTCTCCCTTCTGACTGGCTAAAACACTGTAGAGGCGCCATTGGTTCCCGCTGCTGTCAATCAAACTCAGTTAGCCAATGAGGAGAGAAAGGGGGCGGGGGCTGAACCGCGGCTCTGTGACTAAATGAACACACGGAGCTGCAGCTCAGCTTGGGTGCCCCCCATAGCAAGCTGCTTGCTGTGGGGGCACTCAACAGGAGGGAGGGGCGAGGAGCTCCAGCCAGGGACCCGAGAAGAGGAGGATCGGGGCTTCTCTGTGCAAAACCAACTGCACAGAGCAGGTAAGTATAATATGTTTGTTATTTTAATAGAACAAAAAAAAATCACTTTAACTAGCTCCCTTAAAGGGACCACCAGTATATTCACCAAAACATGGTTTTATTGGGGTTGGACTTCTCCTAATCCGAAGAATATGAATTCTATAATTCTAGCAGCAGAACTCCTGTACTTCAGTATCCTATATTTTTTCATAGGCAATGCTTTAAAGCCCCTACAGGGCATCAGTTTAGTGTTATGCAGGGGTCCTGATGCTAGAATTATTGTTCTCACTCCGACGTGCACGGTAATACCTATCATGTGTAGGGCAATCCTAGGCCCCAAAGCGCCTTTTTATGTGTCTCTTTAAATGTTTAAAAAAAAAAAATTTTTTTTACTATTTTTATTCATTATTTTTTTTACATAACTTTTATTGCTACCACATAGGGGACCAATAGCCCCCATGTGACAGCATAGAGGTGACATGTACTCTATTTAGACATTTAGGGTCTACTAGACCCTGAATGTCTCCTCTGCTTTATTATAGGCTTACCTGTAGGTAAAACATAAACAAATCCACTTTACTACCACTTTAATGCATTCTCTGCAGAAAAAGAGAAGTATGGGATTCTTTTATTATGCCATATTCTCACTTACCTAGGTGGATGCTGCATTTGTCCCCCTCCGCCTCTTCCTTGAGAACCGATCCACCGAACACCGATGATAGCTCGGTTCTCTCACCTCCCCGAGTGGAGAGCTGCTGCCTGTCAGTCAGCAGCTCTCCTGCTCTGCTCCTCCACACTCATTGGAGCGCTGAGCTGTGGAGGGGCGGGGAGTGGCCGTCTCAGCCTCTCAGCGGCTCGCTGAGAGGCTGAGACAGCCATCAGTCCAGGCAACTGGCGGATCCAGACTTCTGGAGTCGGACTTCAGACCATTCTCTGCTGAAAACGGGTCACAGGAATGCAAAACGAATTGCACTCCTGTCACCCATAGGAGAAGCCCAGCCGAATGAGCCTAGGCTGGACCCCTCCTTTAAGGTAAAAAACTTTTTAGGTGCAGCCCCCCCCCCCTGCCTCCCCTAAATACTTACCTGAGCCCCATCTCCGGCCAGTTATGTGCGCAAGAGCAGCGGCACTGCTCTCTCTCCCTCCTTCACTTTAAAGCAGAGTTCCACCCAAAAGTGGAACCTCCTCTTATCTTCTCCCCCCCCCGGTGTCACATTTGGGGGGGAACCAGTTTTACTCTTCCCCACTTCTGGGAGACAGCGCCACGGTGTTGTCCCTCAGAAGTTTGCCCCCCCCTCCTCCTTTCTTCGCCGCCAGGCCAGTTAGAATGCGCAGCGTGCATTGCGCATGCACAGTAGGGAACCGGCTGTGAAGCACGAAAGGCTTCACTGGTGGTTTCCCTTACAAGGAAAATTGGCTGGGGTGCCGACATTGCGGGAACCCTGGACAGGTAAGATTTGTAGCTGCTGACTTTGAATTTTTTCGTGGGGGGGCAGGACTCCTCTTTAACCACTTGCCGACCAGCCGCCGCAGTTTCACTGCGGCAGAATGGCACGGCTGGGCGAAATGGCGTTATGTTACGTCGCTTCGCCCTGTGGCCACTAGGGGGCACCACTGGAGGCGCACACCTGCTGCTCGCCCCCGGAGCCGATGTGATTGGTATGTCATGAGCGATGTCATGAGCGGAGCCGATGTTCTTGGCATGTCATGAGCGATCGCGGGAGCCCGGCGGTCATCGCGACCACCGGGCTCCCGCGATCGCTCATGACATACCAAGAACCGGGATCTGTGTGTGTAAACACACAGTTTCGGGTTCTCTGAGGGGAGCAGAGATTGACAGTCTGTTCATACAAAGTATGAACAGCAATCTGTCATCTCCCCTACACAATCTCCTCCCCCCTTCAGTTAGAACACAGAGAGGGAACACACTTAACCCCTTGATCACCCCCTAGTGTTAACCCCTTCCCTGCCAGTGACATTTTTACAGTAATCAGTGCATTTTTATAGCACTGATCGCTGTATAAATGCCAATGATCCTAAAAATGTGTCAAAAGTGTCCAATATGTCCGCCATAATGTCGCAGTCCCGATAAAAATCACAGATCGCCGCCATTACTAGTAAAAAAAAATAAAATAATAATAATAAAAATGCTATAAATCTATCCCCTATTTTGTAGACACTATAACTTTTGCGCAAACCAATCAATATACGCTTATTGTGATTTTTATTACCAAAAATATGTAGAAGAATACGTATAGGCCTAAAATGAGAAAAAATTAGCTTTTTTTTAAAAAAAAATGGGGATATTTATTATAGCAAAAAGTACAAAATATTGTGTTTTTTTTCAAAATTGTCGCTCTTTTTTTGTTTATAGCGCAAAAAATAAAAACCGCAGAGGTGATCAAATACCACCAAAAGAAAGCTCTATTTCTGGGAAAAAAAGGACGTCAATTTTGTTTGGGTGCAACGTCGCACGACCGTGCACTTGTCAGTTAAAGCGACGCAAAAAATGGCCTGGTCATTCAGCAGCCAAATCTTCTGGGGCTGAGGCGGTTTATGCATTCCCTGCCAGGAGCGCCGGCGAGGGACCCCAAAAGAGGAGGATCAGGGCTGCTCTGTGTAAAACCATTGCACAGAGCAGGTAAGTATGACATATTTATTATTTTAGAAAAAAATAAATAAATTAAGCATTTAGAATCACTTTAAACGTGCGCAAAAAACGTAAAACAGCTCTAAAAGCAAAAGGGGTCAAGCTATTTTTTTATTCAGTTTTTTTCCCCCTTTTATTCCTCGATCATGCGAGTAAATGTGGATCGTTTTGCATAGTCGTGTTTCCAATGTAAATTGTTTTGTACATACCATTTAATGTCCTATACACATGTCATCTATTAGCAGTTTCCTATTGATGCAGGTGACCTCCCTGTATAAATCATATGATTGTTCCATGGAATCCTCCCAGTGATAGGAACCTCGTGCCGATCATTAACTGCCCGTTTCTCTTGTAGGACAGTAATTACCAGAACCAGAGCGATGCTTCCATAATGAATGGAGCTCTCCTGTCCACTTCCCTTACCAACTGACTTGTGAAACAGAGCTGAAATCGTTAGTTAATTAACAGCTCACCTTGAAATTAGTTTCTCCCTGCATTTTGGGCGCAGATATTTCTTGATGGATGATGAACAGATTGCGAGCAAAGGTCATCAGAGCTCCCTGGAGGTCCTCGGCGATGCTCCTTGTAATGAGATTCAGAGAGAAGCAGGTCAGGGTTGGAAGACGCGTTCATTTACCGTTCAATCTCAAACATGTTTATGTCTGCCGTGCTATTAGTAGACCTGCATTGAAATATCCGTCCACGCATTGCACGCCATACCAATCAAGTTATGATATCTTATTTAATCTCAATTATCTTATTTACATTTGGATCATTGAGCTCCTTATTAAGTACAGTTTTTAGTGCTCATTTACATGTTACTGACCACCGAATGAACCTACAATAGTTAGAGAAGAATTCCAGGTATGGATATTTTTTACATTGTTCTCTTGTGCGACGATGTGAGACCCCGCCACTGTGACAATGTGAGGCTCCGCCACTGTGACAATGTGAGGCTCCGCCACTGTGACAATGTGAGGCTCCGCCACTGTGACAATGTGAGGCTCCGCCACTGTGACAATGTGAGACCCTGCCACTGTGACAATGTGAGGCCCCGCCACTGTGACAATGTGAGGCCCCGCCACTGTGACAATGTGAGACCCCGCCACTGTGACAATGTGAGACCCCGCCACTGTGACAATGTGAGACCCCGCCACTGTGACAATGTGAGGCCCCGCCACTGTGACAATGTGAGACCCCGCCACTGTGACAATGTGAGACCCCGCCACTGTGACAATGTGAGACCCCGCCACTGTGACAATGTGAGACCCCGCCACTGTGACAATGTGAGGCCCCGCCACTGTGACAATGTGAGACCCCGCCACTGTGACAATGTGAGACCCTGCCACTGTGACAATGTGAGACCCCGCCACTGTGACAATGTGAGGCCCCGCCACTGTGACAATGTGAGACCCCGCCACTGTGACGATGTGAGGCCCCGCCACTGTGACAATGTGAGGCTCCGCCACTGTGACAATGTGAGGCCCCGCCACTGTGACAATGTGAGACCCCGCCACTGTGACAATGTGAGGCTCCGCCACTGTGACAATGTGAGGCCCCGCCACTGTGACAATGTGAGGCTCCGCCACTGTGACAATGTGAGGCCCCGCCACTGTGACAATGTGAGGCCCCGCCACTGTGACAATGTGAGGCTCCGCCACTGTGACAATGTGAGGCCCCGCCACTGTGACAATGTGAGGCCCCGCCACTGTGACAATGTGAGGCTCCGCCACTGTGACAATGTGAGGCCCCGCCACTGTGACAATGTGAGGCTCCGCCACTGTGACAATGTGAGGCTCCGCCACTGTGACAATGTGAGGCTCCGCCACTGTGACAATGTGAGGCTCCGCCACTGTGACAATGTGAGGCTCCGCCACTGTGACAATGTGAGGCCCCGCCACTGTGACAATGTGAGGCCCCGCCACTGTGATAATGTGAGGCCCCGCCACTGTGACAATGTGAGACCCCACCACTGTGACAATGTGAGGCCCCACCACTGTGACAATGTGAGGCCCCGCCACTGTGACAATGTGAGGACCCGCCACTGTGACAATGTGAGGCTCCGCCACTGTGACAATGTGAGACCCCACCACTGTGACAATGTGAGGCCCCGCCACTGTGACAATGTGAGACCCCACCACTGTGACAATGTGAGGCCCCACCACTGTGACAATGTGAGGCTCCACCACTGTGACAATGTGAGGCCCTGCCACTGTGACAATGTGAGGCCCCGCCACTGACAATGTGAGGCCCCGCCACTGACAATGTGAGGCCCCGCCACTGTGACAATGTGAGGCCCCGCCACTGTGACAATGTGAGGCCCCGCCACTATGACAATGTGAGGCCCCGCCACTGTGACAATGTGAGGCCCCGCCACTGTGACAATGTGAGACCACGCCGCTGTGACAATGTGAGACCCCACCACTGTGACAATGTGAGGCCCCGCCACTGTGACAATGTGAGGCCCCGCCACTGTGACAATGTGAGGCTCCGCCACTGTGACAATGTGATGCTCCGCCACTGTGACAATGTGAGACCCCACCACTGTGACAATGTGAGGCCGAAGAATTTCTGAAATTTTGAATTTCCGGAATTGTGAGACCCCACCACTGTGACAATGTGAGGCCCTGCCACTGACAATGTGAGGCCCCGCCACTGACAATGTGAGGCCCCGCCACTGACAATGTGAGGCCCCGCCACTGTGACAATGTGAGGCCCCGCCACTATGACAATGTGAGGCCCCGCCACTGTGACAATGTGAGACCCCACCACTGTGACAATGTGAGGCCCTGCCACTGACAATGTGAGGCCCCGCCACTGTGACAATGTGAGGCCCCGCCACTGACAATGTGAGGCCCCGCCACTGTGACAATGTGAGGCCCCGCCACTGACAATGTGAGGCTCCGCCACTGTGACAATGTGAGGCCCTGCCACTGTGACAATGTGAGGCTCCGCCACTGTGACAATGTGAGGCCCTGCCACTGTGACAATGTGAGGCCCCCGCCACTGTGACAATGTAGGAAAATGACACAGGATTCTCATTAGACCTTGATGTGAGGTTCCAGACTATTCTTTCCAAGCAGAGAAAGCTGTGTTTTTGTTTTTTCTCCAGGTTCTGTAGTCCCGGATTGGGGCCAGGAGCTTGAAGGTTCCAAAGTGTCATGGGTGGGACAGAACCTTCAATCTTGTTTCCAGATTTTACTAGGTGCCGGCAGCCTGATTACACAGGTGTGCAGGGTCGTTATATACTCACGCCTGAGGATAGCTCAGGGCTCCCAATTCGGAGATGGAAAGTCTCACCTAGGAGCCTCAGCCAGGAGTCAGAGGACAGAAGGTCTCAACCAGGGGTCAGAGGCACTCCAGCAAGGAGTCGGGGACCAGAAAGTCTCACCCAGGGGTCAGAAGAGCTCTAGTCAGAAGTAAGGGGACAGAAGGTCTGACCCAGGGGTCAGAAGAGCCTTAGCCAGGAGTCAGGGGACAGAAGGTCTCAACCAGGGGTCAGAGGAGCTCCAGTCAGGAGTCAGGGGACAGAAGGTCTCAACCAGGGGTCAGAGGAGCTCCAGTCAGGAGTCAGAGGACAGAAGGTCTCAACCAGGGGTCAGAGGAGCTCCAGTCAGGAGTCAGAGGACAGAAGGTCTCAACCAGGGGTCAGAGGAGCTCCAGTCAGGAGTCAGGGGACAGAAGGTGTCACCCAGGGGTCAGAAGAGCTCTAGTCATGAGTTACGGGACAGAAGGTCTCGCCCAGGGGTCTGAGGAGCCTCAGCCAGGAGTCAGGGGACAGAAGGTCTCAACCAGGGGTCAGAAGAGCTCTAGTCAGGAGTCAGAGGACAGAAGGTCTCAACCAGGGGTCAGAAGAGCTCTAGTCCGGAGTAAGGGGACAGAAGATCTCACCCAGGGGTCTGAGGAACCTCAGCCAGGAGTCAGGGGACAGAAGGTCTCAACCAGGGGTCAGAAGAGCTCTAGTCAGGAGTCAGGGGACAGAAGGTCTCAACCAGGGGTCAGAGGAGCCCCAGCCAGGAGTCAGGGGACAGAAGGTCTCAACCAGGGTCAGGGGAGCTCCAGTCAGGAGTAAGGGGACAGAAGGTCTCACCCAGGGGTCAGAGGAGCCTCAGCCAGGAGTCAGGGGACAGAAGGTCTCAACCAGGGTCAGGGGAGCTCCAGTCAGGAGTCAGGGGACAGAAGGTCTCAACCAGGGGTCACAGGAGTCCCGGCCAGAAGTCGGGGGACAGAAGGTTGCATTTAGCGCATTATGTGAAACTTACCTCAAAACAAAACCCTCCAGAAGTGCGCTGCTACTGCTGACAGGGCTTCTATCTTCACCCGTCTCCCTTCGGGTTCGCAGGCCCTGATCCTTTGAATGGCTGACCTGCGATGGTGCCACTGTTTATGGAACAGGTCTCTGAAGGAACAGCATGGGTATCCCATTCCATCAGAACGCATGCGCCGGTGACGTCACTGGCAGCTGCACAAGTAAACATCTCCTAAACGGCGCACGTTTAGGAGATATTTACGGTACCTGTAGGTAAGCCTTATTATAGACTTACCAGTAGGTAAAACATTACCAAAGGCCTTTACTACCACTTTAAGGAGAGGAGGGTTTATTTCTGCTTTAAGAGAAATGTAACAACTATACAGCTGTAGTATACATATATATACACGTAGAAACTGGGGGACCAGGCGTGAGGCCGGACATCTGCCAAAGTTAATAAAGCTAAATAAGGGAGCAAACATAAATCTTCCTTATATAAGCCATGCGATTTTAATAATTGAAGACTGTGGCACAAGCCCAACCATAACCAGCTCTCTTCTACGCCTAACAGCATGTAGACTGTCTCATCTTTTTAAAATCAATGAGTCTTTGGATGCAAAGGGACCGACAAGTATTCAGCCGGCAGTAGCTTTTTGCCGATAGATGTAGTGGGGTTGATTTACCAAAATCAGGCTTTTCACTTTGAGAGGGAATTTTCCTTTAGCTTAGTGAATACGGTGAGAGGCTCATCTGACTTCCATCATTAAATCCTCTGCAAATAAAAACTGTTTTTTTTTTTCCTTGCACATGATTGTGTACCGGTAGTAGAGACTTTGCAGGGAATTTTCACCACATTTACCAAGCTATGGCAAAATCGCCTTGCAAAGTGAACAGTCTATTTGCCTTTGTTATTTCAACCCCAGTATGAGCCGGACGATGGATGGATGGGGAGGGAGGGATGGGATAGATGGGATGGGGTGAAATGGATGGATGGGAGGGAGGATAGAGGGATATGATGGGATGGATAAATGGATATTAGACATGTGCACTGACAAAAAATGTGTTCATTTTCATTTCTTTGCTTTTTTCGGAAATTCAAAAATTTCTAAAATTCGGAAATCCAAAAATTCGGATTATCAAATTTTCGAATTTCGAATTTTCGGATTTCGGAATTTCCGAATTTTCGGATTTCCAAATTTCGATTTCTCGGATTTCTCGGATTTCGAATTTCCCAATTCCGAATGTTCACATTTCCGAATTTCGAATTTTCGAATTTCAAATTTTCCGGATTTTCGGAATTCGAAAATTTGGAAATTTAAAAATTTGAAAATCCGAAAAAAAGAAAGAAAAATCAGTATAATTCAAAATAATAACTAATTAATAATAACTAATTAATAATAACTAACTATTAACTTCTAGGTATTGGAATTTCCTTTCAAATTGGTTTGAATCCCAACAATGACACTACCTGCCTGGAATTTGCACGTTCTCCCTGTGCCTGCGTGGGTTTCCTCCGGGTACTCCGGTTTCCTCCCACACTCCAAAGACATGCTGGGAAGGTTAATTGGATCCTGTCTAAATTGTCCCTACTATGTATGAATGTGAGTTAGGGACCTTAGATTGTAAGCTCCTTGAGGGTAGGGACTGATGTGAATGTACAATGTATATGTAAAGCGCTGCGTAAATTGACGGCGCTATATAAGTACCTGAAATAAATAAATAAAAAAATAAATAAATTTGGCTGTTTGTGAATGTAATGAATACAAAATTAATCTGAAGTTACGAATTATCCGAAATAACGAATGCCGCATCTAAACGAATGGAATGGAACAAATGAATAATAAATCATAATAATAAAAAGGTTTTATTATTATTATTGTTATTTATTATTATTAGATTGTTACGTTCCTTACGTATTACTTTAGATACGGCATTTGTTATTTCAGATAATTCCTAACTTTGGATAAATTCGTATTCGTTACGTTCACTAACAGCCAAATTTGAAAGGAGATTCCAATACCTGTAATTTAATAGTTATTATTTCAGATTTTCGAATTTTCATTATTTTGAATTTTCAGATTTTCATTCTTATTTTAGGATTTTCAAATTTCCAAATTTTAGGATTTTCAAATTTTCGAATTTCCTAATTTCGAATTTCGAAGTCTAGTCAGAAGTAAGGGGACAGAAGGTCTGACCCAGGGGTCAGAAGAGCCTTAGCCAGGAGTCAGGGGACAGAAGGTCTCAACCAGGGGTCAGAGGAGCTCCAGTCAGGAGTCAGGGGACAGAAGGTCTCAACCAGGGGTCAGAGGAGCTCCAGTCAGGAGTCAGAGGACAGAAGGTCTCAACCAGGGGTCAGAGGAGCTCCAGTCAGGAGTCAGAGGACAGAAGGTCTCAACCAGGGGTCAGAGGAGCTCCAGTCAGGAGTCAGGGGACAGAAGGTGTCACCCAGGGGTCAGAAGAGCTCTAGTCATGAGTTACGGGACAGAAGGTCTCGCCCAGGGGTCTGAGGAGCCTCAGCCAGGAGTCAGGGGACAGAAGGTCTCAACCAGGGGTCAGAAGAGCTCTAGTCAGGAGTCAGAGGACAGAAGGTCTCAACCAGGGGTCAGAAGAGCTCTAGTCCGGAGTAAGGGGACAGAAGATCTCACCCAGGGGTCTGAGGAACCTCAGCCAGGAGTCAGGGGACAGAAGGTCTCAACCAGGGGTCAGAAGAGCTCTAGTCAGGAGTCAGGGGACAGAAGGTCTCAACCAGGGGTCAGAGGAGCCCCAGCCAGGAGTCAGGGGACAGAAGGTCTCAACCAGGGTCAGGGGAGCTCCAGTCAGGAGTAAGGGGACAGAAGGTCTCACCCAGGGGTCAGAGGAGCCTCAGCCAGGAGTCAGGGGACAGAAGGTCTCAACCAGGGTCAGGGGAGCTCCAGTCAGGAGTCAGGGGACAGAAGGTCTCAACCAGGGGTCACAGGAGTCCCGGCCAGAAGTCGGGGGACAGAAGGTTGCATTTAGCGCATTATGTGAAACTTACCTCAAAACAAAACCCTCCAGAAGTGCGCTGCTACTGCTGACAGGGCTTCTATCTTCACCCGTCTCCCTTCGGGTTCGCAGGCCCTGATCCTTTGAATGGCTGACCTGCGATGGTGCCACTGTTTATGGAACAGGTCTCTGAAGGAACAGCATGGGTATCCCATTCCATCAGAACGCATGCGCCGGTGACGTCACTGGCAGCTGCACAAGTAAACATCTCCTAAACGGCGCACGTTTAGGAGATATTTACGGTACCTGTAGGTAAGCCTTATTATAGACTTACCAGTAGGTAAAACATTACCAAAGGCCTTTACTACCACTTTAAGGAGAGGAGGGTTTATTTCTGCTTTAAGAGAAATGTAACAACTATACAGCTGTAGTATACATATATATACACGTAGAAACTGGGGGACCAGGCGTGAGGCCGGACATCTGCCAAAGTTAATAAAGCTAAATAAGGGAGCAAACATAAATCTTCCTTATATAAGCCATGCGATTTTAATAATTGAAGACTGTGGCACAAGCCCAACCATAACCAGCTCTCTTCTACGCCTAACAGCATGTAGACTGTCTCATCTTTTTAAAATCAATGAGTCTTTGGATGCAAAGGGACCGACAAGTATTCAGCCGGCAGTAGCTTTTTGCCGATAGATGTAGTGGGGTTGATTTACCAAAATCAGGCTTTTCACTTTGAGAGGGAATTTTCCTTTAGCTTAGTGAATACGGTGAGAGGCTCATCTGACTTCCATCATTAAATCCTCTGCAAATAAAAACTGTTTTTTTTTTTCCTTGCACATGATTGTGTACCGGTAGTAGAGACTTTGCAGGGAATTTTCACCACATTTACCAAGCTATGGCAAAATCGCCTTGCAAAGTGAACAGTCTATTTGCCTTTGTTATTTCAACCCCAGTATGAGCCGGACGATGGATGGATGGGGAGGGAGGGATGGGATAGATGGGATGGGGTGAAATGGATGGATGGGAGGGAGGATAGAGGGATATGATGGGATGGATAAATGGATATTAGACATGTGCACTGACAAAAAATGTGTTCATTTTCATTTCTTTGCTTTTTTCGGAAATTCAAAAATTTCTAAAATTCGGAAATCCAAAAATTCGGATTATCAAATTTTCGAATTTCGAATTTTCGGATTTCGGAATTTCCGAATTTTCGGATTTCCAAATTTCGATTTCTCGGATTTCTCGGATTTCGAATTTCCCAATTCCGAATGTTCACATTTCCGAATTTCGAATTTTCGAATTTCAAATTTTCCGGATTTTCGGAATTCGAAAATTTGGAAATTTAAAAATTTGAAAATCCGAAAAAAAGAAAGAAAAATCAGTATAATTCAAAATAATAACTAATTAATAATAACTAATTAATAATAACTAACTATTAACTTCTAGGTATTGGAATTTCCTTTCAAATTGGTTTGAATCCCAACAATGACACTACCTGCCTGGAATTTGCACGTTCTCCCTGTGCCTGCGTGGGTTTCCTCCGGGTACTCCGGTTTCCTCCCACACTCCAAAGACATGCTGGGAAGGTTAATTGGATCCTGTCTAAATTGTCCCTACTATGTATGAATGTGAGTTAGGGACCTTAGATTGTAAGCTCCTTGAGGGTAGGGACTGATGTGAATGTACAATGTATATGTAAAGCGCTGCGTAAATTGACGGCGCTATATAAGTACCTGAAATAAATAAATAAAAAAATAAATAAATTTGGCTGTTTGTGAATGTAATGAATACAAAATTAATCTGAAGTTACGAATTATCCGAAATAACGAATGCCGCATCTAAACGAATGGAATGGAACAAATGAATAATAAATCATAATAATAAAAAGGTTTTATTATTATTATTGTTATTTATTATTATTAGATTGTTACGTTCCTTACGTATTACTTTAGATACGGCATTTGTTATTTCAGATAATTCCTAACTTTGGATAAATTCGTATTCGTTACGTTCACTAACAGCCAAATTTGAAAGGAGATTCCAATACCTGTAATTTAATAGTTATTATTTCAGATTTTCGAATTTTCATTATTTTGAATTTTCAGATTTTCATTCTTATTTTAGGATTTTCAAATTTCCAAATTTTAGGATTTTCAAATTTTCGAATTTCCTAATTTCGAATTTCTGAAATTTTGAATTTCCGGAATTTTGAATTTTCAGAAATTCGGAAATTGAAAAATTTGGAGTATCGGAAATTGAAAAATTCGGAAATTCTGAAATTTTGGAATTAAGGAATTTGTCAAAATTTGTTAAAAAACAAAAATTCGGAACTAAACGAATTGCACATGTCTAATGGATATGATGGGATGGATGGATGGATACATTGATGGGTGGATGGATATGATGGGATGGATGGATAAATTGATTGGTGGAGGGATGGACAAATAGATGGATAAATGGATGATGGGTGGATGGATGGATAAATGGATGGATGGGATGGGATGGATAGATGGGATGGGATAGATGGATAAATGGATGGATAGGATGAATGGATGGATAAATGGATGGATAGGATGAATGGATGGATAAATGGATGGATAGGATGAATGGATGGATAAATGGATGGATGGGATGGGATGGATGGATGGGATGGGATGGATAGCCTGGGTTCTCCTCTGACCAATCAGATCATAGTACAGAATTGCTCCACAGACATACTCACAGCATTCCTATTTGATGTCTTCTCAGGTTCTCCAGCAGTATGAACGCCGTACCTTGCTTCTCCTGATAAATCAGAGGAAAACGGGATACAATCTGAGTGAATTAATCAGACGATGTCAAAGGTGAAGTTGATTTCCTGCCTGTTCTATAAGACGATCGTCCACCGCTCTGCTAACATTCTGTATGTGCAAAGATTTGGCTCTATACAAAGACTGTATTTACACAGAAGATAAGCGCCGACTGTCTCCAGGGAATGTTCCATATGGACCCTCGTTTAACAAGGATCATTATTGGGGGCCATAGAATTATTAAAACTAGGAATGCACCGATACCGGTGTCTGTGCCGATACTAAGTATTTGCAGTATTGATTACTTATGCAAATGCTCCAATACCTGAAACCGATACTTTCAGGCTTGATTCTTTCAGCTGTCAGCGGGATTTTCCCACTGACAGCTGAAATGTAAAAAAAAAAACGCAGCCAATTATCGGTTGTTATGGAGTGGGGGGCAGCCACGTTCTTAACAACCGATGACTCATTCAGCTGTCAGTGGGGTTCCCCCGTTGACAGCTGAAGTGTAAACTGAAGTCCCGGTATTTGGAGCTGTCAAAAAAAAAAAAAGCAGCCAGGCATTGTTTATCAAAAACACTGCTCAGCCCCCCCGTGAAAGATAAAAAAAGAAACTTCTTTTTGTATCTTACTGTTTTTCTTCATCTACAATTTAAAGGGTTGAACCAGTTTAACCGGTTCCCGACCGGCTCATGTGTATTTACGGGGGCAGAATGGCTCCCCTGCACAAAACTCCGTACGGGTACGGGGTTCCTTTAAGACCCGCTGGAGGGGGGCGCGCCCGCTGCACGGCGGGTGGCCCGATGCGTGTGGCCGGTGGTCGCCACCAGCCACGCGCGATAGTGTGCACGAGCGCCAGCACGGGGATTTGTGTGTGTAAATACACTAATCCCTGTGCTGTCAGAGGAGAGGAGACATGTCTTTTGTTCCTAGTAAGTAGGAACAGCGATATGTCTCCTCTCCTACTCAGTCCTATCTCCATACAGTTAGAACACAATGAGGAAACACACATTTAACCCCTTGATCACCCCCTAGTGTTAACCCCTTCCCTGCCAGTAAAACCTTCCAGGGCTGAATCAGTTAAAGCAACCTGTCAAGTAAAAAAAAGAAAAACATTTTTATTAAATGTTCCTCTGTTTAACCCCTTATTAACCCTTAATTGACTCTAATCACAAAGCAAGGTCCATAAAGACATGGATGAATGAGTTTGGGGTGGAGGCACTTGACTGGTCTGCACAGAGTCTTGACCTCAATCCGATAGAACACCTTTTGGGATGAATTAGAGCGGAGCCAAACCTTCTCGTCCAACATCAGTGCCTGGCCTCAGAAATGGGCTTCTGGAAGAATGGTCAAACATTCCCATAGACACACTCCTAAACCTTGTGGACGGCCTTCCCAGAAGAGTTGAAGCTGTTATAGCTGCAAAGGGCGGAGCCAACTCAATATTGAACCCTACGGACTAAGACTGGGATGCCATTAAAGTTCATGTGCGTGTAAAGGCAGGCGTCCCAATACGTTTGACAATATAGTGTGTGTGTGTGTGTGTGTGTGTGTGTATATATATATATATATATATATATATATATATATATATATATATATATATATATGTATATATGTGTATTTTTTTTTAATGAAAGCAATTCATCCAAGTGGGCTTGGGAACATATAATAGGTTGCTTGGGAACATATAATAGGTTGCTCGGGAACATATAATAGGTTGCTCGGGAACATATAATAGGTTGCTCGGGAACATATAATAGGTTGCTCGGGAACATATGATAGGTCGCTCGGGAACATATAATAGGTTGCTCGGGAACATATAATAGGTTGCTCGGGAACATATGATAGGTTGCTCGGGAACATATAATAGGTTGCTCGGGAACATATAATAGGTTGCTCGGGAACATATAATAGGTTGCTCGGGAACATATGATAGGTTGCTCGGGAACATATAATAGGTTGCTCGGGAACATATAATAGGTTGCTCGGGAACATATGATAGGTTGCTCGGGAACATATAATAGGTTGCTCGGGAACATATAATAGGTTGCTCGGGAACATATGATAGGTTGCTCGGGAACATATAATAGGTTGCTCGGGAACATATAATAGGTTGCTCGGGAACATATGATAGGTTGCTCGGGAACATATAATAGGTTGCTCGGGAACACTGTGAGCACACCTAGAACTATTTTGGTTTCGGTCTTACCTTCACATCATACCCGATGCCGTGGGCTTTGCACATCTGGAAGAAGACGTTGTAATAGACCAGCGATAGGTTTGTGTGGATCAGACGTGTGCTGAGGACGGCGACTCGGCTGCAAAGTCGGGGGGTCTGAGAACAAAACACAGAATTCCTCAGCAGGGGACGGACATTTTGAGATGACTCAGTTTTCTTACAATGCGTTATGTAGAAGAGTTTTTAACCACTTGCTTACCAGGCACTAAACACCCCCTTCCTGCCCAGGCCAATTGCCAGCGCCGTCACACTTTGAATGACAATTACGCGGTCGTACAACGCTGTATACAAATGACATTTTTATGATATTTTTCACACAGATAGAACTTTCATTCGGTGGAATGTAATCACCGCTGCGTTTTTCTATTTTTTGCTAAACAAAAAAAGCCCAACAATTTTGAAGAGAAAAAAAAAAAAGTTTTTCATATTTTGTTATAAAATTTAGCAAACGGGTCATTTTTCTCCTTCACTAACGGGCACTGATGAGGTCGCACTGATGATGTGGCACTGATAGGTGACACTGGTGGGCACTGATCAGGTAGCACTGAGGCTGCACTAATAGGTGGCACTGATGGGCACTGGTATGTGGCACTAATAGGCGGCACTGGTGGGCACTGATCAGGAGGCACTGATAAGGCACTGATTGGCAGCACTGATGGGCACTGATAGGTGACACTGGTGGGCACTGATGAGGCGGCACTGGTGGGCACTGATCAGGAAGCACTTATGAGGCTGCACTGATAGGTGGCACGGAGAGGTGGCACTAATAAGTGGCACTGATGGGCATTGTAGGCGGCACTGATAGGTGGCACTAATAGGCAGCACTGATGGGCACTGATGAGAACTGATAGATGGCACTGGTGGGCACTGATCAGAAGGCACTGATGATGAGGCACTGATAGGTGGCATTGGTGGGCACTGATTTGCAGCACTGGAGGGCACTGATTAGCAGCACTGATAGGTGGTACTAATAGGTGGCACTGATGAGCACTGATAGACAGCATTGGTGGGCACTGATAGGTGGCACTAATAAGCGGCACTGATGGGCACTGGCATGAGGCACTGGTGGGCACTGATTTGCAGCACTGATGGGCACTGATGATGAGGCACTGATGCGCACTGATTAGCAATACTGATGGGCACTGATAGATGGCACTGGTGGGCACGGATTTGCAAAACTGGAGGGCACTCATTAGCAGCACTAGTTTGCACTTAGGGGTCCGATGTCCAGTTACCGGCTTTATTCTTTTCTTCGTGCTGACAGATAACCAGCTTTTGTTTTTACTACTGCGATCAGCCGTCATTGGCTAACAGCTGATCACGTGGTAAAGGGCCCGCTGCGATTGGCCCTTTACCCTGCTCTGTGATCAGCCAGGTCCGCAGAACTCTGCGATCACAGAGTGCACCGTGGTGCCAGAACAGGAGGACGTCCATGGACCCCCTCCCAGGATTTGAGGTCCGCGCTGTAGCCGTCTTTCCGGTATAGACCGCACATCAAGTATAAGTTTCAGAACTGAAGATAACAAAGGAACTCTGGTCTGGCTGCACCTGGAGTATACCGTCCAGTTCTGGTCTCCAGTCCTCAGGAATGATGTGCTGGAACTGGAGAGAATCCAGAGAAGGGCAACAAAGCTAATAGAGGGACTGAAAGCAGAACTTCAGTCATTTTTTCATCTTTCCATCTATTAAATCTTCTGCCCTTGTGGTTTTATCTTTGGATAGTAAAACATTTTTTTTCTGCCAGTAAATCCCTTATACAGCCCACTTCCTGTTTCTTGTCTGGTCATTAGCCTAGGCTTATGATATCACAGCTCTCTCTCTCTCACTCTCTCTCGTGAGAGTTTGCCAGGAAGGGAGGGGGCATGGAGTCATAAGAGGGCCAATGAGAGCTGCAGAGCTGGAGGTGTGCCTCTGTGTGTCTGTGTAAATCCAGGAAGTGAACAGGCAGCAGCTTCAGCTGCCCACAGTTAAAATGGCTGCAGCCAGACTCAGTGGAGGGAGATTTCTGCAGAATATTTGGCAAGTACAGAATCACAGTATATATAAAATAATATGCAAAGTGGTTGGAGGGAAGCTTCAGAATGGCAAAGATGTTTTTATTACAAATTATGTGAACGGACTGCAGTTCCTCTTGAAGGAGCTCAATTATGAGAAACGACTAAAAGCAGGAAACGTATTCCCCCCGGAGAAGAGACACCCAGGAGGGGATTGGATAGTGATATACAAATATCTCAATGGTGATTCTATCATAGGGAGAAAACGATTATTATAAAGTATTATCTGCAGTTTGGCTTCAATTTGTTAGTCAAGTCCTTCGAACATTCCCCCCACCCCCCCCAGACTGACAATGCTGCGGTCTGCTGTGCCTCCTGTTCTCCTTCATCCAGAGTGGGGGGGGGGGGGGCGCTCTAATACAGGAAGTGTGTTACTGGCCGAACCACCAGGTGAAAGCAGAGAGGGAAAAGCCATAGAAAAGAAAACGAATGCAGCCGCCACATCTAATGATCGGTAGATCTAATGATTTGGGTTCAATACCACTTTATAGTCTTTACATTATGCAGATTAAGTCATCTTTGTTGATATCAAACCCAAAACAAAAAAATGCCATCTATTGCGGCTTACCAATCATTAGATGTGGCGGCTGCATTTGTTTTCTTTTGGCTTTTTCCTCTCTGCTTTCACCTGGTGATCTGGCCAGTAACACCCCTCCTGTATTAGTGAGACACCACTCTGGAGGAATGAGCACAGGAGGCACTTGTCTGTCTGGAGGGGAAGGGAGTATTATATGTAGGAATGCACCGATACCCATTTTTTTATCGGCGAACTCGAGTACTGATACCTTTGCGGCACGATTGCTGCAGCAGCACTTTGCGTTGGTTTTAACCCTTGCTCGGCCGCTAGCAGGGGGGTAAAACCGCCCCCGCTAGCGTCCGAATACCGCCGCTAAAACAACAGCAAAGCGGCGCGAAAAATAGTGCAGTTTTTACCGCCGACGCCGCTCCCGCCCCAGTGTGAAAGGGGCCTTAGAAAATGAATGGTAGACATGTGCACTGACAAAAAAATTAGTTTGTTTTCGTTTCATTCGTTTTTTTTGCTTTTTTCGGAAATTCAAAATTCGGAAATTTGGAATTCGAAAATCTGAAAATTCGGATTTTCGAATTTCCGAATTTTCAAATTTCCGAATGTTCAAATTTCTGAATTTTCAAATTTCCGAATGTTCAAATTTCTGAATTTTCAAATTTCCAAATTTCCGAATTTCGAATTTTCGAATTCCGAACTTCCGAAATTTAGAATTTCCTAAATTTTCCAATTTCCAAATTTCGAATTCCCGAAAATCCAAATTTCCCAAAGTTCGAATTTTCGGAAATTCGGAAATTTGAAAAGTGAAAAATTCGGGAATTCAAAAATTTTGGAATTAACGAATTTGTCAAAATTCGTCAAAAAACGAATTCAGAACTAAACGAATTGCACATGTCTAATGAATGGGCTGAAATCGTACTGCCAAGAATTGCATGTGATTTGAACAGGAATGTGGTGTGATTCTTGTCCAAATCGCATGCAGTTTTCCGGCACCGCTCCTGTGTGAACTCCAGGCTTGTCATGGTGACTTCACACAGGAGCGGTGTGGGGAAACCGCATGCGATTCGGACAGGAATCACACCACATTCCTGTTCAAATCACATGCAATTCTTGGAAGTGAGATTTGTGCCCATTGATTTTGTAATCGCAACCGCAAAGGTATAGGTTTCGGGGATCGTGAGCATTTTCATGAGTACTCGGTATCGGCACTGATACCAGTAGCGGTTCAACCCTAGTTACATGTATTAGCAGATTTAGATACACTAACAAATTGAAACCAAACTCCAGCTCACACTTTAGAATCAATTACAGCACACAGATTTTTTTTTTTTTTCCCTTTTGGGAATAAAGATTTTACACAAATAAATAAAAGCTGATCAATGTAATCACTTGCCGACCACAAAACATTTATATACGTTGCGGTTTCCATAACCCCGTTACCGTTTTCTTGCAGCTGGCGGCTGGCTTTCTCATGAGCCACTGGAGCGGTTTCCAAAGCGGCGCCGCTTGCCGGTGTTTCTCAGGCTTACCGTTTCCGCCGCTTGGCCCCGAGAAACGATCTCTCGGCTGCTCCCATAGGCGATCAAAGCGTTAATACTCTCTCACCTCTATGGCCTTGGAGGACTGGAGCGACGTCATGACATCACTTCCGAGCCCAGGCTGAAAGTAAATCATTTTTTTTTTTTTTTTTTTTTTAAGCAAAAGTTTACTTTTTTTTTTTTTTTGATCTTTTGCTCTGGTAAAGAAGAGATTTGGGGTCTTTTTGTCCATAAAGAGGACCTGTCATCCTGATGACTTATGATTGACCTTCTCATAGGAATAAAAGTGATCAAAAAAATAATAATAAAGGGACAATGTAAAAATAAAAAATAAAAAGTAACATGAATAAGAAAAAAAAAGTAAAGTTTCCACATTCCTCCGCGTTTGCATGCAGAAGCGAACGCCATGCGTAAGTTGCGCACGCATATTTAAATGGTATTCACACCACACATGTGAGGTATTGCGGCAATCCGTTATCGCAGCGAGAGTAATAATTCTAGCACTAGACCTCCTCTGTACCTCTAAACAGGAAACTTGTAAAGCATCACCTATGGAGTATTTTAAGTACCGTAGTTTGTCGCTACTCCACGAGCATGCAAAATTTCAAAGCGTGACACGTTCGGTATCTATTTTCTCGGTGTAACATCATCTTATACACTGTATAAAAAAACTTGGGTAAATATTGTGTTTTTTTTTTTTTAAATTAATTAAAGTGTATCCCCCCCCCCCCCCCCCAAAAAAAAATTGCATTTGAAAAATTTCTGTCGCCATTCCACGAGCATGCAAAATTTCAAAGCGTGACATGTTTGGTATCTATTTACTTGGCGTAACATCATCTTGCACATTATATAAAAAAAAAATTGCGTAAATATTGTTTTTTGTTTTTTTAAATTCGTTAAAGTGTATTCTCCCCCCCCCCCCCCAAAAAAAAATTGCATTTGAAAAATTTCTGTCGCCATTTCACGAGCATGCAAAATTTTAAAGCGTGACATGTTAGGTATCTATTTACTCGGCGTAACTTCATCTTTCACATTATGGAAAACAATTCGGGTAAATATTGTGTTTTTTTTTTTAATTCAATAAATTGTATCCCCCCCCCCCAAAAAAAAAATTGCATTTGAAAAATTCCTGCGCAAATACCGTGTCACATAAAAATTTGCAACGTCTGTCATTTTATTCCCTAGGGTCTCTGCTAAAAATTATATATATATATATATATATATATATATATATATATATATATAAAATATTTGTGGGTTATGAGTAATTTTCTAGCAAAAAATTTATGATTTTGCATGTAGGAGAGGAATGCCAAACTTGGTCCGGTATGGAATGGAAGTGGTTAAAGCATCGCCTATGGAGATTTTTAAGTACCGCAGTTTGTCGATTCCACGAGCGTGTGTAATTTTAAAGTGTGACATGTTAGGTATCTATTCACTCGATGTAACATCATCTTTCGCGTTATACAACAAAAATTGGGGTAAATATTGTGTTTTTTAAAATTCATTAAAGCATAATGAATAATGAATTATATAATTGAATAATATAATATAGAAACTTTTTTAAAGCGCTCCTGTCCCCGCGTGCTCGCTCGCAGAAGCGAACGCATACGTAAGTCGCGTCCACATATGTCAACGGCGTTCAAACCACACATGTGAGGTATCACCGCAAACGTTAGAGCGAGAGCGATAATTCGAGTCCAAGACCTCCTCTGTAACTCAAAAAATGTAACCTGTAAACATTTTTAAAGCGTCGCCTATGGGGGTATTTTACGCACCAAAGTTTGGCGCCATTCCACAAGCGTGTGCAATTTAGAAGCGTGACATGTTAGGTATCTATTTACTTGGCGTAACATCATCTTTCACATTATGCAAACGGCTAGCTTTATTGTTTATTTTTATTTATTTTTTTTAATGCATGAAACTGTTTTGTTTTTTTTTAAACGCGTTTTAAAAATTTCTACGCAAATACCGTGCGAGATAAAAAGTTGCAACGACCGCCATTTTATTCTCTAGGGTCTCTGCTAAAAAAAAAAAAACACACATATAATGTTTGAGGGTTCTGTGTAAATTTTCTAGCAAAATAAAAAGATGATTTTTACATGTAGGAGAGAAATGTTAACAATTTTTTTTTCCATATTATTAGTTGAACTAGATGGTGACTTTTTTTTCAACTAGACTAACTATGTAACTATAATGTAACTATGTAATATCTACAAGTATTTCCTACCAATACTCACTGCTTGTCTTCCGAATGTTTTTTCTCAGCACTCTGGGAGAAGCGCGGGGGGAGGGGGGGTTGATTCCGGTGTAATAACGCACAGGAGAGACCCACTTATGGGCTCAGCGATCGTATAGGAGACATACCGCTGGTGTTTACTGAACACACACGCAGGTACATAAGTGGTCCCTGTCCGTGTATCACAAAGGACATTGAATGATTTGCTACATAAAAATGGTGCAGCTTGTTCTCCTCCAGCCTCCCCCAGGAGCACAATGTGCAAACCGCTCTTTATGGCTTCCTCTGATCAATACCTTTTATAGGCTGTAATCCAAAACCTTTGTGAGGAACCAAAAGAGCAACGTATCGATGGCTTGCTTTTACAGCTGACCTGCTCTATTGGGCTCCCAATGTTTACACCCCCTCCCCCGCCTGACAATTAATGGGAAAAAGAAAAAAAGAAACAGTTTTGCTTCCCTGCCACGATAAAAGTGGATATTTCTAACTCTCTGCATCATTCCCCGTACACTCCAAGTAACTCATTTATTAAACAGGAAAAAAAATCAACTTCGTCTGAAGTAGCCCCACTAAACTATCCTATAGATCAGTGGTCTCCAAACTGTGGCCCGGGGGGGGGCCAGATGTGGCCCTTTGCTTGCTTTTATCCGGCCCTTGGGGCACTCTTTCATCCACTGATACCAACAATGGGGCATAATTCCCCTCACTGACACCAATGATGGCGCACAATTCCTCCCAATAACACCAATAAGGCACAATTCCTACCAATTAAACCAACAATGGGGCCCAATGACTCCAATGATGAGACACAATTCCTCCCACTGAAACCGTCAATGGGGCCCAAGGACACCAAAAATGGGAAAACAATTCCTCCCAATGACACCAAAAATAGGGCCCAATGACTCCAATGATGAGACACAATTCCTCCCAATGACACCAATGATGGGGCACAATTGCTCCAAAGTACATCTACAATGGGGCCCAATGGCACCAATGATGGGGCACAATTCCTACCAATGATGGGGCACAATTCCTCCAACTTAAACCAACAATGAGGCCCTAAGACACCAATGATGGGGCACAATTCCTCCCAATGACACCAAAAATGAGACACAATTCCTCCCAATGACACCAATGATGGGGCACAATTGCTCCAAAGTACATCTACAATGAGGCCCAATTCCTCCCAATGACACCAATGATGGGGCACAATTCCTCCCAATGACACCAATGATGGGGCACAATTCCTCCCAATGATACCAATGATGGGACACAATTCCCCCCACTGAAACCATCAATGGGGCCCAATGACACCAATGATGGAAAACAATTCCTCCCAATGACACCAAAAATAGGACCCAATGACTCCAATGATGGGGCACAATTCCTACCAATGATGGGGTACAATTCCTCCCACTTAAACCAACAATGAGGCCCTAAGACACCAATGATGGGGCACAATTCCTCCCAATGACACCAATGATGGGGCACAATTGCTCCAAAGTACATCTACAATGAGGCCCAATGGCACCAATGATGGGGCACAATTCCTCCCAATGACACCAATAAGGCACAATTCCTACCAATGATGGGGTACAATTCCTCCCACTTAGACAATCAATGAGGCCCGAAGACACCAATGTTGGGGCACAATTCCTCCCAATGACACCAATGTAAGGAACATTCTTCCCACTGATCACCAATGTAAGGAACATTCTTCCCACTGATCACCAATGTAAGGGACATTCTTCTCACTGATCACCAATGTAAGGAACATTCTTCCTACTGATCACCAATGTAAGGGGCATTCTTCTCACTGATCACCAATGTAAGGAACATTCTTCCCACTGATCACCAATGTAAGGAACATTCTTCTCACTGATCACCAATGTAAGGAACATTCTTCTCACTGATCACCAATGTAAGGAACATTCTTCTCACTGATCACCAATGTAAGGAACATTCTTCCCACTGATCACCAATGTAAGGAACATTCTTCCCACTGATCACCAATGTAAGGAACATTCTTCTCACTGATCACCAATGTAAGGAACATTCTTCCCACTGATCACCAATGTAAGGAGCATTCTTCTCACTGATCACCAATGTAAGGAACATTCTTCCCACTGATCACCAATGTAAGGAACATTCTTCCCACTGATCACCAATGTAAGGGACATTCTTCCCACTGATCACCAATGTAAGGAACATTCTTCCCACTGATCACCAATGTAAGGGACATTCTTCTCACTGACCACCATGTAAGGGACATTCTTCCCACTGATCACCAATGTAAGGAACATTCTTCCCACTGATCACCAATGTAAGGGACATTCTTCCCACTGACCACCAATGTAAGGAACATTCTTCCCACTGATCACCAATGTAAGGAACATTCTTCCCACTGATCACCAATGTAAGGAACATTCTTCCCACTGATCACCAATGTAAGGAACATTCTTCTCACTGATCACCAATGTAAGGAACATTCTTCCCACTGATCACCAATGTAAGGAACATTCTTCCCACTGATCACCAATGTAAGGAACATTCTTCCCACTGATCACCAATGTAAGGAACATTCTTCTCACTGATCACCAATGTAAGGAACATTCTTCCCACTGATCACCAATGTAAGGAACATTCTTCCCACTGATCACCAATGTAAGGAACATTCTTCTCACTGATCACCAATGTAAGGAACATTCTTCTCACTGATCACCAATGTAAGGAACATTCTTCTCACTGATCACCAATGTAAGGAACATTCTTCTCACTGATCACCAATGTAAGGAACATTCTTCTCACTGATCACCAATGTAAGGAACATTCTTCTCACTGATCACCAATGTAAGGAACATTCTTCTCACTGATCACCAATGTAAGGAACATTCTTCCCACTGATCACCAATGTAAGGAACATTCTTCTCACTGATCACCAATGTAAGGAACATTCTTCCCACTGATCACCAATGTAAGGAACATTCTTCCCACTGATCACCAATGTAAGGAACATTCTTCCCACTGATCACCAATGTAAGGAACATTCTTCTCACTGATCACCAATGTAAGGAACATTCTTCCCACTGACCACCAATGTAAGGAGCATTCTTCTCACTGATCACCAATGTAAGGAACATTCTTCCCACTGATCACCAATGTAAGGAACATTCTTCCCACTGATCACCAATGTAAGGAACATTCTTCTCACTGATCACCAATGTAAGGAACATTCTTCCCACTGATCACCAATGTAAGGAGCATTCTTCTCACTGATCACCAATGTAAGGAACATTCTTCCTACTGATCACCAATGTAAGGGGCATTCTTCTCACTGATCACCAATGTAAGGAACATTCTTCTCACTGATCACCAATGTAAGGAACATTCTTCCCACTGATCACCAATGTAAGGAACATTCTTCTCACTGATCACCAATGTAAGGAACATTCTTCCCACTGATCACCAATGTAAGGAGCATTCTTCTCACTGATCACCAATGTAAGGAACATTCTTCCCACTGATCACCAATGTAAGGAACATTCTTCCCACTGATCACCAATGTAAGGAACATTCTTCCCACTGATCACCAATGTAAGGAACATTCTTCCCACTGACCACCAATGTAAGGAACATTCTTCCCACTGATCACCAATGTAAGGAACATTCTTCCCACTGATCACCAATGTAAGGAACATTCTTCTCACTGATCACCAATGTAAGGAACATTCTTCCCACTGATCACCAATGTAAGGAACATTCTTCCCACTGATCACCAATGTAAGGAACATTCTTCCCACTGATCACCAATGTAAGGAACATTCTTCTCACTGATCACCAATGTAAGGAACATTCTTCCCACTGATCACCAATGTAAGGAACATTCTTCCCACTGATCACCAATGTAAGGAACATTCTTCTCACTGATCACCAATGTAAGGAACATTCTTCTCACTGATCACCAATGTAAGGAACATTCTTCTCACTGATCACCAATGTAAGGAACATTCTTCTCACTGATCACCAATGTAAGGAACATTCTTCTCACTGATCACCAATGTAAGGAACATTCTTCTCACTGATCACCAATGTAAGGAACATTCTTCTCACTGATCACCAATGTAAGGAACATTCTTCCCAATGATCACCAATGTAAGGAACATTCTTCCCACTGATCACCAATGTAAGGAACATTCTTCTCACTGATCACCAATGTAAGGAACATTCTTCCCACTGATCACCAATGTAAGGAACATTCTTCCCACTGATCACCAATGTAAGGAGCATTCTTCTCACTGATCACCAATGTAAGGAACATTCTTCCCACTGATCACCAATGTAAGGAGCATTCTTCTCACTGATCACCAATGTAAGGAACATTCTTCTCACTGATCACCAATGTAAGGAACATTCTTCCCACTGATCACCAATGTAAGGGGCATATTTCCTTTTGACCACCAATAGATGACATGAAAATAAAAAGAAATAAAAGCAGGGACGAGAACGTAGTCACATAACCTGTCAAAGTCACATGATTTGCTTGCCTCCAATCTTGGAACTCTTATGCAAAGAGAACTTTTTGTAGGCACCACATGCTCCACACCATGTCCTGTTTTTTTTAATGAAATGGGTTGCAATAATGGAGACCGCAGTGTGCGTATCCTAGTGGAATATAGCGCACAGCAGACAAGGTGCTGTTGTTCAATGGATAGCCAGAAGCTGAAAATTCTTTCTCTCAGTTTTTTGTGATGGGAGCAGTAAGTGCTTGTGAAGCATGTTACCCCACAAATGATTCTGTACCCTCAATCTGATGGAATATAAGCAGGCACAGCGTGAATCTTGGCACCAGAAGACGCTGATGCAATAAATCTCCAAATGCAAGCTAATCATGTTTATAATATTTGCAGAATTAATATCACCCATGGCTGGAGTCATTAGCGTGCAGAGGGGGGGACCATAAGAATTGTACTTCGGAAGCTGTTGATTTGCGGTGGGGGAGTAGAAACTAGAGGAGCATTTGATAGAATAATCCATGTCTCTGTTTAACAAGCGTGAAGCAGGATGGGGCCTCATTGATGGAGCGCCATTGTTTAAGGGTTGGCATCAGACTGAAAGAATTGCTCTTGCTGGGTCTTCGCAGTCCGTACACTGGCATAATGAAGAGTCTTGTAAATTATTAATGCTGTGCTTATTTAGCCTCATCTATCTCGCAGATAATGAGTGATTGGTTTTATACATAATTACAGGAGCGGCAGCACTGAGAAAATGTATTCTTTTATTGAAGGGGGTGCATAAACAGAGAAAAGCGGGTGTTAATCTACAGAGGCCCTGAAAGGTAACGGCAAAGCGAGTCACACTACAGTGCGTCTTACTAAAGGGGAAGACGGGAGTTTAAATGGAACATCAGCGGGAGCACGGGAGGCCAATATGAGTGTGAAAGAAAGTAATAAATGCAAGAAATAATAGCTATAATCATGTAGCCGGTGCTGGGATATACCGAAAGTTGCTGACATGCAATGATTTTATTAATACTGAAAGATTACACAGATATAACCATCACTCACAGATATATAACTGAATTGAAACATCAAAAGGTAAAATTGGGATATAGTCTATATGATGAATCAGAGGTGAAACAATACTATGCTATCAAGGGTATGGTCACAATAACTCACTAGGCTGACCCTTCAAGAAGCTTGGATGAATAGTGTCATTCTCTAAATGGCAGCCATGTCTAGCAAGCGATCCTCTACTATGGTTACTGTGCAGAAGGGCAGCCACTCTGCACAACACCAGGAAGACCATTGTCATGGTCAGGGGTCAGGCTCGGACACCAGTAACAATAGCAGTAGACAGGCTCCCACTGACCAGTTGGAAAAGTACTCAAGCAGGTCCCCTTGGTGGATGACGCGAGCTCACTCGAGGTGCGGAGTCTAAACATTAACCGGTATTCACCTGAGCTCCTGATGGTGAAGATGTGTTTTGCTGCATGTCAGTACCAGGTCATGGTCCTCAGAATCGCCCCACCAGGAGGTGAGCAAGCCAGGATCCAAAAGCAGATAAAGCAGGTAGGGATCAAGCAGAAGTGTAGTTAGTAAACAAGCCAAAGGTCAGAAACAAGTGGTTGCAGGTTGGGATCAAGCAAAAGCGTAGTTGAGGAAAAGGCCAAAGCTTGATAATGAATGGTTGTAGGTTGAGATCAAGCAGAAGCATAGTCAAGGAACAAGCCAAGGCCGGTAATGAGTTGTAGTGGAGATAGTCCTTATTTGTCACAAATGAGCACGATAACGGCTGGAGAGAGCAAAATAATCTGGAAAACAGGAAGTGCGCAGACATGGCTTAAAAGATAAAGCAGGTAGGGATCAAGCAGAAGTGTAGTCAGTAAACAAGCCAAAGGTCAGTAACAAGTGGTTGCAGGTTGGCATCAAGCAAAAGCGTAGTCGTGGAAAAGGTCAAATGTTGGTAATGAATGGTTGCAGGTTGGGATCAAGCAGAAGCATACTCAAGAAATAAGCCAAGGTCAGTAATGAGTGGTAGTGCAGATAGCCATTTTCTCTCACAAAGGAGCAAGATATCGGCTGGAGACAGCAAAATAGTCTGGTAAACAGGAAGTGCAGAGACATGGCTTAAATCAGGAAGTTCATGGGAGGAGCAAAGAGTTCAAGGTTCACAAGAAGCTGGAGACAAGGCAAGATTGTTCTAAGAGATCAGACAGGGAGCTGCCCAACACCTCAGGTGGCACAGGGAAAGCCACAGCCAAACACCACAGAGGTCGTAGGTTCAGAGCCCACTCCTGACAAAGAGTTTTCAGCTCCCAAAAAAGAAGAAAAACATGATTTACAGGGTCTTCCTCTGGATTAACTGTGGGTATAGTGTTCTGTATTCAAATGTCACGAGTATTATGTAAGTTGTATGTTTTATAGTAACTCTTCCTCCATAGTATCTCTTCTTCTTCTTTTTCATTGCAGGTAAATAATGTATTCCAAGCATAAGCAAGGTGCCGTCATTGAGTTCCTGATGAAAGAGGGGTGTCAAGCTGTCTGATATCCACAGAAGGCTACATAATATTAGCAGAGATGACACCTTTGATAAGAGTCACCAATGAGAAGACATTGCTCTTGTCAATGGTGTAATCTCCATAAACATTCTGTTGCCTTCTGTGGATGTAGGATAGCGTGCACCCCTCCTTCATCAAGAACTCAATTGATGGCATCTTGCTTCTGCTTGGATTCCGTTCTTTACCTGCAATGAAATAGAAGAAGAAGAGTTACTATAGAGGAAGAGTTACAATAGAGGAAGAGTTTCTATAGAGGAGGAGTTACAATAGAGGAAGAGTTACTATAGTGGAAGAGTTACTATAGAGGAAGAGTTACTATAGAGGAAGAGTTACTATAGAGGAAGAGTTACTATAGAGGAAGAGTTACTATAGTGGAAGAGTTACTATAGAGGAAGAGTTACTATAGAGGAAGAGTTACTATAGTGGAAGAGTTACCATAGTGGAAGAGTTACTATAGAGGAAGAGTTACTATAGAGGAAGAGTTACTATAGTGGAAGAGTTACTATAGTGGAAGAGTTACTATAGAGGAAGAGGTACAATAGAGGAAGAGTTATAATAGAGGAAGAGTTATAATAGAGGAAGAGTTACTATAGTGGAAGAGTTACTATAGAGGAAGAGTTACTATAGAGGAAGAGTTACTATAGAGGAAGAGTTACTATAGTGGAATAGTTACTATAGAGGAAGAGTTACTATAGTGGAAGAGTTACCATAGTGGAAGAGTTACTATAGAGGAAGAGTTACTATAGAGGAAGAGTTACTATAGTGGAAGAGTTACTATAGTGGAAGAGTTACTATAGTGGAAGAGTTACTATAGAGGAAGAGTTACAATAGAGGAAGAGTTATAATAGAGGAAGAGTTATAATAGAGGAAGAGTTATAATAGAGGAAGAGTTACTATAGAGGAAGAGTTACAATAGAGGAAGTGTTATAATAGAGAAAGAGTTACTATAGTGGAAGAGTTACTATTGAGGAAGAGTTACTATAGAGGAAGAGTTACTATAGAGGAAGAGTTACTATAGAGGAAGAGTTACTATAGAGGAAGAGTTACTATAGAGGAAGAGTTACTATAGAGGAAGAATTACTATAGAGGAAGAGATACTATAGAGGAAGAATTACTATAGAGGAAGAGTTACTATAGTGGAAGAGTTACAATAGAGTAAGAGTTATAATAGAGGAAGAGTTACTATAGAGGAAGAGTTACTATAGAGGAAGAGTTACTATAGTGGAAAAGTTACTATAGAGGAAGAGTTACAATAGAGTAAGAGTTATAATAGAGGAAGAGTTACTATAGTGGAAAAGTCACTATAGAGGAAGAGTTACAATAGAGTAAGAGTTATAATAGAGGAAGAGTTATAATAGAGGAAGAGTTACTATAGTGGAAGAGTTACTATAGAGGAAGGGTTACTATAGTGGAAGAGTTACAAAAGAGGAAGAGTTACTATAGAGGAAGGCTTACTATAGTGGAAAAGTTACTATAGAGGAAGAATTACTATAATGGAAGAGTTACTCTACCAACATGTGACATTTGAATGACCTATGTAAGTTAATAAAAATGTTTTGCTCATTTGTGCATTACTTTCGGTACAGCCCTCGTATTTATTCATTTGTTTATTCTATTGTTTGAACTAGATGGATCTGTGTCTTTTTTCAACCTGACATTGTCTCCATGTAAAATTGGCATCAATATACCTACACCTAAAAAAAACCGACAAAACTGAGAAAGACCTTACTGTCACTGTATTTTGCAGCACAGGGGTTAGTGGTCTAAATTGGTCCTAGTATGCATAAGTGAGCTAAAGAATTTAGATTGTAAGCTCCTTGAGGGCAGGAACTAATACTAATGTACAGTGTTTAAAGTGCTTCGTAAATTGTTGGCACTATATAAAATACCAACAATAAATAATAATATGAGTTTTTAAGCCATGTGTGTGAAGGTCTGTTCATTATCCAACCAGGCTTCCATGTCATCGGACTGAGATGTCCATCTAGCTGTGTGGGATCACATTATAAGTATATATTATGATTGTATGGATTTCCCTTTTAGCACTCTATATAAGAAGTGAAAACCGCACATTCAGAGTAACGTTATAGTCAGATATACATAACATATCAATACATTCTGTACATTATTACAGAAAGTTGCAGTAAACTTGATGGTATGTAGTATGAATGGGGTGGAATTTAGATTACATACCTCACTGGACCTTTTTGTCAGTTGTAAGGCTCACATCTTTCACACAGTTCTTAACATCTTATATGAAGTAAGTATGGGGTATGCTAATTCATACCCCCTTATAGATTACAGAAATTGTGTGGAATATTAAAACATGAGGCAGCCTACTGCAATCCTCTGCTGATCTAGGTTCAGGTTAAAGCATTATGACTATGAATACACATAATGGGGAAATTGTGGCAGTAATATGGAAGAAGAGTAACAAATATGGAGCATATGGACAAGCAGTGAGTGAGGACAGTGTGGACAAGCAGTGAGTGTGGACAGTGTAGACAAGCAGTGAGTGTGGACAGTATGGACAAGCAGTGAGTGTGAACAGTGTGGACAAGCAGTGAGTGTGGACAAGCAGTGAGTGTGGACAGTATGGACAAGCAGTGAGTGTGGACAGTATGGACAAGCAGTGAGTGTGGACAGTATGGATAAGCAGTGAGTGTGGACAAGCAGTGAGTGGACAGTGTGGACAAGCAGTGAGTGTGGACAGTGTGGACTAACAGTGAGTGTGGACAGTATGGACAAGCAGTGAGTGGACAGTATGGACAAGCAGTGAGTGTGGACAGTATGCACAAGCAGTGAGTGTGGACAGTATGGACAAGCAGTGAGTGTGGACAGTATGGACAAACAGTGAGTGTGGACAAGCAGTGAGTGTGGACAGTATGCACAAGCAGTGAGTGTGGACAGTGTGGACAAGCAGTGAGTGTGGACAGTATGGACAAGCAGTGAGTGTGGACAAGCAGTGAGTGGACAGTGTGGACAAGCAGTGAGTGTGGACAGTATGGACAAGCAGTGAGTGTGGACAGTGTGGACAAGCAGTGAGTGTGGACAGTATGGACAAGCAGTGAGTGTGAACAGTATGGACAAGCAGTGAGTGTGGACAGTGTGGACAAGCAGTGAGTGTGGACAGTGTGGACAAGCAGTGAGTGTGGACAGTGTGGACAAGCAGTGAGTGTGGACAGTATGCACAAGCAGTGAGTGTGGACAGTATGGACAAACAGTGAGTGTGGACAGTGTGGACAAGCAGTGAGTGTGGACAGTATGCACAAGCAGTGAGTGTGGACAGTATGAACAAGCAGTGAGTGTGGACAGTATGGACAAGCAGTGAGTGTGAACAGTATGGACAAGCAGTGAGTGGACAGTATGGACAAGCAGTGAGTGTGGACAGTGTGGACAAGCAGTGAGTGGACAGTGTGGACAAGCAGTGAGTGGACAGTATGGACAAGCAGTGAGTGCGGACAGTGTGGACAAGCAGTGAGTGTGGACTAACAGTGAGTGTGGACAGTGTGGACAAGCAGTGAGTGGACAGTGTGGACAAGCAGTGAGTGGACAATGTGGACAAGCAGTGAGTGTGGACAGTATGGACAAGCAGTGAGTGGACAGTGTGGACAAGCAGTGAGTGTGGACAGTGTGGACAAGCAGTGAGTGTGGACAGTATGCACAAGCAGTGAGTGTGGACAGTATGGACAAGCAGTGAGTGTGGACAGTATGGACAAACAGTGAGTGTGGACAGTGTGGACAAGCAGTGAGTGTGGACAGTGTGGACAAGCAGTGAGTGTGGACAGTATGCACAAGCAGTGAGTGTGGACAGTGTGGACAAGCAGTGAGTGTGGACAGTATGGACAAGCAGTGAGTGTGAACAGTATGGACAAGCAGTGAGTGGACAGTATGGACAAGCAGTGAGTGTGGACAGTGTGGACAAGCAGTGAGTGGACAGTGTGGACAAGCAGTGAGTGGACAGTATGGACAAGCAGTGAGTGCGGACATTGTGGACAAGCAGTGAGTGTGGACAGTGTGGACTAACAGTGAGTGTGGACAGTGTGGACAAGCAGTGAGTGGACAGTGTGGACAAGCAGTGAGTGGACAGTGTGGACAAGCAGTGAGTGTGGACAGTATGGACAAGCAGTGAGTGGACAGTATGGACAAGCAGGGAGTGCGGACAGTGTAGACAAGCAGTGAGTGTGGACAGTGTGGACTAACAGTGAGTGTGGACAGTGTGGACAAGTAGTGAGTGGACAGTGTGGATAAGCAGTGAGTGGACAGTGTGGACAAGCAGTGAGTATGGACAGTATAGTCAAGCAGTGAGTGTGGACAAGCAGTGAGTGCGGACAGTGTGGACAAGCAGTGAGTGTGGACAGTATGGACAAGCAGTGAGTGTGGACAGTGTGGACAAGCAGTGAGTGGACAGTGTGGACAAGCAGTGAGTATGGACAGTATAGACAAGCAGTGAGTGTGGACAAGCAGTGAGTGTGGACAGTGTGGACAAGCAGTGAGTGTGAACAGTGTGGACAAGCAGTGAGTGGACAGTATGGACAAGCAGTGAGTGGACAGTATGGACAAGCAGTGAGTGTGAACAGTGTGGACAAGCAGTGAGTGTGGACAGTATGGACAAGCAGTGAGTGCGGACAGTGTGGACAAGCAGTGAGTGTGGACAGTGTGGACTAACAGTGAGTGTGGACAGTGTGGACAAGCAGTGAGTGGACAGTGTGGACAAGCAGTGAGTGGACAGTGTGGACAAGCAGTGAGTGTGGACAGTATGGACAAGCAGTGAGTGGACAGTGTGGACAAGCAGTGAGTGTGGACAGTGTGGACAAGCAGTGAGTGGACAGTATGGACAAGCAGTGAGTGCGGACAGTGTAGACAAGCAGTGAGTGTGGACAGTGTGGACTAACAGTGAGTGTGGACAGTGTGGACAAGCAGTGAGTGGACAGTGTGGACAAGCAGTGAGTGGACAGTGTGGACAAGCAGTGAGTGGACAGTGTGGACAAGCAGTGAGTGGACAGTGTGGACAAGCAGTGAGTATGGACAGTATAGACAAGCAGTGAGTGTGGACAAGCAGTGAGTGTGGACAGTGTGGACAAGCAGTGAGTGTGGACAGTGTGGACAAGCAGTGAGTGTGGACAGTGTGGACAAGCAGTGAGTGCGGACAGTATGGACAAGCAGTGAGTGCGGACAGTATGGACAAGCAGTGAGTGTGGACAGTGTGGACAAGCAGTGAGTGTGGACAGTGTGGACAAGCAGTGAGTGTGGACAGTAAGGACAAGCAGTGAGTGTGGACAGTATGGACAAGCAGTGAGTGTGGACAGTAAGGACAAGCAGTGAGTGTGGACAGTATAGACAAGCAGTGAGTGTGGACAGTGTAGATAAGCAGTGAGTGTGGACAGTGTGGACAAGCAGTGAGTATGGACAGTGTGGCAAGCAGTGAGTGTGGACAGTGTGGACAAGCAGTGAGTGTGGACAGTATGGACAAGCAGTGAGTATGGACAGTATGGACAAGCAGTGAGTGTGGACAGTGTGGACAAGCAGTGAGTGTGGACAGTGTGGACAAGCAGTGATTGTGGACAGTGTGGACAAGTAGTGAGTGTGGACAGTGTGGACAAGCAGTGAGTGTGGACAGTATGGACAAGCAGTGAGTGTGGACAGTATGGACAAGCAGTGAGTGTGGACAGTATGGACAAGCAGTGAGTGCGGACAGTGTGGACAAGCAGTGAGTGCGGACAGTGTGGACAAGCAGTGAGTATGGACAGTATAGACAAGCAGTGAGTGTGGACAAGCAGTGAGTGCGGACAGTGTGGACAAGCAGTGAGTGTGGACAGTATGGACAAGCAGTGAGTGTGGACAGTGTGGACAAGCAGTGAGTGGACAGTGTGGACAAGCAGTGAGTATGGACAGTGTGGACAAGCAGTGAGTATGGACAGTATAGACAAGCAGTGAGTGTGGACAAGCAGTGAGTGTGGACAGTGTGGACAAGCAGTGAGTGTGAACAGTGTGGACAAGCAGTGAGTGGACAGTATGGACAAGCAGTGAGTGGACAGTATGGACAAGCAGTGAGTGCGGACAGTGTGGACAAGCAGTGAGTTTGGACAGTGTGGACTAACAGTGAGTGTGGACAGTGTGGACAAGCAGTGAGTGGACAGTGTGGACAAGCAGTGAGTGGACAGTGTGGACAAACAGTGAGTGTGGACAGTATGGACAAGCAGTGAGTGGATAGTGTGGACAAGCAGTGAGTGTGGACAGTGTGGACAAGCAGTGAGTGGACAGTATGGACAAGCAGTGAGTGCGGACAGTGTAGACAAGCAGTGAGTGTGGACAGTGTGGACTAACAGTGAGTGTGGACAGTGTGGACTAACAGTGAGTGTGGACAGTGTGGACAAGCAGTGAGTGGACAGTGTGGACAAGCAGTGAGTGGACAGTGTGGACAAGCAGTGAGTGGACAGTGTGGACAAGCAGTGAGTATGGACAGTATAGACAAGCAGTGAGTGTGGACAAGCAGTGAGTGTGGACAGTGTGGACAAGCAGTGAGTGTGGACAGTGTGGACAAGCAGTGAGTGTGGACAAGCAGTGAGTGTGGACAGTATGGACAAGCAGTGAGTGCGGACAGTATGGACAAGCAGTGAGTTTGGACAGTGTGGACAAGCAGTGAGTGTGGACAGTGTGGACAAGCAGTGAGTGTGGACAGTGTGGACAAGCAGTGAGTGTGGACAGTGTGGACAAGCAGTGAGTGTGGACAGTGTAGACAAGCAGTGAGTGTGGACAGTGTGGACAAGCAGTGAGTGTGGACAGTATGGACAAGCAGTGAGTGTGGACAGTATGGACAAGCAGTGAGTGTGGACAGTATGGACAAGCAGTGAGTGTGGACAGTATGGACAAGCAGTGAGTGTGGACAGTATGGATAAGCAGTGAGTGTGGACAAGCAGTGAGTGGACAGTGTGGACAAGCAGTGAGTGGACAGTGTGGACAAGCAGTGAGTGGACAGTATGGACAAGCAGTGAGTGCGGACAGTGTGGACAAGCAGTGAGTGTGGACAGTAAGGACAAGCAGTGAGTGTGGACAGTGTGGACAAGCAGTGAGTGTGGACAGTAAGGACAAGCAGTGAGTGTGGACAGTGTGGACAAGCAGTGAGTGCGGACAGTGTAGACAAGCAGTGAGTGTGGACAGTGTGGACTAACAGTGAGTGTGGACAGTGTGGACAAGCAGTGAGTGGACAGTGTGGACAAGCAGTGAGTGGACAGTGTGGACAAGCAGTGAGTATGGACAGTATAGACAAGCAGTGAGTGTGGACAAGCAGTGAGTGTGGACAGTGTGGACAAGCAGTGAGTGTGAACAGTGTGGACAAGCAGTGAGTGTGAACAGTGTTGACAAGCAGTGAGTGTGAACAGTGTGGACAAGCAGTGAGTGCGGACAGTATGGACAAGCAGTGAGTTTGGACAGTGTGGACAAGCAGTGAGTGTGGACAGTGTGGACAAGCAGTGAGTGGACAGTGTGGACAAGCAGTGAGTGGACAGTGTGGACAAGCAGTGAGTGTGGACAGTATGGACAAGCAGTGAGTGGACAGTGTGGACAAGCAGTGAGTGTGGACAGTATGGACAAGCAGTGAGTGGACAGTATGGACAAGCAGTGAGTGCGGACAGTGTAGACAAGCAGTGAGTGTGGACAGTGTGGACTAACAGTGAGTGTGGACAGTGTGGACAAGCAGTGAGTGGACAGTGTGGATAAGCAGTGAGTGGACAGTGTGGACAAGCAGTGAGTATGGACAGTATAGACAAGCAGTGAGTGTGGACAAGCAGTGAGTGCGGACAGTGTGGACAAGCAGTGAGTGTGGACAGTATGGACAAGCAGTGAGTGGACAGTGTGGACAAGCAGTGAGTATGGACAGTATAGACAAGCAGTGAGTGTGGACAAGCAGTGAGTGTGGACAGTGTGGACAAGCAGTGAGTGTGGACAGTATGGACAAGCAGTGAGTGGACAGTATGGACAAGCAGTGAGTGCGGACAGTGTAGACAAGCAGTGAGTGTGGACAGTGTGGACTAACAGTGAGTGTGGACAGTGTGGACAAGCAGTGAGTGGACAGTGTGGACAAGCAGTGAGTATGGACAGTATAGACAAGCAGTGAGTGTGGACAAGCAGTGAGTGTGGACAGTGTGGACAAGCAGTGAGTGTGAACAGTGTGGACAAGCAGTGAGTGGACAGTATGGACAAGCAGTGAGTGGACAGTATGGACAAGCAGTGAGTGCGGACAGTGTGGACAAGCAGTGAGTGTGGACAGTGTGGACTAACAGTGAGTGTGGACAGTGTGGACAAGCAGTGAGTGGACAGTGTGGACAAGCAGTGAGTGGACAGTGTGGAAAAGCAGTGAGTGTGGACAGTATGGACAAGCAGTGAGTGGACAGTGTGGACAAGCAGTGAGTGTGGACAGTGTGGACAAGCAGTGAGTGGACAGTATGGACAAGCAGTGAGTGCGGACAGTGTAGACAAGCAGTGAGTGTGGACAGTGTGGACTAACAGTGAGTGTGGACAGTGTGGACTAACAGTGAGTGTGGACAGTGTGGACAAGCAGTGAGTGGACAGTGTGGACAAGCAGTGAGTGGACAGTGTGGACAAGCAGTGAGTGGACAGTGTGGACAAGCAGTGAGTATGGACAGTATAGACAAGCAGTGAGTGTGGACAAGCAGTGAGTGTGGACAGTGTGGACAAGCAGTGAGTGTGGACAGTGTGGACAAGCAGTGAGTGTGGACAGTATGGACAAGCAGTGAGTGCGGACAGTATGGGCAAGCAGTGAGTGTGGACAGTGTGGACAAGCAGTGAGTGTGGACAGTGTGGACAAGCAGTGAGTGTGGACAGTGTGGACAAGCAGTGAGTGTGGACAGTGTGGACAAGCAGTGAGTGTGGACAGTGTGGACAAGCAGTGAGTGTGGACAGTGTAGACAAGCAGTGAGTGTGGACAGTATGGACAAGCAGTGAGTATGGACAGTATGGACAAGCAGTGAGTGTGGACAGTGTGGACAAGCAGTGAGTGCGGACAGTGTGGACAAGCAGTGAGTGTGGACAGTATGGACAAGCAGTGAGTGTGGACAGTGTGGACAAGCAGTGAGTGCGGACAGTGTGGACAAGCAGTGAGTATGGACAGTATGGACAAGCAGTGAGTGTGGACAGTGTGGACAAGCAGTGAGTGTGGACAGTATGGACAAGCAGTGAGTGCGGACAGTATGGACAAGCAGTGAGTGTGGACAGTGTGGACAAGCAGTGAGTGTGGACAGTGTGGACAAGCAGTGAGTGTGGACAAGCAGTGAGTGTGGACAGTATGGACAAGCAGTGAGTGTGGACAGTATGGATAAGCAGTGAGTGTGGACAAGCAGTGAGTGAACAGTGTGGACAAGCAGTGAGTGTGGACAGTGTGGACTAACAGTGAGTATGGACAGTATGGACAAGCAGTGAGTGGACAGTATGGACAAGCAGTGAGTGTGGACAGTATGCACAAGCAGTGAGTGTGGACAGTATGGACAAGCAGTGAGTGTGGACAGTATGGACAAACAGTGAGTGTGGACAAGCAGTGAGTGTGGACAGTATGCACAAGCAGTGAGTGTGGACAAGCAGTGAGTGTGGACAGTATGGACAAGCAGTGAGTGTGGACAGTATGGACAAGCAGTGAGTGTGGACAGTATGGACAAGCAGTGAGTGTGGACAGTGTGGACAAGCAGTGAGTGTGGACAGTGTGGACAAGCAGTGAGTGTGGACAGTGTGGACAAGCAGTGAGTGTGGACAGTGTGGACAAGCAGTGAGTGTGGACAGTATGGACAAGCAGTGAGTGTGGACAGTATGGACAAGCAGTGAGTGTGAACAGTATGGACAAGCAGTGAGTGGACAGTATGGACAAGCAGTGAGTGTGGACAGTGTAGACAAGCAGTGAGTGTGGACAGTGTGGACAAGCAGTGAGTGTGGACAGTGTGGACAAGCAGTGAGTGTGGACAGTGTAGACAAGCAGTGAGTGTGAACAGTGTGGACAAGCAGTGAGTGTGGGCAGTGTGGACAAGCAGTGAGTGTGGACAGTGTGGACAAGCAGTGAGTGTGGACAGTGTGGACAAGCAGTGAGTGTGGACAGTATGGACAAGCAGTGAGTGTGGACAGTGTGGACAAGCAGTGAGTGTGGACAGTGTGGACAAGCAGTGAGTGTGGACAGTGTGGACAAGCAGTGAGTGTGGACAGTGTGGACAAGCAGTGAGTGTGGACAGTATGGACAAGCAGTGAGTGTGGACAGTATGGACAAGCAGTGAGTGTGGACAGTGTGGACAAGCAGTGAGTGCGGACAGTGTGGACAAGCAGTAAGTGTGGACAGTATGGACAAGCAGTGAGTGTGGACAGTGTGGACAAGCAGTGAGTGTGGACAGTGTAGATAAGCAGTGAGTGTGGACAGTGTGGACAAGCAGTGAGTATGGACAGTGTGGCAAGCAGTGAGTGTGGACAGTGTGGACAAGCAGTGAGTGTGGACAGTATGGACAAGCAGTGAGTATGGACAGTATGGACAAGCAGTGAGTGTGGACAGTGTGGACAAGCAGTGAGTGCGGACAGTGTGGACAAGCAGTGAGTGTGGACAGTATGGACAAGCAGTGAGTGTGGACAGTGTAGACAAGCAGTGAGTGCGGACAGTGTGGACAAGCAGTGAGTATGGACAGTATGGACAAGCAGTGAGTGTGGACAGTGTGGACAAGCAGTGAGTGTGGACAGTATGGACAAGCAGTGAGTGTGGACAGTGTGGACAAGCAGTGAGTGTGGACAGTGTGGACAAGCAGTGAGTGTGGACAGTGTGGACAAGCAGTGAGTGTGGACAGTATGGACAAGCAGTGAGTGTGGACAGTGTGGACAAGCAGTGAGTGTGGACAGTGTGGACAAGCAGTGAGTGTGGACAGTATGGACAAGCAGTGAGTGTGGACAGTATGGACAAGCAGTGAGTGTGGACAAGCAGTGAGTGGACAGTGTGGACAAGCAGTGAGTGTGGACAGTGTGGACTAACAGTGAGTGTGGACAGTATGGACAAGTAGTGAGTGTGGACAGTATGCACAAGCAGTTAGTGTGGACAGTATGGACAAACAGTGAGTGTGGACAGTGTGGACAAGCAGTGAGTGTGGACAGTATGCACAAGCAGTGAGTGTGGACAGTGTGGACAAGCAGTGAGTGTGGACAGTATGGACAAGCAGTGAGTGTGGACAGTATGGACAAGCAGTGAGTGTGGACAGTATGCACAAGCAGTGAGTGTGGACAGTGTGGACAAGCAGTGAGTGTGGACAGTATGGACAAGCAGTGAGTGTGGACAGTATGGACAAGCAGTGAGTGTGAACAGTATGGACAAGCAGTGAGTGGACAGTATGGACAAGCAGTGAGTGTGGACAGTGTGGACAAGCAGTGAGTGGACAGTGTGGACAAGCAGTGAGTGGACAGTATGGACAAGCAGTGAGTGCGGACAGTGTGGACAAGCAGTGAGTGTGGACAGTGTGGACTAACAGTGAGTGTGGACAGTGTGGACAAGCAGTGAGTGGACAGTGTGGACAAGCAGTGAGTGGACAGTGTGGACAAGCAGTGAGTGTGGACAGTATGGACAAGCAGTGAGTGGACAGTGTGGACAAGCAGTGAGTGTGGACAGTATGGACAAGCAGTGAGTGGACAGTATGGACAAGCAGTGAGTGCGGACAGTGTAGACAAGCAGTGAGTGTGGACAGTGTGGACTAACAGTGAGTGTGGACAGTGTGGACAAGCAGTGAGTGGACAGTGTGGATAAGCAGTGAGTGGACAGTGTGGACAAGCAGTGAGTATGGACAGTATAGACAAGCAGTGAGTGTGGACAAGCAGTGAGTGCGGACAGTGTGGACAAGCAGTGAGTGTGGACAGTAAGGACAAGCAGTGAGTGTGGACAGTGTGGACAAGCAGTGAGTGTGGACAGTAAGGACAAGCAGTGAGTGTGGACAGTGTGGACAAGCAGTGAGTGTGGACAGTAAGGACAAGCAGTGAGTGTGGACAGTATGGACAAGCAGTGAGTGTGGACAGTAAGGACAAGCAGTGAGTGTGGACAGTATGGACAAGCAGTGAGTGTGGACAGTAAGGACAAGCAGTGAGTGTGGACAGTGTGGACAAGCAGTGAGTGCGGACAGTGTGGACAAGCAGTGAGTGGACAGTGTGGACAAGCAGTGAGTGTGGACAGTGTGGACAAGCAGTGAGTGGACAGTGTGGATAAGCAGTGAGTGTGGACAGTGTGGACAAGCAGTGAGTGTGGACAGTGTGGACTAACAGTGAGTGTGGACAGTGTGGACAAGCAGTGAGTGGACAGTGTGGATAAGCAGTGAGTGTGGACAAGCAGTGAGTGTGGACAGTATGGACAAGCAGTGAGTGTGGACAGTGTGGACAAGCAGTGAGTGCGGACAGTGTAGACAAGCAGTGAGTGTGGACAGTGTGGACAAGCAGTGAGTGTGGACAGTGTGGACAAGCAGTGAGTGCGGACAGTGTAGACAAGCAGTGAGTGTGGACAGTGTGGACTAACAGTGAGTGTGGACAGTGTGGACAAGCAGTGAGTGTGGACAGTATGGACAAGCAGTGAGTGTGGACAGTGTGGACAAGCAGTGAGTGCGGACAGTGTAGACAAGCAGTGAGTGTGGACAGTGTGGACAAGCAGTGAGTGTGGACAGTGTGGACAAGCAGTGAGTGCGGACAGTGTAGACAAGCAGTGAGTGTGGACAGTGTGGACTAACAGTGAGTGTGGACAGTGTGGACAAGCAGTGAGTGGACAGTGTGGACAAGCAGTGAGTGGACAGTGTGGACAAGCAGTGAGTGGACAGTGTGGACAAGCAGTGAGTATGGACAGTATAGACAAGCAGTGAGTGTGGACAAGCAGTGAGTGTGGACAGTGTGGACAAGCAGTGAGTGTGAACAGTGTGGACAAGCAGTGAGTGTGAACAGTGTTGACAAGCAGTGAGTGTGAACAGTGTGGACAAGCAGTGAGTGTGGACAGTGTGAACAAGCAGTGAGTGTAGACAGTATAGACAAGCAGTGAGTGTGGACAGTGTGGACAAGCAGTATGTGGACAGTATAGACAAGCAGTGAGTGTGGACAAGCAGTGAGTGCGGACAGTGTGGACAAGCAGTGAGTGTGGACAGTATGGACAAGCAGTGAGTGTGGACAGTGTGGACAAGCAGTGAGTGGACAGTGCGGACAAGCAGTGAGTATGGACAGTATAGACAAGCAGTGAGTGTGGACAAGCAGTGAGTGCGGACAGTGTGGACAAGCAGTGAGTGTGGACAGTATGGACAAGCAGTGAGTGTGGACAGTGTGGACAAGCAGTGAGTGGACAGTGTGGACAAGCAGTGAGTATGGACAGTATAGACAAGCAGTGAGTGTGGACAAGCAGTGAGTGTGGACAGTGTGGACAAGCAGTGAGTGTGAACAGTGTGGACAAGCAGTGAGTGGACAGTATGGACAAGCAGTGAGTGGACAGTATGGACAAGCAGTGAGTGCGGACAGTGTGGACAAGCAGTGAGTTTGGACAGTGTGGACTAACAGTGAGTGTGGACAGAGTGGACAAGCAGTGAGTGGACAGTGTGGACAAGCAGTGAGTGGACAGTGTGGACAAACAGTGAGTGTGGACAGTATGGACAAGCAGTGAGTGGACAGTGTGGACAAGCAGTGAGTGTGGACAGTGTGGACAAGCAGTGAGTGGACAGTATGGACAAGCAGTGAGTGCGGACAGTGTAGACAAGCAGTGAGTGTGGACAGTGTGGACTAACAGTGAGTGTGGACAGTGTGGACTAACAGTGAGTGTGGACAGTGTGGACAAGCAGTGAGTGGACAGTGTGGACAAGCAGTGAGTGGACAGTGTGGACAAGCAGTGAGTGGACAGTGTGGACAAGCAGTGAGTATGGACAGTATAGACAAGCAGTGAGTGTGGACAAGCAGTGAGTGTGGACAGTGTGGACAAGCAGTGAGTGTGGACAGTGTGGACAAGCAGTGAGTGTGGACAAGCAGTGAGTGTGGACAGTATGGACAAGCAGTGAGTGCGGACAGTATGGACAAGCAGTGAGTGTGGACAGTGTGGACAAGCAGTGAGTGTGGACAGTGTGGACAAGCAGTGAGTGTGGACAGTGTGGACAAGCAGTGAGTGTGGACAGTGTGGACAAGCAGTGAGTGTGGACAGTGTGGACAAGCAGTGAGTGTGGACAGTGTAGACAAGCAGTGAGTGTGGACAGTATGGACAAGCAGTGAGTATGGACAGTATGGACAAGCAGTGAGTGTGGACAGTGTGGACAAGCAGTGAGTGCGGACAGTGTGGACAAGCAGTGAGTGTGGACAGTATGGACAAGCAGTGAGTGTGGACAGTGTGGACAAGCAGTGAGTGCGGACAGTGTGGACAAGCAGTGAGTATGGACAGTATGGACAAGCAGTGAGTGTGGACAGTGTGGACAAGCAGTGAGTGTGGACAGTATGGACAAGCAGTGAGTGCGGACAGTATGGACAAGCAGTGAGTGTGGACAGTGTGGACAAGCAGTGAGTGTGGACAGTGTGGACAAGCAGTGAGTGTGGACAAGCAGTGAGTGTGGACAGTATGGACAAGCAGTGAGTGTGGACAGTATGGATAAGCAGTGAGTGTGGACAAGCAGTGAGTGAACAGTGTGGACAAGCAGTGAGTGTGGACAGTGTGGACTAACAGTGAGTATGGACAGTATGGACAAGCAGTGAGTGGACAGTATGGACAAGCAGTGAGTGTGGACAGTATGCACAAGCAGTGAGTGTGGACAGTATGGACAAGCAGTGAGTGTGGACAGTATGGACAAACAGTGAGTGTGGACAAGCAGTGAGTGTGGACAGTATGCACAAGCAGTGAGTGTGGACAGTGTGGACAAGCAGTGAGTGTGGACAGTATGGACAAGCAGTGAGTGTGGACAGTATGGACAAGCAGTGAGTGTGGACAGTATGGACAAGCAGTGAGTGTGGACAGTGTGGACAAGCAGTGAGTGTGGACAGTGTGGACAAGCAGTGAGTGTGGACAGTGTGGACAAGCAGTGAGTGTGGACAGTGTGGACAAGCAGTGAGTGTGGACAGTATGGACAAGCAGTGAGTGTGGACAGTATGGACAAGCAGTGAGTGTGAACAGTATGGACAAGCAGTGAGTGGACAGTATGGACAAGCAGTGAGTGTGGACAGTGTAGACAAGCAGTGAGTGTGGACAGTGTGGACAAGCAGTGAGTGTGGACAGTGTGGACAAGCAGTGAGTGTGGACAGTGTAGACAAGCAGTGAGTGTGAACAGTGTGGACAAGCAGTGAGTGTGGGCAGTGTGGACAAGCAGTGAGTGTGGACAGTGTGGACAAGCAGTGAGTGTGGACAGTGTGGACAAGCAGTGAGTGTGGACAGTATGGACAAGCAGTGAGTGTGGACAGTGTGGACAAGCAGTGAGTGTGGACAGTGTGGACAAGCAGTGAGTGTGGACAGTGTGGACAAGCAGTGAGTGTGGACAGTGTGGACAAGCAGTGAGTGTGGACAGTATGGACAAGCAGTGAGTGTGGACAGTATGGACAAGCAGTGAGTGTGGACAGTGTGGACAAGCAGTGAGTGCGGACAGTGTGGACAAGCAGTAAGTGTGGACAGTATGGACAAGCAGTGAGTGTGGACAGTGTGGACAAGCAGTGAGTGTGGACAGTGTAGATAAGCAGTGAGTGTGGACAGTGTGGACAAGCAGTGAGTATGGACAGTGTGGCAAGCAGTGAGTGTGGACAGTGTGGACAAGCAGTGAGTGTGGACAGTATGGACAAGCAGTGAGTATGGACAGTATGGACAAGCAGTGAGTGTGGACAGTGTGGACAAGCAGTGAGTGCGGACAGTGTGGACAAGCAGTGAGTGTGGACAGTATGGACAAGCAGTGAGTGTGGACAGTGTAGACAAGCAGTGAGTGCGGACAGTGTGGACAAGCAGTGAGTATGGACAGTATGGACAAGCAGTGAGTGTGGACAGTGTGGACAAGCAGTGAGTGTGGACAGTATGGACAAGCAGTGAGTGTGGACAGTGTGGACAAGCAGTGAGTGTGGACAGTGTGGACAAGCAGTGAGTGTGGACAGTGTGGACAAGCAGTGAGTGTGGACAGTATGGACAAGCAGTGAGTGTGGACAGTGTGGACAAGCAGTGAGTGTGGACAGTGTGGACAAGCAGTGAGTGTGGACAGTATGGACAAGCAGTGAGTGTGGACAGTATGGACAAGCAGTGAGTGTGGACAAGCAGTGAGTGGACAGTGTGGACAAGCAGTGAGTGTGGACAGTGTGGACTAACAGTGAGTGTGGACAGTATGGACAAGCAGTGAGTGTGGACAGTATGCACAAGCAGTTAGTGTGGACAGTATGGACAAACAGTGAGTGTGGACAGTGTGGACAAGCAGTGAGTGTGGACAGTATGCACAAGCAGTGAGTGTGGACAGTGTGGACAAGCAGTGAGTGTGGACAGTATGGACAAGCAGTGAGTGTGGACAGTATGGACAAGCAGTGAGTGTGGACAGTATGCACAAGCAGTGAGTGTGGACAGTGTGGACAAGCAGTGAGTGTGGACAGTATGGACAAGCAGTGAGTGTGGACAGTATGGACAAGCAGTGAGTGTGAACAGTATGGACAAGCAGTGAGTGGACAGTATGGACAAGCAGTGAGTGTGGACAGTGTGGACAAGCAGTGAGTGGACAGTGTGGACAAGCAGTGAGTGGACAGTATGGACAAGCAGTGAGTGCGGACAGTGTGGACAAGCAGTGAGTGTGGACAGTGTGGACTAACAGTGAGTGTGGACAGTGTGGACAAGCAGTGAGTGGACAGTGTGGACAAGCAGTGAGTGGACAGTGTGGACAAGCAGTGAGTGTGGACAGTATGGACAAGCAGTGAGTGGACAGTGTGGACAAGCAGTGAGTGTGGACAGTATGGACAAGCAGTGAGTGGACAGTATGGACAAGCAGTGAGTGCGGACAGTGTAGACAAGCAGTGAGTGTGGACAGTGTGGACTAACAGTGAGTGTGGACAGTGTGGACAAGCAGTGAGTGGACAGTGTGGATAAGCAGTGAGTGGACAGTGTGGACAAGCAGTGAGTATGGACAGTATAGACAAGCAGTGAGTGTGGACAAGCAGTGAGTGCGGACAGTGTGGACAAGCAGTGAGTGTGGACAGTAAGGACAAGCAGTGAGTGTGGACAGTGTGGACAAGCAGTGAGTGTGGACAGTAAGGACAAGCAGTGAGTGTGGACAGTGTGGACAAGCAGTGAGTGTGGACAGTAAGGACAAGCAGTGAGTGTGGACAGTATGGACAAGCAGTGAGTGTGGACAGTAAGGACAAGCAGTGAGTGTGGACAGTATGGACAAGCAGTGAGTGTGGACAGTAAGGACAAGCAGTGAGTGTGGACAGTGTGGACAAGCAGTGAGTGCGGACAGTGTGGACAAGCAGTGAGTGGACAGTGTGGACAAGCAGTGAGTGTGGACAGTGTGGACAAGCAGTGAGTGGACAGTGTGGATAAGCAGTGAGTGTGGACAGTGTGGACAAGCAGTGAGTGTGGACAGTGTGGACTAACAGTGAGTGTGGACAGTGTGGACAAGCAGTGAGTGGACAGTGTGGATAAGCAGTGAGTGTGGACAAGCAGTGAGTGTGGACAGTATGGACAAGCAGTGAGTGTGGACAGTGTGGACAAGCAGTGAGTGCGGACAGTGTAGACAAGCAGTGAGTGTGGACAGTGTGGACAAGCAGTGAGTGTGGACAGTGTGGACAAGCAGTGAGTGCGGACAGTGTAGACAAGCAGTGAGTGTGGACAGTGTGGACTAACAGTGAGTGTGGACAGTGTGGACAAGCAGTGAGTGTGGACAGTATGGACAAGCAGTGAGTGTGGACAGTGTGGACAAGCAGTGAGTGCGGACAGTGTAGACAAGCAGTGAGTGTGGACAGTGTGGACAAGCAGTGAGTGTGGACAGTGTGGACAAGCAGTGAGTGCGGACAGTGTAGACAAGCAGTGAGTGTGGACAGTGTGGACTAACAGTGAGTGTGGACATTGTGGACAAGCAGTGAGTGGACAGTGTGGACAAGCAGTGAGTGGACAGTGTGGACAAGCAGTGAGTGGACAGTGTGGACAAGCAGTGAGTATGGACAGTATAGACAAGCAGTGAGTGTGGACAAGCAGTGAGTGTGGACAGTGTGGACAAGCAGTGAGTGTGAACAGTGTGGACAAGCAGTGAGTGTGAACAGTGTTGACAAGCAGTGAGTGTGAACAGTGTGGACAAGCAGTGAGTGTGGACAGTGTGAACAAGCAGTGAGTGTAGACAGTATAGACAAGCAGTGAGTGTGGACAGTGTGGACAAGCAGTATGTGGACAGTATAGACAAGCAGTGAGTGTGGACAAGCAGTGAGTGCGGACAGTGTGGACAAGCAGTGAGTGTGGACAGTATGGACAAGCAGTGAGTGTGGACAGTGTGGACAAGCAGTGAGTGGACAGTGCGGACAAGCAGTGAGTATGGACAGTATAGACAAGCAGTGAGTGTGGACAAGCAGTGAGTGCGGACAGTGTGGACAAGCAGTGAGTGTGGACAGTATGGACAAGCAGTGAGTGTGGACAGTGTGGACAAGCAGTGAGTGGACAGTGTGGACAAGCAGTGAGTATGGACAGTATAGACAAGCAGTGAGTGTGGACAAGCAGTGAGTGTGGACAGTGTGGACAAGCAGTGAGTGTGAACAGTGTGGACAAGCAGTGAGTGGACAGTATGGACAAGCAGTGAGTGGACAGTATGGACAAGCAGTGAGTGCGGACAGTGTGGACAAGCAGTGAGTTTGGACAGTGTGGACTAACAGTGAGTGTGGACAGAGTGGACAAGCAGTGAGTGGACAGTGTGGACAAGCAGTGAGTGGACAGTGTGGACAAACAGTGAGTGTGGACAGTATGGACAAGCAGTGAGTGGACAGTGTGGACAAGCAGTGAGTGTGGACAGTGTGGACAAGCAGTGAGTGGACAGTATGGACAAGCAGTGAGTGCGGACAGTGTAGACAAGCAGTGAGTGTGGACAGTGTGGACTAACAGTGAGTGTGGACAGTGTGGACTAACAGTGAGTGTGGACAGTGTGGACAAGCAGTGAGTGGACAGTGTGGACAAGCAGTGAGTGGACAGTGTGGACAAGCAGTGAGTGGACAGTGTGGACAAGCAGTGAGTATGGACAGTATAGACAAGCAGTGAGTGTGGACAAGCAGTGAGTGTGGACAGTGTGGACAAGCAGTGAGTGTGGACAGTGTGGACAAGCAGTGAGTGTGGACAAGCAGTGAGTGTGGACAGTATGGACAAGCAGTGAGTGCGGACAGTATGGACAAGCAGTGAGTGTGGACAGTGTGGACAAGCAGTGAGTGTGGACAGTGTGGACAAGCAGTGAGTGTGGACAGTGTCGACAAGCAGTGAGTGTGGACAGTGTGGACAAGCAGTGAGTGTGGACAGTGTGGACAAGCAGTGAGTGTGGACAGTGTAGACAAGCAGTGAGTGTGGACAGTGTGGACAAGCAGTGAGTGTGGACAGTATGGACAAGCAGTGAGTGTGGACAGTATGGACAAGCAGTGAGTGTGGACAGTATGGACAAGCAGTGAGTGTGGACAGTATGGACAAGCAGTGAGTGTGGACAGTATGGATAAGCAGTGAGTGTGGACAAGCAGTGAGTGGACAGTGTGGACAAGCAGTGAGTGGACAGTGTGGACAAGCAGTGAGTGGACAGTATGGACAAGCAGTGAGTGCGGACAGTGTGGACAAGCAGTGAGTGTGGACAGTGTGGACTAACAGTGAGTGTGGACAGTGTGGACAAGCAGTGAGTGGACAGTGTGGACAAGCAGTGAGTGGACAGTGTGGACAAGCAGTGAGTGGACAGTGTGGACAAGCAGTGAGTGTGGACAGTATGGACAAGCAGTGAGTGGACAGTGTGGACAAGCAGTGAGTGTGGACAGTATGGACAAGCAGTGAGTGGACAGTATGGACAAGCAGTGAGTGCGGACAGTGTAGACAAGCAGTGAGTGTGGACAGTGTGGACTAACAGTGAGTGTGGACAGTGTGGACAAGCAGTGAGTGGACAGTGTGGATAAGCAGTGAGTGGACAGTGTGGACAAGCAGTGAGTATGGACAGTATAGACAAGCAGTGAGTGTGGACAAGCAGTGAGTGCGGACAGTGTGGACAAGCAGTGAGTGTGGACAGTATGGACAAGCAGTGAGTGGACAGTGTGGACAAGCAGTGAGTATGGACAGTATAGACAAGCAGTGAGTGTGGACAAGCAGTGAGTGTGGACAGTGTGGACAAGCAGTGAGTGTTGACAGTATGGACAAGCAGTGAGTGGACAGTATGGACAAGCAGTGAGTGCGGACAGTGTAGACAAGCAGTGAGTGTGGACAGTGTGGACTAACAGTGAGTGTGGACAGTGTGGACAAGCAGTGAGTGGACAGTGTGGACAAGCAGTGAGTATGGACAGTATAGACAAGCAGTGAGTGTGGACAAGCAGTGAGTGTGGACAGTGTGGACAAGCAGTGAGTGTGAACAGTGTGGACAAGCAGTGAGTGGACAGTATGGACAAGCAGTGAGTGGACAGTATGGACAAGCAGTGAGTGCGGACAGTGTGGACAAGCAGTGAGTGTGGACAGTGTGGACTAACAGTGAGTGTGGACAGTGTGGACAAGCAGTGAGTGGACAGTGTGGACAAGCAGTGAGTGGACAGTGTGGAAAAGCAGTGAGTGTGGACAGTATGGACAAGCAGTGAGTGGACAGTGTGGACAAGCAGTGAGTGTGGACAGTGTGGACAAGCAGTGAGTGGACAGTATGGACAAGCAGTGAGTGCGGACAGTGTAGACAAGCAGTGAGTGTGGACAGTGTGGACTAACAGTGAGTGTGGACAGTGTGGACTAACAGTGAGTGTGGACAAGCAGTGAGTGGACAGTGTGGACAAGCAGTGAGTGGACAGTGTGGACAAGCAGTGAGTGGACAGTGTGGACAAGCAGTGAGTATGGACAGTATAGACAAGCAGTGAGTGTGGACAAGCAGTGAGTGTGGACAGTGTGGACAAGCAGTGAGTGTGGACAGTGTGGACAAGCAGTGAGTGTGGACAGTGTGGACAAGCAGTGAGTGTGGACAGTATGGACAAGCAGTGAGTGCGGACAGTATGGGCAAGCAGTGAGTGTGGACAGTGTGGACAAGCAGTGAGTGTGGACAGTGTGGACAAGCAGTGAGTGTGGACAGTGTGGACAAGCAGTGAGTGTGGACAGTGTGGACAAGCAGTGAGTGTGGACAGTGTAGACAAGCAGTGAGTGTGGACAGTATGGACAAGCAGTGAGTATGGACAGTATGGACAAGCAGTGAGTGTGGACAGTGTGGACAAGCAGTGAGTGCGGACAGTGTGGACAAGCAGTGAGTGTGGACAGTATGGATAAGCAGTGAGTGTGGACAGTGTGGACAAGCAGTGAGTGCGGACAGTGTGGACAAGCAGTGAGTATGGACAGTATGGACAAGCAGTGAGTGTGGACAGTGTGGACAAGCAGTGAGTGTGGACAGTATGGACAAGCAGTGAGTGCGGACAGTATGGACAAGCAGTGAGTGTGGACAGTGTGGACAAGCAGTGAGTGTGGACAGTGTGGACAAGCAGTGAGTGTGGACAAGCAGTGAGTGTGGACAGTATGGACAAGCAGTGAGTGTGGACAGTATGGATAAGCAGTGAGTGTGGACAAGCAGTGAGTGAACAGTGTGGACAAGCAGTGAGTGTGGACAGTGTGGACTAACAGTGAGTGTGGACAGTATGGACAAGCAGTGAGTGGACAGTATGGACAAGCAGTGAGTGTGGACAGTATGCACAAGCAGTGAGTGTGGACAGTATGGACAAGCAGTGAGTGTGGACAGTATGGACAAACAGTGAGTGTGGACAAGCAGTGAGTGTGGACAGTATGCACAAGCAGTGAGTGTGGACAGTGTGGACAAGCAGTGAGTGTGGACAGTATGGACAAGCAGTGAGTGTGGACAGTATGGACAAGCAGTGAGTGTGGACAGTATGGACAAGCAGTGAGTGTGGACAGTGTGGACAAGCAGTGAGTGTGGACAGTGTGGACAAGCAGTGAGTGTGGACAGTGTGGACAAGCAGTGAGTGTGGACAGTGTGGACAAGCAGTGAGTGTGGACAGTATGGACAAGCAGTGAGTGTGGACAGTATGGACAAGCAGTGAGTGTGAACAGTATGGACAAGCAGTGAGTGGACAGTATGGACAAGCAGTGAGTGTGGACAGTGTAGACAAGCAGTGAGTGTGGACAGTGTGGACAAGCAGTGAGTGTGGACAGTGTGGACAAGCAGTGAGTGTGGACAGTGTAGACAAGCAGTGAGTGTGAACAGTGTGGACAAGCAGTGAGTGTGGGCAGTGTGGACAAGCAGTGAGTGTGGACAGTGTGGACAAGCAGTGAGTGTGGACAGTGTGGACAAGCAGTGAGTGTGGACAGTATGGACAAGCAGTGAGTGTGGACAGTGTGGACAAGCAGTGAGTGTGGACAGTGTGGACAAGCAGTGAGTGTGGACAGTGTGGACAAGCAGTGAGTGTGGACAGTATGGACAAGCAGTGAGTGTGGACAGTGTGGACAAGCAGTGAGTGCGGACAGTGTGGACAAGCAGTAAGTGTGGACAGTATGGACAAGCAGTGAGTGTGGATAGTGTGGACAAGCAGTGAGTGTGGACAGTGTAGACAAGCAGTGAGTGTGAACAGTGTGGACAAGCAGTGAGTGTGGACAGTATGGACAAGCAGTGAGTGTGGACAGTAAGGACAAGCAGTGAGTGTGGACAGTATGGACAAGCAGTGAGTGTGGACAGTAAGGACAAGCAGTGAGTGTGGACAGTATAGACAAGCAGTGAGTGTGGACAGTGTAGACAAGCAGTGAGTGTGGACAGTGTAGACAAGCAGTGAGTGTGGACAGTATGGACAAGCAGTGAGTGTGGACAGTAAGGACAAGCAGTGAGTGTGGACAGTGTGGACAAGCAGTGAGTATGGACAGTATGGACAAGCAGTGAGTGTGGACAGTGTGGACAAGCAGTGAGTGTGGACAGTATGGACAAGCAGTGAGTGCGGACAGTATGGACAAGCAGTGAGTGTGGACAGTGTGGACAAGCAGTGAGTGTGGACAGTGTGGACAAGCAGTGAGTGTGGACAAGCAGTGAGTGTGGACAGTATGGACAAGCAGTGAGTGTGGACAGTATGGATAAGCAGTGAGTGTGGACAAGCAGTGAGTGAACAGTGTGGACAAGCAGTGAGTGTGGACAGTGTGGACTAACAGTGAGTGTGGACAGTATGGACAAGCAGTGAGTGGACAGTATGGACAAGCAGTGAGTGTGGACAGTATGCACAAGCAGTGAGTGTGGACAGTATGGACAAGCAGTGAGTGTGGACAGTATGGACAAACAGTGAGTGTGGACAAGCAGTGAGTGTGGACAGTATGCACAAGCAGTGAGTGTGGACAGTGTGGACAAGCAGTGAGTGTGGACAGTATGGACAAGCAGTGAGTGTGGACAGTATGGACAAGCAGTGAGTGTGGACAGTATGGACAAGCAGTGAGTGTGGACAGTGTGGACAAGCAGTGAGTGTGGACAGTGTGGACAAGCAGTGAGTGTGGACAGTGTGGACAAGCAGTGAGTGTGGACAGTGTGGACAAGCAGTGAGTGTGGACAGTATGGACAAGCAGTGAGTGTGGACAGTATGGACATGCAGTGAGTGTGAACAGTATGGACAAGCAGTGAGTGGACAGTATGGACAAGCAGTGAGTGTGGACAGTGTAGACAAGCAGTGAGTGTGGACAGTGTGGACAAGCAGTGAGTGTGGACAGTGTGGACAAGCAGTGAGTGTGGACAGTGTAGACAAGCAGTGAGTGTGAACAGTGTGGACAAGCAGTGAGTGTGGGCAGTGTGGACAAGCAGTGAGTGTGGACAGTGTGGACAAGCAGTGAGTGTGGACAGTGTGGACAAGCAGTGAGTGTGGACAGTGTGGACAAGCAGTGAGTGTGGACAGTGTGGACAAGCAGTGAGTGTGGACAGTATGGACAAGCAGTGAGTGTGGACAGTATGGACAAGCAGTGAGTGTGGACAGTGTGGACAAGCAGTGAGTGCGGACAGTGTGGACAAGCAGTAAGTGTGGACAGTATGGACAAGCAGTGAGTGTGGATAGTGTGGACAAGCAGTGAGTGTGGACAGTGTAGACAAGCAGTGAGTGTGAACAGTGTGGACAAGCAGTGAGTGTGGACAGTATGGACAAGCAGTGAGTGTGGACAGTAAGGACAAGCAGTGAGTGTGGACAGTATGGACAAGCAGTGAGTGTGGACAGTAAGGACAAGCAGTGAGTGTGGACAGTATAGACAAGCAGTGAGTGTGGACAGTGTAGACAAGCAGTGAGTGTGGACAGTGTAGACAAGCAGTGAGTGTGGACAGTATGGACAAGCAGTGAGTGTGGACAGTAAGGACAAGCAGTGAGTGTGGACAGTGTGGACAAGCAGTGAGTGTGGACAGTGTGGACAAGCAGTGAGTGTGGACAGTGTGGACAAGCAGTGAGTGTGGACAGTGTAGATAAGCAGTGAGTGTGGACAGTGTGGACAAGCAGTGAGTATGGACAGTGTGGCAAGCAGTGAGTGTGGACAGTGTGGACAAGCAGTGAGTGTGGACAGTATGGACAAGCAGTGAGTGCGGACAGTATGGACAAGCAGTGAGTGTGGACAGTGTGGACAAGCAGTGAGTGTGGACAGTGTGGACAAGCAGTGATTGTGGACAGTGTGGACAAGTAGTGAGTGTGGACAGTGTGGACAAGCAGTGAGTGTGGACAGTATGGACAAGCAGTGAGTGTGGACAGTATGGACAAGCAGTGAGTGTGGACAGTATGGACAAGCAGTGAGTGCGGACAGTGTGGACAAGCAGTGAGTGCGGACAGTGTGGACAAGCAGTAAGTGTGGACAGTATGGACAAGCAGTGAGTGTGGACAGTGTGGACAAGCAGTGAGTGTGGACAGTGTAGACAAGCAGTGAGTGTGAACAGTGTGGACAAGCAGTGAGTGTGGACAGTGTGGACAAGCAGTGAGTGTGGACAGTGTAGACAAGCAGTGAGTGTGGACAGTATGGACAAGCAGTGAGTGTGGACAGTAAGGACAAGCAGTGAGTGTGGACAGTATGGACAAGCAGTGAGTGTGGACAGTAAGGACAAGCAGTGAGTGTGGACAGTATAGACAAGCAGTGAGTGTGGACAGTGTGGACAAGCAGTGAGTGTGGACAGTGTGGACAAGCAGTGAGTGTGGACAGTGTGGACAAGCAGTGAGTGTGGACAGTGTAGATAAGCAGTGAGTGTGGACAGTGTGGACAAGCAGTGAGTATGGACAGTGTGGCAAGCAGTGAGTGTGGACAGTGTGGACAAGCAGTGAGTGTGGACAGTATGGACAAGCAGTGAGTATGGACAGTATGGACAAGCAGTGAGTGTGGACAGTGTGGACAAGCAGTGAGTGCGGACAGTGTGGACAAGCAGTGAGTGTGGACAGTATGGACAAGCAGTGAGTGTGGACAGTGTAGACAAGCAGTGAGTGCGGACAGTGTGGACAAGCAGTGAGTATGGACAGTATGGACAAGCAGTGAGTGTGGACAGTGTGGACAAGCAGTGAGTGTGGACAGTATGGACAAGCAGTGAGTGTGGACAGTGTGGACAAGCAGTGAGTGTGGACAGTGTGGACAAGCAGTGAGTGTGGACAGTGTGGACAAGCAGTGAGTGTGGACAGTATGGACAAGCAGTGAGTGTGGACAGTGTGGACAAGCAGTGAGTGTGGACAGTATGGACAAGCAGTGAGTGTGGACAGTATGGACAAGCAGTGAGTGTGGACAAGCAGTGAGTGGACAGTGTGGACAAGCAGTGAGTGTGGACAGTGTGGACTAACAGTGAGTGTGGACAGTATGGACAAGCAGTGAGTGTGGACAGTATGCACAAGCAGTGAGTGTGGACAGTATGGACAAACAGTGAGTGTGGACAGTGTGGACAAGCAGTGGGTGTGGACAGTATGCACAAGCAGTGAGTGTGGACAGTGTGGACAAGCAGTGAGTGTGGACAGTATGGACAAGCAGTGAGTGTGGACAGTATGGACAAGCAGTGAGTGTGAACAGTATGGACAAGCAGTGAGTGGACAGTATGGACAAGCAGTGAATGTGGACAGTGTGGACAAGCAGTGAGTGGACAGTGTGGACAAGCAGTGAGTGGACAGTATGGACAAGCAGTGAGTGCGGACAGTGTGGACAAGCAGTGAGTGTGGACAGTGTGGACTAACAGTGAGTGTGGACAGTGTGGACAAGCAGTGAGTGGACAGTGTGGACAAGCAGTGAGTGGACAGTGTGGACAAGCAGTGAGTGTGGACAGTATGGACAAGCAGTGAGTGGACAGTGTGGACAAGCAGTGAGTGTGGACAGTATGGACAAGCAGTGAGTGGACAGTATGGACAAGCAGTGAGTGCGGACAGTGTAGACAAGCAGTGAGTGTGGACAGTGTGGACTAACAGTGAGTGTGGACAGTGTGGACAAGCAGTGAGTGGACAGTGTGGATAAGCAGTGAGTGGACAGTGTGGACAAGCAGTGAGTATGGACAGTATAGACAAGCAGTGAGTGTGGACAAGCAGTGAGTGCGGACAGTGTGGACAAGCAGTGAGTGTGGACAGTAAGGACAAGCAGTGAGTGTGGACAGTGTGGACAAGCAGTGAGTGTGGACAGTAAGGACAAGCAGTGAGTGTGGACAGTGTGGACAAGCAGTGAGTGTGGACAGTAAGGACAAGCAGTGAGTGTGGACAGTATGGACAAGCAGTGAGTGTGGACAGTAAGGACAAGCAGTGAGTGTGGACAGTATGGACAAGCAGTGAGTGTGGACAGTAAGGACAAGCAGTGAGTGTGGACAGTGTGGACAAGCAGTGAGTGCGGACAGTGTGGACAAGCAGTGAGTGTGGACAGTAAGGACAAGCAGTGAGTGTGGACAGTAAGGACAAGCAGTGAGTGTGGACAGTGTGGACAAGCAGTGAGTGTGGACAGTAAGGACAAGCAGTGAGTGTGGACAGTATGGACATGCAGTGAGTGTGGACAGTAAGGACAAGCAGTGAGTGTGGACAGTATGGACAAGCAGTGAGTGTGGACAGTAAGGACAAGCAGTGAGTGTGGACAGTAAGGACAAGCAGTGAGTGTGGACAGTATGGACAAGCAGTGAGTGTGGACAGTAAGGACAAGCAGTGAGTGTGGACAGTGTGGACAAGCAGTGAGTGTGGACAGTGTGGACAAGCAGTGAGTGTGGACAGTATGCACAAGCAGTGAGTGTGGACAGTGTGGACAAGCAGTGAGTGTGGACAGTATGGACAAGCAGTGAGTGTGGACAGTATGGACAAGCAGTGAGTGTGAACAGTATGGACAAGCAGTGAGTGGACAGTATGGACAAGCAGTGAATGTGGACAGTGTGGACAAGCAGTGAGTGGACAGTGTGGACAAGCAGTGAGTGGACAGTATGGACAAGCAGTGAGTGCGGACAGTGTGGACAAGCAGTGAGTGTGGACAGTGTGGACTAACAGTGAGTGTGGACAGTGTGGACAAGCAGTGAGTGGACAGTGTGGATAAGCAGTGAGTGGACAGTGTGGACAAGCAGTGAGTATGGACAGTATAGACAAGCAGCGAGTGTGGACAAGCAGTGAGTGCGGACAGTGTGGACAAGCAGTGAGTGTGGACAGTAAGGACAAGCAGTGAGTGTGGACAGTGTGGACAAGCAGTGAGTGTGGACAGTAAGGACAAGCAGTGAGTGTGGACAGTGTGGACAAGCAGTGAGTGTGGACAGTAAGGACAAGCAGTGAGTGTGGACAGTATGGACAAGCAGTGAGTGTGGACAGTAAGGACAAGCAGTGAGTGTGGACAGTATGGACAAGCAGTGAGTGTGGACAGTAAGGACAAGCAGTGAGTGTGGACAGTGTGGACAAGCAGTGAGTGCGGACAGTGTGGACAAGCAGTGAGTGTGGTGAGTGTGGACAGTAAGGACAAGCAGTGAGTGTGGACAGTGTGGACAAGCAGTGAGTGTGGACAGTAAGGACAAGCAGTGAGTGTGGACAGTATGGACAAGCAGTGAGTGTGGACAGTAAGGACAAGCAGTGAGTGTGGACAGTGTGGACAAGCAGTGAGTGGACAGTGTGGACAAGCAGTGAGTATGGACAGTATAGACAAGCAGTGAGTGTGGACAAGCAGTGAGTGTGGACAGTGTGGACAAGCAGTGAGTGTGAACAGTGTGGACAAGCAGTGAGTGGACAGTATGGACAAGCAGTGAGTGGACAGTATGGACAAGCAGTGAGTGCGGACAGTGTGGACAAGCAGTGAGTGTGGACAGTGTGGACTAACAGTGAGTGTGGACAGTGTGGACAAGCAGTGAGTGGACAGTGTGGACAAGCAGTGAGTGTGGACAGTATGGACAAGCAGTGAGTGGACAGTGTGGACAAGCAGTGAGTGTGGACAGTGTGGACAAGCAGTGAGTGGACAGTATGGACAAGCAGTGAGTGCGGACAGTGTAGACAAGCAGTGAGTGTGGACAGTGTGGACTAACAGTGAGTGTGGACAGTGTGGACTTACAGTGAGTGTGGACAGTGTGGACAAGCAGTGAGTGGACAGTGTGGACAAGCAGTGAGTGGACAGTGTGGACAAGCAGTGAGTGTGGACAGTATAGACAAGCAGTGAGTGTGGACAAGCAGTGAGTGTGGACAGTGTGGACAAGCAGTGAGTGTGGACAGTGTGGACAAGCAGTGAGTGTGGACAGTGTGGACAAGCAGTGAGTGTGGACAGTATGGACAAGCAGTGAGTGTGAACAGTGTGGACAAGCAGTGAGTGTGAACAGTGTGGACAAGCAGTGAGTGTGAACAGTGTGGACAAGCAGTGAGTGTGGACAGTGTGGACTAACAGTGAGTGTGGATAGTGTGGACAAGCAGTGAGTGGACAGTGTGGATAAGCAGTGAGTGTGGACAGTGTGGACAAGCAGTGAGTGTGGACAGTGTGGACTAACAGTGAGTGTGGACAGTGTGGACAAGCAGTGAGTGGACAGTGTGGATAAGCAGTGAGTGTGGACAGTGTGGACAAGCAGTGAGTGTGGACAGTATGGACAAGCAGTGAGTGTGGACAGTGTGGACAAGCAGTGAGTGCGGACAGTGTAGACAAGCAGTGAGTGCGGACAGTGTAGACAAGCAGTGAGTGTGGACAGTGTGGACAAGCAGTGAGTGTGGACAGTGTGGACAAGCAGTGAGTGCGGACAGTGTAGACAAGCAGTGAGTGTGGACAGTGTGGACTAACAGTGAGTGTGGACAGTGTGGACAAGCAGTGAGTGGACAGTGTGGACAAGCAGTGAGTGGACAGTGTGGACAAGCAGTGAGTGGACAGTGTGGACAAGCAGTGAGTATGGACAGTATAGACAAGCAGTGAGTGTGGACAAGCAGTGAGTGTGGACAGTGTGGACAAGCAGTGAGTGTGAACAGTGTGGACAAGCAGTGAGTGTGAACAGTGTCGACAAGCAGTGAGTGTGAACAGTGTGGACAAGCAGTGAGTGTGGACAGTGTGAACAAGCAGTGAGTGTAGACAGTATAGACAAGCAGTGAGTGTGGACAGTGTGGACAAGCAGTATGTGGACAGTATAGACAAGCAGTATGTGGACAGTGTGGACAAGCAGTGAGTATGGACAGTATAAACAAGCAGTATGTGGACAGTGTGTACTTTTTACCTCTACTGTTGGAGCTCGGTGTCTGGAGCGCTCCGTTTTCTTAGCAATCGGTACATTGAGTTGGCTGTTGGTACAATCCAGCGCCCCATTGGTCAGATACAGCAGGAGTTGGGTCATGGCCAGCTGGTCACTGTAGCCCAGGTCCAAGTCAGTGGCCCAAATCTAAATAAACCAAGAAGAACAGATCACATCTACCAGAATACAATCACAGGAGCGCACCATGCCTTGTATGTGGTTAGTTGCTGATCACAGATTTACATACAGTTTAATGATTCACTATATACTGCTATTAGTATCTTCTGATATCACAGCCTATCCACTGATGAGTCTGCAGATGAGAAAGGTCCTGTTTAATTATAGTAATAAACAATTATGATAGAATTAGTAATGGGTTTTTTTTTGTATTATAGTGTAGGTGAGTTATTGATTGCTTTGTTTTTTGACCAAGAGGCTGATATTGCACAATTACCTATTTTTTTATTTTTAGTTGTTATTTAATAGATTCCAGGCCAGGAATGCCCCCCCGAGATGTCCAGGGGTAAAATGTTGATTCACAGTCAGTGTGAAATGACATTGACAAGGTCACACGAAGCAGAAACACTTGTTACGATCCCGAGGTCAGCCTCTCAGCATGTTGGGGGGTCTGTGCCATTCAACACACTGACATCTGTCCTGATCAGTGGCGGATGTGGGGTCAGGTTCGGGGGTCCTCCCTCTCCGTGTAACCTGCCAGCAGATCGGCCCTCTCAGCACACTGCGCAGAGTCACTGGTGTAAGCGGCGGATGTTAAATGGCATCATTATAACATTATTAAGGGGTCAGCCAGTGCCTTGCCTCTTGCTAAACTCCTGCTAATTTCTGAATCATATTCACAAGCAAATGCCCTCTAAATGAATCACTGCCGAGACACTCTTTAATAACCAACTGGCAGGAATCTGATGAGCTATTAAAGATACAATCCGTCATCATAAGGATCTGCTTCAGGGGGCGAGGGAAGTGCTCAATCGGCAGCTGACGAGGCTGTGGAGGGGCAACATTGATTTCTTTTATTGTTCATGTACTTGTCCTGTAGGCCTTGTCTGGCACTGTGTATGATCAGTCTAAGTCAGCCTTTCTCAACCATTTTCCCCCAGAGGAACCCCGGAAATAATTTTCAATTCTTGGGGAAGCAATGCTAGAACCAATTAATTGGGGGTCAGTGGGAAAAATACCCCTTCCATAGGAGGCAGGTGGGAAGAATGCTTTCAGTAGTGGTCAGCAGGGGTGGGCCCGTCCAGTAAGGACACATGGGCACCGTCCCCCCTGTCCATCATCCCCCCCCATCCATGCGTCCGGCCTCTTTCAGGACACTGGCGCATGGATTCCAATGCGGGGGGGGGGGATGGGCTGTTTTTTTGAAGCACCAATTAGACCCAGAGGCTCTACTAGTCTTGAATATAGGGTGGGCTCGGGGCGCAGAGAGTGCGCTCCGATCCCACCCAGGTGTGTTACAACAGCGTATGACAGCGAATTTGTGCTGGGTGGGATTTGGAGTGGGGGGGAGGAATTGCATTCGGAGAGGACATTTCAGGGGTAGAAGATTTGTCCTAGGTAGGGGATTTTTTTTTGGGGGGGGGGGGGAATTTGTGCAGGGGGCACATGGGGGGTGGGGGGTCAAAGATTTGTGCAAGCGGATTAGTACTGTATTTTTATGAAGGGGGGATGGTTTTTGCTGGCACATAATGCTCATAGATCTTGGGGGGCGATGCAATTAGGCATGCCCACCCTGGGCTCTAGGTGACCTTGTCCTGACACTGCTTTGGATTGTCCCTCTGACTTTTATTGAAATAAATCTGTATCTTGACCTTTTAGTGGTGGTGCGGCACTTCAATTTCCATTTCCATTTTCTTGTACCCATACAAGACAGCTTCTAATAAAATATTCTGAATGTGATTTTCAACCTAACTTGTACATTTATATTAATCAGCGAATGTCAGTATAGCTTCTTATTAGACTGACCATACTGTCAGGGCTGGGCTCAGCCCTTCCATCTCAGAGCTGGCCGCTCAGCTGTCGGATAATTGCCAGCTCCCATCTCTCCACAGTTACTCAGCTGTTGATGATATCCTGCTCGTCAGTCCTGCCAACTTAACCTGTCCAGTCCAGAGGAGCTCTGCCTTCGCCTTGGTCAACATCACAGAAACTATCTCCTGTGATTCTGTTCAAGACTTGCTTTGCTGACATCCCTTCTGGCTCCAGATCCTGCTTGCTGTTCCACTACATTGATCCCTGACTTCTGGCTTGGCTGACTATCCATTCCGGTTACTGAACTTTGGCTATGTTTTGACTACATTTGTTCTTTTTACTTTTATTATTAAACAAGTGTGATTTAACTGTACTTCTGTCTCGGCCTGATTTCATGGTTTCTCACACATACATGACGTGGTTTTGATTAGCCATACATTAAATTAAAGCAATGTTAACATAGGGTCAATTAGAACAGTAATATCAATCATCAAACATCTGAAAATATAAACAACAGATTGACGTGTCACTCGGCCCTCAGCACTGGCCTGTACTGGAGGCCTCAGTGGTATTGTGTGATCTGTGGTGGGACATGTCTGCAGAGAAGCTTCAGCTGCCCATAGGTCACACCAGATTGGGACCATGATTACAATATATACATACATAAAATTGGGCTTAGTGTAATTAAGACTTTTTTTAAGATGAAAGTGTGCTTTAACTGCCTGGTCTTTGTTATAGTTATATATAGTTATACTAATGCAGCTTGGAGCAATGTAAGTAGGTATACCTGTGGGATCTCCGTGGAAGCTGGAAATCACTGCACGAGGCACCACTACTACAGTGATCTCCACTAGCTTTCAGGACCCATGCCAGGAGGTTGCCTACTCAGCAGGGACCCTATTCAGAGAACCCTTTGCATTCATTGAGAAAATGCAAAGTGTTCCTGACTGGCACCCAAGCCAATTGAGCGACCTCCTGTGTACACATTGCAGCAGGACAGCTGCTTGGCATGGGACCCGGAAGCTAGTGGAGATCACTGCAGTAGTGGAGCCTAATACAATGATTTCCAGCTTCCAGGGGAATCCCACAGGTATGGCACATACACATTTACATTGGTCCAAGCTGTATGAATGTAATGAAGTAAAAATTGCCATACCTGGAATTCTTCTTTAAAAAGTATTAAAGCCAAGGCATTAGGACAATAGGTAGGGAACTAGTATATCTCAGGGAGAGGTCAAAAATGTATGCCTACATATTTCTCTAGTTATATGTGTATTTTAATTGATAAAAGCTACTGTTAGTTGGAAATAGCTTGTCATTATTTCCCTCTGCCGTACATTATCAAATTTATTAGACCCTTAGTGCCATCACCCATATTATTTTAGTATATTAGGTCAGAGTAGGTTTATATACATTTAGGTACAGAGGTCAGCTATTCAGAAATGAAATATTGCTTATACATATGTCATATGGACAGAGTAGGGCGATGGCTTATGCAAAGGTCATATGAGTAGGGTGATTGGTTATACATATGTCTTATGGACAGAGTAGGCTGATGGCTTATACCAGGGATCTTCAAACTATGGCCCTCCAGTTGTTCAGAAACTACAATTCCCATCATGCCTAGTCATGTCTGTGAATGTCAGAGTTTTACAATGCCTCATGGGACGCGGAATTCCGCAACAGCTGGAGGGCCATAGTTTGAGGATCCCTGGCTTATACATAGGTCACATGGACAGAGTAGGCTGATGGCTTATACATAGGTCATATGAACAGAGTAGGGTGATTGGTTATAAATAGGTCATATGGACAGAGTAGGGTGATTGGTTATAAAAGGGTCATATGGACAGGGTAGGGTGATTGGTTATAAATAGGTCATATGGACAGGGTAGGGTTGATTGGTTATACATAGGTTATATGGACAGAGTAGGGTGATTGATTATACGTGGGTCATATGGACAGGGTGGGGTGATTGGTTATACATGGGTCATATGGACAGAGTAGGGTGATTGGTTAAACATGGGTCATATGGACAGAGTAGGGTGATTGGTTATACGTGGGTCATATGGACAGGGTAGGGTGATTGGTTATACATAGGTCATATGGACAGAGTAGGGTGATTGGTTATACATGGGTCATATGGATAGAGTAGGGTGATTGGTTATACATAGGTCATATGGACAGAGTAGGGTGATTGGTTATACACGGGTCATATGGATAGAGTAGGGTGATTGGTTATACATAGGTCATATGGACAGAGTAGGGTGATTGGTTATACATAGGTCATATGGACAGAGTAGGGTGCTTGGTTATACATGGGTCATATGGACAGGGTAGGGTGATTGGTTATATATAGGTCATATGGACAGAGTAGGGTGATTGGTTATACATGGGTCATATGGATAGAGTAGGGTGATTGGTTATACATGGGTCATATGGACAGAGTAGGGTGATTGGTTATACATGGGTCATATAGATAGAGTAGGGTGATTGGTTATACATGGGTCATATGGACAGAGTAGGGTGATTGGTTATACATAGGTCATATGGACAGAGTAGGGTGATTGGTTATACATAGGTCATATGGACAGAGTAGGGTGATTGGTTATACATGGGTCATATGGACAGAGTAGGGCCATTGGTTATACATAGGTCATATGGACAGAGTAGGGTGATTGGTTATACATAGGTCATATGGACAGAGTAGGGTGATTGGTTATACATAGGTTATATGGACAGGGTAGGGTGATTGGTTATACATGGGTCATATGGACAGGGTAGGGTGATTGGTTATTCTTAATAGAAATATTGAAGAAATCTTACCTCCTGTTTAAGACTTTGAGGGTCTATAAATGTTATGAATTCCACAGACACGTATCCAAGCACACCACGGATTTTGCAGGCTTCTCCGATGCGGTTGCAGATCGATGACAGCACGCTTGGGGGTACCGAGCACTGAGGAACCGAACTCCCTATACATTGCAGGGGACTGCTACCGTGTATCTGATCCCCACAGGACACCATCTGGATTTCTCCCCCGGGGTTAATCAGGAGGTCTACGGTGAGGCAGGTAATGCTCTTAGCTGGAGGGTAGGCTTCAATGACTCCACCTAGAAATCACAACAAACTTATAAACAGAAATTAATTTTTACGAATACCAATACAAATAAATTGTCTTTGGATGGTATTGATGAGCTGATTAAAGCTGAACTAAGAGATATAAAAGGCAGCTCCGTAATTGTTACCTAATAAATCATTAATTATAATTAATTAAGTATCTCTTGCATTCACTGTACAGCAGGGCTGGAGTGTGAGAGAGGAGGAAACAGCACAGGGAGCCAGCATGCTGATAGGAGGAGAGAGCATGAGAGTGACAGTTGAGCTCATCACTATGCTGCTTCTCCTTTCACTGTCTAGTAAAAGACTGGGGCAGGTCCAGGACAATCTGGGCTCAGAGGAAGTGGGCTGAATGATGCTGGCCAACAGAGAGCACATCTAGTGGCAGAAAACAATGACTGCAGGCATAATCTCTGGATAATACGTGAATATTGCAGCAAAAAACAGGCTCTGTTATTTTATATTTTAATGCGATATTAAAGCGGAGTTCCCACTGTTAAATTTTTTTTTTTTTTTAGGATGAATATCTTTTGTTTCTAACGCTTATTTATAGCACTCACGTTTCTGTGCTGAATCAGCGCTCGATTGCCGTTTTCGTAGAGAATTATATCTTATATTCCTCTTTCCTGGCAGCTTCCATAGTGCTTGTGGGCATGTGAAGCCCACAAGCACTATCTTCCGGGGTCTGGTGCAGCTGAGCGACCAGCATGCACCGCCCGTTCTCGCGCATGCGCAGTATGTACGGCGCAGCACCGTACACTTCTGACGTTGCCATCACAACGGGCGGCGTTGTCGGAAGTGCCCGCCCCCATTGTGATGGCAATGAAGCCCTCGGCGCTGCCCCCTGACTCCTGGGAAATGATGACAAGCATCTCCCTAGGAGCACTAGCGAGCACGGGCCCTGAGGGAAATGACGTCAGGCGCCATAGAGAGGAAGAGGCAGATTATGAGGGACCCCCTAGCAACAGACATGAAAAGGTGAGTAAAAAAAAAATAAAATCTTTTTTCCAAATGTTAATTGTATTTAATGCAGCTGAATAATGCAAAATTAATTTTATTAATTTTTACACATTTTTTTTATTGGCTGGAGATCTGATTTAATTAATACTATTATCACTAAACACATTTTAAAGTGGAACTAAACTCTCTCAATCAACATGAACTATTTTCAATTTTTATACTGCTAGCCTTACTAAATAGATAAGAAGTTCCGTATATTATATTTACTTGTTTTAAACTTTGTTTTTTACATTTCTTCAGTTACTTTCTGGTTTCTGGCCCAGGCCAAGATGATGTCATACATCCCAGGAGTCTTCATGGGAGGAGGGGCTTTCTACGCTAAGCAAGCCCTCCTCCTGGCTGCATGCCTGAGCTAAGGGCAGATGGATTTCAGGACGTCAATGCAACATGCATCATTTGCCCTGGACTGGAGATTTAGGAAGGTAGTCCTCATTCTCTGAACTATCATAGTAGGTGAGGTTGAAAAAAGACACAAGTCCATCAAGACATTTCCCTATCCCTATCGACATTTTAAAAAACATTTAAACCTACTGGTAGTAAACCAACAAAAACCATGACCAGTCCACATAACCATAACTGTTGTCAGTCAAAAAATACAATTTTTTTGTCAAGCAACCCCTTTGTTCTGGAGAACCCCAAATTCAAGCCCAGCAGTCATTGTTGAAGCTGCCTATAACTTACCATTGCTTATTAGAGTCTGTAGAAATCTGCCCCATGTTGGGTAGCGCCTTCTGTTGACTGGCTGTGCGTAGTGTTCCAGAACCTGAGGAAGTTCCTCTGTGATCCTCTTTAAGACGTTTTCCTGGAGCGGGAGGGAGACCGATTGTGAGAAGAGCTAAGAAACAATTTTCTATTTTTGCAATACTTGGGGAAATGGAGGGGGGGGGTTAGAATACAGTAGAACATAGGACTACCAGTTGTAACCAGAACTGTAATATGTTGAGAAGAAGTTTAGAGAAAGCAAACGTGATTGGGTAATATGGGCAACTCTATATTTTTCACCATGCTACTTTAAAGCCCATCCCAATGCAAAAAAGAAAAATTTCCCACCCCTTCTTTGAACCCACCATGTAAGGTTATATTCCGGTGTTCTGACATAAACTGTCCTCCTATCGGATAGTGTCCACCCCGTACTGCGCAGGCGCAGCGCTTGCGCAGTACGGAGGAGAAGGAGATGCCGAAAGTGTCCGAAGTTGATCAGCTGACCATCAGCTGTACACGGCGCTTGGGCACTTCTTAGCGATGGCTGTGTAAGAGGGCCCCTCGCCACGCTTCGGGCACGGCCTCGCTGCGCTCGGCAACTATTTATTCTAACTCTATGTCCACTTGGATAGTAGGGAATGAACCTGGACATAGGGTGAGAATAAAAACGCAGGCGCCGTGTACAGCTGATGATCAGCTGTTGAACTTCGGAGACTTTCGGCGTCTCATTTGTCCTCCGTACTGCGGGGGACTGTATTCGACAAGACACCGGTCTTACCTGGTGAAGAAAGACGCACCTATCTAAGTCCCCCATCCGGGTCCCTTGTTGTTTCCTGCTGTAGGGATTTTCAATCTAGCTGGAAGGTTATCTCTCACCGTCCAGGCCCCCCTATCGTCCCCTTGCGATACGGCACCGCGCTACTTTAACTGACAATTGCGCAGTCGTGCGACGTTGTACCCAAATAAAATTTTTGTCCTTTTTTTCTCTCCCACAAATAGAGCTTTCTTTTGGTGGTATTTGATCACCTCTGCGTTTTGTATTTTTTGCGCTAAAAAATACCTACAATTTGAAAGAAAAAAAAAAACATTTTTTACTTTCTGCTATAAAACCAATAACAATTTTTTAAAATAGAGTTTCTTCATCAATTTAGGCCAATATGTACTCTGCTACGTATTTTTGGTTAAAAAAAAAATCTCATTAAGCGTATATTGATTGGTTTGCACAAATACATTTATGATATATATCCTGGAATTCAGTGGCGGCTGGTGCCCAAAATTTTAGGGGGGGGGGGGTCGCAAACAAACTGAAAAATTCTGAAAAAAACTCCATCAATTGGAGCCACTGTGCCATCAATTGGCGCCACTGTGCCCCAAAAAATGCAGCCACTGTGCCCATCAATTGCCGCCACTGTGCCCATCAATTGCCGCCACTGTGCCCATCAATTGCCGCCACTGTGCCCCAAAAAATGCAGCCACTGTGCCCATCAATTGCCGCAATTGTGCCCATCAAACGCAGCCACTGTGCCCATCAATGAAAACATGACCTGTTGGGACGCCTTGAGGACTGGAGTTGAGAAACACTGTATTAATTGATAGCCACTGGTCCAGAAACGATTGATTCTCGGCCGATCACACCAAATATGAGCAGGTTTTGGCCACTACAATCTGTTTACTATGTGATTAGGTTTCTCCTTCTGACATCCCCTCCTGTTTAGTGCTAGTTAGTTCAGTCCTAGCTAGACCCCTCCCTGTTTCTTTCATATTCCCTCAGTCAGTGGCAGAGACAGGGCTTAGGAAAGTCAAGTGGGGTTGATTTACTAAAAACAGGAGAGTGCATAATCTGGTCCAGCTGTGCATAGAAACCAATCAGCTTCCAGTCCGCTTGTCGACCAGCCGCCGTCATTATACTGTGACAGGTTGGCACGGGCGCGCGATTGGGGGCACGCACACGCTGCGACGCCGATGTGTGTGGCCTGCGGCCACGATGTCCGCCGGCCACCCGCGATGTAATGTAAACATACAGATCCCCGTTCTGACATGGGAGTAGGCAGACATCTGCTGTTCCTAGTTATCAGGAACAGCGATATCTCTCCTCCTCCAGTTAGTCCCCTCCCCCCCCCACAGTTAGAAACAGCTCCCTAGGAAACACTTAACCCCTTGATCGCCCCCCCTAGTGTTAACCCCTTTCCTGCCAGTGACATTTATACAGTAATCAGTGGCTATTTTTAGCTCTGATCGCTGTATAAATGTCACTGGTCCCCAAAAAAATGTCAAAAGTGTCCGATCTGTCCGCCACAATGTCACAGTCCCGCTAAAAATCTCAGATCGCCGCCATTACTAGTAAAAAATAAATAATAAAAATGCCATAAATATGTCCCCTAGTTAGTAGACGCTATAACTTTTGCGCAGACCAATCAATATTCGCTTATTGCGAGATTTTTTTTTTACCAGAAATATGTAGAAGAATACATGTTGGCCAATACTGGAATTTTTATTTTTTTATTTATTAAATTCGATATTTATTATAGCGATATGTAAAAAAATATATTTTTTTTTCAAAATTTACGCTTTTTTTGCTTATAATAAATAAAAAGCGCAGAAGTGATCAAATACCACCAAAAGAAAGCTCTATTTGTGGGGGGAAAAAAAGGACATGAATTTTGTTTGGGTACGGCGTCGCACGACCGCGCAATTGTCATTTAAAGCGAAGCAATGCCGTATCACAAAAAAATGGCCTGGTCATTAAGGGGGCAAATCCTTCCGGTCCTCAAGTGGTTACTTGAACACGCTGAAGTCAGAAGCTATACGTAAAGAGGCGGTCCCCAGGAAGACGTACATGCGAACGAAACGCGGAAGGGGGAGCTCTACACGCTGACGTCACGCTGCCACATCTGGGTTTCCGGAGCGGCGGCCATCTTGGTATGTTTTGTTTACTGTTTGTTCCATGTGGATTTTATATCTGTATGCTTTTACACTGATAAATAAAGGACTACACTACAATATTACCTCGGGGCTCAGTGTGGTGAGCAATTGCCCATTTAGGACGAGCCATCCAGCCAATCAGGACTGTCACTAAGGAGTGCATAGTGGTGGTGGAACCTGCACACTCTGGATGCACTTTTTGTTGCCTAACTGCACTAAGAAGGACTTTTTTCAGTTGATGTTGTTATGTGGACGTTATTGTGGACACTTCAGGGATTATTCTATTAAGTTTGCTCTAAAATTCTCCTTTTGGACATTTTTTCACATGAATTTCTGCACTTTATTAATAATTTACCATTTTAGATTTGTGTATTTATATGGTTGTTTTTTCATGATGTCATTTTCATACACTGTTCTACTTTAAGTAGATTTGGCTGCTCAATGACCAGGCCATTTTTTGCGATACGGCACTGCGTCACTTTAACTGACAATTGCGCAGCCGTGCAATGTTGCACCCAAAAAAAATTGACGTCCTTTTTTTCCCCACAAATAGAGCTTTCTTTTGATGGTATTTGATCACCTCTGCGGTTTTTTATTTTTTGCGCTATAAACTAAAGAAGAGCGACAATTTTGAAAAAAACACAATATCGTTTACTTTTTGCTATAATAAATATCCCAAATTTTTTATAAAAAAAACCCCATGAATTTCTTTCTCAATTTAGGCCGATATGTATTCTTCTAGATATTTTTGGTAAAAAAAACCCCCAATAAGCGTATATTAATTGGTTTGCACAAAAGTTATAGCATCTACAAAATAGGGGATAGACTTATAGCATTTTTATTATTATTTTTTTTTTTCACTAGTAATGGTGGCGATCTGCGATTTTTATCAGAACTGCGATATTGCGGAGGACAAATTGGACACTTTTGACACATTTTTTGGGACCAGTGACAATTATACAGCGATCAGTGCTATAAAAATGCACTGATTACTGTATAAATGTCACTGGCATGGAAGGGGTTAACACTAGGGGGCGATCAAGGGGTTAAATGTTTTACCTAGGTGTGTTCTAACTGTAGGGGGTGAGGAGACTGTCTAGGAGGAGAGAGAGATCAGTGTTCATACATAGTATGAACACACGATCAGTCTCTTCTCCCCTGAAAGAACCGGGATTCGTGTGTTTACACACACAGATCCCGGTTCTCAATCTGTCACGAGCGATCGCGGGAGCCCAGCGGTCATCGCGCCCGCCGGGCACTTGCATCGGCTCCAGGCACACGCTGCGCGCCCCTAGTGGCCAAAAGGCGAAGCGACGTGAGGTAACGTAGTTTCGCCCCAGCCGTGCCATTCTGCCGCAGTAAAACTGCGGCGTCTGGTCGGCAAGCGGTTAATCATTTCCATACATTTAAAGGCTGAGCGCTGCACTATTTTGTACTTTGAAGTTAGAAGCTGATTGGCTACCATGCACAGCTGCACCAGATTTTGCACTCTTCAGTTTTAGGCTGGGTTCACACTATTGTGAATTGGATGAGGTTTTCTCTGCATCCAATTCGCATAGCAGAAGATTGTGACTGGCTCTCTATGGATCCGGTTCACACATCTCCGGGGCGGCTCCAGTGAGAATTGCACAGAAGACCTGTGCGTAGGGTTGCCACCTCATCCCTTTAAAACCAAACACATATTAATTACACAGGTTCCGTGGCTGATTAAGGTGGTAATTAAACTCACTTGGTGCCTTATCTGCATTAAATTAGCCTCAGAACCCGTGTAATTCATATGTGTCCTGGATTAAAGGGATGATGTGGCAACTCTACCTGTGCATCTTTTGGTCCGTTCTCCGGTTCGAATTCAGACAAAAATTCGGGCTGAAATCGGACCTGAAATGGTGGATGGAGACGCACCGGAACCCCTGCTGTGAACCAGTGGTGGCTGGTGGTTTTTTTTGGGGGGGGAGGGGGCGGCCAGTGGAGCGGCCAAACCTCCCAAATTTTTGAGATGAGAATGAGGGACACCTATCAGCAAAAGTATGCAGGCATAGGACACGCCCCCTGCTACGCCCACTTAAAGGAGAATCGTAGCACTGGGAAACATTTTTCGATAGATAAAAAGTGCAAAGGTGCATTTGATATACATCTATATAGATCAGACCAAAATGAGGGACAAAAAGAGGGACAGAGGGACATTGCTCCAAATCAGGGACAGTCCCTCGAAATCAGGGACAGATGGGAGCGGCACTAGCACAACTGGCTCTAATCAAGTGATCCCGCCACTGTAATTCATGCGCCTGGGGGCCTGAAAGGGGCCGGATGCATGAATAGGGGGGTGGCCTCGGCAGCCGTGGATAGATGCATGCTATGCATGCATCTATCCATTGCATATAGGGGGGTGGCCTGGAGAGAGGGGGTGGCACCCGGGCGCCCCTAATGGACAGGCCTCCACTGGCGTGAGCCCAGCCTCGTTAAATCAACCTCATTGTCTTCTTATGCCCCGTACACACGAGCGGAATTTCTGTCCGAAAAATCTTGGATGGTTTTTCCAACAGAATTCCGCTCAAGCTTGGCTTGCATACACACGGTCACACAAAAGTTGTCTGAACTTTCAACCGCCAAGAACGCGTTGACGTACAACACTACGACGAGCCGAGAAAATTAAGTTCAATGCTTCCGAGCATGCGTCCAATATATATATATATATATCCTGTTGAGAGCCTCCTATTGGAATCTATCATCTGATGTTTACACCAATCCACCATCTGATGTTTTGACACCAATCCACGTGTGTGGGATACCATTTACTAACCTGAAGTGACCCCTGGACTGCAAAGCTGGGGGTCGTCCTGTTCTGGTGAGTGGGGATGCAAAAGGGGATGTCACTGTACTCCTGCAAGTTTGTGAAGCATTTTTTTGCACCTACTTCATTGTGGACTAATGCCCCGTACACACGGTAGGATTTTCCAACGGAAAATGTGTGATAGGACCTTGCCCGTGTGTGGGCTCCATCACACATTTTCCATCGGATTTTCCGACACACAAAGTTTGAGAGCAGGCTATAAAATTTTCCGACAACAAAATCCGTTGTCGGAATTTCCGATCGTGTGTACACAAATCCGACGGACAAAGTGCCACGCATGCTCAGAATAAATAAAGAGATGAAAGCTATTGGCCACTGCCCCGTTTAGTCCCGACGTACGTGTTTTACGTCACCGCGTTCAGAATGATCGGATTTTCCGACAACTTTGTGTGACCGTGTGTATGCAAGACAAGTTTGAGCCAACATCCGTTGAAAAAAATCCATGGATTTTGTTGTCGGAATGTCCGATCAATGTCCGATCGTGTGTACGGGGCATAACACTTCAGTTGCATTCATTTGGATTTTTATTTGGACTTTTTTTGTTGATTTCACTTATATTGTGTGTTGCGAGCGCTGTATTTTTTTTAATCCACATGCGTCGAATCGTTTCCGAGTATGCATAGGAATTTTGCGCGTCGGAATTGCTACAGATGATCGGAATTTCCAATCGGAACTTTTTCCGACCGAAAAACAGAGAACCTGCTCTCAATCTTTTGCTGGCTGGAATTCCACACGGTCGCATTTTCCGACCAAAAGCTCTCATCGGTCTTTTGCTGGCCGAATTTCCGATCGTCTGTACGCGGCATTACACTTCAAAAGACTGGAAAAAATATCCTATGCACTTCAGTAAAAATTGGATTAGATTCAATTTCTGTGTCATATTGAAGAGTTGGGCTGCCTGTGGATGGTGCCAAGTCAGTAGGTGACCATACTATCCGGACAGGCTGGGTCTAAGTAGGTAAGCCAATGCATAAAGTGGCATTTGAAACAGAACATTTAGCATGAGGAAAAAGAAACATGATAAACTCTTCTACGTGAAGTTGAGATCTTCTGGGCAAAATGCAATCATTTCCAGCACAGAGCGCGCTCAGTGCGCCGCTGTAATATGTTCTTGACTACATAATCTTAAGTGGCTCTGAATAATGTACAGTATGTGCCGTTTAGTATTACGGTTCTTGTCTCTATACCCCATGGTTCATTTGCATCACACAAACAACCATTTATACAAAGGGGGGGGTTAGTGTGACAGTAACGAGGCACTTTATCTCAGCTGTGACTGAAGGTATAATTAGAGATACTTTACAGTGTGCTAAGAGGCCCATTTCTGAAATGGAATGGCCCCTAAGTGACCTTCATGTATGGTCAGCCCAGACATGACACCACACCACGTCATTTAAATGTCCACTGATAGTGATAACACTTCACCTGAAATCTGGAGTCACATTTACTGTACCACTTGCTGACCGCCCTATAGAAGTTTTACTGTGCGCTGGATCACGTATACAGGGGCACCTCATAAAACCAGAAGATCATCAAAAAGTTTATTTATTTCAGCAATTCTATTCAAAAAGTAAAATATATATACAGATGCGTTACATACAGAGTGATATATTTCAAGCATTTCTTTCTTTTAATTTTGAGGATTATGGCTTATAGCAAGTGACACCCCAAAATTCTGTATCTCAGAAAAAAAAAAGGATTTATAATCCAGAAATGTTGTCTTAGTGAGAAGTCTGTCCATGTACAGTATGGGATACACTCAATACTTGGTCGGGGCTCCTTTTGCATGAATTACGGCATCAATGCGGCGTGGCATGGAGGAGATCACCCTGCGGCACTGCTGAGGTGTTATGGAAGCCCAGGTTGCTTTGATAGCGGCCTTCAGCTCGTCTGCATTGTTGGGTCTGATGTCTCTCATCTTCCTCTTGACCAGGGGTCTCCAAAACTTTCTAAGCAAAGGGCCAGTTTACTGTCCTTCAGGTTTTAGGGAGGGCGGACTGTGGCCATCGGGAATAGAAAATGTCCCAGCATCAGTTGGAGTAAACAATGCCCCATCTTTGGTGTCAATGAGAAGAATTGCACCCTATCGTTGGTGTCATTGGGAGGAATTGAGCCCCATCCTTGGTGTCATTTGGCGCCATCGTTGGTGTCATTGGGAGGAATTATGCCCCATCCTTGGTGTCATTTGGCGCCATCGTTGGTGACATTGGGAGGAATTGTGCCCCATCCTTGGTGTCATTTGGCGCCATCGTTGGTGTCATTGGGAGGAATTGTGCCCCATCCTTGGTGTCATTTTGCGCCATCGTTGGTGACATTGGGAGGAATTGTGCCCCATCCTTGGTGTCATTTGGCACCATCGTTGGTGACATTGGGAGGAATTGTGCCCCATCCTTGGTGTCATTTGGCGCCATCGTTGGTGACATTGGGAGGAATTGTGCCCCATCCTTGGTGTCATTTGGCGCCATCGTTGGTGACATTGGGAGGAATTGTGCCCCATCCTTGGTGTCATTTGGCCCCATCGTTGGTGTCATTGGGAGGAATTGTGCCCCATCGTTGGTGTCATTTGGGCTTAATTGTCTGTGTCATTGGGAAGATCTATGCCCCATAATTGGTGACATTGGGCCCTATCGTTGGTGTCATTGGGAGGAATCAAGCCCCATCCTTGGTGTCTTGTGGGCCTCATTGTTGGTGTCATTGGGAGGAACTATGCCCCATCATTGATGACATTGGGCCCTATCATTGGTGGCATTGGGAGGAATTGTGCCCCATCATTGGTGGCATTGGGCCTCATTGTTGGTGTCATTGGGAGGAAATTTGTCCCATCGTTGGTATCATTGGTAGGAATTGTGCCCCATGATCGATGTTTTTGGGAGGAACTGTGCCCCTTCCTTAGTGACATATGGCCAAGGGCCATATAAAAGCAAGCAAAGGGCCGCATCCGGCCCCCAGGCCGCAGTTTGAAGACCACTGCTCTTGACAATACCCCACAGATTCTCTATGGGGTTAAGGTCAGACGAGTTTGCTGGTCACTCAAGCACAGTGATACCATGATCCTTAAACCAGGTATTGGTAGTTTTGGCAGTGTGGGAGGTGCCAAGTCCTGGTGGAAAATGAAATCAGCATCTCCATAAAGCTGGTCAGCAGAGGGAAGTATGAAGTGCTCTAGAATTTCCTAGTAGAGGGCTGCTCTGACTTTGGACTTGATAAAACACAGAGGACCCACACCAGCAGATGACACGACTCCTCAAATCATCAGTGACTGTGGAAAATGTTGCATTTCATTTGGAAATCGCGGTCCCAGAGTCTGGAGGAAGAGATGAGGCACAGAATCCAAGTTGTATGAGGTCCAGGGTGAAGTTTCCACAGTCAGTGATGATTTGGGGAGTCGTGTCATCTGCTGGTGTTGGTCCTCTGTGTTTTATCAAGTCCAAAGTCAGAGCAGCTCTACCAGGAAATTCTAGAGCACTTCATGCTTTCCTCTGCTGACCAGCTTTATGGAGATGCTGATTTTCCAGCAGGACTTGGCACCTCCCACACTGCCAATAGTACCAATACCTGGTCACATGATCATGGGATCACTGTGCTTGATTGACCAGCTAACTCGCCTGACCTAAACTTCATAGAGGATCTGGAGTATTGTCAAGAGGAAGATGAGAGACACCAGATCCAACAATGCAGACGAGCTGAAGGGCGCTATCAAAGCAACCTGGACTTCCATAACACCTCAGCAGTGCCACAGGCTGATCCCCTCCATGCCACGCCGCATTGATGCCGTAATTCATGCAAAAGGAGCCCCGGCCAAGTACTGAGTGTATCCTATACTGTACATGGACAGACTTCTCACTAAGACAACATTTCTGGATTATAAATCCTTTTTTTTTAATTAGTTTCGTTTTTTCTGAATACAGAATTTTGGGGTGTCACTCGCTGTAAGCCATAATCAACAAAAGAAAAAGAAAAAAATGCTTGAAATATATCACTCTGTGTGTAACGCGTCTATATATAATATATGAGTTTCACTTTTTGAATTGAATTACTGAAATAAATTCACTTTTTGATGATATTCTAATCTTATGAGATGCCCCTGTATACGTGATCCTGCACTTCCACCTGCAAAAGCTGATCTGCAGATACCGGGCACTCGATGTCCGCCGGCACCCACCGATCATCGGGCAGAGACTCGGAACGGGGCTCTGCCAATGTAAACAAGGCAGAGTTCTGTTCTGACAGGGGGAAAGGGATGGATTCTGTGTTCCTGCAAAGCAGGGACTCAAATCCATCTCCTCCCCTAGTAAAAGCACCACACATAGTGAACACAAACACTGGCTAAGCACACAGTTAACACTTTGATTGCCCTAGATGTTTAACCCCTCCCCAGCCAGTGTCATTAGTACAGTGACAGTGCATATTTTTAGCACCGATCACTGTACAGTGGAACCTCGGATTGCGAGTAACGTGGTTAACGAGTGTTTCGCAATACGAGCACTGTATTTTTAAAAATCGTAACTCGGTTTGCGAGTGTTGTCTCGCAAAATGAGCACAATTCAGGCCAAAGCGGTGTGCAGTACCGCTTTTGGCCTGAGGTGGGGGGGGGGCGCCGGAGCCGAGCAGAGACGAATGTCCCGTTCGGAAATGCACAGAAAGGCCCGAGTACAGCACGGCTGACCTCTGCAAATCTTGGGTAGGAGGTCTTTACGAGGTTTGCCGAGGTCAGCCGAAGTGTCCTCGGGCCTTTTTGGCCATTTCTGAGGCTCTCCGGCGCCTCCCCCCGTCTCTGGCCGCATGCGGTATTGCATCCCATTGAAGTCAATACGGAACTAATTATTTTCGTTTCCATTGACTTCAATGGGAAAACTCGCTTTGATATGCGAGTACTTTGGATTACGAGCATTCTCTTGGAACGGATTATGCTCGTAATCCGAGGTTCCACTGTATTGGTGTCACTGGTCCCCACAAAGTGTCAAAAGTGTCAGTTAGTGTCCAATTGTCCGCCGCAATATTGCAGTCCCACTTTAAAGCCTGGTTCGGACCTATGCAGGCTGCAGTTTGCATATTCCAGGTGCATTTTGCGTTTTTAAATACACGATTTTGATCCATTGAAGTCTTTCCATTAAATGCACAGATGTGAACGTGACCCATGGGAAACCATGTTAAATGGACTGTAGTGTGTTTCTGCAAAACTGAAAACGCAATAAAAAATGCATAGGGGTGAACCAGGCCTCAGTCACTGATCGTCGTCATTACTAGTATAAAAAAATAAAAAATCCGTAAATATATCCCATAGTTTGTAGACGCTATAACGTTTGCGTAAACCAATCAATATACACTTATTGGGATTTTTTTTTACCAAAAACATGTAGCAGAATAGAGATTGGCCTAGATTTAGGAAGAAATTAGATTATTTTTTAATTTTCTTTATTGGATATGTTTTATAGCAGAAAGTAAAAAAAATAATTTTTTTAAAAAGATTGTCGGTCTTCTTTTGTTTATAGCGCAAAGATTAAAAAAACGCAGGAGGTGATCATGAAGAATGAGGATAACTAATGCGCAAACCTACACTACACCAGAGAATAATAAAGTAGCTGCCAACATGCAAGGTGTTCACACACAAACTGAAATGAAAAAAAGGAAAAGTATGTGGCGCTGACTCAGCTAAAATGAAAAATATTGAAAGTAAAATCAATATGTCTATATATGTGCAATCAACCCTATATACAGTGGGGACGGAAAGTATTCAGACCCCCTTAAATTTTTCACTCTTTGTTATATTGCAGCCATTTGCTAAAATCATTTAAGTTCATTTTTTCCCTCATTAATGTACACACAGCACCCCATATTGTACACACAGCACCCCATATTGTACACACAGCACCCCATATTGTACATACAGCACCCCATATTGTACACACAGCACCCCATATTGTACACACAGCACCCCATATTGACAGAAAAACACTGAATTGTTGACATTTTTGAAGATTTATTAAAAAAGAAAAACTGAAATATCACATGGTCCTAAGTATTCAGACCCTTTGCTGTGACACTCATATATATATCTCAGGTGCTGTCCATTTCTTCTGATCATCCTTGAGATGGTTCTACACCTTCATTTGAGTCCAGCTGTGTTTGATTATACTGATTGGACTTGATTGGGAAAGCCACACACCTGTCTATATAAGACCTTACAGCTCACAGTGCATGTCAGAGCAAATGACAATCATGAGGTCAAAGGAACTGCCTGAAGAGCTCAGAAACAGAATTGTGGCAAGGCACAGATCTGGCCAAGGTTACAAAAAAATTTCTACTGCACTTAAGGTTCCTGAGAGCACAGTGGCCTCCATAATCCTTAAATGGAAGACGTTTGGGATGACCAGAACCCTTCCTAGAGCTGGCCGTCCGGCCAAACTGAGCTATCGGGGGAGAAGAGCCTTGGTGAGAGAGGTAAAGAAGAACCCAAAGATCACTGTGGCTGAGCTCCAGAGATGCAGTCGGGAGATGGGAGAAAGTTGTAGAAAGTCAACCATCACTGCAGCCCTCCACCAGTCGGGGCTTTATGGCAGAGTGGCCCGACGGAAGCCTCTCAGTGCAAGACACATGAAAGCCCGCATGGAGTTTGCTAAAAAAACACCTGAAGGACTCCAAGATGGTGAGAAATAAGATTCTTTGGTCTGATGAGACCAAGATAGAACTTTTTGGCCTTAATTCTAAGCGGTATGTGTGGAGAAAACCAGGCACTGCTCATCACCTGTCCAATACAGTCCCAACAGTGAAGCATGGTGGTGGCAGCATCATGCTGTGGGGGTGTTTTTCAGCTGCAGGGACAGGACGACTGGTTGCAATCGAGGGAAAGATGAATGCGGCCAAGAACAGGGATATCCTGGACGAAAACCTTCTCCAGAGTGCTCAGGACCTCAGACTGGGCCGAAGGTTTACCTTCCAACAAGACAATGACCTTAAGCACACAGCTAAAATAACGAAGGAGTGGCTTCACAACAACTCCGTGACTGTTCTTGAATGGCCCAGCCAGAGCCCTGACTTAAACCCAATTTAGCATCTCTGGAGAGACCTAAAAATGGCCGTCCACCAACGTTTACCATCCCCCCTGACAGAACTGGAGAGGATCTGCAAGGAGGAATGGCAGAGGATCCCCAAATCCAGGTGTGAAAAACTTGTTGCATTTTTCCCAAAAAGACTCATCAAAAGGGGCTTCTACTAAATACTGAGCAAAGGGTCTGAATACTTAGGACCATGTGATATTTCAGTTTTTCTTTTATAATAAATCTGCAAAAATGTCAACAATTCTGTGATTTTCTGTCAATATGGGGTGCTGTGTGTACAATATGGGGTGCTGTGTGTACAATATGGGGTGCTGTGTGTACAATATGGGGTGCTGTGTGTACATTAATGAGGGGAAAAAGGAACTTAAATGATTTTAGCAAATGGCTGCAATATAACAAAGAGTTAAAAATGTAAGGGGGTCTGAATACTTTCCGTCCCCACTGTAAATAGCACTAAAAGGCCGTGCTAGACTAAATGATGAATGAATAATAAAGTGCACAAAAAAAAACTTCAACATGCGCAACAATGTAATGTCACATTGCAATAATGGCTTTCACAGTGCAAATATAAAGGGCAAAAATTGCTTTAAAAGTGCTAAAAGTGCAAACATAAAGTCCAATACAAAAAAAACTCCAAGTGACAGTTCTTATGGAAAATATGCACTTTTTTTCCATATGAACTGTCACTTGGAGTTTTTTTTTTTTTGAAGCAATGTTTGCACTTTATATTTGCACTGTGAAAGCCATTATTGCAATGTGACATTACATTGATGCGCATGTTGCAGTTTTTTTGTGCACTTTATTATTCATTCATCATTTAGTCTAGCACGGCCTTTTATTGCTATTTATATAGGATTGATTGCACATATATAGACATATTGATTTTACTTTCAATATTCTTTATTTTAGCTGAGTCAGCGCCACATACTTGTCCTTTTTTCATCGCAGGAGGTGATCAAACACCACCAAAAAAAAAAAAGTAAAAAAAATGACATACATTTTATTTGGGTACAGCGTCGCACGACCGCGCAATTGTCAGTTAGTGACAAAGTGCCGTATCACAAAAAATGGCCTGGTCATGAAGAAGAGGGGGGGGGGTAAATCTCAGATACAGTTTTTTTAAATCAGAAAAGAGTTTTTATTGTACAAAAGTTCAAATAATTATAAAATTACAAACTTTCGGATTAGTCAGATACAGTTTAGTTCCGCTTTAAAGCAGAACTTCAGTCATTTTTTTTAACTTTCCATCTATGAAATCTTCTGCCCTTGTTGTTGTTGTTTTAACTTTGGATAATTAAACTTTTTTTTTTCTGCCAGTAAATACCTTATACATAGCTCCCAACTGTCCCTGATTTCGAGGGACTGTCCCTGATTTGGTACAATGTCCCTCTGTCCCTCTTTCCTCCTCATTTGTCCCTCATTTTGGTCTGATCTATATAGTTAATAAAATGCACTTTTTATCTTTCAAAAAGTGTTTCCCAGTGCTCATCCAAATCCAAAATGTCTGCATTTGTAAATTTTAAAAGCCAATATAAGTGAATAGTAGTGGTAAAAAAGCCCCTGTGGATTTAAATAACCTTTTTGTTTTGGTTAATTCTCCTTTAAGGGGGTGTGGCAAGAGGTGTGTCCTATGCCTACATATGTTTGCTAGTAGGTGTCCCTCATTTCCATCTCAAAATGTTGGCAGGTATGCCTTATACAGCCCACTTCCTGTTTCTTGTCTGGTCATTGGCCTAGGCTTATGTCATCATTCACAGCTCTCTCTCTCACTCTCCTGAGAGTTTGCCAGGAAGGAAGAAAGGGAGGGGGGGATGAATCATAAGAGGGCCAATGAGACCTGCAGAGCTGGAGGTGTGCCTCTGTGTAAATCCAGGAAGTCAACAGGCAGCAGCTTCAGCTGCCCAGTTTAAATGGCTGCAGCCAGACTCAGTGGAGGGAGATTTCTGCAGCATATTTGGCAAGTACAGAATCATAGTATATATAAAATAATATGCAAAGTGGTTGGAGGGAAGCTTCAGAATGGCAAAGATGTTTTTATTACAAATTATGTGAGCAGACTGCAGTTCCTCTTTAACCACTTGCCGCCCGCCATATAACAAAATGACGTTGGCAAAGTGGTTGCGATATCCTTACTAGACGTCATATGACGTCTTTCAGGATATCAAGCCGCGGGGGGCGCGCATCGCGGCGATCGTTGTTGTGGCGTGTCAGTCTGGCACACCGCAACTATGATCTAGGTGAAGAGTCTCTGACGGAGACTCTTTACCACGTGATCAGCCGTGTCCAATCACGGCTCATCATGATGTAAACAGGAAGAGCCGTTGATCCGCTTTTCCTCACTCGCGTCTGACAGACGCGGGTAGAGGAGAGTCGATCGGCTGCTCTCCGGACAGGGGGGGTCTGTGCTGATTGTTTAACAGCGCAGCCCCCCCTCAGATGCCTGCCCAGGACCACCAGGATGCCGCCAGGACCACCAGGGATGGTCACCACACTGGACCACCTGGTATGCCAATCAGTGCCCAGGCAGCTGCCAATCAGTGCCAAAGTAAAATGCCTGCCAGTGCCACCAGTGATGCCTAATGCCGCGTACACACGATCTGACTTTACGGCAGACTTTGCCCGGCGAACTGGATTTCGTCGGACAATTTGATCGTGTGTGGGCTCCAGCAGACTTTGTTTTCTCAAAAGTTTGACGGACTTAGATTTGAAACATGTTTCAAATCTGTCCGACGGACTCGAGTCCGGTCGAAAAGTCCGCTCTCTCTGTATGTTAGTCCGACGGACAAAAACCGACGCTAGGGCAGCTATTGGCTACTGGCTATGAACTTCCTTGTTTTAGTCCAGTGGTACGTCATCACGTACGAATCAGTCGGACTTTGGTGGATTGTGTGTAGGCAAGTCCGTTCATTCGGACAGTCCGTCGTAAAGTCCGTCGAAAAGTCCGCCGGGCAAAGTCTGCCGTAAAGTCCGCTTGTGTGTACGCGGCATATCAGTTAAATCTATCAGTGCTAGCCATCAGTGCCCATCAGTGCCGCCTTTCAGTGCCCATCAGTGCCCAGCAGTGCCGTCTATCAGTGCCCATCAGTACCGCCTATCAATGCCCAGTGCTGCCTATCAGTGCCCATCGTCAGTGCCCATCAGTGCCACCTCATCGGTGCCGCCTTATCAGCGCCCATCAGTGAAGGAGAAAATGTACTTATTTACAAACCTTTTTAACAAAAACAAAGAAAAACTTTTTTTTTCTTCAAAATTTTTTTATCCCTTAGCAAAAAAATAAAAACCGCAGAGGTGATCAAATACCACCAAAAGAAAGCTCCATTTGTGGTAACAAAATGATAAAACTCCTGTTTGGGTACAGTGTAGCATGACCGCACAATTGTCATTTAAAAAGTGACAGCACTGAAAGCTGAGAATTGGCCTGGGCAGGAAGGGGGGAAAGTGGCCCGGTATTGAAGTGGTTAAGTATTGGATGCTTATGGGATTATTTTTTCAAATATAACTATTCTCCAATTAATTCTGCAAGATGATTGTAAATAGAGGTGGAGCAAGTATGAACAGCGAATGCACATCTTAGGGGAAGATCATGTTCTAAATATATTCCTGCAGAAATCAGCAATCCTGTTCTGCTCAAGCGTCTGATAGAAGAGGGTTCTTCTTTTCCGTTAATGGCGGTGGTGGAGGACTGTACTTCCCCTCCCCAGCGGTATGCTTGGCGGGTCTGGCAGAAGGAGAGTTAAGCGTCGTCTTAGAAGAACACATTGCCTTGTCTGCGCTCCTCTCCTTCACTTGTCACGGCTCAGGCTGCTGGAATCTTGGCCCTTCTCCTCCCAATTGATGTTGTAGAATCTCTTTTCCTCCATCTGGCCTACGAGGCCTGGAGCTGCGGCGATGATATTTTGTCACTGCTGTTTTCGTGCTGTATTTTTTTTCCCCTCGTCGGCTCCCCAGATGGCGAAAATAACATTCAAACTCTTTTTTTTTTTTTTTTTTCGTGTGCGATTTTTTTTTTTTTTATTTGCTTCTAACAATGGTCCTTGGCATCATTTCAATGTTCTACTTCGGTAATTAACAGTACTGATATGGCCACAATTACAAGTCCCCCTCTCTTCGGCAGTAACGCTGTGAATTAGTAGGAGCTAATGACTGCAAGTGGAGAGGGGGGCTTGAGCGCAGACGGCGAAGCGTTTTGTGTTGGATGGAATAAAAAGGTACAAGCGGCGCGTCCGTTGGTTCGACAATGATTACCTAGTAATTCGTTTACACAAAGCCTCCTATTTAATGGTGAAACGGTGTAATTAACGAGTGACAGAAAATCAAAGGGTTGTTTTGTAAGCATATCAAAAATTAACACGGAGGGATACGAGCGAATTAAATCAATAGCGAGCAGAACGAGAGATTGATACCTGGGGAGCCGGCAAACACGCTGCTCTACATGATATTATATTGCTGTTTATTAAATTGCTTCATGTGATATTATTTCACTTTGTTTATAGCGAGATCGTTTTTCATGATATTATTATCAGGCTTGGCATCTCAATAGATCACTGACGCTAAGCTTTGCCTTTGATCTTGCAAATATGTTTTCCAAGCTGAGGCAACCGACAGACCTCCAACTAGTGGAGAAGGAAAAAAATTCCGGCATGTAGTTGCGGGCCTGCAGGTTATAGTGGGGGTTGTAGTTCCTTGAATGGTTAGAAATGCAGAATATAATAAGTGCCGCCAACATGCTCTAGACCACCCACCCTCAACTAGGGTTCCTTCTGAATTTTCTAGAGGTTCCTTGAGCTGAAGCTGATTGACCTCCCATCTGATGGTGCTTGCAGAATTCCAGGTGCAACGTCACTTGGCAGAGCCAGCGGCATGACACCAGTGATCTTTTTAGCGGTTTGTAAGGGTGGCTTTTTGGCCACCACCCTACAAGAAACATTCTTCCCACTGACCACCAATGTAATGAGACTTCTCCTCAGTGGCCACCGATGTATGGGGCATTTCACCCACTGACCATCAATTTTTTTTTTTTATAATTATTTTTATTGCATTTTTCGAGACAAACAATACATACATAACTCATAAACTATGGTGCCTATACAAGGTATCATATCTATCACATGGTGGGATACTGTAATTTGTATTTAACACATATTGAGCTAACCCATGGATTACATCTTGTATCTTTTTAGATGTCCCTTGATACGTCAAATCTCCCCTCCCAATCGTAGTAAAAAGGATAGAACCCCTCAACACTTTTATTATTCTCAACCACAATCATGTCATTTTAGAGCCTCAACAAGCTGTTTCCGCTTCATCTAACCATGTCCGCCAGACTCTATCGTACTTCATGGGGCACCCTCTGTTGAAGTATGTGTCTTTATATAAAGGAAGGTTATTATTAACCAAACTTTTCCATTGTGTCAAAGAAGGGGGTGTGGGCTTCTTCCATTGTATGGCAATGTTTTTCCGGGCATAGAATAGTAACAACCCAACCAATGTGCGTTTTGCTACCGTTGGAACAAGTGCTTCGATCAGCCCCAGAAGACAGACTTCCATGGCATGTGGTAATGCAATTGATGCTACTTTATTGACCACACCAATCACCTCACTCCAATATTGCTGAATTGCAGGGCAATGCCAGAAAATATGAGAGAAATCTCCTGGGGAGATTCCACATCTCCAACACTCCGATGGACATGTGGGGTTCATTTTATGAAGTCTGTGTGGAGTAAAGTATGCTCTATCCACTATCTTAAATTGGATTAACCGATCCCGCATAGAGACTAAAGAGCTGAAAGGAAAATCCCAGACATCATCCCAATCATCATTGTCCAGTGAGGGTATGTCAAGCTGCCAGCGAGACCAGAGTTTATCTAGAGGTGGGAGAGACACATAGACCAAATGCGCATATAGCTGTGAGGTAGGTTTCTCTGCACACTTAGTTCTGAGTGTCTTCTCCAGCCCCGACTGAACCATGATGCAGGAGGTGCCCGGGAACTGTGCAGCAAAAGCATGCGACAGTTGGAGATAACGAAATTGGTAATGATGAGGTACGTTATATATAGATGAAAGGTGTGAAAGGGGAGATAATGACATTTGTGACACTATGTGGGAAAGAATTTTTATACCGTATTTGGTCCATGCGAAGGGGTCGGGAAGTTTGTAAATGTGTGTCAGATTAGGGTTCCGCCAGATCGGGGTATTAGGAGAGAACTCGGTTGATTTGTACTTCTCTATATCTAGTCCTGCCCGCCAAGCCCGGAGGGTGGTATTCATAGAGGGTGTCAAGGGATATGGGGCCCGAGGGCCTCTGAAAATCAGAAATTGCAGGGCTTCCAACGAGCCCACTATCGTGGCCTCTAGGATTGTGGATGAATTAGTTTTGTCAGGGTGCAGCCACCAGGCCGCTGTCACCAGTTGGGTAGCTAGAAAATATTTGTAGCAATCAGGAAATGCCATACCGCCCTGCGTTGATGGCCGCATCAATGTCGACAGCCTATACCTGGGTGGTGAGGATCCCCAGATAAAGGATGAGAACAACTGATTCAGTTTTTTAAAAAAGGATTTTGGTATCCACTGAGGGGAGTGACGGAACAGATATGTGAATTTGGGGATAATTTTCATTTTGAGGAGATTTACTCGTCCCCAAACTGATAGAGGTAAGTTACTCCATGATTTAAGTTTTGTCTTAGTGTCCAAGAGTGTAGGGGTAAGGTTAAGTGGGATAAAATCTGATGCTTGCGTGGATATATGAACCCCTAGGTACTTAAACGTTTCTACCCATTTTAGTGAACAGTCTGGTGGGGAAGTGGTTTTTGCCGCCTGGTCTATCGGAAACAGTATGGATTTGGACCAGTTAACCTTTAGTCCGGTAACCCCTGCGAAAGTGTCCAACACAGTCAGAACTCCCTGCAAGGACGGACCAGCATCATTGAGGAACAATAACATGTCGTCTGCGTACAGGGCCAATCTCTCCTCCAGCAAGCCAATACGAAGACCTCTAATATGTGGGGATGTACGCAGCGCCTCCGCCACCGGTTCAATAGCTAAGGCAAACAAGGCTGGAGAGAGAGGACAGCCCTGTCGGGTTCCTCTAGTGAGCTTAAAGGGAGCTGATAGTCCACCCCCCAGTCTCACCGATGAAGTGGGACATTTGTACAATACCTGGAGCCATTGAATAAATAGCAAGGGGAATCCCATTCTACGCAATGTTTCCCAAAGAAAAGGCCACTCCACGGTGTCAAAAGCCTTTTCTATGTCAAGTGAGGCTATAGTTCTCGAACCCGTGTTGTGGTGTTGGGCATGTATGTTGGTATATAGTCTTCTGAGGTTAACATCAGTGGATCTACGGGGCATAAAGCCAGTTTGATCTGAATCGATTACTGAATGTAGTAGGGGATATAGTCGTAGAGCAAGTGTTTTGGTCAAAATTTTAAAGTCGTTATTTAGCAATGCAATTGGTCGATATGAGGCGCAAGAGGTTGGATCTTTAGAGGGTTTGTATATTAAAGTCAGATATGCGTGATACATTGAGTCGGGCAGCTTACCATGTTTTAAACAGCTATTATATAACTGGGCCAAAAGGGGTGCCAGGAGGTCTCTATGCGACTTATAAAAGTCAATCGGGAGGCCATCTGGCCCCGGTGCCACTGACCATCAATTTAAGGGGAATTCTTCCCACTGACCACCAATCTAGGGAGCATTGTCCTAAGCGGCCACCAATGTATGGGGCATTCCTTCCACTGACCATCAATGTAAGGGGAATTATTCCCACTGACCACCAATGTAAGGGACATAGTTCTCAGTGACCTGCGACGTATAGGGGCATTCTTCCCACCGACCACCAATGTAAGAAGCATTCTACCCACCGACCACCAATGTAAGAAGCATTCTTCCCACTGACCACCAATGTAAGGAGCATTCTTCCCACTGATCACCAATGTAAGGAGCATTCTTCCCACTGATCACCAATGTAAGGAACATTCTTCCCACTGATCACCAATGTAAGGGACATTCTTCCCACTGATCACCAATGTAAGGAACATTCTTCTCACTGATCACCAATGTAAGGGACATTCTTCTCACTGATCAGCGACGTATAGGGGCACTCCTCCCACTGACCATCAACGTAAGAGGAATTCTTCCCACTGACCACCAATGTAGGGGACATTCTTCTCACTGATCACCTATGTAAGGAACATTCTTCTCACTGATCACCTATGTAAGGAGGATTCTTCTCAGTGACCACTGACGTATGGGGCATTCTTCCTACTGATCACCAATGTAAGGAGAATTCTTCCAACTGACCCCAAATGTAAGGAGCATTCCTCCCACTGACCACCAATGTAAGAAGCATTTCTCCCACTGACCACCAATGTAAGGAGCATTCTTCCCACTGACCACCAATGTAAGGAGGATTCTTCTCACTGATCACCAATGTAAGGAGCATTCCTCTCACTGACCATCAACATAAGGAGAATTCCTCCACTGGCTGCCAATGTAAGGCTGCTTTCACACTGAGGTGGTTTTCAGGTGTTTTAGCGCTAGAAAAAGCCTCCAACTAACGCCTGCAAACCACCTCCCCATTCATTTCAGTGTGACTTTTTACACTGGGGCGGTGCGCTTGCGGGATGTTCTGATAAGTTCTGCAAGCAGCATCTTTGGGGCTGTTTGGGAGTGGTGTATACACCGTTACCAAATCGCCCTGCCCATTGAAATGAATGGGCAGCCCCGCCGAAGCGCCGCAACACAGGCGCTTTTAACCCTTTCTTCAGCCGCAAGCGGAGGTAAAAGCTCCCCGTTATCGGCCGAAAAGCGCCACTAAAACAACAGTAAAGCGCCACTAAAACTAGCGGTCCTTTACCGCCGACACCCGGCACTTTCAGTGTGAGTGTGATAGTAGCCTGAAGAACATTCTTTCAACTAGCCAACACTGTAAGGAGCATTCTTATCACTAGTCATCCATGTAAGGGACATTCTGTCCACTGACTCCCTTTTCATTTTAGCAGGGGTTCCCCAAGACCTGAAAATTATTTAAAGGGTCCTTCTGGGGTAAAAAGTTTGAGAAAGGCTGTTTTAGACCCAAATGATGACACCATGGATATAACAAACTAAAAGATCTGGTGCCAACATGGAAGCAAACAAACCAAAAACCCTTTTAAAAAATGTCCACTACATAACGTTTATTGGGAAGCTCTTTGCTTCCAATGGACTGAAGTCCCACTGGCCAGAGTAGGACAAGCAGAGACGATGTCATGCAGACCACGCCAAATGCTGGAAGGAGCCGAGGAGAGGCTGGCAGAGCTATGATGAGGTGGAACAAACTGACGTGTGCTGGGGGTGTTGCTATGACGAGTTTCGCGCACATGCGCTTTATCAAGTCACGACCTCTCCTCAGCTTCTTCCGGCATTTGATGTGGTCTGTATGACTTCATCCCGGCTTGTCCTACTTTGGCCGGTGCGACTAACCATTGAACACTGGCAGTGGTGGCGGTTCAACTTCAGTGTTAAGTGGTTTGTCATATCCATGTAAACAGACATTCTGCTGGAGAGTTTGTGCTGTGAAAAACAACAGAATCAAAGAAAGGAAGCCTAAAAAAAGAAAATGAATGCAGCCATCACATCTAAGCTGCAATATAATAAATGTTTGCTTTTTGGGTTTGATGCCTTTGTGTTTTAGACAGGAAAACTGGAACTCCAGGGTGAGCCCACTCAAATATTTACATTCTTATAATGAGAAGGATGAGAGGATAAGACCACCATATTCCACTAGGGAGTTTTCTAGTGTTCTGTATATTAGGAAAGCTTACCCCATGTGTAGCTGATCATTTCCCCAGTACTCAAGTATTATAAATGAGTTCTATTGTTCTTGTACATCCCCATTAGTATTGTGGACTATTTCATGGAAGAATGAGATGGACACTTAATAGGGTGACCAGCACTGAGGTTTTATATAGACGGGTGGGGGTTTTTTTGGCGCACCTCACCCTATCACCTTCTTAGACTGCATTAGAGTCGGGGGGTCTGTCTGTGTCTGATCTCATTTTCCTATAAACAGGGGATGCCATAAGGAATTCACACTCATCATTTGTCAGCAGAACACTGTGAACAGCGGGGGTCTGATGACTGCCCTAGATATGGGGAATGCAGCCAAAACCCTACAGTGAGAGAGATGACTTAACCCTTCATCACCTGCCTGATGATGAGGAAGGGGTACAGAGGACAAGCTGAACGCTAAAGGTAGGATGCACTGCCGGCTCAAACAGAATGGTGGTGCATCCTAATAGAACGAAATGCTAAAACAACACATATGTTTAAAAAAAAAAAATACTGATATATTAGTTATCTAAAAATAAATAAATAATTAGATAGATAGATAGATAGATAGATAGATAGATAGATAGATATAGATATAGAGATATAGATATAGATATATCTATATCTATATCTCTATATCTATATATCTATATATAATTAAAATAATCTAAAGTATTAAAAAATGAAAAAATTAAATAATAATAATAACTATATATATATATATATATATATATATATATATATATATATATATATATATATATATATATATATATATATATATATATATAAATAAAAAAAAAACACATATATATATATATATATATATATTTATATTTTTATATATATATAAAAAAATGAAATTTTTATATATATATATATATATATATATATATATATATATATATATATATATATATATATATATATATATATATATATATATATATATATATATATTTTTTTTTTTTTTTTTTTTTTTTCATTAAATTTTTTTCCAAAAATATTTTTTTAAATATAGTTATTATTATTTTATTATTATTATTATTATTATATATATATATATATATATACACACACACACACACACATATATATATATATATATATATATATATATATATATATATATATATAATTTTTTTCTCGAAAAATGAAATGTAAATAATTGAAAAAAATAAATATATATAGATATATATATATATATATATATACATACAAAAGATAATAAAATAATAAGTATATAAATACAACCAAATAAATAAAAACGCCTTACTTAATCATACAGAGCTAACGTCTGCTGTTAATATACTATGTTTGCCTTCAAAAGTAACTTTTCCCAAGAGTCTTCATAGGAGGAGGAGTTTTCTCAGCTAAGCACACCCCCTGCCTGCATGCCTGAGCTAAGGGCAGAGAGATTCCAGAAAAGAAATGCTATACATGAATCATCTGCCCTCAAAGTGATTTCTCAACAAAATAGAGCACGGAGACGTGGATGGATTGGGGAGTTTGCTGCAAATTTTAAAAATTAATTAATTTGTGTTTTTTTTTTTTTTTGGTTTGTGGTGCTCACATGCAGCGCAGCTCCGCTTTAAAGTGTTACTAAACCCAGGAGCCTGCATTCACTATATCTGGTCTCCCCAGGAGCCTGCATTCACTGTATCTGGTCTCCCCAGGAGCCTGCAGTCACTATATCTGGTCTCCCCAGGACCCTGCATTCACTATATCTGGTCTCCCCAGGACCCTGCATTCATTATATCTGGTCTCCCCAGGAGCCTGCATTCACTATATCTGGTCTCCCCAGGAGCCTGCATTCACTATATCCGATCTCCCCAGGAGTCTGCATTCACTATATCTGGTCTCCCCAGGAGCCTGCATTCACTATATCTGGTCTCCCCAGGACTCTGCATTCACTATATCTGGTCTCCCCAGGACTCTGCATTCACTATATCTGGTCTCCCCAGGACTCTGCATTCACTATATCTGGTCTCCCCAGGAGCCTGCATTCACTATATCTGGTCTCCCCAGGACTCTGCATTCACTATATCTGGTCTCCCCAGGAGCCTGCATTCACTGTATCTGGTCTCCCCAGGAGCCTGCATTCACTATATCTGGTCTCCCCAGGACCATGCATTCACTATATCTGGTCTCCCCAGGAGCCTGCATTCACTATATCTGGTCTCCCCAGGACTCTGCATTCACTATATCTGGTCTCCCCAGGAGCCTGCATTCACTATATCTGGTCTCCCCAGGACTCTGCATTCACTATATCTGGTCTCCCCAGGACTCTGCATTCACTATATCTGGTCTCCCCAGGACTCTGCATTCACTATATCTGGTCTCCCCAGGACCCTGCATTCACTATATCTGGTCTCCCACAGTACACAGAACATGGAAATGCAATTATTTTCGTAAATATAAAATACTAAAATATAAACTAAATATAAAATGCCTTTATTAATCAGCAGTATATAGCAGTCTTGTGACTTCTATCAGTGTCTGGTTAAAGTTCGTAGGAGGAGTTTTCATTCTCCCCTGATTGTCTTATGAGGATGTAGGACCCCTGACCCTCTGTCTGGACAGAGCTGATTGGCCCTGTGCTGAACACATGCACTCTCCCAAGAAAGAAAAAAACTCTCTAGCAATACACACCAAACTGAGCATGTGCAGCCTGACTCCAAAGGCTCTGTTCTATCAGAAGATGGGTTGGGGGACTGTGGAAGAAGGGGAGGATCATAGAAGACGGGATCAAATAGCCTTTTTACGCAATGCGGAGGATTAACCCCTTAGGTTCCACAGTGAGTATAACAAGCATGCTTTACTGTATATACAGACTGATTCTACTGTTGTGGGTTTAGTATCACTTGAGCTCAGAAAAGTTTCTTCTATTGCTCTCAGCCTCCTCCAAATCTCCAAATTCCTTTTTTTTTGCTGCTGTGATCTGACTTCCTGTTAGAGGGTGGCTACGTTCATTCTCTATGGTCCCCTGTATGTAGGAAAGTAGCCACCCTCTCTCGCTTGCTCCTGGGATGGACTATGGGATTTGTATATAGACCAGTGCTCATAACGACAACCAATGTGTACTGCCCGACCGTTCTAAGAGCTTACAAAAGGACATAACAAGGTAGCCAAACACCGTAAGCAATTTCATAAAAAATAGATTACAGGGTCATTAAGTAGTAGATGTGTATGGATGATATTTGGAGAATAGGGATATTGTTTAGTGTCGATTTAATTAGATATAAGTTGGGGTGCTCTTCTTCTATAAGGACATACACTTTGCATAAACTGATCCTAATATGTTCAGCTCCAGCCTTGTAAATGTGCTACAAAAGCAATTAGATTCAACGAAAAAGCCCATTAATGGATTTCTATAAACAAAACAAGGGGCCGTACTTGACAAACAATCGATATGGTTAACAGTCTATAATTAAGAAGACAATCGTTTTCAGTCTTCAAATTAAAAGTGTCCTGTTAAAGCTGCAAGAGTTGACAGCGCTTCGTTTGCTCGGTGAATCATGACGTTTATACCTCGGGGCGTTTTACTGTACGTATATCCACCCGGGTGCATAATCTCTACTCTGTGCTTTGCTTAATGCGTAACTAAATCCAGGAGCAAGAATTGATAGTATTGCCATTAACACAATCCTAATGCCCCGTACACACGGTCGGATTTTCCGATGGAAAATGTCCGATCGGAGCGTGTTGTCAGAAATTCCGACCGTGTGTGGGCTCCATCGGACATTTTCCATCGGATTTTCCGACCCACAAAGTTTGAGAGCAGGATATAAATTTTTCCGACCGTGTGTACACAAATCCGACGGACAAAGTGCCACGCATGCTCAGAATAAATAAAGAGATGAAAGCTATTGGCCACTGCCCCGTTTATAGTCCCGACGTACATGTTTTACGTCACCGCATTTAGAACGATCAGATTTTCCGACAACTTTGTGTGACTGTGTGTATGCAAGACAAGTTTGAGCCAACATCCGTCGGAAAAAATCCTAGGATTTTGTTGTCGGAATGTCCGAACAAAGTCCGACCGTGTGTACGCCCTATAACACAAGAGCTTACAGGGCACTGGTATCAGATTTTTGAAGGGTCACTGGGCAGTACTCCACAAAAGGGGGTGTCAGGACCAGGATCTGAACCCACGACCTCTGCTGCGTCCGGCAGTGACTCTTCTTGCTGAGCCACCTGAGATGTTGGACAGTTCCTAGTCTGATCTCTTAGAACAGGGGACTCCAAACTTTTCAAAGGGCCAGTTTATTGTCCTTTAGACTTTAGGAGGGCCGGATTGTGGCCAGGCAAAGGCAGAAAGTGTCACGGCCCAGCATCAGTGAGAATAAATATGGCCTCAGGGTTGGTGGTCAATAGGAGGAGGAGTAGTGCCCCTATTAGTAGGAGGAATAGTATCCCATCATTGGTATTGGTGGAAGATATATTGCCCCATTGTTGGTGTCAGTGGGAGGAATAGTGCCCCAAGGGCCGGATAAAAGCTAGCAAAGGTACACAGCTGACCCTTCTGCCTTAGAACAACCTTGCCTTGTCTCTAGTTTCTGGTAAAACTTATACTCTTTGCTCCTCCCATGAGCTTCCTATTTAAGCCATGCTTTTGCACTTCCTGTTTGGCAGATAATTGTGCTCTCTCTAGCCGATATCATGCGCCTTTGCATACTTACTGCTGTCCTTAACTCCGTTACCACTCGTTACCAACCTTTGTGTAATGCCGCGTACACACGGTCGGACTTTTCACCTGCAAAAGTCCGACGGACGCCGCCGGACCAAATCCGGTGGACAATCCGACCGTGTGTGGTCTCCATCGAACTTCCGACGGACCGTTTCGGTCGGAAATCCGACGTACTTTAGATTTGAAACTTGCTTCAAATCTTACGTCGTAACTCCGCCGGACTCAGTTCCTGACGGAAAGCCCGTTCGTCTGTATGCTGGTCCGATGGACCAGATACGACGGAGGAGCAGGTTACTGCATCTCGCGCTCGCTGCAATAGGAAAAACAAATTTTCCTATTGCGGCGAGCGCGGGGGGAATCCCAGGCCCTTAGGTCTGGTATAGAACTTTAAGGGGAACCCCCTTCGCCAAAAAACCGGCATGGGGGGTCCCCCCAAAATCCATACCAGACCCCGATCCGAGCATGCAGCCCGGCCGGTCAGGAAAGGGGGTGGGGACGAGTGAGCGCCCCCCCCTCCTGAACCGTACCAGGCCGCATGCCCCCAACATGGGGGGGGTACTTTGGGGGAGGGGGCGCCCTGCGGTGCCCCCCCCACCACAAAGCACCTTGTCCCCATGTTGATGAGGACAAGGGCCTCTTCCCGACAACCCTGGCCGTTGGTTGTCGGGGTCTGCGGGCGGGGGGCTTATCGGAATCCGGGAGCCCCCTATAATAAGAGGGCCCCCAGATCCTGGCCCCCCCACCCTATGTGAATGAGTATGGGGTACATGGTACCCCTACCCATTCACCTAGGGAAAAAGTGTCAATAATAAAACACACTACACAGGTATTTAAAATAATTTATTAAACAGCTCCGGGGGGGGTCTTCTTCTGGCTTCGGGGGTCTTCTTCCGGCTTCGGGGGTCCCTCCGGTTCATCTTCTCCCAGTGTCCGGTTGGTTCTTCTCCGCTCTCTCCGGCCTCTTCTCCCGGTGTTCCAGTTCTTCGGCCGGCCCCTCAGCTGTCTTCAGGTAGCTCTCTTGCCAGCGGAGGCCCGGGCTTCTTGTCTTCTCTTCTCTTCTCTTCCCCAGATGTTGACACGACGTTCTCTCCGGCTGGACTGGTCTCTGAGGGCTCCGTTGTGACTTATATAGGCGGAGACCCCGCCCCCATATGATGTCACAGTCCCTGGGCATGCTGGGACTGTGACCTTTTAGGGGGCGTGGTTGACCCCCCTAAAGCACCCCCCCATGTTGAGGGCATGCGGCCTGGTACGGTTCAGGAGGGGGGCGCTCGCTCGTCCCCACCCCCTTTCCTGACCGGCCGGGCTGCGTGCTCGGATCGGGGTCTGGTATGGATTTTGGGGGGACCCCCACGCCGGTTTTTCGGCGAAGGGGGTTCCCCTTAAAGTTCCATACCTGACCTAAGGACCTGGGATGCCTGCAACGGGGCTCGCAAGGTTTCAATCTCGCCAATAAAAGCAGCGAGATTGACTTCCTTTTCTAGTCCTGTCGTACCCGAGTCACGTTCAAAATGAACGGACTTGTCCGTGTGTGGGAAAGTCCGTTCATTCTGAAAGTCCGGCGGAAGTCCGTCGGGAAGACCGGATTCCGGAAAGTCCGGCCGTGTGTAGGCAAGTCCGGCCGTTCAGAAAGTCCGGCGGTAGTCCGCCGGAAGTCTGGCGGCAAGTACGTCGGACCTAGCTTTCCAGAAAGTCCGACCGTGTGTACGCGGCATAAGAGTCCAGGGCTTACTACGCAAGGACCAATAGCGCGTTGCCGCAAGAGGAAATCCGTGCCAACTGAGCATGCGCCAAAGACGCCTCAGTGCGCCAACCCGCACCTGCGCAGAAAACCTGATTGGAAAAGGCAGGGAAATGCCCAGGAGGCGCACAGGAAGTGACCTCAACCTGATGGGAAAAAGGCGGGAAAATGCCCAGGAGGCACACAGGAAGTGACCTCAACCTGATGGAAAAAAGGCGGGAAAATGCCCAGGAGGCACACAGGAAGTGACCTCAACCTGATGGGAAAAGGCGGAAAAATGCCCAGCAAGTGCACAGCAAGTGACCTCAAACATCCCTATATAAGCCCAGCCCAGACACTGACAAATTACTGGATTATCTTCAGTCCCCCCTTGTTCCTGTGCTAGTGTGTGATCTGTCTGAACTTGTTGTGACCTTGAAACCTATTTGACTACTCTTGATTGCTGCTAGCCATTGACCTCAGATTTGTACCTTGACCATTCTACTTCTTTGCTCCTTTTGTACTCAGCTGCCAGATTGGAACCGACCCCGGCTTGGATCTCGACCATTCTTCTTCTGATTAACCCTTTTATACTTCGTTGCCAAACTGGACTTGACCTCGGCTCGGATCTCGGATTAAGGCTTGCACGGTGCTCCGCACTCCGAGGTGCAAGGGAGGCCTCCCCACTACTTCCCTCTTCGGTCTCACCTCAGGTACATGGTCCTTGTGACACTTTGGCTTGTTCCTTTTACGTTTTCACTTGATACCAACCTGCAACCTTTTGTTACAGACCTTTGGCTTGTTTACTGACTACATTTATGCTTGATCCCTACCTGCTATATCTGCTACTGGCCCCCGGCTTTCTCACTTCTTGGTGGGGCGATCCTGAGGATCACGTTCTGGTACTAACACACAGCAAAACCCATCTCCACCATCAGGAGCTCTGGCGAATACCGGTTATAATTAGGAGAAAAGGAAGCACAACCTAAGTGCAGTATTATGATAAATAATTTATTAGCAAATGGTTAAAAAACATTCACATGATGTAGAGCAAAGTATTGCTCATCATTCATAGTACAAGCAATCCGCCGCTCATCTCTATCCTGTGAAAACCGCCACCGTAATCCAAAGGCTGTGGTTAGAAGTGTTGAGGCATGGACGCCCTGTGTACACAAGGAAGTCCTCCTCAACCAGCATGGAACGCACGGGCTAATTTGATGTCACCAGAGGGAGGGGCCAGAGAGAGAACAGGCTGCGCGCTCGGAGCTACTGCTCCTTCTATAGGCCTGGCTTCCTGGTGTAAACAGGGCGTCCATGCTCCAACACTTCCAACCACAGCCTTTGGATTGCGGTGGTGGTTTTCACAGGATAGGGATGAGCGGCGGATTGCTTGTACTACTAATGATGAGCGATACTTTACATCTTGGAGTGTTTTTACCCATTAGCTAATAAATTATTTATCATAATACTGCACTTAGGTAGAGCTTCCTTTTTCTCCTTTTTTATCTCTACACACAGAAGATGGCCAACTCCGAGGATGGCTGCCGCCGGTGCTCATTAGCAATAATGTACTTCTTGGACTTTTTTTGGACATTGTTCTTTAGAGTGTACAGCCATGGCCAAAAGTTTTGAGAGTGACACAAATATTAATTTTCAAAAAGTCTGCTGCTTCAGAGCCCATTCACACAGGGACGACTTGTCAGGCGACCTAGGCGCCTGACAAGTCGCCTCCCGTTCTGTGCTATGGAACCGTTCTAAGGGGAGCGACGCAAGTCGCTCTGACCTAGAAAAAGGTTCCTGTACGACTTCGGGGGCGACTTGCATAGACTTCTATACAGAAGTCGTTTTGCAAGTCGCCCGGGCAGTCGTGTGCAGGTCGCCTCGGTTAGGCGACCTGCAAGTCGTGTTGCCCCTGTGTGAATGGGGTCTCAGTGTTTTTATATCTTTTTTTTGTCAGATGTTACTATGATATACTGAAGTATAATTACAAGCATTCCATAACTGTCAAAGACTTTTACTGACAATTATGTTAAGTTTATGCAAAGAGTCAACATTTGCAGTGTTGACCCTCCTCTGCAGTTCCCACTGGAATGCTGACAATCAACTTCTGGGCCACACCCTGACTGATGGAGGCCCATTCTTGCATAATCAATCCTTGGAGATTGTCAGAATTTGTGGGGTTTTTTTGTTCATCCGCCTCTTGAGGATTGACCACAGGTCCTCAATGGGATTAAGGTCTGGGGAGTTTCCTTGCCATGGACCCAAAAGTTCCATGTTTTGTTCCCCAAGCCACCTAGTTATCACTTTTGCCCTATGACAAGGTGCTCCATCATGCTGGAAAAAGCATTGTTCCTCACCAAACTGTTCTTGGATGGTTGGGAGAAGTTGCTCTCGGAGGATGTTTTTGTATCATTCTTTATTCATGGTTGTTTTCTTAGGCAAAATTGTGAGTGAGCCCACTCCCTTGGCTGAGAAGCAACCCCACCCATGAATGGTCTCAGGATGCTTTACTGTTGGCATGACACAGGACTGATGGTAGCGCTCACCTTTTCTTCTCCGGACAAGGTTATTTCCAGATGCCCCAAACAATCGGAAAGGGGATTCATCAGAGAAAACGACTTTACCCCAGTCCTCATCAGTCCAATCCCTGGACCTTTTGCAGAATATCAGTCTGTCCCTGATGTTTTTCCTGGAGAGAAGTGGCTTCTTTGCTGCCCTTCTTGGCACCAGGCCATCCTCCAAAAGACTTCTCCTCACTGTGTGTGCCGATGTCCTCACACCTGCCTGCTGCCATTCCTGAGAAAGCTCTACACTGGTGGCGCCCCGATCCCACAGCTGAATCATCTGTAGGAGATGGCCCTGGGGCTTGCTGGACTTTCTTGGGGGTCCTGAAGCCTTCTTCACAAATTCAGTGGAAATGTTTTTTGGGATCAAGTTCATTTTCATGGCAAAGAGGGGCTAATTGCAATTCATCTGATCACTCTTCAGAACATTCTGGAGTATATGCAAATTGCCATCATAAAAACCAGGGCCGTTTTTAAGGCAGGGCAAAAGGGGCAGCTGCCCAGGGCCCTGTCATTGTTGTGGGGCCCAAAGCAGGTGCCTCATACTTGCCAACTATCCTGGTTTAAATTCCCTCATCCTTTGAGGTTTTAGTCCCGTGCTGTGTCCCAATATCTCTGTGTGAAGTGCTGCTACTACTGCTGCCCAGCTCTGCCCTTCTGTTGTGTACAGAAGACTCACCTGCAGACCCTGCGTTTACATGTAAATTACCGGCATTCATATGTAAATAGCGGCAGACGGCGGCATTGGTATGTATATCATGCTCCCCCTGAGGTCATATCCACAGTAATCTCTAGCAGACAATCAACAAACAGAAATCGTGCTGTAACCACTAGCAACCAATCAGTGAGCCGTAATGTGTACTGTAACCTCTAGCAACCAGTCAGTGAGCGGTAATGATACACTGTCACCTCTGGCAACAATAGCTATCGCAACAGCTGCCTGATCTGATTCAGTAAACTTATTTTGAGTCCAGCTGCTATTTATTGTATGTCTCAGAGCAGGTGGAAAGCGAAACTGCATGGGGGGGGGGGGGGGGGGGGGGGCAAGAAAAGTTTTGCCCAGGGTCCAATCAATATTAAAGACAGCCCTGATAAAAACTAAGGCAGCAGACTTTGTGAAAATTAATATTTGTGCCATTCTCAAAACTTTTGGCCATGGCTGTATATATCATTGTGCAAGCTGGGCCACTGACCCTTTGTGCTCCAGAAATCCTCTGGCAGTACTCCACAAAACAGGGGGTCAGGACCGGGATCTGAACCCACAGCCTATGCTGCGTCCAGCAGTGGCTCTTCTTGCTGAGCCACCTGAGATGTTGGACAGTTCCTTGTCTAATCTCTTAGAACAGGGGCCTCCAAGTGATTGGTGTTTAGACCCCGCACCTCGGGTGAGCCAACGTCACCTGCCAGGGTGACCTGCTTGTTTACTTATCCAGCTGGTCGGTTGGGGTATCTCTACTGCTATAGCTACTGGTCTCCGAGCCTGACCCCTGACCGTGACACAGGGACTTCTCTTCTAAACACGGAAAAAACCCAGAGTTAGGAATCCACATACTGGTCATACAGTCCAATGAAAGTGCCAAACAAATGTCTAAGAGTCCAAGGTAATTTATTGATAAAATTGATTCATAGCAGGAAAAATCCAACACGTTTCAGGGGGCAAACACACTCTTTCTTCATCAGGGCTCTTTTGCCACATTTACTAACACTGGCTCAACCTGCCCTCCTGAAAATGTTCCAAGCAGTGTATCACAGATACCATCTATTTGGTATCTGCTTATCTGAGCCCATTTTTCAGGTGAATTAAACTGTATCTAAACACCACAAACTGAAAACACGACGGCAGGTTGGTTCCCCTGCGGGAATCGCCGTAGGTGTACGGCGGCCGCTTTAAGGGTTATAGGGGGCAATGTCCGCTGGGCACCCACAATCGCTCCCGACAGAGACCTGTCAATGTAAACAGACAGATATCCGTTCTGTCAGGGGAGTAGAGAGTGATCGTCTGTTCCTAAATATTAGGAACAGTGATCTGTCTCCTCCCCCAGTCAGTCCCCTCCCCCCACAGTTAGAACACACACTGAGGGAACACATTTAACCCCTTGATCGCCCCCCAGTCTTAACCCCTTCCCTGCCGGTGACATTCACACAGTAATCAGTGGCTATTTTTAGCTCCGATCGCGATATAAATATCACTGGTCCCAAAAAAGTGTCCGATCTGTCCGGCGCAATGTCGCAGTCCCGCTAAAAATCGCAGATCACCGCCATTACTAGTAAAAAACAAAAATAATAATAAAAAAGCCATAAATCTATCCCCTATTTTTTAGACGCTATAACTTTTGCGCAAACCAATCAATATACACTTATTGCGTTTTTTTTTTTTTTTACCAAAAATATATAGAAGAATATATATCGGCCTAAACTGATGAAGAAATTCGTTTTTTATTTATTTTTTTAGATATTTATTATAGCAAAAAGTAAAAAATATTGTTTTTTTTTTTGTTTATAGAGCAAAAAAAAAAAAAAAAAAAATCGCAGAGGTGATCAAATACCACCAAAAGAAAGCTCTATTTGTGGGGAAAAAAGGACATAAATTTTGTTTGGGTACAGCGAAGCACGGCCGCGCCATTGTCAGTTAAAAGTGACGCAGTGCCGTACAGCAAAAAAATAGCCTGATCAGGAAGGGGGCAAATTCTTCTGTGGCTGAAGTGGTTAATTCATTTTTGGAGATTTCCAGCAATATCCACCATCCATCCATGTTTCCATGCATGTGATTTTGTGCTGAGAAATTACTTTGAAACCCCCCTCCCCAGCATTTCTACCAGCAGCCATCTTGAGAAAGGGCAGATGATTCATGTAGCATTCACTTTAAGGAATCCATCTGCCCTTAGCTCAGACATGCAGTCAGGAGGGTGTGCTTAGCTGAGGAGGCCCCTCCCCCCATGAAGACTCCTGGGATGTATGACATCATTTTGGCCTAGGCCTAGGAAGCAACTGAAAAATTATAAAAACAATTTAAAACAAGTAAATATAATATACCTTCCTATCTATTTACTAATGCTAACAGCATAAGGATTAAAAATAGTTGTTAATTGAGAGAGTTTAGTTCTACTTTAAGCATAGTTAAAATCCCAAAGCCCCGATGATGGAGGAGTGTGTTTGGTCCCCAGCTTTTACTTTTTTCTGCCATGAATCAATTTTATCATTAGCCGCTTCAGCCCCGGAAGATTTTACCCCCTTCCTGACCAGAGCACTTTTTACGATTCGGCACTGCGTCGCTTTAACTGACAATTGCGCGGCCGTGCGACGTTGCACCCAAACAAAATTAACGTCCTTTTTTTTCCCAAAAATAGAACTTTCTTTTGGTGGGATTTGATTATCTCTGCGGTTTTTATTTTTTTTATTTTTTATAAACAGAAAAAGAGCGACAATTTTGAAAAAAAACGCAATATTTTTTACTTTTTGCTATAATAAATATCCCAAAAAAATATATAAAAAAAGATTTTTTTTCCTCAGTTTAGGCCGATACGTATTCTTCTACATATTTTTGGTAAAAAAAAAAAATCGCAATAAGCGTATATTGATTGGTTTGCGCAAAAGTTATAGCATCTACAAAATAGGGGATAGTTTTATGGCACTTTTTATTATAATTTTTTTTTATTAGTAATGGCGGCGATCTGTGATTTTTATAGGGACTGCGACATTATGGTGGACACATCGGACACTTTTGTCACTATTTTGGGACCACTGTCATTTATACAGTGATCAGTACTATAAAAATGCACTGAATACTGTGTAAATGACACTGGCAGTGAAGGGGTTAACCACTAGGGAGCAATCAAGGGGTTAAGTGTGTCCTAGGGAGTGATTCTAACTGTAGGGGGGATGGGCTTCAACACGCACGACAGTGATCACTGCTCTCGATGACAGAGAGCAGTGATCTCACTAGGCAGAACGGGGAAATTCTGTGTTTACAAAAGCATCTCCCCGTTCTACCTCTCCGTGACACGATCGCAGGCACCCAGCAGACATTGAGTCCGCATGCGCCCGCAGCACCTCGTCTTAAAGGGGTCGTACCTGTACCCCCTTTTGCCCACCAGTGCCATTTTACCAACGTAAATCGGCGTGCGCTAGGGTTGTCCCGATACCACTTTTTTAGGACCGAGTACAAGTACCGATACTTTTTTTCAAGTACTCGCCGATACCGATTACCGATACTTTTTTTTAATGTCACGTGACAGTTTTTTTTTTTGCTATTTTTTTTGGGGGGGGGGGGGGGGGGTGAACGTTGTATGTGTGTGTGTTTTTTGTTTTTTTGTTTTTTTTTTACAATTTTTATTTTTTACAATAATATTTATTGTTTGTTTGTTTTTTTTTAATCAGCCCTTTTGGGGGGCTTTGGTGAGATATCAGGGGTCTTAACAGACCTCTGATATCTCCCCCTTGAGACAGAGAAAGAGACAGAGGATAGAGATTCCCCAGTCCCTTTCTCTGCAGCATCAGCTGCACTGAGAATGAATGGAGAGAAGACAGCGGCTTCTCTCCATTCATAAACTGACACATCGTAATCACAGGAGATTACAATGTTTCAGTTATGTGAATGGACAGAGTCAGCTGACTCTATCCATACACAAAGGAAGGAGGAGGGGGACGGAGGAACGGAGGGGGAGAACGGAGGGGACAGATAAGGTAGAGAGGAATGCAGGGGACAGATAAGGAGAGAGGAACGAAGGGGGAGTACGGAGGGGGACAGATAAGGAGAGAGGAATGCAGGGGACAGCGGAGAGGCACAGAGGAAGGAGGGGGCATGGAGGGGGATGCAGTGACAGTCAGCTGTGAGCGATCACCGCTGTATGTCACTAAAGCTGGTGAAAGCCGCTGGGGAAGAATCTTGTAACTCCCCCACGCGCCGATCACAGCTGTCCTCTAGGTATCGGGGGAAGCATCGGGAGCATTTGCCCGAGTACAAGTACTTGAGCAAATGCTCGGTATCGGTGCCGATACCGATACTAGTATCGGTATCGGGACAACCCTAGCGTGCGCTGGTTGGCAAGCGGTTAAAAACCTTGTAGTCTTGGATGTTTGTTTTACACTCTCATCAGGCTGTAAGTATTGTATAACCCCATGCTGACCCAGCCCTTTTCTGACATTTGTTGCTTACAAGTTAAAATCAGTATTTTTTGCTCGAAAATTACGTAGAACCCCCAAACATTATATATGTCTTTTTTTTTTAGCAGAGACCCTAGAGAATAAAATGGCGGCCGTTGCAATATTTTAAGTCACACTGTATTTGGGCAGCGGCCTTTCAAACGCCATTTTTTTGGGACAAAATACACTTTAATAAATAAAATAAATAAATAAATAAAACACAATAGTTACTCCAATTTGTTTGTATAATGTGAAAGATGATGTTACGCCCAGTAAATAGATACCTAACATGTCACGCTTTAAGATTGCCCAAACTCATGGAATGGCGACAAACTATGGTACTTAAAAATCTCCATAGGCTATTCTTTAAAAAATGTTTTACAAGTTACCTTGTTTAGCTTTAGGAGGTCTTGAACTGGAATTATTGCTCTCGCTCTAACGATCGTGACGATACCTCACATCTGTGGTCTGCACACCGATTACATACGCAGGAGCAACTTACGTATGAGTTTGCTTCTGCGCACGCGCACAGAGGGATGGGGCGCTTTCAATTTTTTACTTTTATTTTCTTATTTATTTTACTTTCTATTTTTAAACTGTCCCTTCATTTTATTTTTTTTTTCATCACTTTTATTCCTATTACAAGGAATTTAAACATCCCTTGTAATAGAAATAAGCAGGACAGGTCCTCTTTATTGACCTTGCATCTCTCATTTACCTTTAAAAGCAAAAGAAAAAAAAAAATTGACATTTTGACTTTAAGAAAAAAAAATCCTTCGTTTAAAGCGGAGTTCCAGCGAAAAAAAAAAATAATTAAATTGATCTTAGCATTATTACAAATGTTATACAAACGATTATACGATGATCATGATGGATTTTGTAAAAATATAAATTTCTTACTCGAATATTTTCTGCCTCCATTTGTGGCCGTTGCCATCATGACTGTGGGCATGTGTAGCCCAATCGAGATCTCTTCCTGGATTCGTTTTGGAGAGGTGCATGCTGGGTAACCAGCATGCACCTCTCGATCTCGCGCATGCGCGATTCACTGGCCGTGGCGCCGATTGTTTCTAAATTTGCCATAACAATGGGCAGCGACAAAGTATTTTGTAGCCTACGGACAATGGTCGCCAACCTTTCGGACCTCACAGACCACTAAACTCACAATTTTGAATCCTGTGGACCACTAACATGAATTTGACATGCCTTATACCCACAATCAGGGCCGGTACAAGGCAGGGGCGGAAGGGGCACGTGCCCTGGGCGGTACCATTTGCTATGGGGGGGGGGGGGGGCGCAGCCTGCAGATGAAGTTCTGTCACGGCCGCCGCCCGCCAGTGTGTACAATACAACTACTGTCTACAGTGCATTTACAGCGCCCAGCGGCACTGTACAAATTGCCGACTTTGTGCGCTCCTGCATCCTCCCTTCCCTCAGCACAATACTCCCCTACGGAGAAGTCCCGTAGTCCCTGCCAGCGCCGTGACGTCACTCACGGCCGGAGGCGAGGTGGGAGGACGCAGAGGAGCGCAGGGAGGCGGGAGCGGTGTCGGCGCGCTGTTACCTCAAGGAGCCGAGCCGAGCTGAGGAGCTGCTGCCTGCCTGGCTGGCTGGCTCTAGTAGCTGCTTCTGGATTCTGGAAGATAGCGAAGGTAGAAGATTGCAGTGCCACTGTGTGCCAGTGTTCTGAGTCTGAACTTGTGTAAGTAAACACTCAAAAACAGATTAATAAATGGCTGGATTGGGGGAGGGGAGGAGGCTGAGGCGAGGTTGCCATCCCTAATGCTCTGCAATGCCCCACAATACTCTGCAATGCCCCAGAATACTGTGCAATACTCTGCAATGCCCCAGAATACTGTGCAATACTCTGCAATGCCCCGCAATACCCCGTAATACTCTGCAATACCCCGCAACACTGTGCAGTACCCCACAATACCCCGCAATACTCTGCAATACCCCGCAATACTCTTCAATACTCTGCAATACCCCACAACACTGTGCAGTACCCCGCAATACCCCGCAATACTCTTCAATACTCTGCAATACCCCACAACACTGTGCAGTACCCCGCAATACCCCGCAATACTCTTCAATACTCTTCAATACTTTCCAAACCCCGCAATACTCTTCAATACCCCGCAGTACTCTGCAATACCCCGCAATACTCTGCAATACCCTGCAATACTCTGCAATACCCCGCAATACTCTGCAATACCCCGCAATACTCTGCAATACCCCGCAATACCCCACAACACTGTGCAGTACCCCGCAATACTCTTCAATACTCTGCAATACCCCGCAATACTCTGCAATACCCCGCAATACTCTGCAATACCCCACAACACTGTGCAATACCCCGCAATACTCTGCAATACCCCGCAATACTCTGCAATACTCTGCAATACCCCACAACACTGTGCAATACTCTGCAATACCCCGCAATACTCTGCAATACCGTACAATACCCAGCCATACTCTGTGATACTCGGCGATACCCCGCAATACTCTGCAATACTTTGCAATACCCCACAACACTGTGCAATACTCTGCAATACCCCGCAATACTCTGCAATACCCCACAATACTCTGCAATACCGTACAATACCCTGCAATACCTAGCCATACTCTGTGATACTCGGCGATACCCCGCCATACTCTGCAATACCCCGCCATACTCTGCAATACCCCGCCATACTCTGCAATACCCCGCCATACTCTGCAATACCCCGCCATACTCTGCAATACCCTGCCATACTCTGCAATACCCCGCCATACTCTGCAATACCCTGCCATACTCTGCAATACCCCGCAATACTTTGCAATACCCCACAACACTGTGCAATACTCTGCAATACCCCGAAATACTCTGCAATACCCCGCAATACTTTGCAATACCCCACAACACTGTGCAATACCCCACAATACTGTGCAATACCCAGCCATACTCTGCCATACTCTGCCATACCCCGCAATAATCTGCAATACCCCTCCATACTCTGCAATACCCTGCCATACCCAGCCATACTCTGCAATACTCGGTGATACCCAGCCATGCTCAGTTATACCCAGCCATGCTCAGTTATACCCAGCCATACTCGGCTGTACACGGCCTCTGTATGTGGCCAGGCTGTGGAAGTCTCACACATGTGGTATCGCCGTACTCAGTAGGAGTAGAAGAATCTATTTTAGGGTGTCATTTTTGGTATGTACATGTTATGTGTTAGAAATATTGTATAAATGGACAACTTTGTGTTAAAAAAACAAAACGTTTTAACCACTTCCCGCCCGCCGGTTGTCATACGACGTCCTTGACTTTGTGCGGGGATATCTGAATTAAAAACGGGGGGGGGGGGGGGGGGGGGGGCGCAGTTTGCCATCTTCGCCCTGGGCACCAAATGGCCTTGTCCCAGCACTGCCCACAATGCTCCGGTTCTCTGCCCCTCCTCCCCCTGATCACACTGCTGCCTTACAGAGACTCATCATTGGATCTCACCTCCTTATCCAGCCATGTGCTTGAACTCCCTGAGTCTGTGATCAGCGCTGCCATTAGAAGTCCCCTCCTTCACCTCCTGCTCCCTGTACTACTCCTGACGCCTCCCTCTGAGTTCACAGGAGCCAGAACTACAGAGGAGCCATCGGCTATCAATGCACTCTGACAGTATTGACTGTCAGCGTGCATTGAGAACAATACTGAAAACAACATTGGGCGGTATACATTCGCTACAATGTTAATTTGCAGCAGAACCCCTGGGCAGGGGCGGACTGACAACTCATGGGGCCCCCGGGCAATAGGAGATTATGGGGCCCCCAGGCAATCAGAGATTATGGGGCCACACCGTATACACACACAGTATACAATCACACAGTATACACATACATGTACACACAGTATACACAGACATGTTTCTATTGGCTGAGAAGGTACTGGAGAGGTGGGGCAGCTATAATCTCTGGATTTTTAGACCAAAAGGATGTTGGTAAGGGACATTTTAGAGACAGATGTAAAAAAAAAGGCTGGCAACCCTGATGGGACCCCCTAGTGGCCCGGGGCCCTCGGGCAGTGCCCGAGTGGCCGAATGGTCAGTCCGCCCCTGCCTGGGCACCACCAAAATCTTCTTGTGGACCATCAGGGAGAGAGAGAATATAAAGTTCTGGCTAAATCAACAACTACTTTTTTCAGATGGGTCAAACAGATATAATAAATCGCTTTCAATGGTATATCTAACAGACCAAAAGGGAGCAAACAAGAGAAATGTATTGTAAAAATGTACATACAATTTAAGACTGATAAGAGGCATGAAGGAGCTCAGCTATGAGGAAAGATTAGAGGAACTGGATGTATTCTCTCTGGAGAAGAGGCGATTAAGGGGGGATATGATCAACATGTACAAATACATAAGGGGGGATATGATCACCATGTATAAATACATAAGGGGGATATGATCACCATGTATAAATACATAAGGGGGGTATGATCTAGGGCCGAAACAACTAATCGATTAATCGGCCAGTAACATAATGGGGTTAAAAAAGCTAAAATTAGCACTACATAGTACAAAAAGGAGCAAATAATCTCTACTGTAAATATTACTTTCACTGTTGTACAGTAAAAAAACAAAGGGCTAATTTTTAGTTTTTTTTTTAACTCCATTATGTTACTAAATGTCTTAGGCCTGGTTCCCACCCATGTGTTTTTTGGTGCTTTTGCAGAAATACACTACAGTTCATTTAACGTTCACATCAATGCTTTTTTTAGTTGCTGTGTATTTGGAAAGGGGCAAGGACCTTTTTCAATGCAAAACGGTGCTTTTTTGGTTCAATATACTTCAATGGAGAAGCTACAGAAAAGCATATAATATTACAGTTCTGTTTGAAAATCTGCAAAACAGTCTAGAATTTTTTTTTTTCTTTAAATAAAAAAAAATTGATCTGAGTCTGATGATATTTACCAGATTCAACCTCTAATAGTATATAGAGTATATCTCTTCTGTCTGTTATTCTCAGAGAGGATTAAAGATTTTACTCCCTAACCATATAGTTGGTTATTTATATTTACCCCTGCATATAAAGATATTTAGGAATAAATTGCCTTTTTTTAAACTTTACATATTAACTAGATTATACACCACACTTCTTTTTAAGGTTATTAACCGATTAATCGATTAATCAAAACAATAATCGGCCAACTAATCGATTATGAAAATAATCGTTAGTTGCAGCCCTAGTATGATCACCATGTATAAATACATAAGGGGGATATGATCACCATGTATAAATACATAAGGGGGATATGATCACCATGTATAAATACATAAGGGGGGGATATGATCACCATGTATAAATACATAAGGGGGGGATATGATCACCATGTATAAATACATAAGGGGGGATATGATCACTATGTATAAATACATAAGGGGGATATGATCTCCATGTATAAATACATAAGGGGGGATATGATCACCATGTATAAATACATAAGGGGGGATATGATCACCATGTATAAATACATAAGGGGGGATATGATCACCATATATAAATACATAAGGGGGGGATATGATCACCATGTATAAATACATAAGGGGGGATATGATCACCATATATAAATACATAAGGGGGGGATATGATCACCATGTATAAATACATAAGGGGGGATATGATCACCATATATAAATACATAAGGGGGGGATATGATCACCATGTATAAATACATAAGGGGGGATATGATCTCCATGTATAAATACATAAGGGGGGATATGATCTCCATGTATAAATACATAAGGGGGGATATGATCACCATGTATAAATACATAAGGGGGGATATGATCTCCATGTATAAATACATAAGGGGGGATATGATCTCCATGTATAAATACATAAGGGGGGATATGATCACCATGTATAAATACATAGGTGCACTAGTGCTGAGTCATTGACTTTAAGGGCATAATAGAGGATAAGGGGGAACGCTTAACGTCTGTAAGAAAATAGATTTAACCTCCACATACAGAAAGGCTTCTTCACGGTAAGAGTTGTGAAAATGTGGAATAGACTCTTCAAGAACTAGTTCTGGACAGCTCTGTAGATTGTTTTAAAAAAAGAGCTGGATGGACTCCTTATGCACAAAATATAACTGGATATTAAGATTTATATGTAATAACACCAGATGTAATTGATCCAGGGAATATCTGATTGCCTTAAGGGCATCAAGAAGGAATTATTCCCCCAAGCACATTGGATCATGCTTCTTAGGAGTTTGTTGCCTTCCTCTGGATCAGCTGTGGGTATAGGATTGTGTATATGGAGGTTTTCTATTTTTTTTGTTGGTTAAAGCGGTTGTATACCCCACTTTGTGATTTTTACCTAGAAGTAAGCCTATAACAAGGCCTATAATAAAGCTTACCTGAACGTAAAATGAATATCTCCTAAACGTACATCGTTCGGGAGATAATTACCCGGCATGCAGCAGCGCATGCGCTCTGAAGGTCTGGCGTATCGTGCCGGAACTTCAGAGCTTCTTGCTGGAACCGAGGGCTCCCGCGCGCATGCACGGGAATGACGTCATCGTGTCTCCAGCCACTCACAGCGCCGGAGCCCACAAAACCCGGAAGAAACGGCAGGGGAACATGTCAGCCCCCTCAGGGGTAAACGGTTTCGCTGCGGGGGGGCTTCATTCTAAGGTACGTATTTCATAATGTGCTAGTATGTGATGCATACTAGCACATTATGCCATTCTCTTGCAGTTTTTTTTCTCTTTTTTTTTTTACCAGCGGTTTACTACCGCTTTAACCACTTGCTGACCAGCCACTGTCATTATACTGCGACAGGTCGGCACGATCCCAAGAGCCGTCATAGCTATACATCAGAATCGGGATAGCAGGCGCGTGCACGTTGCACTGCGGGGGAGCCGATGCTCGTGGCCGACGGTGGCGATAACCGCCGGCCACGAGCGATCGCAGGCACGAGAGGCAGAACAGGGATGAGTGTACACACAAATAGCTAGGAATCAGAATCTGTCACTTCCTCTAGTCAGTCCCCTCCCCCTACAGTTAGAAACACACACAGGGAACTGGTCATACAGTCCAATGAAAGCACCAAAGAAATGTCTAAGAGTCCAGGGTAATTTATTGATAAAATTGATTCATAGAAGGAAAAAAATCCAACGCGTTTCAGGGGGCGTTTCAGGGGGCAAACACACTCCTCCTTCATCAGGCTCTTTTGCCGCATTCACCAACACTGGCTCAACCTGCCCTCCTGAAACTGTTCCAAGCAGTATATCACAGATACCATCTATTTTTCAGGTGAATTAAACTGTATCTAAACACCACAAACTGAAAACACGACGGCAGGTTGGTTCCCCTGCGCGAATTGCCATAGGTGTACGGCAGCCGCTTTAAGGAGTATAGGGGGTGATCTCCGCTGGGCACCCGCAATCGCTCCCAACAGAGACAGAACGGAGATCTGTCAATGTAAACAGACAGATATCCGTTCTGTCAGGGGAGTAGAGAGTGATCGTCTGTTCCTAGTAATTAGGAACAGCGATCTGTCTCCTCCCCCAGTCAGTCCCATCCCCCCCACAGTTAGAACACACACTGAGGGAACACATTTAACCCCTTGATCGCCCCTCTAGTGTTAACCCCTTTCCTGCAAGTGAGATTTTGTACAGTAATCCATGCATTTTTATAGCACTGATCGCTGTATAAATGCCAATGGTCCCAAAATTGTGTCAAAATTGTCCGATGTGTCCGCCATAATGTCGCAGTTCCGATAAAAATCGCAGATCACCGCCATTACTAGTAAAAAAAAATAAAATAAATAAAAATGCTATAAATCTATCCCCTATTTTGTAGACGCTATAACTTTTGCGCAAACCAATCAATATACGCTTATTGCGATTTTTTTTTCCCCCAAAAATATGTAGAAGAATATGTATCTGCCTAAACTGAGAAAAAATCAGCTTTAAAAAAAGTGGGTTATTTATTATAGCAAAAAGTACAAAGTATTATGTTTTTTCAAAATTGTCGCTCTTTATTTGTTTATAGCGCAAAAAATAAAAACCGCAGAGGTGATAAAATACCACCAAAAGAAAGCTCTATTTGCGGGGAAAAAAGGACGTCAATTGCGTTTGGGTGCAACGTCGCACGACCGCGCAATTGTCAGTTAAAGCGACGCAGTGCCGAATCGCAAAAAAAATGGCCCAGTCATTCAGCAGCCAAATCTTCCGGGGTTAAACCAGATGGATTTTTTGTCTTTCTTCAACCAGACTTATCTATGTGACTGTGAGGAGTACCCCCTTTCCGTACTCTTCATTGTAGGCTTGAGTGGATGCTGTGGGCATCCAGTAGAAAGTTCCCAATGCCACGCGGTCTCGGGAATTCTTTGTAAAATGGACGGACTACCACTCCATGAATACCGGTTCATCCCAGAGTATGTCTGCCTGCATTTTTTGGCTAAAAAGTCCTCTTTAAAGCGAGAGATTAGAGCGCGCCGCACAGCCCCGGCTGAGATAACAGCGGCACGTTCCTCAAACATCAATCTACTTCATCCTTGTAACGCAGGCACAGGTCTCGGTGATGTGACACACACAGAGAAAAGGGGAACTTGTCATTATGTATCATAAACTGTTATGCAAATACCTCAATTTGTAACTATTAACATAATTTAGCGCTCAGAGACATACACTCATTTCTAATCATTGCGGCGGAATGGAGTCTTGTTCTGTCGTTCTTAGCCTGCAGGAAAGTCTTTCATCAAGATGCTGTAATGTTTTAATAACCTGCCAGCGCTCACCGGCTGTGCCGCCACCGCCACCGCCGACGATACTCTTACATTGTCCTCATTAAGGAACAGAACAGGTCGGGGAATAACAGGACATTAAAGCATTGCCGGTGTCGCAAGGATCCTGAAGCTGGAGGGCTGCTGTTACAGGCGGTGCGGGTCTGTTAACCCCATCTGTGTTGAACCTGTGCGATATTACCTGTCTTTGCGGACTCACCTGTGCCCATGTCTGTTTCCAGGTGTCGGGGTCGTACTTCTCGCTCTCTCTCAGGGCCCAGCTGTAGCATGGCAGGTGGACCCCAATGTCACAAAACGCAGTCCCGTTGCTGCCGGATTCATTGTCCACTTTAAACAACCAGCGAGTCACCAGCAGGTTGGCGGTTATGAGTTGGCCCAGAGCACCTAGGAACTGTAGAGAGAGATCCATATTAGAGATACCCTGTTTCCCCGAAAATAAGACCTAGCGTGATTGTCGGTGATGGCTGCAATATAAGCCCTACCCCCCAAATAAGCCCTACCCCGTTTCCCGGAAAATAAGCCCTACCCTGAAAATAAGACCTACAAGGACTTTAACTAGGGCTTATTTGGGGGGTAGGGCTTATATTGCAGCCATCACCAACAATCACGCTAGGTCTTTTTTTCGGGGAAACAGGGTATTATGTGACACATATCACCAATTCTATACCAGACTATCTTACTAATGGGCATGTATGTAAAATTCAATTTATTAGAGCTGCACACCCTTTTTTATTTTTTTTTTACAAACCCCACCCTCTGTCTACAACCGCTTTACTCTTGTGGAAATTAAAATCATACCATATTTTCTTTTTATAAAGATCTACCATTGCGTCCAAAAAAACCCCAAAAAACCCACTATGCAACACTTGGCTACAGGGCCCAGGTAAGGGGAGGGGGCAGCTGCCCTGGGCACTGTGGTATCTTGAGAGGTGAGGGGGCACCACAAGGAAATTTGGGGGGAGGAGGGGATTTGTGTGGGAAGGAGGAAATTTTGGGGGGGCGGCAGGGGGTAAGTACTGTTCCAGGAGGCAAAATTTGGTGGGGGGACGGGGTACTAAGAGTGGTGATTTAGGGGGATTTGTGTAGGGATAGGGGTCGGGGGTATAAGATTTGAGCTTGGAGGGGGGATTTGGGGGGAATTTGCTGGGAAGGGGGGGGATTTGATGTGGGGGGGATGTATACTAGGAGGGGAAATTTTAGGGGTAGAGGATTTGTGCTAGGAGGGGTGAATTTTTTTTTTGCGGTGGGGGGGGGGGTGTTTTAAGGAATGGGGGAGGCAAAAATGTGTGCTAAGAGGAGGGATTTCAGCAGGGGGTGGATTTGTACTAGAAGGAGGGGGGATTTATACTTAGGGGGTAATTAGTGCTCAGTGTTTTTGTGGGAGATTTTTGCTGACACATATTGCTCATACATAATCTGGGGGGCATATTGGCCCTGGGCTCTAGATGACCTTGTCCCGGCACTGCTTGGCTGCACAGAGTCTTGGGATTCATAACACAAGGAAAGAAAATAAGGAAAGATACAAACTCGAAGTGGTATTATTTATTATTGCCCCCTGTGCCCTGCTGCTGTAGCAACTGGCCCACGAGTGGCGAATGGTAATCACTGCCCTTGAAGCAGGGCTGGTGCAAGGATGCAAGGTGCAGGAGCACCCCAATGCCCCTCACAATGCAACCCCCCACCCCCACATGGCACACACTCTACCCCCACAGTGTTTTACTGCCCACCAACCGCTACCCCCTATAGCAACAGAGGCAGTGACTAGGCGTATACAGTCATGGCAGAAATTATACTCCTGTTAAACAAGACCCAGTGATCAAGTGAATAGCACACAGTTGCGGCACGCTAGTGCGGGTTTAAAGAAGGTGGTGAGGAGACGATATGCCAAATGCTGACCACTCCTCAGAGAGCAGAGCACATGTAAATGAACCCTTCATTTTTTTACATAATTTTTTTAATTTTATTTTTTTACATTTTTTTTTTTGCATTTTTTTAATTTTATTTTTTATTTATTTTTTTTACATTTTTATAAACTGCCCTGTTGGGGGGGGGGGGGGGCCTTTGGTGAAATATCAGGTGTCTAAACAGACCCCCGATGTCTCAATTTTGATAGAGAAAGTGACTGGACAGTGAAGGAATGGGAAGGGCTCTGTGCTGAGCAACTTCCTGTTCATTCACAAACTGAAGCATAGTAAACGCAGTTTATTCTGCTTCAGCGAAGAATCGGCACAGAGAGGGATCAGTACAGATCTCTTCCTATGTTCATTCAGGAAAAGAAGGGGCTGGTAAATATGGCATATTTACCGGTCCCCTCCCCGCTCTCCATACTGAAACCAATCCCCCTGTGTGCCTGCAGCAGCTGCTGGCGGGAGAGGAGAAGAGGGAAGCCAGGAGCGCTGTGGGGGATGAAGGCCAGACAGCAGGGGGGGGGGTGGTGATCAGACCGGTGGGACCACAAATATTAGAACTGATTCCCCTGCAGCGCAGCTGGAGGGAGGGAGAGGAGGAGCTGGCAGCGATGCAGGGAGGGCCAAAAGAGAATCCGTGTTAGCATAAAGGTAGTACAGCCGGCCCTACTGCTCAGCAGGTGCCTGGGCCCCCCTTTTAAACTGACGGGGCCTGGTTCAGGAGGGCCAGCTGTACTTCCTTATCAGTGGTCCTGCGCTCCACTTAGCCTGCTGTTATAAGGTGGCTGACATGCCGCCTTATGCTGGCACTGGCCCTACCTTGAAGTAAGAAGTCATAACTGATAATACATATACTCTACGTATAACATAGTGGGAATGCAAATAGTTCTTTTTTTCCAAGGGTAATATCCTGGGGTACTCCTCCACTGAGCCATTTTATCAACAGTAATACACAACACTCTCTTACAAATTACTATTACAGGTCAAAAGGGGATGAGCGTGACTACATTATAGTAGTTTCAGATGACTGCAAAATGAGCAAACAGTGGGCCAGACAGTGCAGTAAGCAATTAGAATTCTGTAGTGCATCACTAGCAGGATCCCCAGCAGGAGGAAGGAGGTCCTGATTCCTCTATATAAATCTTTATATCACTAGAGGGATCACCAGCAGAAGGAAGGTGGTCTTGACTTCTCTATATAGACCTTTATATCACTAGAGGGGTCACCAGCAAGAGGAAGGAGTTCCTGATTCCTCTATATAGATCTTTAGTTATCACTAGAGGGATCACCAGCAGAAGAAGGAAGGTGGTCCTGAATCCTCTATACACTGTAGGTCTATAGGCATCACTGGAGAAATTATTGACAGGAGGAAGGAGGTCCTGATTCCTCTATATAGAACTTTATATCACTAGAGGGATCACCAGCAGGAGGAAGGAGGTCCTGACTCCTCTATATATATCTTCATATCACTAGAAGGGTCACCAGCAGGAAGAAGGAGGTCCTGATTCCTCTATATAGATCTTAATATCACTAGAGGGATCACCAGCAGGAAGAAGGGGGTCCTGATTACTCTATATAGTTCTTTATATCACTAGAGAGGTCACCAGCAGGAGGAAGGAGGTCCTGACTCCTCTATATAGATCTTTATATCACTAGAGGGGTCACCAGCAGGAGAAAGGAGGTCCTCTATATAGATCTTTAGTTATCACTAGATCACCAGCAGGAGGAAGGGGGTCCTGATTACTCTATATAGTTCTTTATATCACTAGAGAGGTCACCAGCAGGAGGAAGGAGGTCCTGATTTCTCTATATAGATCTTTATATCACTAGAGGGGTCACCAGCAGGAGAAAGGAGGTCCTGATTTCTCTATATAGATCTTTAGTTATCACTAGAGGGATCACCAGTAGAAAGAAGGTGGTCCTGACTCCTCTATATAGATCTTTATATCACTAGAGGGGTCATCAGCAGGTGGAAGGAGGTCCTGATTCCTCTATATAGATCTTTATATCACTAGAGGGGTCACCAGCAGGAGAAAGGAGGTCCTGATTTCTCTATATAGATCTTTATATCACTAGAGGGATCACCAGCAGGAGGAAGGAGGTCCTGATTCCTCTATATAGATCTTTAGTTATCACTAGAGGGATCACCAGTAGAAAGAAGGTGGTCCTGACTCCTCTATATAGATCTTTATATCACTAGAGGGGTCATCAGCAGGTGGAAGGAGGTCCTGATTCCTCTATATAGATCTTTATATCACTAGAGGGGTCACCAGTGGGGGGAAGGAGGTCCTGATTCCTCTATATAGATCTTTATATCACTAGAGAGGTCACCAGCAGGAGAAAGGAGGTCCTCTATATAGATCTTTATATCACTAGAGAGGTCACCAGCAGGAGAAAGGAGGTCCTCTATATAGATCTTTAGTTATCACTAGATCACCAGCAGGAGGAAGGGGGTACTGATTCCTCTATATAGTTCTTTATATCACTAGAGGGATCACCAGCAGGAGGAAGGAGGTCCTGACTCCTCTATATAGATCTTTATATCACTAGAGAGGTCACCAGCAGGAGGAAGGAGGTCCTGACTCCTCTATATAGATCTTTATATCACTAGAGATGTCACCAGAAGGAAGAAGGAGGTTCTGACTCCTCTATATAGATCTTTATATCACTAGAGAGGTCACCAGCAGGAGGAAGGAGGTCCTGATTCCTCTATATAGATCTTTATATCACTAGAGAGGTCACCAGCAGGAGGAAGGAGGTCCTGACTCCTCTATATAGATCTTTATATCACTAGAGAGGTCACCAGCAGGAGGAAGGAGGTCCTGACTCCTCTATATAGATCTTTATATCACTAGAGATGTCACCAGAAGGAAGAAGGAGGTTCTGATTCCTCTATATAGATCTTTATATCACTAGAGAGGTCACCAGCAGGAGGAAGGAGGTCCTGATTCCTCTATATAGATCTTTATATCACTAGAGAGGTCACCAGCAGGAGGAAGGAGGTCCTGATTCCTCTATATAGATCTTTATATCACTAGAGAGGTCACCAGCAGGAGAAAGGAGGTCCTCTATATAGATCTTTAGTTATCACTAGATCACCAGCAGGAGGAAGGGGGTCCTGATTCCTCTATTATAGTTCTTTATATCACTAGAGGGTTCACCAGCAGGAGGAAGGAGGTCCTGACTCCTCTATATAGATCTTTATATCACTAGAGAGGTCACCAGCAGGAGGAAGGAGGTTCTGATTCCTCTATATAGATCTTAGTTGGACCTCATTTAGAATACTGTGTACAGTTCATATTCAAAAAGATATTGAGTCGTTCCTCACATTGAGAAGATAGAAAGAGTCCAGAGACGGGTAACAAAAATGGAGAAAGGTCTGAGGGATAAAGCACATTAGGGAAGACTTCAGGAAATGAATATGTACAGTCTGGAGGAAAGAAGGGAAAGGGGATACATGGCTGAAACCTTTAAATACATGAAGGGGGTGAATGAGGTTCAGGAGAGCAAGAGTTTTAATATTAAACTAAAATCAAGAACACGGGGGAATAACCTCAAAGTAGCAGGAGGAAGGTTCAAAATTAATCTTAGAAAGTATTATTTTATCAAAAGGGTAGTTGATGATTGTAAAAGGCTTTGAGCAGAGGTAGTGAGTCAGTCAACAGTTAGGCTCCATTCACACTTGTACGACTCCAAAGTTGCGCCGACTTTGGAGTGCAATTTTGATGCAACTTTGAGTGGGTGCAACTTGGATACGACTTTGGCTTTGACAAGTGATAATGGACAACTGTTTTATTGTATAACATTCAAGTACGACTTTCATGCAACTTTTGACAATGAAGTCTATGGCCCTCAAGTTGCATGAAAGTCGGAACAAAATAGTTCATGAACTACTTTGAAGTCGCTGCAACATTAAGTCGCACATATATAATTGGTTATCATTGGAAAATGTGGGGAACGACTTGTTCTGCGACTTTGATGTCCACAAGTGTTACTTTGTCATGCGTCTTTGAAGTCGCACAAGTGTGAATGGAGCCTTAGGGCCAATTCACACTATCTGTGGTAACAGAAATTTTACCACATGGTAAAACGTCTGTCACCGCGGGAACACACAGGAAACAATTGTTTCCCGTGTGTCCCATTCACACTGCAATGCATTTTATTGCAGTGCACTGGCCCAAATCTCACTGCAATGTCAGCCAGTGCAGCGCATCACACCGCCCGACATTGCAGTGAACGAAGTGTACATTTTGTACATTTCAAATAAAGCTTGTACAAAACAAAACAAAAAAAGGGATGGTGAATCACGCACCACAATGCCCCCTAGCCAGCCAGCAATACAGTGCAGCTGAATCGCTCCGGCTACTTTGCAATTTAGCTGGCAAGAAGTGTGAATGCGTCCTAGGTGGATTTTTTTTTTCATTTTTTTAGATAGAGTGGAGAGGGATTAGAACATTTGTCACATTTTTAATGCTGTCATTAGTTAGATTTACCCTCTTAGTATGTCCGGCTTACCATTATCATTGCGAGTAAAAATAAAAGAAAACCCCAATAGAGGAGAAATCTTCCAATAGGGGCATTGTGTCTGTTGACAACTAGAAATTCCCTCACTTTGGAGGGATCTCCTCTCACTTCCTGTTTTAGCTATGGGACAGGAAGTGAAGGGAAATTGGGGTATTGGGGTACACTACCCCCATGAGAGTACATTTACCATTTTCACCTTGTATATATTCTCTGTTTTGATTTTGTATCTATTTTGTATGGAATGATTTTCTATTTTGTATGTTATAGACGCTTTCACGTCTTTTTTTAAGTATATCAATAAAACATATATCTTTTATTCAAAGAGCTAGTGGTCTGTCAAAGTCCCAATCCTAGGGGGATTCTCTTTTCTATGGTCTACTATGTAAGGGATGGGACCACCATACTCTACATTTGTTATGATGGAAGCCCCCCTCTTTGCTTAAATCTCCCCAATGAGACAAAGATAACAAAAAAAAAAGGGGGTTTATAACCCTTTCTTACTCAATCCAAAATGTAAAAGAATTTGCCTTTAGTTCTATATTAAGTGAACACTAATGTTTGAACCTTCAGCTAAAAAAAAATGTAATCTCAAATCTAAACAAATCTGAGAAGTATTTTTTTTTGATCTAAGAGCACAGTGGGTAGCTTGGGTGCATGTACATGCTTTAGGGGTCATCTTACATAAGGCATACCAGTGACATTTGCAAAGAAGGACTGGCAGAAGGGTAACGGTGGAAATGCCCCCTTCTCCAGGACACTGTTCCTTTTTCAAATGAAGAAAGGACCTCCTTCAGTACTGGCCATGGCATGATAATATAAAGTCCCATAGCAAAAGAAAGAAAAAAAATTAAAGTATTCAGAGTAGTTTCTCCCAGAGAAAAAAATAGTGACTATCCTCCAAGGGGATAAAGCTGCTAAACTATGAAATTACTATATTCTGATTGGCTCTAGGTCAAAAGTATCCAGCTCTCTGCTCGAAGTGTGTTTAGCACACGCTGAGGGATACTGCACTAGAGAATGGGGCCCTAACAATTCCCTAACCTCTTATGAATGCACCAGTGGCGGAACTACCAGTGTCTAAAGGTCGCACTTGCGACCAGGCATTGGCGTTCCGCCACCGTGGGGGGGGGGGGGGGGGGGCCAAGGTGGCAGGAAGGGGGCCCAATGCAGAATATGTGAAAGTGTCCCACGATGAGAGTAAAGGGCCCTGGGATCAGTGGTAAGAGCCCCAGGCTCGAAGGGAAGGGCCCTGAGGAAAGGATGGAAAAGGCCCCTGGAAGGATGGAAAGGGCCCCAGGACCGATGGAAAGTGCTCTGGGACTTGTTGGAAGAGACCTGGGACCAGTGGCAAGGGCCCCAGGAGACTAATGGAAATGGTCCTGAGACCAGAGCAGTCAGGGGGTCCCTTCATGTTTTTTTGCACGGGTGCCCTGAAGGTTCTAGTCACGCCTCTGGAACACACACACGTACATACTGTATGAAAGAAGGTACATGAGAGAAACCTGAACCTCTGACTTTGGTTTCCTTCTTTAACACTGTTCAAGCCACTGAAGACACAAGAAAAAGACACAAGGTAAAACTTGTGCTAATTATGCAGCTTAACACATTCAATGTTCTTACCCATACTAGACTTGAACATTATAGAAAGCAGATGGAATTGACCATAAGTGAATTTATTTGTATCAGCAAATGGCTGTCAAGGCCTCTGACCTGTTCCTCAGTATAAATATCATGTTGTCCAGGAGGAATGGGGATGTCAGCACTTGCGAAGATGCGTTTGCTTCCAGATTTGGTGCTATAAAGATGTGCCACCTCAGGTTCGGTGCCCAGGATAGGGACACCAAGAGTGTCAGCCACAGCCAAGTCATCAACATGGGGGACTCGTCCAACAATGTAAGCCTCCCGACCTCGGATCAAGTTTCGTATACGGTGCAAGGCCTTCGGGCTGTACTTGAGTAGCGTGGAAAGGCACATGTGGTGATTCTGTGATGAGACATTAATAAGTCAAGGATTATTGATGACCACAACAACCTCTTTTCCTATATTTAAACAAATATTTTATACATACCCAAAATAATGTTTCTCTAAAGCTCAATGGTCCCTGGAAAAGTATGATAACACAAAACGTATACGTACTGTACTTCCCACCTGTTCTTATGTTGGTAGGACAGACTCGTTTTTTATTTATTTTTTATAGCTTACCAAAAAAAAAGGGGCAAAGCCATATAGGATTGGTATTTGTTCGAATATGGTCAGATGGTATTGTAAGCCTTGGGTGTAAGACTTTGCAAATTTTACTGTATATTTACAAATATAGAGAGCTAGGGCCTATGTTGTTGAGCTTTTGTGCGCCTCAGAAGGCCTCCCTCCCAAAAGGAAAAAGTGCATACATGGAAGGAGCACCAGACCAAAAAAAAAAGTCCAAATTCATTTTTTGGTATTGTGATGAAAGACAGCCAACACATTTCAGGGGCAAATTAACTCTCCCTTTATAAAGGCTTTGGTTAAAAATTAGAACCTTGAATGGACTCAAAATAAGTGTTTTCTGTAAGGGAAACGAATTGCTGGATTGAAAGATTTACTGGCCAGCAGTATCTGCATGAGCAATCAAGAACTTCTTATCTTATCTTGATTGCTCATGCAAATACTCCTGACCAGTAATTCTTCCACACAGGAAAGCCTAATTTTGAGTCCATGCAAGGTTCTCATTTTTAACTAAAGCCCTGATATAGGGAGAGTTCCTTTGACCCCCAAAACGTGTTGGCTGTCTATTAGCACAATACCAATAAATTAATTTGGACTTTTCTATTGGTCTGGTGCTCTCTCCATGTATGCACGTTTTTTTTCTGGTAACCCGGTGGGGTATCCACTGGAGGGTGGCCTTGTCTGTTGTGAGCAGCCTAACCTAAGCCAATGGGCTCTTCAAATGTTTTTGCCCTCTCACTACTTTGTATAAACTCAGATCAAAGTCCCAGAGCCTCTTGGGTGCCTTTTCATTGCACTCCCTTCACATAGTGGTCAATGGAAATGTAAAAGCAGGTTGATGCATGTTAGAAGGAGATTAAATAAAAAAAAAAAAAACCTTGCTTGGAATCCATGCACCTGGTGCCCCGCATGTAGATTAGGGGGCAGGGCGCATGGATAGGGGGGCGCAATTACTTAGAGAATTCAGAGCATAATTTCTAACCAACAAAGGTTGTTACAATTTGGCCCCTTCATGCGCTTTCTTATTAATCTCCAAACACCATCTCACACAGAGCCAATTCCCTTATTGTTTCTTGTTACTGTAATATTTTTATATTGTATTGCCTGCACTGCTCTCCTTCACTTTATTACTATATACAGTACAGTGCCACAGGAGATGACGGTGATATAAAAATAAATAATGAGATTATTGTCACCTGATCTGTCAAAGTTCACCATTTCTATAGGTTCCAGAAGACCTCCAATGACCATTGTTGAGATTGTATGTGTTAGACTTTTTGGCCAATTGCAAATGGTGGAAAAGTGGCACTCGGGATGTCTTCATGATATTTTCCTATCCTTCTTCATAGCCATAAACACCTATGCATGAACAGCCCATAGATAGGTTTATGGTAATATGTTTCAGAAGGAAGATCATTCTACCATCAGGTTCTATCTAGACATCCAACCATGGGTAGCTTTACATGTGAAAAAAAACCTAAACTCAGGCCAAAGTACCCACTAAGCTGATGAAGACAAGTAGGGCAACATGGAGTAAATTGGATCTTTACTGGGTTTATTGTTTGTTTGTTTTTTGCCTTCCTTTGGATCAGCTGTATGTATAGGATTGTGTCTATGAGAGTTTTGTATTTGTTTTTTTTCTATTAGTTAAACTGTTGAACTAGATGGACGTGTCTTTTGTTTATCCTGACTGTGTAATTATGAAACTATGTTTTGGGCTCTTCTAGATCTTACATTTTGTGTGTTTGATTGCTTCCCCCTGCATTCTGGAAACTTTCAGAACATAGAGGGCTGGGAGAAATGGGCAGCTTAACCACTTGCTTACTGGGCACTTAAACCCCCCTCCTGCCCAGACCAATTTTGAGCTTTCAGCGCTGTCGCACTTTGAATGACAATTGCGCGGTCATACAACACTGTACCCAAATGAAATTTTCATCATTTTTTTCCCACAAATAGAGCTTTCTTTTGGTGGTATTTAATCACAGCTGGGATTTTTATTTTTTGCTAAACAAACAAAAAAAGATGGAAATTTTTGAAAAAAAAAAAAAATCATGTTTAATAGTTTGTTATAAAATTTTGCAAACAGGTAATTTTTCTCCTTCATTGATATGCGCTGATGAAGCGGCACTGGTGGGCACTGATAGGCTGCACTGATGGGCACGGATAGGCACAGATAAGGCGGCACTGATGGGCACAGTTAAGGCGGCACTGATAGGCACAGTTAAGGCGGCACTGATGGGGACAGATAAGGCGGCACTGATGGCCACAGATGGGTGGCACAGATAGGTGACACAGATGGGTGGCACGGATGGGTGGCATGCATGGGCACTGATAGGTACCACTGATGGGCGGCACTGATGGGGGGCACTGATGGGCGGCGCTGATGGGCGGCGCTGATGGGCGGCACTGATGGGCGGCACTGATAGGTGGCACTGATGGGCACTTATGGGCACTGGTAGGTGACACTGATGGGCACTGATAGGTTGCACTGATGTGGGTGCTGATGGGTGGCACTGATGTGGGTGCTGATGGGTGGCACTGATGGGTGGTACTGATGGGTGGCACTCTGGGCACTGATGGGTGGCACTGTGGGCACTGATGGGTAGCACTGTGGGCACTGATGGGTGGCGCTGATTGATGGCACTGTGGGCACTGATGGGTGACGCTGGTGGGCACTGGTAGGCAGCACTGCTGCCTATTGCCTTGTGTTAGATGATCGCCGTGATCGGGACTGATGTCCCGATCACGGCCGCCGGTGATCGGGTTTTTTTTTTCCTCCTCGCGCTGTCAGCGCGAGGAAGAAAAATAGCCAATTACCGGCTCTGTTTACATCACATGATCAGCTGTCATTGGCTGACAGCTGATCATGTGGTAAGGGGTCGGGACCAACCCCTTACTCTGATCTGTGATCAGGCGAGTCTCATAGACTCGCTGATCACCGAGCGCGCCGCGCGCGCCCTGCAGGGGGCGCGCAGGCCGCTCGTGCACGGGACGACGTCAGTAGACGTAGTCCCGGCAATTTAGATCCGCGCTGTTGCCGTCATTTGGCAATGGCCCGGATCTGAAGCGGTTAAATATTTATTGTGCTGTAGCTAATCCCTGGGGAGGTGTGCTCAATGGGTGGCTAGGGGGAACATAAATAGTCTGGGGTCTGGAGCAGCCTTGTTCTTGTCCTGCTGGAGAAGCTCCCAGCCTAAGGGGCTGCTGCCCCTTTGAGGCAGTTTGGCTGGAGTCTGCCAATGTTAATCAAGGTCCCAGCTATAAAGCAGAGCTGGGAGGCCTATTCCTAATTACGTTTAGAACTCATGATATATTAATGTGATGGTCAGTTGGAAGAATGCTCCTTACACTTGTGGTCATTGGGAAGAATTACCCCCTTACAGATAGCTAAACAGATCAATGGTGTCAGTGGGAAATTATCTGAGAGGCAGAAATTGCTCATTGCTCAAGGAACCCCTAGCAACCTCTGGAGGAACCCTAGGCTTCCATAAACCCTGATTGAGAAACCCTGCCCTAGAATGTTTAATTGAGCCAGATTGAATGGACTGTTGCTTGTGTGATTGTTGCCTCTGCACTGTTTGGGGAAGAACCAGTTAAAATTAGCGGCTCCTCCGGGGGTAGCGCTATATAAATATACAGTATACTGTATATAAAACTGGAGAATGAGATTCTGGAAGATCCCAAGATGTCAAAATGAGTTCATACATACAAAAGTATTCTTTATGGTTAGTTTATGCACAATATAATTACTGTACACATTTTTTCTAACTTAACTAATTAACCAATCAATGTGTGGGAACAGGACTATTAAAACATCTAAATACCTGAAGGATCGGTGGATCACGTTACAAGAGTAGGTATTGGATTAGTTCATAATCATAAGTAAGGTAACTGTACAATGTGAAGCACTTGGTTTTGTCCATATTGGGTTTTTTTCTATCCAAAACATAGAATATTTTATAATCAGTTAGGATTGAGTTTGGGTGACTTCCCTGATTCATCAACAAAACTCTCTTATTTTTCTGAATTCCTTTATTTGCATTAGAAAAACTTTAGGGCCCTTCAGACCTTTGTGGTTACTGCACACATGCTAATGTGCATTCATGAAGGCAGCCTATTTATTTGGAGTGAGCTACCAAAGCACTTCAAAAAGGGAAAAAATTATACAACTATACCATCATATACCATGCATAATTGCAATGCACAGATCTGAAGAGAGAGTCTTTATGACTTGACGATGCTGATTGTTTTGGTTAAAATAGAGGGAAACTCACGGCTGAGTTTAAACATCACCCCTTGACCCGTAATAGAGGTCTAGTTGATAAATCGCGCCGTGACCTGGACCTTTGCCTGGCGGACAGGACAGAGCGCCATTTTTGGTGGACTAAACAAAAGTTATATGCCAATGCGATGGGTTCGTTATTGGCTAATTAGCTTAAGTCCTTTGAATCTCGGAAACTAGCTTTGTCACTTAAAACAAGGTTTCAGGTCCGAACATGTAATCCAATTAGATCATAGATTCATTTCGTTTTCCGCTAACAAAGCTTTATTCGTCGGGGGTTACTGCCTCTAATGCTGACGTTCGAGCCATCCTACAGAATTCGGCTCTACCTTCTCTATGACAGTCCCACAGCACTAAGCTGGGGGCCGATATTACAGAAGATGAAGTGCGTCTTGCAATTAAAACACTTAAAGTGCATAAGCGCTCTGGGTCGGTTGGATTTACAGTCTTATTCTATAAGAAATTACCGGATAAAGTGGCCCCTCATCTTACAACTATGTTTAATAGTCTGAAGAAAGATGAACATTCCTTTGCGGACATGTTATGGGTCTCAATAGTGATGCTTCTGAACCTGAGAAGGACACAGTCATGGGCAAATTTTTGCCCGATCTCCCTCATTAACATTGATGTGAAACTCCTAAGGTGCTTGCTGGTCGCTTGAATCAGATTTTGCATCACCTGGTTTTAAAAGAACAAACAGGTTTTTTCACTCTTCGGCAGACCACTGATAATATACACTGTACGCTTCTTCTTACCCATCTAGCTCACCGTCTAGCTATACCCCTCATGTTAGTGTCCTTGGACAATTCGGAAAGGCATATGGTACTTTATCATAGGTATATCTGAAAGAAGTCCTCCGCTATAGGGGTGTGGGTGATCCCTTCCTACGGTGAGTTGATAAGTTGTATTCCAAACCGACGGCCTTGGTCAAATACAGTATCTCACAAAAGTGAGTACACCCCTCACATTTTTGTAAATATTTTCTTCTATCTTTTCATGTGACAACACTGAAGAAATGACACTTTGCTACAATGTAAAGTAGTGAGTGTACAGCTTGTATAACAGTGTGAATTTGCTGTCCCCTCAAAATAACTCAACACACAGCCATTAATGTCTAAACCGCTGGCAACAAAAGTGAGTACACCCCTAAGTTAAAATGTCCAAATTGGGCCCAATTAACAATTTTCCCTCTATGGTGGCCTGTGACTCGTTAGTGTTACAAGGTCTCAGGTGTGAATGGGGAGCAGATGTGTTAATTTTGATGTCATCTCTCTCATTCTCTCATATTGGGCACTGGAAGTTCAACATGCCACCTCATGGAAAAGAACTCTCTGAGGATCTAAAAAAAAGTACTGTTGCTCTACATAAAGATGGCCTAGGCTATAAGAAGATTGCCAAGACCCTAAACTGAGCTGCAGCACGGTGACCAAGACCATACAGAGGTTTAACAGGACAGGTTCCACTCAGAACAGGCCTCACCATGGTTGACCAAAGAAGTTGAGTGCACGTGCTCAGCGTCATATCCAGAGGTTGTCTTTGGGAAACAGACGTATGAGTGCTGCCAGCATTGCTGCAGAGGTTGAAGGGGTGGAGGGTCAGCCTGTCAGTGCTCAGACCATACACCGCACACTGCATCAAACTGGTCTGCATGGCTGTCGTCCCAGAAGGAAGCCTCTTCTAAAAATGATGCACAAGAAAGCCGCAAACAGTTTGCTGAAGACAAGCAGACTAAGGACATGGATTACTGGAACCATGTCCTGTGGTCTGATGAGACCAAGATAAACTTATTTGCTTCAGATGGTGTCCAGCGTGTGTGGTGGCAACCAGGTGAGGAGTACAAAGACAAGTGTATCTTGCCTACAGTCAAGCATGGGGGTGGGAGTGTCATGGTCTGAGGCTGCATGAGTGCTGGCGGCACTGGGGAGCTACAGATCATTGAGGGAACCATGAATGCCAACATGTACCGTGACATACTGAAGCAGAGCATGATCCCCTCCCTTCAGAGACTGGGCCGCAGGGCAGTATTCCAACATGATAACGATCCCAAACACACCTCCAAGACGACCACTGCCTTACTAAAGAAGCTGAGGGTAAAGGTGATGGACTGACCAAGCATGTCTCCAGACCTAAACCCTATTGAGGATCTGTGGGGCATCCTCAAACGGAAGGTGGAGGAGCGCAAGGTCTCTAACATCCTCCAGCTCTGTGATGTCATCATGGAGGAGGGGAAGAGGACTCCGGTGGCAGCTTGTGAAGCTCTGGTGAACTCCATGCCCAAGAGGGTTAAGGCAGTGCTGGAAAATAATGGTGGCCAAACAAAATATTGACACTTTGAGCCCAATTTGGACATTTTCACTTAGGGGGGTAATCGCTTTTGTTGCCAGCGGTTTAGACATTAATGACTGTGTGTTGAGTTATTTTGAGGGGACAGCAAATTTACACTGTTATACAAGCTGTACACTCACTACTTTACATTGTAGCAAAGTGTAATTTCTTCAGTGTTGTCACATGAAAAGATAGAATAAAATACAAAAATGTGAGGGGTGTACTCACTTTTGTGAGATACTGTATATTGGTTACGAATCCTCTAAATTTCCCATTTCACGTGGTATGCATCAAGGCTGCCCTTGATGGGGGGGGTGGGGTGGGGTGGGGTGGAATTGCCTGGAGTGTATCATAAACTGGCGCTGTTCGCTGATGACGCCTTACTGTATGTCACATCTTAATGTATGTCACAGTTAATCAGACTAAATCACGTGCGCTAAATGTTTCATTGTCAGACTCGGTTCAATGCTCTTTGGCAACAAACTTCTCATGTCATTGGTCGCCCTCTATTCCCTATTTGGGAATCAATTTAACATTGACCTACTGTTCCTTATAATTGACTAATTACCCCTTCCTCATCAGATCACTTACCCGTTTACCGGAATCGTCGGACAAATCTATGATCTCTTGGATGGGCCACATCTACGCAATCAAGGTGACCCTTCTCCCAAAACTCCTGTACGCTTTTCGAGTCCTACCAGTTTCAATTCCCCCACATATATTGCATTCTTTGCAACGTCAAATTCTTAAATTTGTCTGAGGATCGACCAGGCCAAGATTAAATCAGGCAGTGTTATACAAACCCGAAGCGTGCAGGTGGTTTGGGAGTTCCAAACCTGATGCACTATTATAAAGCAGTGCAAATTGCACCCTTGATTTAGCTATATGCTGGAGAGTCGGCTCCTCTTTGGACATACATTGATCTATGGCTTTTATATCACTTTTATGGCTGCCCACTCAATTTCGTCCTAAGCCTTTAAACCCTATTTCTTCTCATTCACGCAAAATATGGTACTCGGTTAAACATTCCGCAGGGGTATTTTCACCTCACCTACCTCTTCTGGAGGTCTTCAAGTGCCCATGTTTCCCTCCAGGTTTAAATGACCCCTATAGCTTTCATTGGTGGCACTCCAAAGGCTTGACAACGGTCCATTCTTTAATCGTAACCAGAGCTGTATACACCTTTCAGCAGCTCCAGGTGACTTTTAAAACTCCTGACCGAGAGAGATACCACTATATTCAAATTCGCCACTTCTTAGACTCCCTGGGTAGATATTATACTTCTCGACCTTCGACTGCATTTGAAACCAGATGCCATACTCATCCAACTACTCAGGGCCTTGTTTCGTTACTTTATTCTGGGAACCTCTAACACTTTAGCCCCCTCTTACTGTGCAGAATGGGAAGCAGAGTTTGGTGCCCTCCGATCCCCAAGAAGTGTGAAGCCCTTTTTCGTTCATTCCGTCACGTCATAGCACTAGAGAATTGATTCAAAGTTATGTCTAGATGGTATTACACCCCAGTGAGAATCGCAAAATACTTTCCTACGTACCCAGCATTGTGTTTCAGGGGTTGTTCAGATCAGGCCGATATGAAGCACATATGGTGGACATACCCCAAAGTTAAAAGGCTGTGGATTCGGGTGTATGCTTTGGTCAATACGCTCTTTCATTCTATTATACGTAAGGACCCGTGGGAAGTTCTACTTCATAAGCCTATCTTGGAGTTAACTAAACAAGATCGTATGTTGACAAAACACATTGCGAAGGCGTGGAAAAGAAAAAACTCTCCTCTCTTTTGAGGAGGTGAAGCGACAAGTGCATAGTACGTTGACAAACGAGAAGCTTAAGGCAACACTTGTGGACACTAAGGCCACAACCCTGGTTGGACCAGTTTCCCGCCTTCCTGCTTTTTAGGCCTATAGGAAATTTTGCAGAGCCTACCGGTGAGGACCTTGGATTCCCTGGGGCAGGTCTTACTTTCTTCTTTGTGACTCCTCTTTCCTTGGTTTCCTTCTCTTACTCTCCTTCTTGATCCTTTCTTTTTTCAGTTCTTTTTTTTCTCTTTTTTTCTACTTATACCCGGTTACCAGATGCCAGTGCGCTGAGTGTTAATTGCTCTCTGGCCACGCTTTGGGGTAAATTTATCCCTTTTTTTTTGATGGCATAGTTTTCTGGCCCTTCGGTGGGGGTACGGCCCTCTTGTACATCAGGAGACTTATGGGATAGTCGCTCCCCCCCCCCCCCCCCCCCATTTTAAAAAAAAATTTCCATAATTTTTTGGTCCTTGAGAGGGCTCTCTGACTTTATTTTTATATACGAACATTGGTCAAGTACTGCATGTTTTTTTAAAATGATGATTTCTGAAATACCGTTTGCTTACATGGTTCGTTATTACCCTAATAGACTGTTGGAATTATGATGAAGGAAGATATCTCATAAATCTCAGATGTAGATGTATGGTTGCAAAGGCCTCAAAACAGAGGTGAAACTCAGGGCAGTCACATGAGAATTTTTCAAAGTAGAACATTCTGTGTTCTTATCACTTGGTTAGAGATCTGTAAATAGGATGTCTGATGAACGTAATATGTAAAAAAGTATATTTTATGATCTCTAAACAGGATTCATTTGAGAAGCTTTGAAGTAACCATAAAGCTGGGGAAACCCAGCAAACTCCATTGTTTTCCCAGGTGAGACAGGCCATTATCAAAGTCTTACAAGAAAACTGTGGGGGATGTTTACCCAGCTGGACACTTCTAAGAATTGTAAATTAGACAAGAGTTAATAGATATCGGGTTTGTCTCCTTAAAATCCTAAACCATGTAGGAATTCAAATACATCACCTATCATCTATGGACATTCCATAATGAATATTATAATATGCCTACCATGCCTAAAAGGAATGATTACATTCTAGTTACGTTTAGGGCAATCGTTTATTGAAAATCGTGCCATCTATGCATATGCAGTTGTGCTCATAAGTTTACATACCCTGGCGGAATTTATGATTTCTTGGCCATTTTTCAGAGAATATGAATGATAACACAAAAACATTTCTTTCACTCATGGTTAGTGTTTGGCTGAAGCCATTTATTATCAATCAACTGTGTTTACTCTTTTTAAATCATAATGACAATGGAAATTACCCAAATCACCCTGATCAAAAGTTTACATACCCCAGTTCTTAATACCATGTATTGCCCCCTTTAACATCAATGACAGCTTGAAGTCTTTTGTGGATGAGGCTTTTTATCTTCTCAGATGGTAAAGCTGCCCATAAGAATATCACATTCTTGTCTGAGGCTAAACGCGTCTCTCCCAGAAGGGTGCGATGGGCTCTTTTCTTGTCAAGTTTCAATTACATTGTCTCATTCTTACCCGGTACTAAGAATGTAAGGGCCGATGCCTTGTCACAACAATTTTCCTCCACTTCCAAGTTGGAGTCGGTTCCGGTTCCTGTGATTCCTCCTCATCGTATTCTGACTACGGTTCGCACCAATCTCACTTCTCCTTTGGGTGACAAAATTTTTGCTGCTCAGGTCCATGCTCCTCCTGAGAAACCTTGCTCCAGACTTACCATTCTCTCAAGGCAGCTGGCCACCCTGGGAAGAATCAACTCTTTCGGGCCATTTCCCAACAATTCTGGTGGCCTAGTCTACGTGCTGATGTAACTGCCTTCGTAGCTGCCTGTTCCGTGTGTGCTCAGAGTAAGACTCCACGACACCTTCCAGAGGGCCTCCTACAACCCATACCCAATGGAGAGAGGCCCTGGACCCACCTGTCTATGGATTTCATTGTGGAGTTACCCAACTCCCAGGGCAACACAGTTATCCTTATGGTGGTTGACCAGTTTTCAAAGATGTGTCATTGTATTCCACTTAACAAGTTGCTCACTTCTAAGGAACTGGCTTCCATTTTTGCTCGGGATATCTTTCGCTTACATGGGCTACCCAAGGTGATTGTCTCGGACAAGGGTAGTCAGTTTGTGTCCCAGTTCTGGCGAGCCCTTTGTGCACAGTTGGGAACTCAGTTTGCTTTCTCCTCTGCGTAACACCCGCAGTCTAATGGGGCCTCAGAACGAGCCAATCAGTCCTTGAAACAATTCCTACGTTGCTATATTTGTGACCATCATAACAACCGGTCAGACCTATTACCATGGGCAGAGTTTGCTCACAACAGTGCCTTGAATTCTGCTTCCTGACTGTCCCCGTTTATGGCGAATTATGGTTTCCAACCTTCCATGTTGCCTGACTCGTTTGTTCCTCAGAATATTCCTGTGTTAGAGGAGCATCTCAGTGGTCTTCGTTCCACTTGAGCACAAGTCCAGGAGGCTTTGCGACATGCTAATGATAGGTACAGACTCCATTCTGATCGTGCGTCTGCCTGCGCCTTCCTATCAGGTTGGGGACAGGGTCTGGCTGTCATCCCGTAACCTCAGGTGACTTCTGAAGGCAATTGGTTCCACTAGATTTTAGTTAGGGGTATCAGAGTAAAGGGGGCTGAATACAAATGCACACCACACTTTTCAGATATTTATTTGTAAAAAATGTTGAAAACCATTTATCATTTTTATAGATCAAAGTATAGGGAGTGGCGCTGTGTTAGGAGTATAAATAAAAATTCAAGTGTATAAATAAAAGTGTAAAGATAAAAAATGTAAAAATTTTTGGTATAATCCAAAAAATTACTTGAAAAAAAATATTTTCAGTGTGCAGTGTATTGCTGTCTCCCAGGGGCACGCTGGATTATTTGTATCCTGAATCGGATATCCAGTGGGGACTTTTAATACCAAGGGACAGGAAGTCCCCACCTCTCTGTGTATACAGCTGTGTCTTGGAAATGGGATGCGTGGAAGGAAACTGACACCTATAAGACTGGAGTGACAGGACCAACATTACACGCTCGTACCCCTGCAGGGGTGGAGCGCTCCGGTGAGTGCAACCACATTGGGGGGACTACCAGTTGTTACAGCACGGCACTTTATCACCTAAGAAGATTTTTCTGCACAATTGTTATGAACTTTTCTTGCACCAAACAACATATGGTTTTGTGATTTTTAGCTGCGATTTGGACACTTTATTAATGATTTTTTATTGCCTATAATTATTGCACATTTACACATTATTGGTGGGCAATTATTGTTTTTGGACAATTATTGGTTTTGGCACTTCATCACTTTATATTTATTCATGTGAAGATGTATTTATGGTATTTAGTGATGCTGCTTGATATTTGCGATTCTTTGCACATATAATACTAATTTTCACCTGGTCAAGGTGTTTTTCACTAACACAAGGATATATATAATATATATTTTTTTCAAGTAATTTTTTGGATTATACCAAAAAATTTTACATTTTTTATCTTTACACTTTTATTTATACACTTGAATTTTTATTTATACTCCTAACACAGCGCCACTCCCTATACTTTGATCTATATTCTTGGGGGATCACTTAGGTGTTCCCTTCCTACCTAGGGGGGCTGCAGGTGTGAGTCAGTCTATGAGCGCGGATTCGTTGATATATTTATCATTTATCATTTTTGTGTTGCTCTATCACATAAAATCCCAATGAAATACAAAAAAATGTGAAAATATCAAGAGGTATGAATACTTTTTAAAGGCACTATAAGTATTTTAAATGGCAGGCTGCACTTAGAGAGTTGGGGAATTAATTAAAGGACCAGTTTACTTAAAGTATAACTAAAGGCAAAACTTTTTTTTTTAGTTTTGGATAAAGTGGAGATGGATTAGAACACTTGCCAGTTTTTATCGTTGTCTGTGTCCCAATTAGGGAGATTCATTCTCTGTATTTGTCCTGTTTATCATTATCATTGGAAGTGAAAGTAAAAGAAAATCCCAAATTTTGGGTTGCCCCCAGAAAAGTAATAGAGGGGGAAATCTTCCAATGGGGACACTGGTTCTGGTGACCAGAGGGGTCCCCAAAGAATTCCCTTAATTTGGAAACACTTTCTGTTGGGCTATGGGACAGGAAGTGAAGGGAAATCTCCCCAATGGGACACAGATGGCAAAAAAAAAATCTGACAGGGGTTATAACCCTCCCTTACTCTATCCAAAATGAAAAAAAAAAAATATTTGCCAGGAGTTCTACTTTAACCCCTTTGCGCTGGCCTTGAAGAGGTTTCAGATGCCGGGAGGCAGGGCAGGTTTTTTTTTGTTTTTTTTATATATATCTTTATTGATTTTCCAATATACCAAATACAAAACATTAAATTTTACTAACATTTTTACAATTACTTATTCCCCCCCCACACCCTCTCCTCATCCCTCCCCCCTCTCCTTAATTCTATACCTTTTCCCTCTTTCTCCTCTCTGTCTCCTCCTCCACCTACTCATCTCCTATATTCCCCATATTTCGGCATATTTCCGTGTATTTTTAAACTCTATCCAACTTTTCCAAGTGTTAGTCAATTTTTCGATCTCATCTTCCCCACTACATCGTAAGTGTTGCATTTTATATGTATTTTCCACTCTTTTCACTACTTCCAGACCGCCCACCGCACATATACTGCATATACTGCCCGGCTGCACGAAACAACGTACCTGTGCGTTGTTCGCGCTCCCTGGTCTGGGGCGTGCGTGCCACCGGCGAACCTTTCCGCTATGATTGGACACAGCGGGAGCCAATCAGCGGGTCAGGAGGTCGCGATGGTCACCACCCACGATCGTTTGGGGGAATGACAGAACGGCAGTCTGCCTATACAAACAAGGCAGACTGTCGTTCTGTCACAGAGGAAGAGAGAGATCTGTGATTCCTACTTTGTCAGGAACACAAATCTCTCTCTTTGTCTAGTGTCAGCATGCCCGACACAGTTAGTAATCACTCCCAGGGAACACATTTAATCCTTTTAATGCCCCTGATGTTAACCCCTTCCCTGCCGGTGTCATTTATACGGTGACAGTGCATTTTTTTAGCCCTGATCACAGTATTGGTGTCACTGGTCCCCACAAAGTGTCACTTAGTGTCCAATTTGTCCACCGCAATTCTGCAGTCCCGCTAAAAATCGCTGATTGTGGCTATTATTAGGATGAGGTACTCTTACCGGATAAGGTGGACCCAAATGTCAGCGACATAGGGTCAAGAAGGCTTAGATGATCGAATCTGTGGCTCCCTTTGATGGAGATGGAAGTCCAGGGTCTCCACGGATGTCATCAAACGACCTCACGTTATCTGCTCCCCACATTGCTTTTATTATTGTGATCACTTTTGATACATTATTGGTTTTAATAAACCTATATATTTTTGACCTGCACTATCGGAGCCCCCTCTTCTCTTTTATACATATTCATTTTGAGGAGAGTTGCTGTGGTGTGTTTCCTTGGATACATTGTACCTCCAGTCCTGCAGAGTCTTATGAGGTCGTTTGATGACATCTGTGGACACCCTGGACTTCCATCTCCATCAAAGGGAGCCACAGATTCGATCATTTAAGCCTTCTTGACCCTATGTCGCTGACATTCGGGTCCACCTTATCCGGTAAGAGTACCTCATCTTTTTCATCTTTTGGATTCACCACTGTTCCAGTCCTATAAGTTCGTTCGCACGATAGAAGATTGACACTTCATTGCCATGCTTTTCCTTTGGACTTTGTTGGTTTTATTCACTTCATTTTGGACTTTTCACCTGGGGATTGACTGCCCCAATTTTAAGTTCATTTTTCATGTTTTTGAGGTCTATTTGTTCCCCTTTTTTTCTTTGCACTGTAACTCAGCGCACATATTATGTTAGCGCTACATTTTTTTACACTTTTCGTTTGAATAATTTTGTCACATTTTTTTGTAGCAGCTGTCACATTTAGTTGATATTTGCGCAGTATTATTCCATCTCCCTGTCGCTATTACTAGTAAAAAAAATAAATAAATAAAAATAAAAAGTCTCAAAATCTATCCCATAGTTTGTAGACGTGATAGCTTTTGCGCAAACTAATTAATATACGCTAATTGGGATTTTTTTTTTTTAACCAAAAATATGTAGCAGAATAAATATTGGCCAAAATTGATGAAGAAATTTGTTTTTTTTACATATTTTTTATTGGGTATGTTTTATAGCAGGAAGTAAAAAATATATATTTTGTTTAAAAATTGTTGCTCTTTTTTTGTTTATAGCAAAAAAAAAAAAAAAAAAAACACAGAGGTGATCAAATACCACCAAAAGAAAGCTCTATTTGTGGGGAAAAAAAGGACATAGATTTTGTTTGTTTGTACAACGTTGCACGACCGCGCTCTCCGAAACAGAAACACACTACAGTCCATTTAACATGCTTTCCTATGGATGTAGTTCACATCTGTGCATTTTATGGAAAGGGCCAGGGATTTTAACCACTTTTACCCCCCTTTCCTGACCAGAGCACTTTTTACAATTTGGCACTGCGTCGCTTTAACTGGTAATTGCGCGGTCATGTGACACTGTACCCAAACAAAATTTGTGTCCTTTTTTCCCACAAATAGAGCTTTCTTTTGGTGGTATTTGATCACCTCTGCGGTTTTTATTTTTTGCGCTATAAACAAAAAAAGAGCGAAAATTTTGAAAAAAAAATAAATTTTTTTTTTACTTTTTGCTATAATAAATATCCCCCAAAATGTATTAAAAAAACAAATTTCTTCATCAGTTTAGGCCAATATATATTCTTCTACATATTTTTGGTAAGAAAAAAAAAAAAAAAATTGCAATAAGCGTATATTGGTTGGTTTGCGCAAAAGTTATAGCGTCTACAAACTATGGGAAATATTTATGGTATTTTTATTTTTTTACTAGTAATGGCGGTGATCTGCGATTTTTATCGGTATTGCGACATTGCGGCGGACATATCGGAACCTTTAACACATTTTTCCGACCATTGACATTTATACAGCTATCAGTGCTATAAAAATGCACTGATTACTGTGTAAATGTCACCGGTAGGGAAGGGGTTAACACTAGGGGGCGAACAAGGGGTAAATGTGTGTTCCCTCAGTGTGTTCTAACTGTATAGGGATAGGACTAAGTAGAAGAGGAGACATATCGCTGTTCCTACTTACTAGGAACAAAAGACATGTCTCCTCTCCTCTGACAGCACAGGGATTTGTGTGTTTACACACACAAATCCCCTTGCTGGCGCTCCTGGACGCATCGGGTCACCTGCCGTGCAGCGGGCACGTGCGCGGCCCACCAGCGGCTCTTAAAGGAACCCCGTACCCGTACAGGGTTTTGCGCAGGGGAGTCACTCTGCCCCCTTTAAAAGACGTGAGCCGGCCGGGAACCGGTTAATTTCTGGGTTTTGGTTCCATAGACTGCAATGGATGAAAAATGCGTATTGAAAAACGAGAAATGCAAACTGCAACCTGCATAGGTGTGAATCAGGGCTTATACATAGGTGTGCGCACGGGGTGTGCCGGATGTGCACACCCTAATCACCTGGTGCGACACCCATTTTCCTTGCAGCCTGGGGACATACAGGGTCTGTTTTAGGTCCCTGATAATTCACCAAAGTTCTCCAACTCCTAAAAAATTGTAAAAAAAATAAAAATAAAAATTATATTCTAGAATAAAAAAAAAAAAAACTACAGACACCGTCCACTGCTTTACTGACACCATCATCTGCCCTACTCGCAAAGTCCACTACTCCATTGACTGGCAATATCCACTGTTCTACTGACACCAACCTCTGCTCTACTGAAAACTCCACTGCTCTACTGACACCATCCACTGTCCTACTGACACCATCTACTGCTCTACTGGCACCATCCACGGCTCTACTGGCACCATCCACTGCTCTACTGGCACCATCCACTGCTCTACTGGCACCATCCACTGCTCTACTGGCACCATCCACTGCTCTACTGGCACCATCCTCTGCTCTACTGACACCGTCCTCTGCTCTACTGACACCGTCCTCTGCTCTACTGGCACCATCCACGGCTCTACTGGCACCATCCACGGCTCTACTGACACCATCCACTGCTCTACTGACACCGTCCTCTGCTCTACTGACACCTTCCTCTGCTCTACTAACACCGCCCATTGCTCTACTGACACCAATCTCTGCTCTGACACTGCCCACTGCTCTACAGTGCCTTGAAAAAGTATTCATACCCCTTGAAATGTCCCACATTTTGTCATGTTACAACCAAAAACGTAAATGTATTTTATTGGGATTTCATGTGATAGACCAACACAAAGTGGCAAATAATTGTGAATTGGAAGTCAAATAGGGCTGCAACTAACGATTTTTTTCATAATCGATTAATCGGCCAATTATTATTTCGATTATTCGGATAAAATCATTAAAAAAATTGAATATGCCATTTTTTTGTTTATTTCAAAGTAATAATGAAACAAACTGAGTGCTACACTCAAACTGCAGAATAAAACACCAATGATGGGGTACTATTCCACCTGGGAACACCAATGATAAACTTGTTTATTTAAAAGGTATAAAAAGACTATTGCACTCACATGTTTATGTGCCCATAAGCCGGCACCAAGCTATTCCAGCTATTAGACAGCTATTCCAGTTTAGATATACTATACCATGATGGCCAGTGGTGTCGCTAGGGGATGGCTTTTGGGGCTATAGCCCAGAGTCTCTGCAGAGGTCCCCAATGGGAGGGGAGGCTCTCTGGGCACCCTGATTTAAGGGGAGGCTCTCTGGGGACCCTGATTTGAGGGGAGGCTCTCTGGGGACCCTGATTTAAGGGGGAGGCTCTCTGGGGACCCTGATTTAAGGAGGAGGCTCTCTGGGGATATATATACACACACACACGTGTATATTATATACATGTGTATGCCCGCCCAAGCGTATGACTTTCTTTACTATGCTGCTATGGCCTCTAGCCCTAGATCTTTTGTAGACCTAGCAACGCCCCTGATGATGGCCATTTATTTTCCATGAGAACTGGTAATCTGAAGAGGGTGCAGATTGATCCATTGTGTGGAGTGGTTATCCAACGAATGAACCAAAGGCGCACATTCACCTGTTTCTGGTGAGTGGCCAATCTATAAGTGGTGGTGGAATCACAAAATGGTGGTACTTAGGTGCACAATTAAGAGATGAATCCATAGGAACTGGTTGATCAGTCACTGAGGCGACTTATCTGGGACCTTTCAGCTACTTGCAACCGCTCACTGCACTGAGTGCTTTGAACTTTTCACTAAAGATATATATTGAATGATTTATTTATTTTACAGCAGCAGTTTCATTTTTTTAAGATTTTTTTTTACACTTGTTCATGTTGGTATTGTATGTATGGTTTTGAATCCTATGACTTAGGACACATACCTATTATATGTTTTTTCATTTGGGCACACAAGCACGTTTATATCATTTTTTTTTTTGAAGGGTAAAACTAATAGTGTTTGACACCGAATTAACAGTCTTCTACAGAGCACACTGTAAGGACATTTTTGATAATAATATCAGGGGCGGACTGACCATTCGGGCACTCAGGCACTGCCCGAGGGCCCTATGCCACTAAGGGGCCCCATCAGGCTTGCCAGCCTCAGTAAAACCAGGGACATTATGTAAAAATCTGTGTTTTTTTTTTAAATCCCAAGATTATAACTGCCCCGCCTCTCCAGTACCTTTTCAGTATGTGTATTCTGTGTGTGTATACTGTGTGTGTGTGTGTGTGTATACTGTATGCGTGTGTGTGTATTCTGTGTGTCCCCATAATCTATTGCCTGGGGGCCCCATAATCTCCTATTGCCCGGGGGCCCCATAATCTTCTCCTATTGCCCGGGGGCCCCATAATCTCCTATTGCCCGGGGGCTCCATGAGTTGTCAGTCCGCCCCTGGTAGTGGTGGTACACAAATTTAAATTTAATAGATGGCGCAGTCCATAAACACGCAGAATTTCCTTATAGAAGATGTTGCTATATGGCCATCTATATCATCTAAAGGTGTTGAATTGTTTCTGTAAAGAACACATTTTACCATCCAGATTTTCAGCATCAGCACACAATTACTCGCAGTACATTATATTCTCCACTAGTGGGCAGCAGTCACAACCAATAGTTCAGCAGATTTGTAGTCTGACATTGTGAATATCGGAGCACAGAAAGCTATTTCCCAACATTATTAGTGACTTTACAAATAAAAGCAGACAAACAGGATTCTGAGTGTGTGCCATTTGATTAAGTACTGGGATGGGTGGATAAAAGGATGGATGGATAAAAGAGATGGGTGGATAAAGGGATAGAGGGATGGATTGAGGGATAAAGAGATGGAGGCTAAAATAATAAAGGGATGAATGGACAGACAAAGAGGTGGAGACTAAAGGAATGAAAGGATAAAGGGATGAAGCAATGGATAAAGGGATGGATGGAGGGTTGGATAATGGGGTGGGAGGATGGAGGGATAGAGGAATAAAGGGATGGAGGGATAGAGGAATAAAGGGATGGAGGGATAGAGGAATATAGGGATGGAGGGATAGAGGAATATAGGGATGGAGTGAAAAGGGAATAAAAGGGATGGAGGGATAAAGGAATAAAAGGGATGGAAGGATAAAGGAATAAAAGGGATGGAGTGAAAAGGGAATAAAAGGGATGGAGGGATAAAGGAATAAAAGGGATGGAGGGATAAAGGAATAAAAGGGATGGAGGGATAAAGGAATAAAAGGGATGGAGTGAAAAGGGAATAAAAGGGATGGAGTGAAAAGGGAATAAAAGGGATGGAGGGATAAAGGAATAAAAGGGATGGAGGGATAAAGCAATAAAAGGGATGGAAGGATAAATAAATAAAAGGGATGGAGTGATGGATAGAATATATCCATATACATATATAAAATTCTATATATATATATATATATATAAAATTCTATCCATTAATCACTCCATCCCTTTTATTTGATTATCCCTCCATCCCTTTTATTCCTTTATCCCTCCATCCCTTCTATTCCTTTATCCCTCCATCCCTTTTATTCCTTTATATATATATATATATATATATATATATATATAATATAATATATATAATGATAGAGAGATGGAGGGATAAAGGCAAGGAGGAATGGATAAATAGTTGGGGGGGGGGGGGGGGTTAGAGCGATGGAAGGATAAAGGGGTTGGGGGGGGGGAGCGGTGGATGAAGAGATAGGCGGATGGATGGATAGATGGAGGCATAGAGGATTAAAGGGATGGAGGGATAACAGGATGTGTGGATAAAGGGATGGTGGGATAAAGGGATAGAGGGATGGATGGAGGGATAAAGGGGTGGAGGCTGAAGGGATGGAAGGATAAAGTGATGAAGGAATGGATAAAGGGATGGATGGATGGATGGATAGAGGGATGGGGGATATTGAGGGATAGAGGAATAAAGGGATGGAGGGATAAAAGCATAGAATTATAGGGAGATGGAGGGAAGGAGGGATGGATAAATGGATGAGGGATAGAGGGATGGATAAAGAGATAGATTGATGGATGGAGGGGTGGATGAATGAATGGAGGGATAAATGCGGGATGGATGAATGAATGAATAGAGGGATGGATGAAGGCATAGAGGAATAAACAAACAATAAAAAATCACTGCGCTTCCCTACACCGCCCAGCTGCAGTTCTAATTCTCAGGTAAAAGAATATAATAGGTACAATGTATAAGAGAACCGCGCTAAATATAAACAATCAATGAATCCTCAAATGGTTCAAATACCATAAAGTGATCAATGTAAATAATAAAATTATGATCTAAAATATTGACAGAATATATAAGTAGAAAATATTCCGAAATTTGTACTAAAAAACAGATGCAAATAAACGAGATAAGTGAGAAAAAGTTTGTGAAAAAAAGGTGACTTCTGATATCCACAGTCCTTATTGCAATATGCTCCACCAGTAGTGATTAAAAGCTTTAGTGAATAAAAAACATCTTGTGAGAAGAATCCACCACCTATATAGATATAGGTTTACCAGAGGTAAGTTGTAATGAAGCTTATGCCAGAAATCCACTCAGTGGGGACACCACCATCTGTCTCAGCATAGAGGGAGGATCGCCCAGGGCTCATCGACAACAAATAATTCAGCAATGGAAACCCAGGGGAATAAAAAAGACATCCTCCATAGTGTGAATCCGTTTAGATAGTTTATTGAGAGTAATAAAAGTAGTGCACTTACCAAAAGGAATAAGTAAAACAACATGTATTAAAATCAGCCGGCCGGCCTGCATACACCCGTTCGCTGTGGGATGGAAACGATGACATCAGCGCGTCTGCCTTCCGACGTACGTTTCGTCCTATTGGACGTTGTCATAGGAACGGGCGACGCACTGACTCATCGCTCCTTAAATACACTCATGGAACCACACCTCGTTCTGACGCTCTGGTGGCCACATCCTGATTGGAAGACAGGAAGTGCTTAGGGCAAAACCAAGCCTCACTATCATACTAGGAAATGACGCTGGTCAAACCTATCTGCTTGTGGACAAGAGACTGCTATACACAAAATAAACATTTGCCTAAGCACTTAAAAGCGAAACCCCTCGGTTGCCAAAGAGGTCAAAACCACGTAGGATTATACACACACTACCTGAGCCTCACAGGATAATGCCATTAAGGGAATAGACACCTAACAGGGATAACTAATTTAAAGTCGTCCTATCAGGGTTTAAAAACGCCATCTAGAGGAGATTGTTAGATTGACAGCATTCTAAAAAGCCTACATAGTACGCTCGGATATTAAGAAAATAGGTTTTATTAGAGAACAAGCTTTTTATATATGAAACCATAGAAAACATAAAAAACATAAAAATGCATATTGCATAAAAACTAATATTTTTTAAAAAATTGTACCTGAGCCTCATAGGGCAATTAGGCCTCTATATGGCTAATTAGCCCACCATTTGGGGTTAATGAAATCTTTAAGGAAACAAGAAACCTTCAACAAGGATAGGACATATCAGACATTTAATGGACCCAAGTAGGTATCATAATCATTAATAGCATAAATTAATATTTAAATAAATATTTGGCACTAATTAGAAAGACCTAAGACCATACAAAATTCAAAATATATGTGCCCCCGCCATAGGGGTATAAAGGGATGGACAGATAAAGGAATGGGGGGGGGGGGGGGTAGAGGGATGGAGGAAGGGAGGGATAAAGGGATTGGGGGTGGGTGGGGTAGAGGGATAAAAGAGACAGATTGGTGGATGGAGGGATGGATGTATGAATGGAGAGATAAAGGTGGGATGGATGTATGAATGGAGGGATGGATGAAGGCGTAAAGGGATGGAGAGATAAAGGAATGGGGGGGGGGGGGGTAAAGGGATGGAGGGATAAAGAGACAGATTGATGGATGGAGGGATGGATGTATGAACAGAGGGCTGGATGGAGGGATAAAAGAGGGATGGATGAAAGTGAAAGAATGGAGACATAGAGGAATAAAGGGATGGAGGGAGGGATGGAAGAAGGGATAAAGGGATGGAGGGAGGGATAAAGGAATAAAGGGATGGAGCGATAGACGGATGGAGGGATAAAGAGACAGATTGGTGGATGGATGGGAAAAAAGGGATAAAGCAATGGAAGGATAGAGGAATGAAGGGAAACCGGATGGATGGATAAAGGGATGGATGGATATGTTATAGGTCACAGTGGACTATTTATTACAATATACTTTATACAAACCCTGATTGTCAGATAACCAATATATCATTTATGATTCTATTCCTTGGGATTCACAAGTATGTACAGTACTTGGAAACAAAGAATAGTCAAGGTCCCGGGGTCTATAGATAGATGTCACTTTTACAGACAGTTATGAATTTCATCCAATCACAATACAGCTGTTGGTATCATTAATTTCCAAAAACAGAAGTTAAAGGGCCGGCGTACACCTGTTACCTGAGGCCACCCAGCCCTTCACACATCCGATTCTTCTCAGTGCAGCCCAAATGGGACCCAGAAAGGCCTCCCACCTGCTAGAAGAAATGTTTAAAGTCCATTGGAACCTACAAGTGGCGCTCCCCCGGTGTACACTTACTCTTTTGCCAAACATTGTGCAAAATATCTGAATAGAAATAAATCTCACTGACCTGCTTTCTACTGCACTTAGCAAAACAGCCAAACACAAGAGTCCCCCCCCCCCCCCGAACTACTGCTCCTAGGGTTCAATGAACCCTAAAGGTCACAGGTGGAGGAGCATGAGCTGCACGGATGTAGGCAATGCTAGAGCAGCTTCAGAACAGCCATGCTTGGAATATATTTAAAGGGAATGTATAGTGGTCTTATATGTATTGTATATGAAGATACTATTTATCCAGCAGGTGGAGCTGTAGTCACCTTTTTACATATTTAGCTATCGCTACTTTCAGCTGTGCTGAAACAAGCTTGTCTAAAGGGTTCCAATGAATTATTACAGCGGTGTCCTCGTCAGACAGCTCAGAACTAAGTCTTATGATGGCAAAAGGAGCTGCAAAGCAAGTTTTGTTTGATGTGCGGTGTCTTTAGCCAACTGATAGTGATTTAGGAATCTTTCACCCATCACATGTTTATTTGTAAAGCAACGATTGCATATTTAAGAAAAAAAAAATACATAAGTCGATGATTTGAAATGTATAAGGCCCCTTACACACGGGGCCACCCAGCTGCAGTGGGTCCCTCAGAGCATTTTAGTGTACCTGGGAGGGATAAGAACAGCATCCAGCCCCACTGCTTGCAAAGTCTATGGCAGGCTGTGGCTGGATGGGGCTGAATACCTGACCTTCATCCCTGAACACACAGGGCCCTAATCACTGGTGCAGCATTCAGTCCTGTCCAGTCACAGCCTGCCATAGACTTCAGCAGGCTGCAGGCAATAGGGCGGGTTGTTAGGAGAAGAAAACCCATTCTAGGCGTCTGTACCTACATATCACCTTCCCCGCCAAAGGGTGCTGGCTCAGTATGTATGATACATAGGAGCAAATTAGGATACGGATAGCCGGACTCCAAGAAAATTCCTTTATTGAAGATTCAGTCCATACAAAACATGAGAAAATGCAGATTGCTAACGCGTTTCACACCGCTCTCACTGGTGCTTAATCATAGCTATGATTCCTTCCCTCCCATGCGCACTAAATTGTCGGATAGGGCGAACTGCAGGGGCTCGAGCCCTATGAGCAATCATGTAGATCAGGGGTCTCCAAACTACGGCCCTCCAGTTGTTCAGGAACTACATTTCCCATCATGCCCTAGTCATGTCTGTGAACGTCAGAGTTTTACAATGGCTCATGGGACGTGTAGTTCCACAACAGCTGGAGGGCCGTAGTTTGGAAATCCCTGATGTAGATGAAAAACATGTCAAGGCTTTATGATATCCATTTTGTTATTCTGCTGATTTAAACAAAAAGGCTTCCTGATTTTCACCTAAAAGTAAGAGCCGTCTACAGAGCCTGGGAAAAGATTTGAGATCTGTAGCTGGAGATAGGAGGAGCGCCAACACACCTCCTTTCCACCAGGTGGCAGCAGTTTGTTTAAACAAGTGCTGTTAAAAATCTCAAAGCGTATTTCCACTTTTGCAGTCAAGTTGGGATAACATCTACTTTTATATTTGTTACATGTTTCTATTTACAGAGCAGAACTAAAAATGACAGCTTGCTATACCCCAGGTGTACCAAAATTAACCTCTGCTATTTACGTCATTCTTAACTACTTTCCGACCTCCCTACAGCAGATTTACTGCTACAGGGCAGCCGTGCTGCGCAGGATCCCATATATATATATATATATATATATATATATATATATATATATATATATATATATATATATATATATATATATATATATATATATATATATATATATATATATATATATATATATATATATATATATATATATATATATATATATATATATATATATATATGGGATCCTGCACTTCCGGGTATCAGGCACGAGTGATTCTACACAGAGGGTCCAGATGTCCGCTGGCACCCGCTGATCATTCGGTTCACAGACAGAATGGTGTTCTGTCTATGTAAACAAGGCAGTTAACTGTTCTGTCAGTAGGGAAGGCATGGGTCCTGTGTTCCTGCAAAGCAGGAAAGATCCATGTTTTTCCCTAGTAAAAGCACCTCCCACACTTCAGTACACAGGCACACAGTTACCCCCTTTGATCGCCCCTAAACTTTAACCCCTTCCCAGCCAGTGTCATTAGTACAGTGACAGTGCATAGTTTTAGCACTGATCACTGTATTAGTGTCACTGGTTCCCACAAAGTGTCAGTTAGTGTCGAATTTGTCGGCCGCAATATCGCAGTCACACTATAAGTCGCTGATTGCCACCATTACTAGTAAAAAAAATAAAAAAAATTCCGTTAATATATCACATAGTTTGTAGATGCTATAACTTTTGCGCAAACAAATCAATACATGCTAATTGGGACTTTCTTTTTTTTTTTTACCAAAAATATTTAGTAGAATACATATTGGCCTAAATTGATGAAGAAATATGAGTTTTTACATTTTTTTTTAATTGGATAGGTTTTATAGCAGAAAATGAAAAATATTGTTTTTTTTTTCAAAATTGTTGGTCGCTTTTTGTGTATAGCGCAAAAAATAAAACAACACAGAGGTGATCAAATACTACCAAATAAAAGCTCTATTTGTGGGAAAAAGGGATAAAAATTTTACTTAACGCTGCACGACCGCGCAATTGACAGTTAAATTAACGCAGTGCCGTATCGCAAAAAAAAAAAAATGGCCTCGTCAGGAAAGGGGGGTAAATCCTCTGGAGCTGAAGTGGTTAATGATCGAGTCCCTCAGGAGTCCCTCTCATGTGTAACGAGGTGGACACGAGATCTGGGGGCCCCCCCATTGAATTGGAGGATTGGAGCAAAGCCTGGTCTAAATGCTCCATTAACAGAAACATACAGGAAGCAGCTTACTTCTCTTTAGATGGTACTGGGTTCCAGCCAGGAAAGCCTTATGCCGCGTACACACGACCGGTTTTGCCGTCGGAATAAACTCCGAATGTTTCTCCGACGGAACTCCGACGGAATTCCATTCAAGCGGTCTTGCCTACACACGGTCAAACCAAAGTCCGACCATCAAGAACGCGGTGACGTACAACACGTACGACGGGACTAGAAAAAGGAAGTTCAATAGCCAGTAGCCAATAGCTTCCGTCTCGTACTTGCTTCAGAGCATGCGTCATTTTTGGTCCGTCGGAACAGCATACAGACGATCGGTTTTCCCGATAGGAATTGGTTCCGTCGGAAATATTTAGAACATGTTCCATTTCTAGGTCCGTCAGAATTTTCAACGTAAAAAGTCTGATGAGGCGCACACACGATCGGAATATACGATGAAAAGCTCACATCGGACTTTTTCTGTCGGACAACTACTCTGATCGATGTTTCCCGAGGTTGCGGTCAGCAAAGGTGATGCCTTGCATACATGGTGGTCATGCCCCAAATGACTTTCCTTTTGGTCCAGGGTCTTCTGCCTCCTCCATACACTATTTCATTTGATTTTTCTCAAGGAAGGATATGCTCTTCTTCATTGTCCTATTCCAGGCCTTCATGCCGACCAACAATGGTCAGCCATGTTTCTGTTCCTCAACTGCCAAGCAAACTATAGCCAAGGCCAGGAAGAAGTCCTCAATCTCCATACAAGAAGTTAAGGACCGCATGACCCTCATGCTAATTCATGAGGAGACGTCTAGTGTCCTCAACAACTCCAAGACCAAATTTCTCAAGACGTGGGACGCTCGCATTTTCGGCAGGGGATTGTGTGATGACAGACTGTTTGCCTAAAATCTAATCGTTAGTACGCTCCATCAATTGTTGTGCAACTTTCCGCCAACAAATGTTGGATGGCAGGCTGGTAAATTTTCGGCGGACAAGTGGTCTGTTGTCAGATTTTCGTATCGTGTGTACACAAGTCCGTCACTCAAAAGTCCAAAGTATAAACAACACGCATGCTCGGAATCAATGCTCACCAAACACGACATTAGCAGAAGGTGCCCAAAGGGTGGCGCTCAAGAGCTGAAATTCCACGTAGTACGTCACTACGTTCGTGTTTGTTGGCAGACAATTGTGTGCCATTAGGCAAAATCCAGGCTCACGCCCTTCGGACAAAAGTCTGACGATCTGTCTGCCGAAAAAAAAAAAAAAAAAAAAAAAATAATATATTAATATATATATATATATATATATATATATATATATATATATATATATATATATATATATATATATATATATATATATATATATATATATATATATATATATATATATATATATATATATATATATATATATATATATATATATATATATATATATATATATATATATATATATATATATATATATAAGGTGTTTTTTTTCTATCACTGGAAATGGCTGTGGTAATTACTAAGGCGGTGAACTGATCAAATCACTTGTGCAAAAATAATGGAGAGCCTGAAAACATGACCTGTTGGGGTGCCTTAAGGACTGGAGTTGAGAAACACTGGTCTAAGATTAAAGCACTAAGTGTTTGCGCCCTAAAAAAAAAAAATTTGTTTCCATATAAACCAGGTTCAACAAAATCTTATGACATTTAATTATAAAATATTTAATTCTCACTGAGGGGGAACCAAAAAATATGCATGATTGTGTATTTAAGCATTTCCATTTTTCTTTTTTATAAAATTGACCCAAAATCATTGTTGCTCTATAAGGGCATAAAAATATGTTTTCATTCTATTGCTTTTTTCTCTTTTATATAATATATGTAAAATATATCTAAAAATTAAAACCTAATATATATATATATATATATATATATATATATATATATATATATATATATATATATATATATATATATATATATATACATACACACAGTGCCTTGCGAAAGTATTCGGCCCCCTTGAACTTTTCAATCTTTTGCCACATTTCAGGCTTCAAACATAAAGATATAAAATTTTTATTTTTTGTGAAGAATCACCAACAAGTGGGACACAATTGTGAAGTGGAACGAAATCTATTGGATTGTTGAAACTTTTTTAACTAATAAAAAAATGAAAAGTGGGGCGTGCAAAATTATTCGGCCCCTTTGCGTTAATACTTTGTAGAGCCACCTTTTGCTGCGATTACAGCTGCAAGTCGCTTGGGGTATGTCTCTATCAGTTTTGCACATCGAGAGACTGAAATTCTTGCCCATTCTTCCTTGCAAAACAGCTCGAGCTCAGTGAGGTTGGATGGAGAGCGTTTGTGAACAGCAGTTTTCAGCTCTTTCCACAGATTCTCGATTGGATTCAGGTCTGGACTTTGACTTGGCCATTCTAACACCTGGATACATTTATTTGTGAACCATTCCTTTGTAGATTTTGCTGTATGTTTGGGATCATTGTCTTGTTGGAAGATAAATCTCCGTCCCAGTTTCAGGTCTTTTGCAGACTCCAACAGGTTTTCATCCAGAATGGTCCTGTATTTGGCTGCATCCATCTTCCCCTTAATTTTAACCATCTTCCCTGTCCCTGCTGAAGAAAAGCAGGCCCAAACCATGATGCTGCCACCACCATGTTTCACGGTGGGGATGGTGTGTTGAGGGTGATGAGCTGTGTTGCTTTTACGCCAAACATATCGTTTTGCATTGTGGCCAAAAAGTTTGATTTTGGTTTCATCGGACCAGAGCACCTTCTTCCACATGTTTGGTGTGTCTCCCAGGTGGCTTGTGGCAAACTTTAGACAAAACTTTTTATGGATATCTTTGAGAAAGGGCTTTCTTCTTGCCACTCTTCCATAAAGGGCAGATTTGTGCAGTGTACGACTGATTGTTGTCCTATGGACAGACTCTCCCACCTCAGCTGTAGTTCTCTGCAGTTCATCCAGAGTGATCATGGGCCTCTTGGCTGCATCTCTGATCAGTCTTCTCCTTGTCTGAGCTGAAAGTTTAGAGGGACAGCCAGGTCTTGGTAGATTTGCAGTGGTCTGATACTCCTTCCATTTCAAAATGATCGCTTGCACAGTGCTCCTTGGGATGTTTAAAGCTTGGGAAATCTTTTTGTATCCAAATCCGGCTTTAAACTTCTCCACAACAGTGTTACGGACCTGCCTGGTGTGTTCCTTGGTCTTCATGATGCTCTCTGCGCTTTCAACAGAACCCTGAGACTATCACAGAGCAGGTGCATTTATACAGAGACTTGATTACACACAGGTGGATTCTATTTATCACCATCAGTCATTTAGGACAACATTGGATCATTCAGAGATCCTCGCTGAACTTCTGGAGTGAGTTTTCTGCACTGAAAGTAAAGGGGCCGAATAATTTTGCACGCACCACTTTTCAGTTTTTTATTTGCTAAAAAAGTTTAAAATATCAATAGATTTCGTTCCACTTCACAATTGTGTCCCACTTGTTGGTGATTCTTCACAAAAAATTAAAATTTTATATCTTTATGTTTGAAACCTGAAATGTGGCAAAAGGTTGAAAAGTTCAAGGGGGCCGAATACTTTTGCAAGGCACTGTATATATATATATATATATATATATATATATATATATATATATATATATATATATATAGTGTCCATGTCTTTATAAACCAAGGACCAACAAACTTTTAATTATTATTATTATTATTTTAATTCCCAACAAGGTATTCATTGGGGGAAAAAAATATGGATGATTGTGTATTTAAGCATTTAATTTTTTTTTTATAAATATGTAAAATATATCTAAAAATAAAAAGCAATAAAACATAAAAACCTAAAATATATATATATATATATATATATATATATATAGTGTCCATGTCTTTATAAACCAAGGACCAACAAACTTTCATGACATTTAATTATAAAAAAAAATTAATTTCCAACAAGGTAATCATTGGGGGGAAAAAAATATGCATGACTGTGTATTTAAGCATTTATTTATTTATTTTTTATAAAATTGACCCCAAATCATTGTTGCTCTATAAGGGCATAAAAATATGTTTTCATTCTACTGCTTTTTTCTTTTTTTTTATAAATTTTGTAAAATAGAACATAAAAACGTACATATATATAATGTATATATTTGTTGGTCCTTGGTAAAAAAGACATGGACATTTTATATATATATAATGTCCATGTCTTTTTTACCAAGGACCAACAAACTTTTATGACATTTAATTATAAAACATTTAATTTCCAACAAGGTAATCATTGGGGGGAAAAAAATATATGCATGATTGTGTATTTAAACAAACAAACAAAAAAAAAAAGCATAAAAGAAGAATATTGACGAAACCATTTGCTCGGTATAGACACAGAGTAGATATTTTAGCAGCACAAGAAGCCATATAATAAAAATGTAATAAAGATTTTTTCGGTAGGAATGGCTTTATCGCAGCAAACCAGTTCATTACTTTGCTTAGCCATCAAAAAAAAAAAAAAAAGAAGAAAATCGCGGTGATGAATATGTGGCGGGTTGTGACCTCTGCTGTAGTTGAGCTGTTTAAATTGATAAAAGCTGTTGAGGTGATACTATAATCGCTCACATCTTTAGTGCCTCGGAAATGGCCTCGCTGGGAATAGAACTAATTACTACACATCTGTATTTATTTGATCCACGCAGAATTATCCTTCTGTCACTCGCAGGAGAAGCTGCCAGGCTTTTGTATAACGCTAACTCATCCCGTGCCGCCGTCCCGCCTCATATAGAGGGAGGAAATGCTGAGAGAAAATCAATTGGTGATATAAAGAGACAGAGAGGGGCTTATAAAGGGGCGGAATATAATACCCCAGTATGGGGGGAGGGGGGGGTAAAATATAAGGCTGATTATTTTGTCTATTGCCCTAAAGAGGATATAAAACTGTATCCGAGCTCCGCAAACTGAAAACACTATTACATTATTTTTTAATATTCAAACCCCCCATTCATCCATCCACCCACTCCCCCATCCATCTATGCCTCCATCCATCCATGTCTCCATCCATCCATCCACTCCCCCATCCATCTGTCTCCATCCATCCACTCCCCCATCCATCCATCCATCCATCCATCCATGTCTCCATCCATCCATCCACTCCCCCATCCATCTGTCTCCATCCATGTCTCCATCCATCCACTCCCCCATCCATGTCTCCATCCATCTGTCTCCATCCATCCACTCCCCCATCCATCCATCCATCCATCCATGTCTCCATCCATCCATCCACTCCCCCATCCATCTGTCTCCATCCATGTCTCCATCCATCCACTCCCCCATCCATCTGTCTCCATCCATCCACTCCCCCATCCATCCATCCATCCATCCATGTCTCCATCCATCCACTCCCCCATCCATCTGTCTCCATCCATGTCTCCATCCATCCACTCCCCCATCCATCTGTCTCCATCCATCCACTCCCCCATCCATCCATCCATCCATCCATCCATGTCTCCATCCATCCATCCATCCACTCCCCCATCCATCTGTCTCCATCCATCCATCCACTCCCCCATCCATCCATCCATGTCTCCATCCATCCATCCATCCATGTCTCCATCCATCCACTCTCCCATCAACCTATGACTCCATCCATCCATCCATCCATCCATCCCCCCATCCATCCATGTCTCCATCCATCCATCCCCCCATCCTTTATGTCTCCATCCATCCATCCCCAAATCCTTATATGTCTCCATCCATCCACTCCCCCATCCCTCTATGTCTCCATCCATCCATGTCTCCATCCATCCATCCACTCCCCATCAACCGATGTCTCCATCCATCCACTCCCCCATCCATCCATCCATCCCCCCATCCATCCATCCATCCACTCCCCCATCCATCCATCCATCCCCCCATCCATCCATGTCTGCATCCATCCATCCCCCCATCCTTATATGTCTCCATCCATCCACTCCCCCACCCATCCATCTATCCATCCCCCCATCCCTCTATGTCTCCATCCACTCCCCCATCCATCCATGTCTCTATCCATCCATCCATGTTTCTATCCATCCATGTCTCTATCCATCCATCCATCCACTTCCCCATCCATCCATGTCTCCATCCATCCACTCCCCCATCCATCTGTCTCCATCCATGTCTCCATCCATCCACTCCCCCATCCATCTGTCTCCATCCATCCACTCCCCCATCCATCCATCCATCCATGTCTCCATCCATCCATCCACTCCCCCATCCATCTGTCTCCATCCATGTCTCCATCCATCCACTCCCCCATCCATCTGTCTCCATCCATCCACTCCCCATCCATCCATCCATCCATCCATGTCTCCATCCATCCATCCACTCCCCCATCCATCTGTCTCCATCCATGTCTCCATCCATCCACTCCCCCATCCATCTGTCTCCATCCATCCACTCCCCCATCCATCCATCCATCCATCCATGTCTCCATCCATCCATCCACTCCCCCATCCATCTGTCTCCATCCATCCATCCACTCCCCCATCCATCCATCCATCCATCCATGTCTCCATCCATCCATCCATGTCTCCATCCATCCACTCTCCCATCAACCTATGACTCCATCCATCCATCCATCCATCCCCCCATCCATCCATGTCTCCATCCATCCATCCCCCCATCCTTTATGTCTCCATCCATCCCCCCATCCATCCATCCCCAAATCCTTATATGTCTCCATCCATCCACTCCCCCATCCCTCTATGTCTCCATCCATCCATGTCTCCATCCATCCATCCACTCCCCATCAACCGATGTCTCCATCCATCCACTCCCCCATCCATCCATCCATCCATCCCCCCATCCATCCATCCATCCACTCCCCCATCCATCCATCCATCCCCCCATCCATCCATGTCTGCATCCATCCATCCCCCCATCCTTATATGTCTCCATCCATCCACTCCCCCACCCATCCATCTATCCATCCCCCCATCCCTCTATGTCTCCATCCACTCCCCCATCCATCCATGTTTCTATCCATCCATGTCTCTATCCATCCATCCATCCACTTCCCCATCCATCCATGTCTCCATCCATCCACTCCCCCATCCATCTGTCTCCATCCATGTCTCCATCCATCCACTCCCCCATCCATCTGTCTCCATCCATCCACTCCCCCATCCATCCATCCATCCATGTCTCCATCCATCCATCCACTCCCCCATCCATCTGTCTCCATCCATCCATCCACTCCCCCATCCATCCATCCATCCATCCATGTCTCCATCCATCCATCCATCCATGTCTCCATCCATCCACTCCCCCATCAACCTATGACTCCATCCATCCATCCATCCATCCATCCCCCCATCCATCCATGTCTCCATCCATCCATCCCCCCATCCTTTATGTCTCCATCCATCCCCAAATCCTTATATGTCAACATCCATCCACTCCCCCATCCCTCTATGTCTCCATCCATCCATGTCTCCATCCATCCATCCACTCCCCATCAACCGATGTCTCCATCCATCCATCCACTCCCCCATCCATCCATCCATCCCCCCATCCATCCATCCATCCATCCACTCCCCCATCCATCCATCCATCCCCCCATCCATCCATGTCTGCATCCATCCATCCCCCCATCCTTATATGTCTCCATCCATCCATCCACTCCCCCACCCATCCATCTATCCATCCCCCCATCCCTCTATGTCTCCATCCACTCCCCCATCCATCCATGTCTCTATCCATCCATCCATGTTTCTATCCAACCATGTCTCTATCCATCCATCCATCCACTCCCCCATCCATCCATCCATGTCTCTATCCATCCATCCATCCATGTCTCTATCCATCCATCCATCCACTCCCCCATCCATCCATGTTTCCATCCATCCACTCCTCCATCCACCCATCCATGTCTCTATCCATCCATCCACTTCCCCATCCATCCACTCCCCCATCCATCCATGTCTCCATCCATCCATCCATCCATCCATGTCTCTATCCATCCATCCATCCATCCACTTCCCCATCCATCCATCCACTCCCCCATCCATCCATGTTTCCATCCATCCACGTCTCCATCCATCCACTTCCCCATCCATCCATTTCTCCATCCATCCATCCAATCACAGAGGGAGCGGGTCGCCGGCGGTGTGTGCCCCAAACCCGGAAGTGTCCGATTACGTACCAGGTATGTGATCTGGCGCAGAGCAGCCCCCCTGCCGCAGTAAATCTACGGTGGGCAGTCGCTAAGCGGGCTAAATAAAAAACATGTTATACTTACCTGCTCTGTGTAATGGTTTTGCACAGAGCACCCCCGATCCTCCTCTTCTCGGGTCTCCTGCCGGTGCTCCTCCTCTTCTCCAAGTGGCCTGATAGTTGCTTTGCTCCACCCCGTTCTCTTCTCATTGGCTCACTGGCTGTGATTGACATTGGCTCCTGCTGCTGTGTCTCAGCCAATGAGGATACTAAAATTGGTGCACTCAGAATCTGGTACAGGTGTGCATGGTAGAGAATCAGCTTCTAAAGCTGGCCATACAGTCCTCTTATTCAATTTTCTTTAGATTTACCCTCAACTGTGTAGTACAAGGACCTGCCTGATTGCACACACATTGAAAGTGTTTAGATTTGACCTCATATTATATGGTTTTGGTAAATCTAAAGGAAATCTATAGTAGAAAATTGTATAATGTATGGCCAGCCTTAATTTAGCTTGTTCAATTAAGCTTTCACAATAAAACCTGGAAGCTGATTGGGTTGCTGACATCAACCTATGTCTCCATCCATCCATCCATCCACTTCCCCATCCATCCATGTCTCCATCCATCCATCTACTCCTCCATCCATCCATGTCTCCATCCATCCATCCATGTCTCCATCCATCCATCCACTCCCCCATCCATCCATCTCTCCATCTCTCCATCCATCCATCCACTTCCCCATCCATTCATTTCTCCATCCATCCATCCATCCACTCCCCCATCCATCTATGTCTCCATCCATCCACATATCCACTCCCCCATCCATCCATGTCTCCATCCATCCATCCATCCACTCCTCCATCCATCCATCTATCCATCCATCCATCCATCCACTCCCCCATCCATCTATGTCTCCATCCATCCACATATCCACTCCCCCATCCATCCATGTCTCCATCCATCCATCCATCCACTCCTCCATCCATCCATCTATCCATCCATCCACTCCCCCATCCATGTCTCCATCCATCCATCTCTCCATCCATCCTTCCACTCCCCCATCCATCCATGTCTCCATCCATCCATGTCTCCATCCATCCACTCCCCCATCCATCCATGTCTCCATCCATCCATCTCTCCATCCATCCACTCCCCCATCCATCTATGTCTCCATCCATCCACATATCCACTCCCCCATCCATCCATGTCTCCATCCATCCATCCATCCACTCCTCCATCCATCCATCTATCCATCCATCCACTCCCCCATCCATCTCTCCATCCATCCATGTCTCCATCCATCCATCCACTCCCCCATCCATCCATGTCTCCATCCATCCATCTCTCCATCCATCCATCTCTCCATCCATCCATCTCTCCATCCATCCCTCCATCCATCCATCCACTTCCCCATCCATTCATTTCTCCATCCATCTCTCCATCCATCCATCCATCCACTCCCCCATCCATCTATGTCTCCATCCATCCACATATCCACTCCCCCATCCATCCATGTCTCCATCTATCCATCCATCCACTCCTCCATCCATCCATCTATCCATCCATCCATCCATCCACTCCCCCATCCATGTCTCCATCCATCCATCTCTCCATCCATCCATTTCTCCATCCATCCATCCATCTCTCCATCCATCCATCCATCCATCTCTCCATCCATCCATCCATCTCTCCATCCATCCACTTCCCCACCCATTCATTTCTCCATCCATCTCTCCATCCACATATCCACTCCCCCATCCATCCATGTCTCCATCCATCCATCTATCCACTCCTCCATCCATCCATCTATCCATCCATCCATCTCTCCATCCATCCATCCATCCATCCACTCCCCCATCCATCCATCCATCCATCCACTTCCCCATCCATCCATCTCTCCATCCATCCACTCCCCCATCCATCCATGTCTCCATCCATCCATCTACTCCTCCATCCATCCATCTCTCCATCCATCCATCCACTCCCCCATCCATCTACTTCCCCATCGATCCACTCCCCCATCCATCTATGTCTCCATCCATCCATCCACTCCCCCATCCATCCATCCATCCATCCATCCATCCATTCCCCCATCCATCCATCCACTCCCCCATCCACTCCCCCATCCATCATCTATCCACTCATCCATCCACTCATGCATCCATCCACTCCCCCATCCATCCACTCATCCATCCATCCACTCCCCCATCCATCTATGTCTCCATCCATCCATCCCTCCATCCATCTATGTCTCCATGCTTTATTTTGTGGGGGAAATCACTTTGAAAAACACCTCTCCTAGCATTTCTAGCTGCGCCCATCTTCACACCTCCCAACTTTTTGAGATGGGAATGAGGGACACCTATCAGCAAAAGTATGCAGGCATAGGACACACCCCCTGACACACCCCCTTAAAGAAGAATTGTACAGAAAAAAGATTGGTTAAACCCACAAGTGCTTATTTACCACTAATACTCCTTTATATTGGCTGAACTGAAGAACTGTAAAAAAAAAAAAAAGAAAGTTTAAGGGTCAATTCACACCACATGCAGTCCAATGCGTTTCTTTTCTGCATCAAAAACGCATGGAAAGTAGGTTTTATGGTTTTCAATGGCATCGTTCACACCAGTGCACTTCAGTTCCAGGAAAAAAAGTAGAACATGCTGCATTTTCCTGCACTGGACTGTACTGGAACCATGTAAAACGCACCAAAAACACACCGGAACGCACTTCTTTATTTAAGGTTAAAGCGGAGTTCCACCCGCAAAGTTTTATTTTTTTAATTCAGCAGCTACAAACACTTTAGCTGCTGACTTTTAACCACTTAACAACCAGCCCATAGCCAAATGATGGCTACAGGGCGGTTGCTCAACTCTGGGAGGGCGTCCAGGGACGTCCTCCCAGAATTCGGCTCTCGCGCTCCCCCTAGGGCGCGCACTCGAGAGCATCCGTGACGGCGAGATCACATGTAAACAAACCGGCGTCATCTGATGACGCCGGTTCCTCTCCTCCCCTCCTGTGTACCGATCGGTACACTGTGAGCGGAGAGGGGGATGGATGGATGGTAGCAGCGTTGTGGGCTGCATCTGTAGTGCCCACAGCGCTGCACAGAGACATCCAGCCATCCATCCATCCATGCTCAGCCATCCCTCACTGCTCTGCAATGCCCACAATACTCTGCCATACCCTGCAATGCCCCGAAATACCCCGCAATACTCTGCCATACCCTGCAATGCCCCGAAATACCCCGCAATACTCTGCCATACCCTGCAATGCCCCAAAATACCCTGCAATACTCTGCCATACCCTGCAATGCCCCGAAATACCCCGCAATACTCTGCCATACCCTGCAATGCCCCGAAATACCCCGCAATACTCTGCCATACCCTGCAATGCCCCGAAATACCCCGCAATACTCTGCCATACCCTGCAATGCCCCGAAATACCCCGCAATACTCTGCCATACCCTGCAATGCCCCGAAATACCCCGCAATACTCTGCCATACCCTGCAATGCCCCAAAATACCCTGCAATACTCTGCCATACCCTGCAATGCCCCGAAATACCCCGCAATACTCTTCCATACCCTGCAATGCCCCGAAATACCCTGCAATACTCTGCCATACCCTGCAATACCCCGAAATACTCTGCCATACCCTGCAATGCCCCGAAATACTCTGCCATACCCTGCAATGCCCCGAAATACCCCGCAATACTCTGCCATACCCCGAAATACCCCGAAATACTCTGCCATACCCTGCAATACCCCGAAATAACCCGCAGTACTCTGCCATACCCTGAAATACCCCGCAATACTCTGCCATACCCTGCAATACCCCGAAATACCCCGCAATACTCTGCCATACCCCGCAATGCCCCGAAATACCCCGCAATACTCTGCCATACCCTGCAATACCCCGAAATACCCCGCAATACTCTGCTATACCCTGCAATGCCCCAAAATACCCCGCAATACTCTGCCATACCCTGTGTAACCTGGGGGACAGGTAGCAGGTACAAAGCTCCCTGGGATGAGCAGTCTTTCAGGCACAGATACCAAATCCAGTGGAATAGTGACAAACAGTGCGGTGTTTATTTGTGATATATACAAGTCTATTTACAGGTGCTGTACAGTGTTCCAAAAAGAAACAAATAGGAACAAAAATAGCCAAAACAAAACCTAGCCGTGTCTCGGCACTAACTAAACAATATTTACAGATCCTAACTACTAAGCTGAGCAAGCCTACAGCTTGTCAGTTTCCACATACCTTTTTGCACTCTTACACAGAAGTTCTCTGAGTATCCCAGGCCAAGAGCAAGGGCTGTCTTGCTCAGGTGAGCTTAAATTAGCCTGGGGGAGAGGACCAAGACCTGAACCGGACCATGGATCAGAGATCCCTAAACCTGTATGAGAGGAGCCTGGGAGATGTATAAACCCCGAACAGGACTTTTCCTGGCTCTCTCTGGGACGCTCTGCTACATATCCTCCCCCCTTGTTTCAACCCCAGGGTTGGAACACCTGTAGCCCAACAGGAGTGAACACGGGACAGGGCATCTACATTCCCCATCTCAACACCTGGCCTGTGTTTTACAGTGAATGAGTAATCCTGTAGAGCCAAAAACCACCGGTTCACCCGTCTATTAGTCTCCTTCTTTTGGGCCATCCATTTCAGAGGAGCATGGTCAGTTATTAACTCAAACTGGCGTCCTAACAAATAGTACCTGAGTGCGTCCACGGCCCACTTTATGGCTAAACACTCCTTTTCAATGACTGCATACCTTTGCTCATGGTCATTGAGTTTTCTGCTTAGGTACACCACAGGGTGTTCTTCCCCATTGTGTACCTGTGATAGTACTGCCCCGATACCAACATCAGACGCATCCGTCTGAACCAAAAAATCTTTGGAGAAATCGGGGGAGTACAGTATTGGTTGTGCACAAAGAGCCTTCTTCAGGACTTGGAAAGATTCCTCTGCTACTGAGGACCATTTCACCATTACCGAGTCTTTCCCTTTCGTAAGGTCTGTCAGTGGGGCAGCTATAGTTGCAAAATTTGGGATAAATCTTCTATAATACCCCGCAATGCCAAGAAAGGCCCTGACCTGCTTCTTGTTTGCAGGACGTGGCCATTCCTGGATGGCTTCTATTTTATTCACTTGAGGTTTTATGACACCACGCCCAATAGTGTAGCCCAAATACTTGGCTTCGTCTAGACCAATGGCACATTTTTTTGGATTTGCTGTAAAACCTTCTTTGAAGAGGGAATTGAGGACAGCCTGGACACGGGGCAAGTGAGACTCCCAGTCAGTGCTATGTACCACTATGTCATCTAGATATGCTGCTGCATATTGTCGGTGGGGTCTTAGAGTCCTGTCCATGGCCCTCTGAAATGTGGCGGGGGCATTTTGCAACCCAAAAGGCATTTTTTTATATTGAAAGGAACCCTCCGGGGTCACAAATGCAGTCTTCTCTTTGGCGCTACCAGTCAGGGGTATTTGCCAATAACCTTTTGTCAAGTCCAAAGTGGTCAGATAGCGAGCCTTGCCAAGTCGGTCTATAAGTTCGTCCACTCTGGGCATTGGGTACGTGTCAAACTTTGTCACTGCATTAAGCTTCCTGAAGTCATTACAGAACCTCCAAGTGCCATCCGGTTTTGGGACTAACACGATGGGGCTAGACCAGTCACTATTGGATTCCTCAATGACATCTAGCTCCAACATTCTTTTAACTTCCTCGCTGATGTCCTTTCTCCTCGCTTCAGGAATTCGGTATGGTTTGAGCTTGACACGGACCCCAGGTTCAGTAACGATATCATGCTGAACTGCTGAAGTCGTGCCAGGTAACTCTGAAAATTTCTCTCTATTTCTTATCAGGAATTCTCTAGTTTCCTGCTTTTGAGAATATGACAGGGTGTCTGGAATCGTGACCTCAGGGATCAGAGGGGACTCAGTACCCTTAGGCGTTACCGGGAGGGACCTCGCAGTTAACGCCAGTCTATCCTTCCAGGGCTTTAACAGGTTTATGTGGTAAATCTGTTCGGGCTTCCTTTTTCCTGGTTGATATATTTTGTAATTGACCTCCCCAACTCTTTCAATTACTTCAAAGGGACCCTGCCACTTAGCCAGGAACTTGCTCTCAACAGTGGGAACTAACACCAGGACCCTATCACCAGGTGAGAAAACACGGAGTTGGGCCCCCCTATTGTATATCCTCTGTTGAGCTGTTTGGGCCTGCAGTAAGTGTTCTTTTACCATCGGCATGATTGCTGCAATCCTGTCCTGCATTTGAGCAATATGCTCAATGACACTTTTATGGGGTGTCTGCTCCCCCTCCCAAGTTTCTTTGGCTATGTCCAAGAGTCCCCGAGGGTGTCTCCCATAAAGCAACTCAAAGGGAGAGTACCCTGTGGAGGACTGGGGAACCTCCCTGATGGCAAACATCAAGTATGGTATCAGGAAGTCCCAGTTTTTCCCATCCTTGTCAACAACCTTTTTTAACATGCTCTTTAATGTTTTATTGAAGCGTTCCACCAAGCCATCCGTTTGAGGATGGTACACTGAGGTTCGCAATTGCGTCACCTTAAATAACTTGCACAGCTCTCTAGTTATTCGTGACATAAATGGGGTGCCCTGGTCTGTAAGGACTTCTTTAGGGATTCCAACACGACTGAACACCATAAACAGCTCTTTGGCAATGTTTTTAGCAGACGCGGTGCGTAAGGGAATGGCCTCTGGGTAACGGGTAGCATAATCCATGATTACGAGGATATGCTGATGACCTCGGGCAGACTTGGGGAGTGGACCCACAAGGTCCATGGCAATCCTCTCAAAGGGCACTTCAATAATGGGCAAGGGCACTAAAGGACTTCGGAAGTGTTGTAGTGGGGCTGACATCTGACACACAGGACAGGATTGACAATAATTCTCAATATCCTTCTGTATTCCGGGCCAATAAAACCTGCGCAACACCCTTTCCGTAGTTTTCTCAACCCCTAAATGACCTCCTAGCAAGTGCCCATGGGCAAGTTCCAACACCACCCGTCTGTATGGCTTAGGGACCACCAACTGTTCAACCACTTCATCATTTTTTTTACATACACGATACATTAAATCCTCATTGCTGCTAAAATAAGGAAAACAGAGCCTGTCCCCTGATTCGACAGGTACATCATTAATCACCATTACATTTTCCCAGGCCCTGGCAAGGGTTGGGTCTTTTCTCTGCTCGGTACCAAAATTTTCCTTGTGTACATTAAGGTCAGCAAACTCCAACGTAGGCTCAGATTCAGCAGATGGCTGTCCAGCTCCACTGGTTGTGGGGACCTCCTCAGGCTCCTCCAGCTCTCCTGCCATAACTGAGAAAGGAAAACCTGGGGAGCCCTGAGAAGAGTCCCCTGAACCCATATTGTCAGTAGCGGCCAGGAGTTCTGGCTCTGTCACTGAGTCAGCTACTGCGACCGGGTCGGGACGATCCCACAGTTCCCAAAACTTAGGGAAGTCCCTACCAATGATGGCCTTGTGCACCAAATGGGGCACAAGTCCGACCGGATGGGTCACCGTACCTAAGCCAGTTTTAAACTGAACAGTGGCTATAGGATACTCACGGGTATCCCCATGTACACAGATCACAGCAATTTTTTTAGCATGCAAATTCACAATGTCAACCATCTCAGCTGTAACCAAAGTCACTAGACTTCCAGAGTCTAGCAAGGCCGTAATAGGCTTATTATTAACAGTCATTTGGCACATGTGTTTTCCCATACTTGGTGCTGCAGCGCATGAAACAGCAGCAAACATAGACTGCCTTCTAATGGACAGATCGCACTGCATTGGTTCATCTGTCAATGGACAGTTTGCTGCAACATGTCCCAGTTCTTGGCAACGAAAACACCTGATGTTTCCCCAGTTGGGTTTGCTGACAGGCAGTAGCTTCCCTTGTTTGGGACGCCAAACTTCAGTCCTGGCACCAAAAATCCTCCCCCCTATTTCCTTGCCATGCTTACCACCCACTTCCCCTGGAACAGTCTTACCGGTTGCCTGGGGAGACCGTGGCTTTGGGCGGAAAGTCCGTGCGGCTGTAGGGGTGGTGACCAGGTTCTCTGCAGCAAAGTACCTTTCAACAAGTTCCACGAGGTTGTCCGCCGAGTTGGGGTCTCCTTGACTCACCCACTTCTGCAGGGGAACTGGTAGTGACCTCAGGAACTGGTCCATGACCACACGCTCCACTATTTGTGGCCCAGACAGGGACTCCGGCTGTAGCCATTTCCTCACCAAGTGAATTAGGTCGAACATCTGCGATCTTGGGGGCCTCTCGTCTTGGAAGAACCAGCTGTGGACCCGCTGTGCTCGAACTGCCAAGGTGACACCAAGTCGCGCCAGGATTTCCCGCTTGACCTTTTCATAGTCTCCTACTTCTGCTGACTCCAAATCATAGTAGGCCTTCTGCGATTCTCCAGACAGCAAGGGGGCGACCAGTCCTGCCCACTGGGTTTTGGGCCAACCTTCCCTCTCAGCGGTCCGTTCAAAGGTTAAGAGAAAGGCCTCTGGATCATCATCTGCAGTCATCTTGGAAAGAAAACGACCCACATGGATGGCTGAGGGCTTGTCTCCAACAACATTAACTTTAGCAGGTGACCACTGTGCAAGCGTCTCTACAACCGCAGCCAGGGTTTTCCTATCCCCTTTTGCATCAGTGGCTAGCTGTTCAAACAGCCTCTGCGATAGCTCCTGTACAGCACCAATCTGTTGGCACAGCGCCTTGGTTTGCTCCTGTGCGATAGCGTTTGTTTGTTGCTGTGCAGCATTGGATATCACCAATTGTTTTAGGATTTCCTCCATGCTTAGTCACTCTAGGTACTGGCCTTTTAAGTAGTAACTTACTACAGCTGGTCGCAGTCTCCACCATATGTAACCTGGGGGACAGGTAGCAGGTACAAAGCTCCCTGGGATGAGCAGTCTTTCAGGCACAGATACCAAATCCAGTGGAATAGTGACAAACAGTGCGGTGTTTATTTGTGATATATACAAGTCTATTTACAGGTGCTGTACAGTGTTCCAAAAAGAAACAAATAGGAACAAAAATAGCCAAAACAAAACCTAGCCGTGTCTCGGCACTAACTAAACAATATTTACAGATCCTAACTACTAAGCTGAGCAAGCCTACAGCTTGTCAGTTTCCACATACCTTTTTGCACTCTTACACAGAAGTTCTCTGAGTATCCCAGGCCAAGAGCAAGGGCTGTCTTGCTCAGGTGAGCTTAAATTAGCCTGGGGGAGAGGACCAAGACCTGAACCGGACCATGGATCAGAGATCCCTAAACCTGTATGAGAGGAGCCTGGGAGATGTATAAACCCCGAACAGGACTTTTCCTGGCTCTCTCTGGGACGCTCTGCTACACCTGCAACACCCCGCAATACTCCACAATACTCTGCCATACCCTGCAATGCCCCGAAATACCCCGCAATACTCTGCCATACCCTGCAATACCCCGCAATACTCTGCAATACCCCACAATACTCTGCCATACCCTGCCATACCCTGCAATACCCCGCAATACTCTGCCATACCCTGCAATACCCCGCAATACTCTGCAATACCCCGAAATACCCCGCAATACTCTGCCATACCCTGCAATACCCCGAAATATCCCGCAATACTCTGCAATACCCCGCAATACCCAGCCATACTCTGCAATACTCAGTGATACCCAGCCATGCTCTGCAATACCCCGCAAAAATCTGCAATACTCTGAGATAACCTGCAATACTCTGTCATACCCAGCCATACTCTGCAATACCCCGCAATACCCAGCCATACTCTGCAATACTCGGTGATACCCAGCCATACTCTGCCATACCCAGCCATACTCTGCAATACTCGGTGATACCCAGCCATACTCTGCCATACCCAGCCATACTCGGCGATACTCTGCAATACCCAGCCATGCTCAGCCATACTCGGCCATGCTCAGCCATACTCGGCCATGCTCAGCCATACTCGGCCATGCTCAGCCATACCCAGCTATGCTCAGCCATACCCAGCCATGCTCAGCCATACCCTGCCTCTGTATGTGGCCAGGCTGTGGAAGTCTCACACATGTGGTATCGCCGTACTCAGGAGGAGTAGGAGAATCTATTTTGGGGTGTCATTTTTGGTATGTACATGCTATGTGTTAGAAATACTGTATAAATGGACAACTTTGTGTTAAAAAAAAAAAAGCGTTTTAGCCACTTCCCGCCTTCCGTCATACGACGCCCTTGACTTTGTGCGGGGATATCTGAATGATGGGTGCAGCTACAGGCATCATTCAGACATCAGCTTTTTCAGCCGGCAATTCCCTACACCATAAGAACGATCATAGTGGCTGTTACACTGCTTGATCGTTCTTACGGGAGGCGAGAGGGGACGTCCCCCCCCTCCCACCGCCCTCCGGTGCTTCTACCGATTCACCGCTACGATCGAAGCCAGGATCTTTTTTTTTTTTTTTTTTTTTTTTATTTCAGACACAGCCTAGAGGTGAGATGTGGGGTATTATTGACCCCATATCTCACTGTAAAGAGGACCTGTCATGCCATATTCCTATTACAAGGGACGTTTACATTCCTTGTAATAGGAATAAAAGTGATCAAAAAATTTTTTTGGGGGAAAAAAGTGTCAAACTAAAATAAATAAAGTAAAATGAACAATTAAAAAAAAAAAAAAAATTTTAAGCGCCCCTGTCCATGTGCTCGCATGCAGAAGCGAACGCATACGTAAGTCCCGCCCACATATGGAAACGGTGTTCAAACCACACATGTGAGGTATCGCTGCGATCGGTAGAGCGAGAGCAATAATTTTGGCTCTAGACCTCCTCTGTAACTCAAAATTTGTAACCAGTAAAAAATTTTAAAGCGTCGCCTATGGGGATTTTTAAGTAGCGAAGTTTGGCGCCATTCCACAAGCGTGTACAATTTTGAAAGGTGACATGTTAGGTATCTATTTACTCGGTGTAACTTCATCTTTCATATTATGCAAAAACATTGGGCTAACTTTACTGTTTTGTTTTTTTTTTAAGCAAAAAAACTTTTTTTTTTCCAAAAAAAAGTGTTCGAAAAATTGCTGCGCAAATATCGTGCGAGATAAAAAGTTGCAATGACCGCTATTGTATTCTCTAGGGTCTTTGCTAAAAAACATATATAATGTTTTGGGGTTCTATGTAATTTTCTAGCAAATAAATGATGATTCTTACATGTAGGAGAGAAATGTCAGAATTGGCCTGGGTGCTCCAGAACGCCTGAAGGTGCTCCCCTGCATGATGGGCCTCTGTATGTGGCCACGCTGTGTAAAAGTCTCACACATGTGGTATTGCCGTACTCGGGAGTAATAGTAGAATGTGTTTTGGGGTGTAATTTGTGGTATGCATATGCTGTGTGTAAGAAATAACCTGCTAATATGACAATTTTGTGAAAAAAAAAATGAAAAAAAAAAACTTGATTTTGCAAAGAATTGTGGGAAAAAATGACAACTTCAAAAAACTCACCATGCATCTTTCTAAATAACTTGGAATGTCTTCTTTCCAAAATGGGGTCATTTGGGGGGTATTTGTACTTTTCTGGCATGTTAGGGTCTCAAGAAATGCCATCAGTACTTCAGGTGTGATCAATTTTCAGATATTCGCACCATAGCTTGTGGACTCTATAACTTTTACAAAGACCAAATAATATACACTAATTTGGGTTATTTTTACCAAAGATATGTAGCGGTATAAATTTTGGCCAAAATATATTAAGAAAAATTACTAATTTTCAAAATTTTATAACAGAAACGAAGAAAAATGTATTTTCTTACAGATTTTTCGGTCTTTTTTCTTTTATAGCGCAAAAAATAAAGAACCCAGCGGTGATTAAATACCACCAAAAGAAAGCTCTATTTGTGTGAAAAAAAGGACAAAAATTTCATATAGATACAGTGTTGCATGACTGAGTAATTGTCATTCAAAATGTGAGAGCACCAAAAGCTGAAAATTGGTCTGGTTATTAAGGGGGTTTAAGTGCCCAGTGGTCAAGTGGTTAATAAGGACACTTACCTGTCCAGGGAGCCCGCGATGTCAGTCCCCCCCCCCCCCCCCGATCCGTCCATCAGATCAGGTGCAGGCACCGCCATTCTAACAAAGGGAAACCGGCTGTGGAGCCTTGCGGCTTCACTGCCCGTTTCCTACTGCGCATGCGTGAGTCGTACGGCGCTTTGTGAATCCCAGAAATACTCAGACCAGCCCGTCTGGCACCAACCACCATACCACGTTCAAAGTCACCTAAATCCCCCTTTCTTCCCCATTCTGATTATCGGTTTGAACTTCAGCAAGTCGTCTTCACCAGGTCTAGCTTCCTAAATGCATTGAGTTGCTGCCATATGATTGGCTGATTAGCAATTTGTGTTACCAAACAATTGAACAGGTGTACCTAATAAAGTGCCTGGTGAATGTACAGTATCTCACAAAAGTGAGTACACCCCTCAGTCAGATTTTTGTAAATCTTTTCTTCTATCTTTTCATGTGACAACACTGAAGAAATGACACTTGTCTACAATGTAAAGTAGTGAGTGTACAGCTTGTATAACAGTGTCAATTTGCTGTCCCCTCCAAATAAGTCAACACACAGCCATTAATGTCTAAACCGCTGGCAACAAAAGTCAGTACACCCCTAAGTGAAAATATCCAAATTGGGCCCAATTAGCCATTTTCCCTCCCCAGTGTCATGTGACTCTTTAGTGTTACAAGGTCTCAGGTGTGAATGGGGAGCAGGTGTGTTAAATTTGGTGTTATCGCTCTCACTCTGTGTCCCTGATCACCGCCACACCAGTTATATGGTGATGCTGTACCGCACTGGTGACAGTATGTAAAAGATTTTTCCCAAAAAATTGGGACAAAAAATTACAACTTAAAAAAACTCGCCTTTTACTAAATACCTTGGACTGTCTATTTTCCAAAAAGGGGCCATTTGGGGGGTTTTTGTACTGAAATGAGATCGGCCATCTGTACATCAGGATTGATCGATTTTCAGATATATATCCCATAGTTTGTGGACTCTACAACTTTCCTACAGACTAAATAATAAACACTGATTTGGGTTATTTTCACCAAAGAAATGTAGCAGAATATCTTTTGGCCTAAATCTATATAGAAAGATTATTTATTTCCAAATTTTTTTGTTAAAAGAAAAAGTAAAATACAGTTTAAAGAAAAATTGACTTTTTTAGTCTATTTAGCAAAAAAAAACAAAAAAAAAAAACAAACCCAGTGGTGATTAAATACCAGCAAAAGAATTATTTGTGTGAAAAAAATGATAGAAACTTCATTTGGGTACAGTGCTGCATGACCGCGCAATTGTCATTCAAAGTGCGACAGTGCTGAAAGCTGAAAATTGGCCTGGGCAGGAGGGGGGTAAAAGTGTTCGGTATATAAAACCCTCTCCTAGCATTTCTAGCTGTGGCCATCTTGAGTAAGGGCAGATGATTCCTGTATCATTTACTTCCTGGAATCCATCTCCCCTTAGCTCAGGCATGCAGGCAGGAGTGTGCGCTTAGCTAAAAAGCCCCTCCTCCCACGAAGGATCCTGGGATGTATGACATCATTTTGGCCTAGGCCAGAAACCAGGAAGCAACTGAAGAACTGTGAAACAATAAAGTGTAAAACAAGTAAACATAATAAACCTTCCTTTGTATTCACTAATGCTAGCAGCACAGAAATAACACTACATCTAAGAAAGAGACAGGAAATGTGAAGAGACAGGACTATGGAACACCTCACTCTCTTCTTATCTCCATAATATTGTGTGTGTGTGTGTGTGTGTGGGGGGGGGGGGGGGTATTCTGTAGTTCACAGTAAAAGCTTAGAACAGTAGAACTGATAACCGACTGGAGAGGAAGATAGTTGGCAGGAAAACACTTCCAGTGGTATAACTACCAGACCAAAATGGGGGCCGACCGTCTATATACGTCATTACTTGAGGTTTAATACCGGGATTATGGCAGCACATAGCTCCCATAACACTGGTATCATTTTATTCTGTGGGCGATTCGGCGTCTGCTAAAAAAGTGATCCCGGTGACAGATCCACCACGGGATCACTTTTAGAGGCGATCAGAGAGGCGGTGCCCCTCTCCCACCGCTTTCCATGCGTTTCCGGGTTTACCGCAGCCCTCGGTAGCGCTCCAATCCGGCTGATGGTGAGGCAGAAAGCCGAGTGAGGGCAAGATGGCCTCCACTCAGCTCTATGCCCTTGGAGGACCGGAGCAACCTCCAACATCACTTCCAGTGTTCTGCCGAAAACTCTCACCACCTCACTTCCGGTGTTCTGCCGAAAACTCCCACCACCTCACTTCCGGTGTTCTGCCGAAAGCTCCCACCACCTCACTTCCGGTGTTCTGCCGAAAGCTCCAACCACGTCACTTCCGGTGTTCTGCCGAAAGCTCCCACCACCTCACTTCCGGTGTTCTGCCGAAAGCTCCAACCACGTCACTTCCGGTGTTCTGCCGAAAGCTCCAACCACTTCACTTCCGGTGTTCTGCCGAAAGCTCCAACCACTTCACTTCCGGTGTTCTGCCGAAAGCTCCAACCACTTCACTTCCGGTGTTCTGCCGAAAACTCCCACCACGTCACTTCCGGTGTTCTGCCGAAAGCTCCAACCACGTCACTTCCGGTGTTCTGCCGAAAACTCCAACTCGCCAAAATCTACAACCATGTCACTTCCGGTGTTCTGCCGAAAACTCCAACCACGTCACTTCCGGTGTTCTGCTGAAAACTCCAACCACGTCACTTCCGGTGTTCTGCCGAAAACTCCAACCACGTCACTTCCGGTGTTCTGCCAAGAACTCCAACTCGCCAAGATCTCCACCCACGTCACGTCTGGTGACTCTGCAGTACCAATAATTGGAGATTTCAACAAGCTGGTTGTTTTGACAGAACAGCGGCAACGTATACACTAAGGTACACCATATAATGAGTGGACATTGTTAGTCCACCCGATACTAACCAACAACATGGCCGCCTCCAAGGCAGCAACAACTTTTTTCCTTTTTACCCGGTGTCTCGTCAAAACAGCCAATTTGCATACATGAGAACCCAGCCTTAAAGTTAAAGGAGAGATTTCGGATCTTTTTGACCCCAGATCTCTCAATAAAGAGGACCTGTCATCCCTTATTTCTATTACAAAGGATGTTTACATTTGTTGTAATAGTAATAAAAGTGATAAAAAAAAATAAAAAAAGAAAGGGATAGTGTAAAAATAAAAATAAAAAGTAAAATAAATAAGATTTTTTTTTTTAAAAGCGCCCCTGTTCCTCCATTCTCATGCGCAAAAGCGAACGCATATGTAACTCAAGCGCATATGTAAATGGTATTCGCCCCACACATGTGAGGTATCACCGCAAGCGTTTAGGCTGCTTTCACACTGGGGCGGTAGGGGGCATCGGCGGTAAAACAGCGCTTTTTTTAGCACTGTTTTACCGCGGTATTCGGCCGCTAGCGGTGCGGTTTTAACCCCCCGCTGGCGGCCGAAAAAGGGTTAAAACCCCTCGTATAGCGCGGCTATAGCCGCGGTATTGCCGCGGTATAGCCGCGCTGTCCCATTGATTTCAATGGGCAGGAGCGGTTTAGGAGCGGTGAATACACCGCTCCTTCACCGCTCCAAAGATGCGGCTCGCAGGAGATTTTTTCTTCTCCTGCCAGCGCACCGCTTCAGTGTGAAAGCCCTCGGGCTTTCACACTGAACAAACAGCGGAGGCTGTTTAGGGGCGGTTTGCAGGCGGTATTTTTAGCGCAATAACGCCTGCAAACCGCCCCAGTGTGAAAGGGGCCTTAGAGAGAGAGTAATAATTCTAGCGCTAGACCTCCTCTGTAACTCTAAACTAGTAACCTGTAAAGGCGCTAAAAGCGTCGCCTATGGAGGTTTTTTTAAGTACCGTAGTTTGTCGCCATTTCACGAGTGCACGCAATTTTAAAACACAACATGTGAGGTATCTATTTACTCGGCATAGCAATATCTTTCACAATAGTGACAAAACATGGGGTATATATCGTGGTTTTTATTGTTTTTTTTTATTCATTAAAGTGTATTTTTTCCAAAAAAATTGTGTATGCAAAACTGCTGCACAAATACAGTGTGACATAAAAAAAATTGAAACAATCGCCATTTTATTCCCTAGGGTCTCTGTTTAAAAAAAAAAAAAGTAGAATTTTTGGGGGGGTTCTAAGTCATTTTCTAGCAAAAAATACTGATTTAAACTTGTAAACAAAAAGTGCCAGAAAAAGCCTGGGTCTGCCAGTGGTTAATCTAAAAAAAAATGCTGAGATTTGAACACTACTATAAGCAAAGTGTCTGCATGGGGTTCATAGTGAGGGACTTACAGGAAATGTGTCCACAGCCTCCGGGGTGATGATGGTAAATCTCTCGTGCAGCTCAGCGGCGTCTTGGGGATTTCCGGACAACACCGCCTTCCTCAGACCCAGGAGGTTGCGGTAGTATTGTGCCATCTCCTCATCCATCTTCACAGGGCACACATAGATGACGTCCACATTGGGGTCTGCAGGACAGGAATGTCACAGGTAGTAAGTAATTACAGGTTAACTACAGCAATATAAAATACAAATAAAATACAAAATAAATAATAAAAAAATAATACTGAAGTAAATAAAAAAAAAAAAACATACAAAAAAACAAACAAACCCTAAATAATAATAAATTAGGAATAAAAAATACATAATACTTAAAAAAAAAGTACCAAATAAAATACTAAAAAAAACTACACAGTCACAACTACTTTAAAATGATTATAAAGTTAAAAAAAAAATTCCCTATAACAAACATGTCTATTCTTACCTGCTCTGTGCAATATAATTGCACAGAGCGGCCGCGAACCTCCTCTTCTCTGGTCCCCCGCTGGCTGTCCTGGTCCCTCCTTCCTGTCCAGTGCCACTTCCCATGGGGCCACTCGTGCATGCTTGCTCCCGAGCCCCGCTGCTGTGTCCATTGACACAGACAGAGGGACTTGGCTCCACCCCCACGCTCCAGTGTCACTGGCTTTGATTGACAGCAGTGGGAGCCAATGGCTCTTTGTGCCCTAGCAGAGCCAGCGAGACCCGGAAGTGAGGAGAGAGAAGAGCTTCAGACATAAACGGCACCGGATCAAATGAGAGCTCATGTAAGTACTGGGGGCATTTACCGTAATGCAAGGATAACATTAAGGTAAAAAATGTTTAGGCTTTAGAACCACTTTAATACACTACATATACTATATAAGATAAAATACTAATAAAATACAAAATAATAAAAGAAAAATTTTAAATGCTGAAAAAAAATATAAAATAAAATACTAATAAAACTACAGGGTCAGAACTTCATTAAAATGGTACAAATAAAATATAACATAAAATAATATATGTGTATATAGATGATGTTCTAGCCTGAAGAAGGGTGTTCTGTACTTTGCCTGAAAGCTAGCTATTTGGATAGATAGATATATAGATATAGATATATATAGATATAGATATATATCTATATATTTATTTTTTTTAAAAATAATACAATTTATAAAAAATTTAAATATCATAATAAAAATAAAGTACTAATAATACTAAAGGGTCACAACTATATTAATACACTACATATAAAAAATAAAATACTAATAAAAATAATAAAATAAAAAATAATAAAAGTAAAATATAAAATGCTAATAAAATACAAATAAAACTATAGGGTCAGAACTACATTAAAATGCTACAAATAAACACAAATAATGTATGTGTATATAGATGATGTTCTAGCCTGAAGAAGGGCGTTCTGTACTTTGCCCGAAAGCTAGCTATTTGGAACATAACATGCAACCTTTGGCTATTTTTGACTTAAAATAAATTTTAAGTGCAGCAGTCCTTGTTTGAATTATTTATATTTAAAAAAAAATAAAAAAATATATATATATATATATATGTATATATATATATATATATATATATATATATATATATATATATATATATGTATATGTATTTATTTATTTATTTAAAGAAACAATACATTTAAAAAAGAATACAATTTATAAAAAATGGAAATATCATAATAAGAATAAAGTACTAATAATACTAAAGGGTCAGAACTACATTAATACACTACATATAAAAAAATAACATAAAATAAAAATACAAATAATAAAATAAAAAATAATAAAAGTAAAATAAAAAATGCTAATAAAATACAAATAAAATTATAGGGTCAGAACTACAGTAATATGCTACAAATGAAATTTAATATAAAATCTGAATAAAATACTAAATAACAATACATTTAAAAAATAACAAATTAATAAAAATTAAAAAATATATAATGATAAAAACAAAATATAACAACAGACAAAAAAAACTACAGGGTCAGAACTACATTATAACACAACAAATAAAATATAATAAATAAATATATATATATATATATATATATATATATATATATATATATATATATATATATATATATATATATATATATTACTAAATAAAAATACTAGTTAAAAAAAGAAACGAAATAATAAACATAAAATATAAAATACTAATAAAATAAAATAAAATATAAAATAAAATACTAAAACTACAGGGTCAAAACTAAATTTACGATATTGTAAGACTGGAGGAAAGTGGAGTTGCTCATACTAACCAACCGGCTTCACTGATTATTTTGTACTACTCAGTACTTTGGCATGCACATCAGTTTTTCGTAAATGAAACCCAGGGGGTTTAATCCATAAAACTAGGCAGGCTAAAAATGGGTATGTTTTGCACTTTTCAGAAAACACATGATAATTATTTATTTTGCTGAACAGTAGAAAATGCATAATTCTAAATAACCTGCACACCAGGAAAACACACAGGCTGCAGGAAAATGTATACAATGCACAGAAATTCACATGGTAAAGCATTGTCTGTAGTCACAATGTAAAATCCTAAACTCATTACTCATCCATTACTCACTCACATTGTGTTCCTATTATTTCTCACCTCCTCCTATTAATCTCAACCATCTTGAAGTTTGTAAAGGTACTTTGTGAAGATCGCACACATTTACCTCCCTGAATTCTGTGACCCGTAGTCACTATGACCTGTGAGTAGCCACTGCTGTGTCACACATTTCACAGAGCCCGCCTTGTAAGAGGAGGAGTTTCAGGGGGCGGAGTCAGTACAGGAATCACTGCTTGCAGGCAGCAAAGTACCATGGGATGTGTAGTCCTTAGAAATGGAGGAGACGTTGCAAAGCATGCTGGGAATCCAGGAAGTTGTGAAAAGAGACGGCCAGCAGACAGGCAGCACCCACAACATGAAAGGAGATTTTTCAAGTAATCTTATATTGGATTGTCAGATATAACTATTGTTTGTATTGCAACCTATGTAATACAGAAATATAGTAAAGCAATGCTATTGAAAGTCTGTACAATTAAAGGAGAAGTACGGGAAAAGCTCGTTTGGCTGTACTTCTCCTGTGGATCACAGGAGTTCAGTTCGTTCTGCACTCCTGTCACCTGTTTTCAACAGACAGCAGGCTCAAATCCGCTGTCGGCTGACGTCACAGAGCCTGTCCAGGCTCAGGAAAAATCGTAACCATATGATTCTACGATATTTGTGCAGCGGTGTTTTAAACGCAACTTTTTGGGAAAAGGGACATTTTCATGAATTTTAAAAAAACCAAACAGTAAAGTTACCCCAATTTTTTTGTATAATGTGAAATATTATGTTACGCCGAGTAAATAGATACCAAACATGTCATGCTTTATAATTGCACGCACTCGTGGAATGGCGACAAACTACTGTACCTAAAAATATCCATAGGCGACGCTTGAAAGTTTTTTTAAGGTTACCAGGTTAGAGTTACAGAGGAGGTCTAGGGCTAGAATTATTGCTCTCACTCTGACGATCGCGGCGATACCTCACATGTGTGATTTGAACACCGTTTACATATGCGGGCGCTACTCACGTATGCATTTTCTTTGCTGTGCGAGCTCGCGGGGACGGGGACGCTTTAAAAAAATTTTTTTTCCTTTTTTATTTTATTTATTTTTATATTTACAAATTGTGTTTAAAAAAAAAAACATTTTTGCTCACCTTTATTGCTGTCACAAGGAATGTAAACATCCCTTGTGACAGTAATAGGTGGTGACAGGAACTCTTTATGCACTTCAAAGTATTCAGATCGCCAAAAACGGGGATTCTGAATACTGTATATTTTTTTAAAACCGGCGCCATTGGCAGCCGAGTAAATGGGAAGTGACGCCATGACGTCGCTTCCGTGTTTACGATTAGGAGGCTGGAACGAAGTCATTCATGGCTTCGTTCCAGTCCGTCCCCAGCCGCCGGAGGCGGCCGATTGGTCATCGGGCCTCCCGATGGAACGGGAGGCCCGGTAAGAGGGGTGGGAGGCGGCGGGAGGGGGGACGTCCCCTCCCTCGCCTCCGGTATAACAGCCTGAGCGGCTTTTAGCCGCATCGGTTGTTATAACTGGATAGCTGATCGCCGGCTCTAAAAAACAGTACCAGGATAATGCCTGCAGCTGCGGGCATTATCCCGGTATAACCCCGGAAAGCCGAGTACGCACATCTGCGTACGCTCGGCGGGAAGGAGGTTAAACCTCATTTGCCATGTAGTTGCCCACTCCATTCATTTGTTTAGATCTTCTTGCAAGGTTTCCACATCCTGCAGAGAAGTTATTGCCCTGCTTAGCTTAGTATCGTGTGCAAATACAGATTGAACTGTTTACCCCATCCTCCAGGTCATTTATGAACAAATTAAATAGGATTGGTCCCAGCACAGAACCCTGGGGGACCCCACTACCCACCCCTGACCATTCCGAGTACTCCCCATTTATCACCACCCTCTGAACTCGCCCTTGTAGCCAGTTTTCAATCCATGTACTCACCCTATGGTCCATGCCAACGGACCTTATTTTGTACAGTAAATGTTTATGGGGAACTGTGTCAAATGCTTTTGCAAAATCCAGATACACCACATCTACGGGCCTTCCTTTATCTAGATGGCAACTCACCTCCTCATAGAAAGTTAAAAGATTGGTTTGGCAAGAGCGATTCTTCATGAATCCATGCTGATTACTGCTAATGATACCGTTTTCATTACTAAAATCTTGTATATAGTCCCTTATCATCCCCTCCAAGAGCTTGCATACTATTGATGTTAGGCTAACTGGTCTGTAATTAACAGGGTTGTATTTTGGCCCTTTTTAAATATTGGTGCTACATTGGCTTTTCTCCAATCAGCTGGTACAGTAAAAATTAGGAACAATGGTCTGGCAATTACTTGACTGAGTTCCCCAAGTACCCTCGGATGCAAGCCATCTGGTCCAGGTGATTTATTAATTTTAAGTTTCCCAAGTATATTTCTAATTCTGTCCTCTATTAGCCATGAGGGTGCTTCCTGTGATGTATCATGAGGATAAACACTGCAGTTTTGGTTACTGAAGCCCCCCGATTCCCTTGTGAAGACTGAGGAGAAGAATTAATTCAATACCTTCGCCATCTCCCTATCCTTTGAAACCAGATGTCCTTCTTCATTCTTTATGGGGCCAATATGGTCAGTCCTCCCTTTTTTACTGATAATATACTTAAAGAATTTCTTGGGCTTTTATTTGCTCTCCTCCGCTATGTGTCTTTTGTGTTCTGCTTAGCTGCCCTAATTGCACCCTTACATATCTTGTTGCATTCTTTGTAAAGTCTGAATGCTGATGATGATCCCTCAGCCTTGTATTTTTTGAAGGCCTTCTCCTTTGCTTTTATATGCATTTTTACATTGGAGTTAAGCCATCCAGGACTTTTGTTCGCTCTTTTAAATTTATTTCGAAATGGGATGCACTGGCTAATGCCCTTATTTAATATGCTCTTAAAGCAAACCCATCTCCCCTCCGAGTTCTTTGTTTCTAAGATTTTATCCAAATTTATATCTTCTAGCAAGGTTCGTAGTTTAGGGAAGTTGGCTCGCTGTTTCCTAAATTGCCCCGTATTTCCACATCTGTGATCAGGTCTGGATTGTTGGTAATCAGTAGATCTATTAACGCCTTGTTTCTAGTTGGTGTGTCTGCCATCTGACCCATGAAATTGTCCTGCAAGACATTTAGGAACTGGCGAGCCTTAGACGAATGCGTGGTTCCCTCCGCCCAGTTTATGTCTGGATAATTAAAATACCAGATTATGATAACACTTCCCATCCTTGCTGCTAATCAAAATTGTGATAGGAGGTCCACCTCCCCCTCCCCCCTCAGGTTAGGGGGCCTATAGCATACCCCCCAGTATTATTTTCCCCTTAGCTTCATCCCTTTGGAGCTCTACCTATAAGGATTCCACCTCCTCCCTAGCTCCCTTAGTGATGTCATCTCTCACATTCACTTGTACATTATTTTTTATATATAGGCAGACCCCTCCCCCTTTTTTACCCTCTCTATCCATGCAATAAAGGGAATACCCTTAAATAGTTGCCAGCCAATCATGAGAGCTGTTGAACCAGGTCTCTGAAATTCCCACAAAATCTAAATCCTCCTCAGTCAACAGTATCTTTAGTTCACCCATCTTGTCCGCCAGGCTCCTGACACTGGTGAACATGTCACGCAGTTTAGACCGGTCACATACTATCCTCTTATTGGGTGTTCTGAGATTGCAAATAGGACTTGTTACTATACTTACCTCGGGTTTATGTGCTTTAGTCAACCTACCATTAATGCCCCCAATACTACCCTCTGGAATATGTTCATTGCTGACTATCTCTACCTCTGGACCCCAACCCCGTCGCCTAGTTTAAAGACCCCTCTATCTTTTCAGCCATCTTCACAGCAGATCTGCACCCTCCTCATTTAGGTGCAGTCTGTCCCTTCTATAGTACCGGTTACCGACTGAGAAGTCGCCCAGTTCTCCAGGAACCCAAACCCCTCCTTACTACACCAGCTCCTCAGCCACTTGTTTACTTCCCTAATCTCCCTCTGCCTTTCTGGTGTGGCTCGATGTACCGGTAGTATTCCTGAGAATACTACCTTGGAGGTCTTTTCCTCAATTTAGCTCCTAAGTCCCTAAAATCGTTCTTTAGGACACTCCATCTGCCTCTGACCTTGTCATTGGTGCCAATGTGCACCATGACAGCCAGGTCTTCCCCAGCCCCCCCTAGTAATCTGTCCACAAGATCCGTGATGTGCCGAACCCGAGCGCCCGGTAGACAACATACTGTTCAGCGCTTCAGGTCTTGGTTACAGATTGCTCTCTCTGTCCTTCTAAGAACTGAGTCCCCTACCACCAGACTCTGTCTTTTACTTACCCTTCGCTTCCCCCCACTGTCACTGGAGGAGTTCTTCCCCTGGCAGCTAGGAGAGTCCCTCATCTCCAGCAGTGCTGGTCCCTGACTGGTTTCACTAATGCCACTCAATGGAGCGTACTTATTGGGATGCTCCAGCCCTGGATTGGCCTCCTTGGTACCTCCCCCTCTATCCTTCCTTACTGTCAGCCATCTACTCGTTTCTGGTGCCTGCACCTCTTTGTCTCCACCCGCCTCTGTGCTGTCCTTTAGTATGGAAGGTCATCCTTATTTCTATTACATTCCTTGTCATAGGAATGAAAGTGATAAAAAAAAATAAAGACAAAAGGGACAGTGTAAAAATAAAAAGTAAAAAATAAAATAATAAGTAATAAAAAAAAAAAATGAAACCGCCCCACCCCTCCATGCTTGCACGCAGAAGTGAATGCATACGCAAGTGTATATGTAAACAGTGTTCAAACCACACGTGTGAGGTATGGAGTGAGAGCAATAATTCTAGCACTAGCCCTCCTCTGTGAATCTAAACAGATAGCCTGTAAAAAAAGTGTCGCCTATGGAGAGTTTTAAGTACCGTCGTTTGTCGCTATTCCAGGAGCATGCGCAATTTTAAAGCGTGACATGTTAGGTATCTATTTACTCGGTGTAACATAACATTTTACAAGAAATGGCTTATCCATGGTGTTTTTTTGCATTACCATTCATTAAAGTGTATTTTTTCTAAAATATTTGCGTTTGAAAGACCGCTGGGCAAATACTGTGTGACATAAAATATTGCAACGATCGCCATTTTATTCTCCAGGGTCTCTGCTAAAAAAAATATATTATATTCGGGGGTTCTAAGTAATTTTCTAGCAAAAAATGTTGAAAATGATTTAAACTTTTAAACAAAAAGTTCTAGAGAAGGCCTGGTCTTCAACTGGTTAACGATGGCCTTATACAGCTGCTACATTGTTCGTCCGGAAAGGGACCTGGACCAGGACGATTCCTAACAGAGGTGGACGGTTCTTGTAAGAAAGCCATCAGGCCCACAATATACTTAGAGGTGCGTTTAGAAAACATTTGCACAACTCTTCTCATCTTTTAAAACTAGATGTAAATTTGTTCTGTGTGAATGGGCCAAAATCGAATGTTCTCAGGCTATATATAGTCTCTGCAGATCTAACGTGTGAATGGGGAAAATACTGCATTACGGCCACTAGATGGCACTGACTATGACAGGAAAGAAGTACAGTGCATCCGGAAAGTATTCACAGCACTTCTCTTTTCTTTTTCCACATTTGTTAAGTTACAGCCTTATTCCAAAATGGATTCAATTCATTATTTTCCCCAAAATTCTACAAATAATACCCCATAATGACAACGTGAAAGAAGTTTGTTTGAAATCTTTATAAATTTATTTTATAAAAAAAAATTCCCATGTACATAAGTATCACAGCCTTTGCCATGACGCTCAAAATTTGAGTTCAGGTGCCTCCTGTTTCCACTGATCATCCTTGAGATGTTTCTACAACTTGATTGGAGTCCATAGACAGTTGATTGGACATGATTTGGAAAGGCACACACCTGTCTATAGAAGGTCCCACAGTTAGTGCATGTCAGAGCACAAACCAGGCCATGAAGTCCAAGGAATTGTCTGTAGACCTCAGAGACAGGATTGTATGGAGGCACAGATCTAGGGAAGAGAGGGAAGGGTACAGAAAGACTTCTGCAGCAATGAAGGTCCCAATGAGCATAGTGGCCTACATCATCCAAAAAAAGCACATGGGGAAGGAACAGGATTGAATACCAATTCCACCCAAGAAGGAATTCTTTAACAAGGAACAAGCAATATAGCAAAAATATAAATGAATTTATTTAGAAAAACAGCTCCACATATACACCAATCAAAAAATCAAACAATGTGATAAATAATGAACCAAAAACCTCCACTAAAGAATAAAATAGACAACGTTGTCTAAAAACAAAAACAACACACAGATGGCCACCACTGAACACACACATACACCCTGCTGGGTCAAAAATTGAAAAAACAATCTTCTAGGTATATGTATGAAAAATGCTAGATATGACAGGGGGGTAGGTGTTTGCAGCCGTGAGTAATGGGGAGCAGCAGAATGCTAATAACAGACTTTAAATATGTCTTGCAGTATGGGCCATGAAGATAGCTGATTGCAGCAAGTGAAGCTGGATACCTCACATTAAATAGTAATGTGGGGTTAGCGTCCTATGTAAAGGCTGTTCATAGGTAGAGATGGGAGTGTGCCTGCATGGATGATTGTAAACAGTCACAACATTGGTGCTAGATCATGGAGAGAGACACATGTATTCATGTAGATTCAGCAATCACGGGTAGGGAATAAGCAGATACAGTCTCACCATTCTATGGACATCGATATGCGGCAAGCATGCAAAGCACTTCGGTCCTTCTCAGACCATCTCATACCGTACAGGCCAGCTAGATCCTTCTCAGGCCTACTCTGTGCGGCTAAGCATTCATCTGTTTAACGGGATGCCAGCAAAGACCGTCGGGAGTGGAGGCGTGTTGAGGCGTGCCACTTGTAGGCGGTATAGGTCATCATCCACTTCCCGATTCTGTACAGAGGGCTTCACCAGCAAGCGAGCGGGATCCCCAGGGCTTGTGGGTGGATCCGTGTGTATGCTAAGCTGAGCGTGATGGCGTCATGCTGACGCGTTTCATCCGTCACAGGGATTTCTTCAGAGCAGGCCTCCATAATGCATAAATGGAAGAAGTTTGGAACCACTAGGACTCTTCCTAGAGCGGGCCGCCTGGCCAAAATGAGCAGAAGAGAAGAGAAGGGAGAAAGGCCTTAGTCAGGGAGGTGACCAAGAACCCGATGGTCACTCTGACAGAGCTCCAACATTTCCCTGTGGAGAGAGGGGAACCTTCCAGAAGAACAACCATCTCTGCCGCACTCCGCCAATCAGGCCTGTATAGTAGAGTGGCCAGATGGAAGCCACTCCTCAGTAAAAGGCACATGACAGCCCACCTGGAGTTTGCCAAAAGACACCTGAAGGACTCTCCGACCATGAGAAACAAAATTCTCTGGTCTGATGAAACAAAGATTGAACTCTTTGGCCTGAATGGCAAGCGCCATGTCTGGAGGAAACCAGGCACCGCTCATCACCTGGCCAATACCATCCCTACAGTGAAGCATGGTGGTGGCAGCATCATGCTGTAGGGATATTTTTCAGTGACAGGAACTGACTGTGCACTTTGCAAACGCAGTTTCTCTCTGCAAATGCGGTTGCTCCAGAGCTTAGTAAATGTAATAATTCCATCATCCAATCATGTGCAAGCAAAAATGCATTTTTTTTATTTCCCTTACATGTGATTGGGTATTCTTTACAAAGTAAAGCTTCACCTCAATTACTAAGCTCTGGAGCAACTGCACTTGCAAAGTGCACAGTCTATTGGCCTTTAGTAAAATCCACCCCTATGTGTCCTAGTTCCTCTTTATTACCCACAGTCCCTCTCGTATGATGGATACCTCTTTTCCCACACAAGTCTATATTTTTTCTGCTCTGATAATTATTCATAGAAAGCTCTATACATCAGTTCAGCCCTGCTTATTATCCAAAAAGCAATCTCCGGTAATCACTCGGTTTGTTCTATAGGCACATAACCGTCTACAACTCTTCCTATTGTTCAATTACAATAACTTCTCGCTCCGACTCCTTCTAGTGCTCTATACACAATCCATATCTCCTCATTGCTTTATGTAACTGCTCCCTGTAATTATTTCTATTGCTCCATATAATTGCCCACAGCAAACTATTTCACACACCATTTCTCATTTAAAGTAAAACAAATAACTGTGTTGTACTTATATTTCACACTGTACTCTGGAAATCCCCCCCCCCCCTGAACTTAACCGGGAGACTCACCTGCGATGTCACCCAGACGTCCCATCTGGAGGTTCTGCTCAAGGTGGAGGTCAGGGGCCCGCGTCCTCTGCTTTTCTGTGTAACCTGCGATCAATAATAAAATATACCACCGATCATAATGTACACCAAGAGGATTGAAGTTCATTTTATGTTATAGTGTAATATATATATATATATATATATATATATATATATATATATATATATATATATATATATATATTTTACAGTATCTCACAAAAGTTAGTACACCCCTCACATTTTTGTAAATATTTTATTCTATCTTTTCATGTGACAACACTGAAGAAATGACACTTTGCTACAATGTAAAGTAGTGAGTGTACAGCTTGTATAACAGTGTAAATTTGCTGTCCCCTCAAAATAACTCAACACACAGCCATTAATGTCTAAACCGCTGGCAACAAAAGTGAGTACACCCCCAAGTGAAAATGTCCAAATTGGGCCCAATTAGCCATTTTCCCTCCCCGGTGTCATGTGACTTGTTAGTGTTACAAGGTCTCAGGTGTGAATGGGGAGCAGGTGTGTTCAATTTGGGGTTATCACTCTCACTCTCTCATACTGGTCACTGGAAGTTCAACATGGCAGCTCATGGCAAAGAACTCTCTGAGGATCTGAAAAAAAAGAATTGTTGCTCTACATAATGATGGCCTAGGCTATAAGAAGATTGCCAAGACCCTGAAACTGAGCTGCAGCTCAGTTGCAGCGTTCGGAGCATGCTTGCTCCTTTAGGATGGCTGGAGGAAGGAGCAAGCATGCTCCGAACGCGAAGCCACCTCCTCTCACCCTGCACCCGGAAGTGACGTCATCTCCGATCGGCCCTGTGTTCCCTGCTGTTCTCATAGGCTGTAAATGCTGGAATCCACCTGCACGAGCTGTCAGCTGCACCTCAGAGACACGGACGTTTAGGAGACAAAAAAAAACACCTCTGGATTTTGCTGCAGGATTACTATCATGCTTGTGTTTATGCTCCCTTTGTGAGTAGTTTTACTTTTGACTTATTAAATGATTTACCAATACTGCACTTAGAGGCGCTGTGTTTCTTTTCCTTTCCACAGTTCTGTCATAGGTGTAGGGTGATAAAAGGGCAGTGATGGCACAAGCCCAGTGTCACCTGTGTAAGGTGTGGGTAGAAAGTGAAGGTAAGTACTGTAAATGTTGCTGCAGATTTGGGGATTAAAGTCAACCTGTTGCTTATCATTGCATTGGCAAAGCATTGGTTCCCTTTAACCACTTCAATACCAGGCATCCCCACCCCCGACCCCCCCCCCCCCCCCCCCGGCCCAGGACAATTTTCAGCTTCCAGTGCTGTCGCACTTTGATTGACAATTGCGTGGTCATGCTACACTGTACCCAAACTAAGTTTTTTTTATCATTTTCTTCCCACAAACAGAGCTTACTTTTGGTGATATTTGATCACCTCTGGGGTTTTTATATTTTGCCAAACAAACTAAAAAAGACAGACATTTTTGAAAAAAATAAAGTTTTTCTTAATTTCTGTTATAAAATTTTGTTTTCTTCTTCAATGATGGGCACTGATGAGGTGGCACTGATGAGGAGGCACTGATATGTAGAAATCATTTGCACTGATAGGCGGCACTGCTATGCAGCACTGATGGGCACCGATAGGTGGCACTGATATGCCGCACTGATGGGCACTAACGGGCACTGACAGGTGGCACTGATGGGCACTGATAGGCGGCACTGATTGGCACTCACAGGTGGCATTGATGGACACTAATAGATGGCACTGATGGGCAGCACTGATTGGGCAGGTACTGACAGGTGTTAATGCTGGGCACTGATTGGCACTGTGATGGAAACTGATCGGCATTATGGTGGGCACTAATTGGCACTTTATTAGGCACTGACGGGAGTTAATGATGGGGCACTGACTGGCAGCTGCTGGGCACTGATTGTCAGCTGCTGGGTACATTTGATGGGTGCTGTGCTGATAATCAATGTGCTGTATATCAGCACAGACCCCCCCTCTGACATGGAGAGCCGCCGATCGCCTCTCCCTGTCAGCGCGAACCGAGGAATGCCGTTTACCGGCACTTCCTGGTTCACTCGATCAGCTGTGATTGGTCACAGCTGATCACGTGGTAAGAAGCCTCTGTCAAAAGCTCCTTACCATGATCAGAGATGCGGCGTGTCACATTGACACGCCGCAACCACGACCGCCGCGCGCTGGGCTCCCTCGTGGGCGCGCGCCGGGAACGTTATCCTGCTGGATGTCATATGACACCCAGTCAGGATAACAGAACCCCCTGCCCGGCCGTCATTCTGCTATAGGCCGGGCGGGAAGTGGTTAAAAAAGGGACAAACAAAAATACCTAGCTCACTTACCAGTTAGCCTGAAACAAACCGAATTGTCCTGTCTAACACTTCACGTTAAAAACAAGGGGCTTAGTTTGCACAAATTTGCAAATATTTGTAAGCTGCAGTGGCCATGTCAAGGCACCCCAGTGTACTGCAAATTTTACCCCTTGGTTTTAACGTGAAATTTTAGACAGGGTCAATTTGTTTTGTTGCAGGCTGGCTGGGAGGTGAGCTGGGAATTTTTTTTTTTTTTTTTTTACATGCTTCGCCCTTCCATGTGCTCCTTGCTGCAAAGGCCAGCTATAGGTTGGGGTGGCTGCCATTCGTTTGCTCTGTTGGTGAATTGGTGAGGGGGACTCACTGGATACCTTGGCTGCCATTGTGCTATTGCTGGGTGTCCGGTGCATCCCTATACCTTTAACAGCTTCAATACCGGGCACTTTCACCCCCTTCCTGCCCAGGCCAATTTTCAGCTTTCAGTGCTGTCACACTTTGAATGACAATTTAGTGGCCATGCAAACTGTGGCCATAAAATGTTTTTATCATTTTTTCACACAAATAGAACTTTCATTTGGTGGTATTTAATCACCACTGGGGTTTTATATTTTTTTGCAAACAAAATTTAAAAAAGACTGAAAATGTTGAAAAATATATTTTTTTCTTAGTTTCTGTCAGAAAATTTTGCAAATGAGGATTTTTTCTCCTTCACTGACCTGCGCTGATGAGGTGGCACTAATGAGGAGGCACTAATATGCCGCACTGATAGGTGGCACTGATAGGCGGCACTGATAGGCGGCACTGATGAGCACTGATAGGCGGCATGGATAGGTATCCAAACAAGAAGACTCGCTGCTCCAGGTGAGGTTTTGAAAGCCTGATGATCTGGACAGGTGCCCGCCTCGGCTCTCCTCCGCATATAATCAAAAGAAGAAATGGTAATGACTAAGCACACTTGGATTGTGTGAAATGCATCTACCAGCTTTCTGTCAACACTTAGGGATGTTCTGAATAAAATAATTTTGATCGAGTACAGAGTGCGGCCATTTCTTCTTTCGGCATGGATAGGCACTGATGGGCGACACTGAAGAGCAGGCACTGACAGGCAGCACTGAAGGGCACAAATTTGCAACATTGATGGGCACAGATTGGTATAACTGGGCACAGATTGGCATCACAGATGGTCACTGACTGGCATCACTGCTGGGGCTGCACTGATCATCAGGGCACGGACAGGGGCGGACTGACCATTGACCCACTCGGGCACTGCCCGAGGGCCCTGGGCCACTAGGGGGTCCCATCAGGGTTGCCAGCCTCAGTAAAACCAGGGACAGTATGTAAAAATCTGTGTTTTTTTTACATCTGTCTGTGTATACTGTGTGTACATGTATGTGTATACTGTGTGTGTGTATACTGTGTGGCCCCATAATCTCTGATTGCCTGG